>CM074733.1:81695508-82895508 GCA_037367245.1 Phrynocephalus guinanensis
CACAAAACAAAACCAGAAATTACTGTTGTTTTGTTTGGTGGAATAGTAAAATGTTAGGAAATATAACCTAGGAGTTACAATAGGTAGGAACTTTAATCAGAGCTGGAAGGCAAATGGTGGATACGGGGAATGGAATTGAGGAATGAGAAATGTATTTTAAAGAAAACAAAACTTACAAAATTTGTACCAAGCCATGAAACTGTAGTGATTGTCTTCACTGCTCTCCTCCAACCTGGAAGGATAATGGTGCACTCTAAAGCTGCCTCTTGGCCCACCCAGTCAAGAAATAAAGAGATGAGACATGTTTGATGGGTTGGAGTTGGGTCACAATTTATTAAATCAAATAAGTGTCTTTAACTGTTTGAAAGAAACCTTAAAGCAAGGAGGCCAGAAAAGTGCAAGTGGCAAAGTTCTTTTCCTGATTATTATTAGCAGGATGCTGCTCACTTGATCAGCATGCTGACAAAGGTATAGCAGTCTGGGAAGCCCTTATCTGTCACATCAGGGACATAATATTATCATTGGACCTACTTATCTGTTATTCAGTAATTTCCCCAATCCTAATTATAATTGAGGGCTGCTGGACTAAGCACATTCTATTCCTAATATAACTGTAGCCTAACTTCCATTACCACTTGCACTGCCTGTCATGACCAGAGTTAGCAATTTCCCAAAAGCCTGAAAAGAATGGGATGGGTAAAAACTCACCATTATTCTGAGCCACTCAGAGTGATAGTCAAAAATTGCCATCGGGACCCCTTACACGACCAGCTAGACTCATTCTCCTTATAGGGCAGGAGGGCAGGAAGGCAAAATGCATGGAAAGGGGTCGTGCTAAGAAAGCTTTATGTACTCTGTTGCCCATTGCATCACGTGGACCCATTCAGTGCAGGAGATCATTCTGCTCACCTCATTGTTAGAAAAGAGAACCCCATCTAGGGAGGAATCCCACTTGAAAAGGCTGGGATTTGTCACAACGTGTCTGAATATGTTGTGAGGCAACATTTTTTGCTTCTTGCTTCAGGCATTGTGAGGGAAAATATACCCTAAGAATCACATTAAAGGACAGTTTAAACAGTTTAATCACATTTTAAAGAATCATTCCTATTACATTTCTCAATAAAAATAATTTCAGCAAATAAGTTGTTAGTTGTTTCTGGAGAAACCCCTGAATATTAAATATTTCTTTTTTTAACTTTATTGTTGTACGGTCATGGACCCCAAAACAAGGACAGTTAAAACAGAGATGAATAATTTACATACTTCAGAATTTAAAACCAGTTCATTATCTTAATGGAGCATTTTATGAGCTCTTACAAACCCAGACTAGAAACTTTGCCAAGATCCCTATTATTAAATATTGTGATCAGGACCTTTAAATGAACTTCAGTTCCTCCACAGGTTTCTGGACTGCAAGTTCCAACATCCTGTATGATTGACTATGCTGTCTAGAGAACATGAGATAGAGGGGGGTGCATTGACTCCTACAGAACACCAACCCTAGGGTAAAAGAGAGTAGGGCAAGCACACTGATGTTTATCTGATGACTTTCTCTAAACCTTTTTCTTTAACCTGAAGAAACAAGAAATCATGTCATGGCCCTCTAGTTTCACCATCAGAGGACAGCAAACTTAAAATGTTCACCTGAGGGCAGAAAGAAAATATAGGAAAAAGTCCATACACCAAGTTTAAGTTGTTTTTCTTCCATCCCATATGTGGAGGTGGTAGATAATGGTTGTTTTCAGCTTCGTATCTCATCAAGGTGACAAAACTAGTTCTACCCCCCCACCCCCCCACCCCCCGATCATCCTTCAGACAAACCCAGTCTTCCTCCCCCTGGGAAAGTCTTTAATTAGCAGCTTTCTATCTAAACCTTTCTATCTAAACTTTCCTCCTTCTCAGTGTTGCATATGCCTCCAGCAGATGCTGCCTCTTTATCTTATATGTTTGGGTCCCCCTCCCCCACCAAATTGGGAACACTTTTTTTAGCACTATAACACTTGATCCGTATGTCTGAAACATCCATTTTATAGCCATTCCCTTTTTCCATTTTGTGAAAATTGAACTCATGGGCCTTTGTTAAGAATTTCAGAGGGTTCCTTGTGGTTTTGCCATTGCCATTTAAATTCATTTGAGAAGGGAACGCATAGGAATGGCACGTTTGGCATGGTTGCAGCTTTCATTGGGAAATTGGGCTAGAAATGATTACCTGGCCTGAAACCTTCTTTTATCAGATAATATTTTTGCTCTTGTAGGTTCAGTCATGAACCTAGTCATGAGCTGACAACATGAGAAATTCCCTAGAGGGCATGGCCTATCATATATATAACATATGTTCTGGAACTTTTACCTTATGCCAATTATTAGAATTTTAAGGATTAAAAGTGGGCAGGTACACATACATTCCAAGAGGAGAAATATATGTTCAAGTAACTTCCAAGTGTTGCCAAATATCATAAAAATGTTTGTCTCACTTGGTATGCAACTAGAGGCCAAGGAATAATTTCTATGACAAAACCTCAACATGTGTTTGGCTTGAATTAGAATCCTCTGCACTCAGATGATCCACTTTGAACATTATGATGGTACCTCTGAGAGATGCCAAATAACCTGAGGAGAGGTTCAAAGCATTATTTAAAACTATGAGAAACTATTCTTTGATTATCAATCTGTGCAAATAATGCATTGCTCATTTTTTGTTTTTGCTACTCACAACCCTTAATAATACATTTTGGCTATTTGTTGTTGTGTCATTAAAATGTTCTGCAAGCTTCAGTGAAGGGTCCTTCCTTCCCAAGGTCAGTTTTCTTGAAATTATGGAAAAAATAGGTATTTGAGAAAGTTTGTATCAAAAAACGAACCACACAAAATGCTCACCTATCATTAAAATCCATTGGAGGGATTGGCAAGAACAAAGTCTGGATTTTAAACAAACCATGTAGCAGCCAGAGTTATCCCCATGGATTCAGAATAAAAGCCAAAGTGTTTTGATCTCTTGAACTCATTTATATTTACAAAATACCAGTATTAAACTTAGACATCCAAAAGAAGGTTTGGTCATAGTAACAAACCAATGGGCATGTTTTGTAATCAACATTTTAAACATTTCTAAGAGATACCTTTGCTTCAAAATGCCAACATTTGAGTGGTCAAAACAATTCTACTCATTAAATCATTCAACCTTTCATTTACCACCATGCTAAACTTACAGACCATGAATGAAATTCTTCAAACCAGAGTTATCCTATCAAACTATTGTTCCAAGCCAGGGGTCCTCAACCTAAGGCCCCAGGGCCAGATGCGCCCCCCCAAGGTCCTGAATCCGCACCGGGGACCAATTGCAACCCCCCTCCTACCCCCTGCTTTGCGAGCAAGCCAGCCTCTGCAGCTGCTTCTATTGCTGAGGCAGTTCAAAACAGTGGGCTATGTCACTTCTCCACTCCCCCCAACTACTGCCCACTCACACCTCCCTCCCCCTTTTTTCATGTTGGCTTTTTTAAAAAACTGTGGTCCGCCCCCCAGTGGTGTTTGGGGGGGTGGACGGCCCGCTGTTTGAAAACTTTGAAGACCCCTGTTCCAAACCATCCATTTAAATGTTGCATCATTTTCATTGAAACTTTTACCCTGTCTCTTCTAATAACATTTTCAGACCTTATAAACACAAATTTTCAAATATTGGCAATATCTTTGATCCTGACGTCACTAGAAGGTCAGTTTTGCAATGGGATTAAGCAGCAAAATTACTACAACATACATTTTAATTAGTCACCTGTTCCTTCCTTCCCTCTCTTGCTGCCTACTCTTTGTTCACTTTTGTGGATAAAAGCTGACAAAATTCAGCTGGCTGCACAGATAACATTAAACAAAATTTCACAAAGCAGGAAAAAACTAAATAAACCCAGAAGAGGAGGGACTGGTAAACCGTTTCTGAGCAATTTAGAAAAATACGGTACAACCATGCATCACTGTAACTCAGAATGGACATGATAGGGCACATATTTTTTTCTTTTTCAAGCCAATTAAGCAAAAGTACTCAAGAAACATTTTTATATAAATGATGCAAATGATGACAACAGGTGCTGCTCTTTTTGCATGGACTTTTAAGAATTAGATACACTAAGAAGAACTAGTGGATGTGTTTCTTTTTAAAGAATCAGAAAGTTCTATGCTTGCTGTGGGTGTGCCCTTTGTCTCTCAAAGGGAAAGGGCTAGGCATGGGCACAAAATGAAAAAAATACTGTTTTGTTTCCTTTTGTTTCATTTCTCACTCCAATTAATTTCATTTTAAATATTTCATTGCAAAACGAAATGAGAAACAAAATTAATCCCCCGTCTCACCAGTGCTGTTGCTAGTGTGGCGGGGGATTCAGAAACCTCCAGCCCACCAGCCCTCTCTTGATTTTCAGCTCCTTTCTCCCTAGCCACTCACCTCCCAGCTGGTTTTGACAGCTCGACATGTCAACCCCCCCACACACACAAAACAGCTTGGAGGCAGGCGGCTAGTGAGAACGGAGCAGCCAACAGCAGTATATTTGCTGCCTGCCTACTCCTTTCTCCCCTGGCACCCCCTCCTCCTGGGGGGGGTGAGAGCTCCCACTGCCGACAGCACTCCCTGTCCAAAACATCCCCCTGTGAGGAGGGGGTGGCAGAAGAGTCAGGCAGCAATTTTACTGCTGCCTGGCTATTCACTTCTCCCTAGTTGTCTGCTTCCCAGCTGGGATTTTTTGATAGCTCGAGCTGTCAAAACCAACTAGGAGGCAGTGGCCAGCAAGAACCAAGCAGGGAAACTGTTGGTAGATCTTGCTGCTGAAGCAAGATCTGGTGGCAGCTCCCCGGTTCGGTTCCTCCCGAACCGAAAATATCATTTTGTTTTGGTTTGGATGACACGCTGTCTGCCATTTTGTTTCATTTCAAAATGGTTCAAAACCTTTCAAAATGATGAAACAGTGTGCTGTTTTTTTTGTAAGGTGCCCACTGCTAGAAAGGGCATTAGTCAGCGCAAAGTATCAGCCTTGAGAAGAAATAATCATTACAATCCTTGTCATACTCTCAGATACAGACTTTCATGTGGAATCTTGAATAATTTTTTGTGGAGATATAATATTGCATCAAGGCAGCCTAAATAAATAATATATATTTTCATTTATTTTTAGAGTATTTTTACTCTAATGAGGGATAATATAAAGTTGGGTACCATTAAGACATGTTCAAGTAGTCTAGCCGGGACGTCACTAGGGGATGTGTCACTGTGGCCAGAATGACTATTCTTCACATTCTTATTCCTGGCATATCTTAGCTATGCTTACTTCTTCTTGACTTTCCTCTGTGTTATTAGTCACATCTCACATCTTAACCTCTTACAGGTACTAAGCTGAGGCCATATTTCAGATGTTCTGATGCCTAGCTAAGAGATAATAGATGATCAATACAAAATGTGATGACTAAAACAGTACTGACACTGGGATTGTGGTTTTGACCTTTTTTTTGAGTTGTAGTCAAAACCGTTCAGAACTCTTGAATCCCCACCACCCTCAACTACTTTGGTGTTTGACAGAACACAAAGGTCATTTACTAAAGGCACTCTTTTTCAAAATCTCTCACTCGAAATATCTAGCCAAAATTCTATTGTCCATATATATTACTCAGCCTAGAACTACTGCTACTCTTTGAAAACTTCAACAGTCTGGTTCCAGTCTTTGGAGGAAAACGTTTTCTGTAAAAAGCCCTAACACTTCCTGAATACCTAAAGAAACATGTCGCTATGTTTAGTAAAATATCCCAGATACACGTGCTTGGCCACATGCTCTTTTATGCTATATTTGGTGCACTAGGTTGTGTTTGTGCTTTTTTTTTTTGTGAAATCTGTTGGATGGAAAACCACTTATCCTGTCAGAGCTTTGTGCTATTTGATCAGCCAGCGGAAGCAATACTTATTGAATAAATAGTTAGGCAGAGACAGAGTTTTCTTAAAACCAAACAGCTGTATTACAACCTGTACAAAAATATATCACAGCATCATAGAACTTATACAAAGCTCAACAGTAGACATGGGCACGACCAGAAAAAATGACGTTTCGAGTTTTCATTTGTCGGAACGGGTCCGTTTCGGGTCGTTTCCGTTTGTCGTGAAATTTTTCAAAAATTTGTCATTTTGTTTGTCGTTTGTCGTTTCCACCACGATTTAGCGCGATTTGACTTCCCAGAGCATAGGGGCGTCCCGCAATCAGGGCCGGCGCTAGGTGTTTTTGCACCCTAGGCGTCGGGCGGGGTGTGGGGGGCAGGCGTCGGGGGGAGGTGCAGGTGGGCAGCGGTGGCGGGGGGCCATGGGCGGGCGGCGGCTGTGGGCGGGCGAGTGGGCAGGTGGTGGCGCGGGCCGCAGGTGGGTGGCGGCCACGGGCGGATAGGCGAGTGGGCAGTTAGGATATCACTTAGGATAGAGGTTCTGTTCTTGGGTTGCACCCCAAATGTGTGTGTGTATGCAAGCAAATTGAAGTTGGGAAAATAGAAAATAAATGGTAGTATATAATATATATTTAAAATAAATCCACACCTCCCACTCCCAGTCAAACCTCCCCCTTTATCCGATATCAGAAAAAAAAAATCCTCAAACTGCCAGAGAAGAAATAAAGAATAAACTGCTATTCCCTTCAGCAGACAAAGCTGCAGGGAATCAAAGAAATTATTTTCTAAATCCAATTCCCTCCCTGCCTGCCTAGCTTAAATCCTAAAGCCTCCAGCCTCCCTCCTCAATCTCGATCGGATCACACCAGCACCAGCAGCCAGCCCTCCTCCCTCAACCACATCCATACACCCGACTGTGATTTCTGGAAGGTGCCTCGGCTTTTTATGCCCTCCGAGACATCCAGAAGTGTCAGTCAAAAACCTGGCGATGCCATTGGTGGAATGGTTCAAAAAATTGCATGGTCCCATCCCATGCCCAGCCCAAATGGGCAGGTCTAAAATAAAATAAAATAAAATAAAAATAAAATAAAATAAAATAAAATAAAATAAAATAAAATAAAATCAATACGACGTTTTATTGCTATAAAAAAAACCACTGCTGCTACTATTAAAATTCAGGCATTTAAAATAAATAAATTTCACATGTTTCTGTGGTGATTTGGTGTGTTTTCTGACCACGATTTCAAAAGAAAAATTGCAGTCGCCATTTTGGATCCCCCCCATCGCATGGCATGGCGAGATGATGAGCATGACCCCCCCCCCAGCCTGGTGCAAGCAGCCCAGGACAGGAGAAGGGGGGGAAAGCCCGGGGATCCCCCAGAAACCACCCCTCTGGTAGGTGGCAAAGCCTCAGGCAGGCATATTTTCGCCTGCTTTTTTGGACGGGAGTTGGGGTTTTTTTTAAAAAAACTTTTAAAAACTTTTTCTGTGCTTCGCATTGCGCGATCGCTGTGATGCCACAAACGGAAACGAAAAACCTGACCAAATTTTTCTTTTTTCAGTTCGAGTTCGAGTTCTGACGGCTTAATTATCGTTACCGTTTCCGTTACGTAACGGAAACGATAACCGAAAATGGAAACGACAATTTCGCCGAGTCGTGCCCATGTCTACTCAACAGCATAACAGCATAACAGCATACATTATATTGACAAAATATATGACAGAGAAACAAAGTGGGTGCCTTACTCATGGAAGGCCCAATGAACAATGATTTACAGAACATTTTTATACATGTGTCTGTCCAATCATAAATGACATTACCTCATAGCTATTGCAACCCCTTGCATCAGCCAAAATTCATTATGCTAATTCTTAACATCTGCACTCCATTAGAAAAAACTATACATTGAGTCACTGTGACTTTGCACTTTTACAAACTCCATCTTTAAATCAATTAAATACATATCAGATGTATATAGAACATCATGTCTAATACATGTATTCACTAACTAATATCTGACATATCCTTTGGCAGAAAAGACCAGCATTAGAGTTGGGGGGGGGGACAATTCTGCACAGCTTTATACTAAATTCCCCAACACCCAACTTCCTAATATTATTCATATTCGGGAATGATATGTTGTGCTCCTGCTTTTGTGTCCAATCTGTTTGTTATTCATGATATGAACAGGGCTAATGTGTTGGAGAGGGGGGGGAAAGCCACCTACCCCAACAATCTGAGTATTTCTTTGCCCAACCTGGTAAATGTTTCTGTAGAACAATCAATAATGGAAAGGATATCAAATATGGTCATTTAATAAAGGCACTCGTTTGACTTTCAGACTTACTAGATAATGTCCAGTTCCCCCACTGTTTCTCACAGGCCTTCTTGAATTGTGATATTTTTAGTAAACAGCACCAGGCACAGTTTCTGACTTTTACAAAAACCTGCCTCATGTATAGCTAGATCTAACTCTCCTGATTTCTTTTGCAGCTGTTTTTGAAAACAGACCATTGCTTATTAATTGCAGAGTGGCATCTTTCTTTCTCATAATCTTCGCCCACTCTTTTGTGCCTTATGCACATGAAGGATCTGCTGCCTTTTGAAGAGAAATGTTCAGACGAGAAGGCCCTGCTGCATTGTCAGAGCCGGTCTGTTTTAAGCAGATAAGGAGATAAATGGAGCGCAAGAGACAAAATGCTGAGGCACAGGAAAAGAGCTTATCCTTTGCTGTGGAGTTTAGGAAGCAAACAGTGACATATCAGGGAGTTAAGCGACTGTGCCAGCGGACAGCTGGCAGTTCCCAGATTAGACGACTTGATCAAAACTAGAATAGGATTTCTTTGTAGTGCCCTAATTAAGGTATTAAGGAGTTGATGTTGTCCTGACCAATGTGGATAGACAACGATGAAGAACTTACTTAAGGTTAGAGCCTTCCAGATAGTAGGATATAGTGGATTATAGTAGAAGTGACTGCATCTTTCCCAAATACAAAATAGACAAAGCTGGAACTGGGACTGCCTGTGATGGAAACAGAACTATGAACCAAAAGATACCAAAGTCAAAGTACTAAGAAACATGAATTCTGGGTTTTAATTTTCCAAGAGGAGATAAATCGAGTAGCAAGAAAGGCAAGACAGCATCGAGTGATAGAACAGATATCCTCTGTTATTTCCACATTAATCACAGTGGAAGGGATCTGTGAAGTGGGAGGAGAAAATATTAGTGTACAACTCCTTGGTAATGGCAATCCAGTTGCCATGACCAACTTCCAGATTTTGTTTTATGGTATATTTGTTTTATGTTCTTTTACTTTGTGTATTTTAAGGTTATGTTTTTGAATTAATTTTTTATTGTATTAGTAATTTTTATATCCCATCTTTTTTCCAGGAACCTAAGGTAGCTTTCATGGTTCTTTCTTCAGCTTCACAGCAATGTCATGAAATAGGTTATACTGTGAGAGAATGATGAGCCCAAGGTCGCTTCCCACCCTCATCTGTCTATTACTTAGATCTTTGAGGTTATATGTTGTCTTATGTACATATATGTCTGTGAGGATTCTCAGTCATCCAGGAGAGTTTATCTGGAAGTTGAATCATGGCAAATGGGCTTCTTTATCTTGAGAAGGCAGGAAGTTCCACAGACTAACAATACACTGGGTAAAAAAAAATTCTTTTGTCTGTTCTCACTCTCCCAACCCTCAATTTGAGTGGATGTCCCCTAGTTCTGGTATTTTGTGAGAGGGAGAAGAGCATCCCTCTATCCACTTTACTCGTGCCCTGAATAATTTTATACGTCTCAATCATATCCCGCCTTAGGCGCCTTTTTTCCAGACTAAAGAGCCCCAAATACTGTAGCCTTTCCTCATTAGGGAGGTGCCCCAGCCCAGTAATCATTTTAGTTGCTCTCTTCTGCACCTTTTCCAGATCCACTATGTCTTTTTTGAGATGCGGTGACCAGAACTGTATGCAATACTCCAGGTGCAACCTTACTGTCATTTTGCACAATGACATTATAATGCTGGCTGTTTTATTTTCTATCCCTTTTTGATTATCCCTAGCATGGAATTGGCCTTCTTCATCGCTGCCACACACTGGGTAGAAACTTTCATTGAGCTGTCCACCAGCACACCAAGATCTCTTTCCTGATCCATCACAGATAGTGTAGAACCCTTGAGCTGATAGATAAAGTTTTGATGTTTTGCCCCAATATGCATTACTTTACATTTTCCTACATAGAAACAAAATTGCCATTTTGCAGCCCATTCTCCCAGTTTGGAGATATCCTTTCTGGAGCTGTTCTCTGGTTTTTATCACATGGAAAAGTTTTGTGTTATCTGCAAACTTGGCCACCTCACTGCTTATCCCTGTCTCCAGGTCATTTATGAACAGATTGAAAAGCACCGGTCCCAAGACAGATCCCTGGGGCATACTACTTTTTACCTCTCTCCATTGTGAAAATTGGCCATTGACACCGACTCTTTGTTTCCTGGATTTCAACCAGTTCTCAATCCATAAGAGGACCTGCCCTCTTAATCCCCGGACTGCAATTTTTTTCAGCAGCCTTTAGTGAGGTACTGTGTAAAAAAGCCTTCTAAAAATAAAGATAGACAGTACCTACAGGTACACCTAAATCCACACGCCTGTTGACCTTTTCAAAGAATTCTAAAAGGTTTGTCAGGCAAGACTTACCCTTACAGAAACCATGCTTATTTTCCCTCAGCGAGGCTTGTTCTTCTATGTGTTTTAATGTTTCGCTGCTCATTCAAACTAGAGATGAAACAAAAAAAATTTGTTCCGTTATCCGTTATCCGTTCCATTACGTAATGGAATGAATAACGGAGCCCAGAGTAATTTGGGCACGAACCGAACAGAACCGGAACAAATTAGTTCAGTTATGTTCAGTTCGTTCATCCAACCTCCTCCAGCCAGGATGATGGACGGGCAGCTGTCACCTGGGGCGGAGGAGATCGGCTGAGCCTCGGCCGTGGTCTCGCCTTTGCGCGCGGAGGGAAGACCGCAGCTCAATCTCCTCCGCCCTGGGTGGCAGCCGGGCAGCTGTCGCCCAGGGCGGAGGAGATCGGCTGAGCCTCGGCCACCGTCTCCTCCGCCCCAGGTGGCGGCCGGGCAGCCACCGAAAGAAGGCCCCACCGAAATGATCAGAAACCATGGCGCTTCATTTACAACTTGGCATTCAATCTTTCATTCACAAGGCAGGCCTTTGATTAAACTACTTTTTAAAAATAATTCCACATTTTCCACTTAGAAATATCTGTTAGTGCTGGTCAATACTTTCCCCCTAAAAACCAAAGTCCAGCCACTACATACACGTATTGTGTTATATAGTGGGTCAGAGGAAACCAGGCGACACCCAAGTGAAATTCAGCTCTTTATTCATAGCAAAGGCACACGTTTTGTGTGTGTGTGTGTGTGTGTGTGTGTGTGTGTGTGTGTGTGTGTGTGTGTGTGTGTGTGTGTGTGTTGTGTTGTGTCATTACAGTCGTGACCAACTCTTCGTGACCCCATGCCCATGGAGTTTTCTTGGCAGGAATACTGGAGTGGTTTTCCAGTTCCTACTCCAGGTGCCTACAACACCTGGTATTCCCTGATGGTCTCCCATCCAAGTACTAGCCAGGGCTGACCCTGCTTAGCTTCCAAAATCAGGTGATATCGGATGTACTTAGGGCATCTAGGCAAACATTGCAAAGGGATAAAAAGCATTGCTAAAAAGGCCCCAAGGGCCAGTTTATATACACACCCCATGGCAGGCCATTGGGTGGTTTAAACAGCCTGCTGGCCCCCAATTGAACAAGCCAGAATCCTGCCCTTCAATTATTCTCCAGCCACCAGCTCCCACATCCCACACCTGTCTCCCATTGCCTATGACTGGGAGCTTGATCAGGCCCCGCCCGGCTGGGACCCGGCTAGAGCTTGGCTGGAGCTAAGGTAAGTTTGGAGCCTTCCTTTCTATTTATTAATATACTTCAAACTCAGGCAGTTCACAGGTTACACTAAGAACACAACATATCGTCTCTGGCAAATGTAGAAATGGAAATTGCTTGGTGTATTTGCATTCCTGCAGGAATGCCAGGAATGCTTTGCCAGGATTGCTTCGTTTGTCTCCAGAACTGAACATTTTGAACTGTATACCAGATCAGGGATTGGGAATGGCTTTCATAAGGAACTGAGCATGTAGAATCATCTGTCTTATCCACAGCACCAGAATGCAGTAATGAAACTGATCCTAGAAAGCCATGCTTGATAATACTCTGGATGCCTCCCCATATACTATCAAATACAAAAGACTTTTCCCTTGATGTGTCTAGGAAATGTGTCACAGCAGATGACCAACTGTTCCACTTTTATCTCTGCTGAACTAGATCCCAATAATCTCTGCTGCACAAGAGATGAAAGATGCTATGGGGGAATAAAAATATGGCATATTTGTTCCTCAGTTGCTGCACAGTGTAAAAGATGAGTGAAAGTCATTTATTTCAGGCAATACTCACTTTGAAACTTACACCATTAGTGCCTTGTGTTGACTGGCATGTTCTTCTGCCTGTACATTTTCAGTGAGCTGTAGGGCATTACAGTTTCTGTGGTGGCAGAGCAGGCATCATTTATGGTAATTGTAGCTAACCCTTTCCATCTTGCACTCCATGATGAAGCTCTTAAAATTAGCCAGGGACATGGTGGTTGAATGGGCCATCTAGATCATGAACTCCTTTTTGAATGAGGGATATATGCCGTTCTTGAAGGAGATGATGGTCTGGCCCATTCTTAAAAGACTCCAACCTGTTGGCATGTGATCTAAACAGCTATCATCCTGTCACTAATGAGTAAATGGGTAAACTGATCAAGAGGATGATAGCTGACTAGCTGCAGGAATTCCTGAATGACACTGATAGTTTGGATCCATTTCATTTGGGGTTTGGGCCATGCCATGGGACTGAAACAGTTCTTTGTGCCCTGTTAGATGATGTGTTACAGGACGGTGATTGGGGGAGTGTGACCCTGTTAGTATTCCTGGATCTCTTCGGAGACTTTTATTCCATCAGCCATGTTCTCCTTCTGGACCAGTTGTTGGGGTTGGGGATTGGAGGCACAGCACAGCAAGCATTGGCGCTGTTCATTTCTCAATAGCTGGTGCCAGGTGGTTCAGCTTGGGCATGCTGTTTTGTCCCTCTGGGTTCTACAAAGCGGGGCTGATCATCTTCCCATTGCTGTTCAACATCTATATGAGGCCACTGGGGGAAGTCATTTGGAGATTTAGTGTGTGTTTCCATCAGCATGCTGATGACATACTACTCTCTCTTGCCTTTTTTCCTTGGCAGGGGAAGCTGTACAGACCCTGGACTAGACTAATAAGCTGAAGCTGAATCCTGACAAGACAGAGATCCTGTCTTGATCTCTGAAGTTGATTAGGGGTTTGTTGCCTGGTCTTGAAGGGGTCAGACTCCAAAGGATCAGATTTGTAACCTGGGTGTCTTTTTGAACATAGCTCTCTTGATGGATAATCAGATCTCACCCATGACCAGATCTGCCCTTTTCCATCTTAGGCAGATTGCACACCCCACATCTGTCCCTATCTTGATAGGAATTTCTTAATAACACTGATTCCTGGGTTTGTAATCTTGAGGGTTTACTATTACAAACTCCATGTAATCCAGCTTTGGTCAGGAGACTGCTGGGCAGCAGAGTGGATGATGCACCAACAGCATACTTGTTTGTGTGTCTTTAGCAAAATGCTTGGTACATACTAGATATGGGCACAAAATGGAAATACAGTATTTTATTTCATTTCATTTCAGTTTTCATTTTGTTTCATTTTGTTAATAACAGATTTTTAAAAACAATTTACATCATGAAGTGAAACGCTTCGTAAGGCTATAAATAATGGGGAGCTTTCCTTTATTTATTTAACAGGGAGCCAACTGCCCTAAATCAAAGATCCTAAAACCTTCCAATCAATTTGCATTCAAGCAAAGAACCCCCTGTAAACAAGCTAGAAACTAACAACTAGCAGCTACACGGAGAGATCAGGGAGATAAACTCAACAGCTGATCAGCGGTGTGGTGAGGGAAGGAAGGAAAATATTTTTAAAAATATCCTCCACAGTCCTACTTAAAAATGGAAGGAGAACAATCGGTTTAAATCAACTTGCAGTAACAGCCAGCAGCTCCTGTCTTGCTTCAGGCAGATCAAGATAGGAGATAAGCTATCTCAACAGCTGAGGCATGGGAAGAAAGGAAAACAAATCAATCAGTTTTTTTAAAAATAAAACTCCTGTTCTCAAGATGACTGGATCAAGAGGCTACAATGAATCGTTTCATTTCTGAAGCAAAAAATGGTGTTTCGCTTGATTTCTTGACGACACACTGTTTGCTGTTTTGATTTGTAAGGATTTGTAAGCTTACAAAATGACAAAACACCGTATCATTTTTCATAAGGTGCCTGTCCCTAGTACATACATTCAAAATTGGTGTCAAGGCAGTTAGTTCCACTTGTGAAGAAGAATGAATCCTTACAGATGGTAGTAAAGTCAATTCCTCCAACTTAAATTTGTTTTACAATGAATTACCACAATGGATAAAGCAGGGAGATCAACCCCACTCAGCTTATTTTTACAAGTCTCAGTAACAGGTGCCAGGTCAGGATCCACTGTCAATCACAGACTGCAGATGTTTAACTGTGGACTGATTTGGCACTCAGCAGTATCACTGACAAACCCAATGGCAGGGTGGCATTGCAAGCAAGATCTTGAAGATGAGAGAAAGACTAAAATATGGGGAAGCTTTCCAGCATATGTACCATCTTTCTCTTCCTTGGTGAACCAAACCCTTAATTGGCTTTCCTAAGATCACTCTGATATAAGCTCAAGGTTCCTCCCAAAAATATACCTGGAGATCATCCAAAGCACATACATTGATGGAGAGGTTATAAAGGGTAAAGATTTCCCCTGACAATTAGGTCCTTTTGTTTCTGACTCTAGGGGCTGGTGCTCAACTCCATTTATAAGTTTAAGACCTGGTGTTCAGCTGTAGACACATATCCGTAAACATATAGCCATCATAACAAAATGTTCAAGCACACAGAACACCATTACTTTCCTATTGAAGTAGTATCTACAGTACTTATCTATTTGCATTTTAAACATGCTTTCAAACTGCTATGTTGGCAGGAGCTGGGAGAAGCAACAGGAGCTCAAGCCATCACCCGGATTCGAACTGCCAACCTTTCAATCACCCATCCCAGTAATTCAATGGTTTAAGCTGCAGCTCCACTCACATCTCTTTTAAAGAATAGCAGAATTAACTAAACATTTTGAATACTATACACAGTTCATATAAATGCACTGTGCAATACACAACTTCAAAAAACCCAGTAAACCACCACTTGAGAAATGTACCAAAATAAGTTCCAAAATCCAAAAAACACTGCACAAAATTCCAGAATGGCCTCAAAACTCAATGCAAAAACTGCTGCAACACCACACCTCCACACTCGACATCACATACTGCCCACAGACTTGAGCAATGCATCCTGGGTACAGTAGTTTTTTCACAATGCCTTACCGGGGGGGGGGGAGGAACCTGGGTTTTCTGGGGGAAACAAATCATAAATGAAAGCATTGCATTTTCAATGGATTTCCTTTTGTAATCCAAAAATTACGTAACCTGAGGTGTTCGTAACCCAGGGTACCACTGTGTATATTCCCTGTTCCATAGAAATTCGACAGTAGAGGCAATTCATCCTGATTGGCCAGTTAGTCCATATGTTCTTGGCTGCCTTGCATACATTACAGCATGTGTTTCAATGGAGATTAGTAACTTGTGCAGGATTAGAGGTTATGTGTTTCAGACCAGCATCTTTCACTCTGATGGTTCACCTGTATTCAGTTAGGTTTCACCAGAACCTAGTAAATCATGCTGAATGCCTTATCTATTGTTATGATATATCTCATTAGAAACAGAAGTAATCTTGGGGTGCTAGCCTCTTTTAATGCAAAAAATATGTAAGGGTTATAGTGGTCTTTAAAGGTTTTTTTTTTGGTTCAATGTAAAAAGGAAGCTAATATGGACAGAGCATTATAGAGGTGTTTAAAATTATGCTTCTAGACATGGAGATAAAGTTACCTCTTGTAATGCTGGAACCTAAGGTCATTCACATCAAAGCTAAATAGCAGAGGTTTTGGATAAACAATAACATTCTACTAGATTATTAGTTGTGGTGGACTTGTATTTGTGCCATTACCAAAGACAGGATGCCTCTAAATATTAGTTCTGGAAAACATGAGTGAGTGGGAGCTAATAAGCTTGTGTTCAGCTTGCACTTTCCAGTAGCTGTTCAGTTGGATTCTGTGTGAACAGAATGCTGGACTCAGGAGGACTTTGATCTGATTCAGCCCCATTCTTACAATTAAAAATGTAATGTATATTTGTCTGTTTCCCTTTCCCCATTCAGATGGAAGATGTCATAGCCCGTATGCAAGATGAGAAAAATGGGATTCCCATTCGTACAGTCAAAAGCTTTCTTTCAAAGATTCCAAGTGTCTTCTCTGGTAAGATTCAAAATGCACTTTATTATTCATTCAGTGTAAATTGTTTGTGACTGATATATGTGAGCAGCAATATTGCAGGACATTAACTCAAATAAGAAGCAATAAACAACTAGCTTTATAACTCAATAATGGGGTATGTGTGGGGTACTTATTTCTATAATTGTGAACATGTGGTTACATAAATTGAGTAACATTATGTTTTTATAGCCATCCTACACACGTTATGGCCCATGAAGCCAGATGCTTTTTCCAAGCCAAGTATTATAGCTTATCATGTGCTTGATTGTCACATGTTCATTATATCAGGCCAAAATCAAATCAAAACAAAACAAAATAAAAGGCAAAAACATGTGGTACCTGAAAGACTAACATATTTTAATGTAAGTTTTAGTGGGCAAGTCCACTTCTTCAGACATATAGTAGCAGAATGAGGTGTACAATTAATATACAAAGGAATATAAGTTACATGCCAACCTCTCATAAAATTACACATTCATTAGAGTCCCATTGTGTGTTCCAGTGGAGTGTCACCATGCTTGGTGATCTGCATTTGGCTCAAAAGGCCACAAGTTGTATCCCATGCTAGCACATTGTTTTACAGAAGAATTTTGACGTGGGATCTTTGGAGGATGCAGACTCAGAAAATTGCCTGTTTCTATGTAATGTATTTAAATTACAAAGGGTGGATTAGGTTAGATCAGGGAATGTATAGAAGAGAAGGAGAAAGGGATGGATTTTTGAAGAAAATGAAGCCATACAGGTGAATATTGTTGTGAAGGGAAGGGACCCTAAGCGTTATGTGGCACACTAAATGATAAAAATGACATCCTGTTGGATGTTTTCAAACCGAATCAGTAACACCATCTAGTATTGCTGCACTCAATATAGATTCTAGCAATGGAGCTGCTGTTTAATCTTTTAATCGTCTGAGATCATCAGCAGAGATAATCACACTGAAGAGGTTTAGGTGTCTTGTTTGATGCTGATTGGATGCGAGTACTAAACAGGCCCATGCATGATTGTCTGACTTCTTGTTTCCGGGGAGTTTTGTTCATGTTTACTTCCTTAACCCAATGGATGACTGGTCAACATGGTCCCGCTGTGTCGTCCTGTTCCCTCTTGCCATTTGTAGTGTTATGTCCTCCCCAAGGTCTATAAATGAAGCATGGATGTCTGCAGAGGGAAGGCTTCATCACCTATTATGGTAGATGAGAAGGTCTCCATCAGAGCCTGAACTCTGATAGCACAGGCCTGAGGCTCATATTCAGGCACAGAGGGATTCCTTTTGCAGTATTGACAATCCCATCAGGGGAAGAGCTCCATGTATGACCCTGATCCATGTTAACATGTTGAAGAAGATGAGTGCAAATTGCTCTATTTTCTTATAAGTAGAGGAAGGAGTGTTGTTCACCTTGCTTCTGATTCCCCCCCCCCTTTAATCACCAATGTAAAATTAGTTTCAAGGTTGAGAAACAAAAATGTCCTGAGATCTGGTGTTACCATACTCAGCATAGCTGCTCACAAGGAAACTGTCATTTCATCTTTTAATCATCTGAAACAACAAGTGGTGATCACCACAATGAAGAGTTTTAGGTGTCTTCTTGCCTAATGCTGATTAGATATGAGTTTCAGTGATAAAAAGAGACCTTTGATTTACATGCTCCAGGTTTTGTTTTCACAGTAGTGCTTGCAAACAAAAGGGCTAGAATTAATAATACATGACGGAGTCCTGATACAGTAATCACAGAACTATACAATAGTGCTATACTGAGAGTTTTTTAAAACATGGCCAGTCTGATTAGACATGTTGAACAATGTACAGCATATATTTTCTCATGGATATTCTAATCATTCAAATGGTGATTCATAGTTTATCTTAATTCTGAAGAATGCGCAAAGGGGGGGCAGGCATGGCTCTTGTCATGTCATTAGTCTGCTAAAGCACTTGGAATTAATTAAAACTGTGTGTTTGATTCTGTTTTGTGAAATGAAATTATATCCTTTGATTTAATTTTATCCAGCCATTTACTGGAGGTAACTTTGACTGGATTATTCTTGTAGACAAGAGCAGGGTTAATGACATTAATGGAGATTTCTTGTCAGCCGAATGCTTACTTTGAAGAATAGAGAGTCTCAGTTTGAATTAAATCACTCAGACAAATTCAGTAAGAATTAATTTATCTTTAACAAAGTCATATTTTCAACTAATTCAGATTCATGTTCTGATATTTATTTCTCCTATCACTTTGGAGAGAATTACTCTATATTGTGGAAATTATTACTATAAAATAAAAGGATGGTGTGCAAAGTTCTGTGTACCCAACTTTTCCAGTTTCAGTTCATGATACAAACTCCCATTGCCCCAAAAGCAGCTCTGGCCATAAAAGCAGGACTCGGGAATAGAGATGGACACGGAACGAACAATTTTTCGTTTTTGTTGTTCGTTTTTCATTTTGTTACGCAACGAAACGACAAACGAAATTTGTCCCTAAAATGAAACGAAACAAACAGAAACGCGGGGATTTTGGTCGTGCGTTTCGTTTCCGTTACTGCAATGAAGTGAGCGGCTTTAAATGCATAAAAAATCATTAAAATTGGAATAAATGGTAACAAAACGGTAACAAAACGGTAACAAAACGAAAATGAATTTTTTGAAAAATTTCACGAACAACGGAAACGAAACGAAACGGACCTCTAAACAACAAACGACAAACGAAACTCCATTTTTTCTATTCGTGCCCATCTCTACTCGGGAATAGTGCAGAGATTTGTTTAGTAGTTCATTTTAATATAAACAAACACATTGTGCAGTTTCTGAATTAATATAGGAACCATGTAGTACAACAATCCAGTTTTTACACTCTCTGGATTTTGCAGGGCAGCTATGATTCAGTTCTCCTGTACAAAATGTGCACAAAAGGTAAAGATAAGGAGAAACGTAGCATATATTTATATATCTTTGTATGCATTATTGTATATAATTTTCCATTCTATATAAGCATCTAATATTGTGTATGTTTTTATACAAATATCCTAATCTATGTAGTATTGTTACCCCTTTCCTTGCTGGAGTACCAACTAGGTACTGATCCCAAGCTTGTGTTCACCCTGACTTTTTGCAGTAGAGTTCAGTAACAGATGTTTTTTTTAATAATATAAAATTAATGATGAAGTTTATTGAGAAGATAATAAATATAACAATATCTGAGGATGGTATGTATTGCCTTTAACATATAATAGATTTAATCAGCTCTACAAGCCTCCCTGTCTTCAATAACTTGTAAACAGTATAGCCCTCACTGCCTGACAGAACTCTCAGAGAACAGTGCTCTCTCCCAGCACTCACTCTCAACTGAACTCCTCACTGAACTGCCTCAACTGACTAGGCTCCACCCTTTTTATATCATACCATTCCCCGCCCTCCTGCTGGGATTGGCTGATGATTTGTATATCCATCACTCCTGGCTGCCGGGTTTGTCACAATACCTCCCCCCTTATAAAGAAATTTTAAGGAGTAAACTTACCTCGGTTTGCTCACTTAAAATTCTCTTCTGGAGCCTATTTAACTAATTCATACATCCTTCTGTTTATCAGCTTCAATTCTGCATATCTATAAACTGTTTTATAACATGTTCAACCTTATTACTGTATAATATCATTAAATGCAATAATTCTTTCTATATCATTACATTTTAAATAGACTATACTCTTATAACATTGGTTAACATCATAACTTCAAATACCTGTAAAGACCTTATTGATCCTACTAGAATCAATCTATGTTAAGATGCATTAATATATATATTTGGTTTACATTTTAAGCTATTTTACTTATCAATATACATACAATTTTTATCCTTAACTTATATTCTAATGTTTTCACATATATGTTTTCACATATAGGATTAGGCACTGTAGCTTCAGCTTTGCACTTGTAGATACTACCACCACATCTGTGTCAGTTATTCTGAAGGATCTAGAACAGTGTTGGTAAACCTATAACACAGGTGCCAAAGGTGGCACTGGAGCCCTTTCTGTGGGCACTCGACATCGCCCCTTCACAGCTACCTGTATTCAGGTTAAATTGCTGTATTGGCACTTTGCAAGAAATTAGTGGGTTTTGAATTGCAGTTTGGGCACTCGGTCTCTAAAAGGTTCGCCATCACTGATCTAGAGAAATAGTGAAATACTGAAACAATCCATATACTGTATGTCTGTGAAGATTCTCAGTCATCCAGGTTCGTTTAACTGGGAGTTGAGTCATGGCTACTGGACTTCTTTTTTGAGAGATAGAAACGTTTTGCTGTTCATCCAAACAGCTTCATCGGTCTGAATACAGCTAGTGCAAGAGACCTTCTTATAGTCAGCTTGACCTCTTGCCCCCTGGTCTGATTGGCTCATAAGATGAACAAAGCCTGAATAGGCTCGTTAGGGAGACATTAGTGTCCATGGCCTTAAGGTAAACAATGGCCTAAGGTGCTGAAACCCATCAAGAATGGGTCGTTAGCTGTGACCTGGTGGTGAAGGCTCCTTGATTTGCCTGGGTACACAGGTCCAGGAGCAGGCCTATCTGGTCTGGGTTGAGGCGGCTTCTGGAGGTGAGGGTGCTGTCTTCTCTTAATCTTCTCTTTACCATTATTAGCGCATCAGTGGTGGGTATGCTGGTAAAGAGTGATGTAACATCAAAGGATACCATGGTTTCCTCTGTATCCAGTTTGAGCTCCCTGACTTTAGAAACAAACTCTTCTGGGTTGTGTACGTGGTGGTCTGTGTGTCCAACCAGTGGGGCTAGGATAGTTGCCAGGTATTTTGCGATGTTGTAAGTCACTGAATTTATACTGCTGACAATAGGTCTGAGGGGGATTCCTTGCTTGTGGATCTTGGGAAGTCCATAAAAGCAGGACCTGTGTCTGAACACCACATATTTCATGTACAGAGGGGACTTCTACAGACAGAAGCATGGCTGTGCCATGGGTTCCCCAGTGTCACCAATTGTAGCAAACCTATACATGGAAGAAGTGGAGAAGAAGGCACTCAACACCTTCCCAGGGACAACACCATCCCACTGCTTCAGGTATGTAGATGATACCTGGGTTAAAATAAAGACGCAGGAAGTACAGGCCTTTACAGACCACATCAACGCAGTGGATCCTAATATTAAGTTCACTAGGGAAGACACCCAAGACAACAGGCTGGCTTTCCTGGATTGTGCAGTCATCATCAGACCTGACCGTGGCCTAGGAGTAGAAGTTTACAGGAAACCCACCCACACAGATCAATACTTACTGTTTGACTCCCACCATCCATTACAACACAAACTAGGAGTCATCAGGACCCTAAGCCACAGAGCAGAGAGCATCCCCATCTCATCAGAAGCCAAGAAGAAGGAAGACAGGCACCTGAAGACAGCACTTAAGGCCTGTGGATATCCAAGGTGGGCCTTCAACAAAGCAGTGGGCCATCCCAGAAGAACAAGGGATCAGTCTGAGACCCAGACCCGACGGAAGAACCTGGTCATTCCCTACATGGCGGGAGTGTCGAAGAAGCTTAAAAGGATTTTTGGCAAACACCACATCCCTGTTTATTTCAAACCCATGAACACACTAAGGCAGAGACTTGTCCACCCTAAGGATCCGATACCAAACCATAAAAGGAGCAATATAGTATATGCAGTCCAATGCAGTGAAGAGTGTTCAGACCTCTGCATTGGAGAAACTAAACAGAAGAATGGCCCAACATAGGAGAGGTAACAGCTCAGGACTAGAATCAGCAGTACACCTCCATTTGAAGGAAAAAGGCCACTCTTTCAAAGATGAGGATGTACACATACTGTATTAGACAAAGAAGAGAGGTGGTTTGAGAGAGGAGTAAGGGAAGCCATTCATGTTAGCATTGAAAATCCCTCCCACAACAGAGGTGGTGGGCTCCGGCATAGTCTATCTGCTACTTATCAGGCAGTAGTTTCCAAAGTACCCAGGCAAATCAAGGAGCCTTCACCACCAGGTCACAGCTAACGACCCATTCTTGATGGGTTTCAGCACCTTAGGCCATTGTTTACCTTAAGGCCATGGACACTAATGTCTCCCTAACGAGCCTATTCAGGCTTTGTTCATCTTATGAGCCAATCAGACCAGGGGACAAGAGGTCAAGCTGACTATAAGAAGGTCTCTTGTACTAGCTGTATTCAGACCGATGAAGCTGTTTGGATGAACAGTGAAACGTTTCTATCTCTCAAAAAAGAAGTCCAGTAGCCATGACTCAACTCCCAGATATACTGTATGTGTGGTGATAGGATGGTGTTTGGGGTTCCAGTGAATCATCTTGCTACTGTTCAATCATATATGATTTCAGCATGTTGAATATGTTCAGTATGTTCATTATTCATTCTTCTTAAAACTAATTTCACAACTGGCACTGTCAGTATGTATGAACCTACTTCTGCACCTTGACGTGGACGTGGACGGGGATAATATAACTACTGCCGCCTTTAAAGGCCTCTCTTGGACACAAGAAAACTAAGATCATCTCGTCCTTAGACAAAGTTAGGTCTGAGCTGTCCCACAATATGAACAATGCCTTAACTCAACCTATTACTTCTCCCAAAGCTGCCATACTCTTACCTCCAGATATTAATTTTATGCACAGGCCAGTTCCCGCCCAACCCAGCACCCCCCACTTGTGTTCAGAACATGCCAATGGTGCTGCTATATCTAATTGACTCTCTCCCCATTCCCTCCCCCCTCCCTCCGTCTCCATCTAGTATCAAACTGGTCTCACGAAAATATTGCAGGTTGGGAGAGGAAAAGGAACGACTCCGATTTTATAGAATATCTCTCCAGGCATGATATTATTTTTCTCCAGGAAACCTGGTCCCTCACAGGCCCCAGTGTTCCTGGATTTGTTTCCTACAATCTTCCTTCTTTTAAACTAAATAAGTTGGGTCGTCCCCGCTCTGGCTTAAGCTGTCTAGTGAAACCCTCCTCCTCCTTTGTTCTGTCCCCTTTTACCTCTCACTCCCCTTATGTTCAAGCCTTTCTATTTAATAATAGTGAGCGCCACATCCTCATGCTGAATGTTTACATCCCTCCCTATTGTTCTTCTTCCACAGATCCATGGACAGAAGTAAAAAGAATTACTGACCAAGTACTAGTATCCAATCCCTCTATCTCTCTTCTCTTTGCTGGTGATTTTAACTCTAGGCTAGGAGCAAATAATCTAAGCCTTGCCAAATATATGAATTGGGATATGGAGGAGATGATTCCTCCTTCTTTCTCGGGGGTCAGGAAGTCCAAGGACCTTTCCATCAATAAGAATGCCTTATTAATGGTCGATCTATGTCTAAGTTATGATCTCCGTATTTTGAACGGTGCCCCTGATTATCCTCTTTCAGGTGATTTTACCTTCTTCTCACCCTTAGGGTTGAGCATGGTCGATTATATATTAATTTTCCCCGACCTTCTTGCGGAGACTTCCGATTTTGAACTTAGCCCGTGCACCGTTAGTGACCATATCCCTCTGCAGGTGTCGTTATTGAACCCCCTCTCAGATCCTTCCAGTAGCGACTCCCCCACTGATCTCTTTATATATCCTAAGTGGACCTCTAGATCTTCACTGGCCTTCCAAGAATGGTCCAGATCACTAGAAACTGTTCGCCAGTGTGCAACTATTCAATCAACCAACTCCCCCGAAGTTGCTATCCAAGCATATTCCGCAATTATCTCACACTTAACCAACTCACTGAACCCTCCCCGTCCACACACAAGGAGGAGCAAACCAGTTTCCTGTGAACTGAGACAATTGTTCTCTCCTTTGTTTGCTCTCATCCTTCTTCTGAGGCACTTACCTCTTATTTTTCAATTAGAAAGTCCTTCCATCTTTTCTTGGAAGAGAAAGAGCACATTTTTGCTCTAAATCAGTGGGATAGGTTATTCGATGCCATCTCCTCCAAGAACAGCAGAGTATTTTGGCAACTGGTGTCCCGTTCCAACCCGGTCCCCCCTTTAATTGATGTTCCTCCCATTTCTCCCTCTGCTTGGACTACACACTAGTCTAAAATCTTTGCTGCTTATGACCTGGTATTCTCTTTTCCTCCCCTGCCCCCTGACCTCCCCCCTTGGCCTCCCGTTTTAGAATCCGAAATACTAGAACTGATTAGCACCTTGAAAACCGGAAAAGCCCCAGGACCCGATGGGATTGTAAGCAAAATACTGATTAATGACCCTGACTGGTGGGCTCCCTTCCTGGCTAAAACTATTTACCCTGATTAACCATTTTGGGATTTTCCCAGAATCATGGTTATCTTCGATTTTAGTACCAATTTTCAAAAAGGATGACCCTACATCCCCATCCAACTATAGGCCTATTAGTCTCCTTTCCACTATAGGTAAACTCTATGCAAAATTCCTTCTCAAACGTTTAGTAGCCTGGGCGGAGGCGAAGTGCCTTCCCGGCAATGAGCAAATTGGTTTCCGTCCAGGATCATCCACTTTAGACCATGCACTTTTGCTGTCTTTCCTTGTGGAAAAATATTCTTTTCACTTTAAAGGGAAAGTCTACGCTGCTTTCATCGATCTGAGAGGTGCGTTTGATTCTATCAATAGGAACCTATTATGGCACAAACTTGCTTCTTGGGGAATTGACTCTCGACTGCTTTTCTTAATTAGGAATCTTCACTCCTCCAATTCATGTCAGGTCCGTATAAACCACAAGGGCTCCCTTTCTGAAAAGATTACTGTATCCAAAGGTGTCTGTCAGGGTTGTATACTAGCTCCCCAACTATTCAATCTCTTCCTTGCCGATTTACGTTCTCAACTATCTCATTGTGATAAGTACGCCCCTTGTTTGAGTAACTCCCCATTACCAATTCTCCTTTATGCTGATGATTCTGTCCTTCTCTCCATCTCCAAAATCGGGCTACGGCATCTCCATTTTGATCTTTTAAAGGATCCCTTTACTTCCACCTGGGATTCCCTCTTTGTAAACAAACTCCACAACTTAGGCTTTACTCTTGATTATTTTGCCAACTTTGACTTTAAAAGAGCTTACTTGACCATTAAGGCAAAATTATTTGAAGAAAAAACTGAATTACTTTCCTCTAATCTAAATTGGACCTGCTCTCCATGTTTCTTTAACCTATCCCCGGTCTTTGGCCATGATCTCTGTTATTTCCGCAAGCTAATTAATTCAAATAAGAGACGTGCTTTCATGTTGGCCAGACTCAATATTTTCCCCTCCTCGGTACTCTCAGGAAGATACTTGGGTATACCATCATGCCAGAGGCTTTGTAAATTTTGCCATCTTGAACCGGACACAGTCCCTCATATACTGTGCCGTTGCCCTGCCCATAATAGGTTACGCAAAGAGTTTCTAGACCCAATTATGTCTATGTTCTCTGGCCCTCCAGAGGAATACACAAGCTTTTTTACTTCGTGACAATTCTGAATGGGTCACCTTACAAGTTGCAGATTTTCTAGTAGCTGTTATTAATAAGAAATGAGAGTGTATCCCCTTTTTGGCTTTTTACCTATTGTTTTACTTGACAATGGTTTACCATCACTGTTTTGGTTGTGTTCTATTTTCTTTGTTTTAATGCCAATAAAGGTATGAATGTGTGTATATATGTGTGTGTGTGTATGAACCTATAGCTTCTTCAAGAAGATTATTTTCCTAGGTGGTATAGTACATCATTTTGTTGTTTATTTTATACCACCCCGTGCTTTATATCTTGAAAAGACCAAAATAAAAATAAAAGTAAAGCATTCATGCATATACTGTATCTCTGATTTTCAGTCCATGCCCATTCAAGGATATTCTTTGAACAGTAGATTGGCTTCTTTCAGCTTTTCTGCTCAGACATTTTGCTTTTTAGATTTGATAACAGATTGTTTCTCATTACTTTTGCTCTTTTGGGTTGGACTCAAACTTTTATAGTTTGTTGGGTCAAACTGGATTCTACAGCAATTATATAGCATGCAGCAGATACCTTTTCATTACTTCATCCTCAGTATGTAGGCTCCCAATCTGGAGCGGGTTGAATCCTCTGCACCAGCTATGTTCCCCAAAGTATATTATCTCTGTTGAAATGTCTTTTAAAAGGTAGAACAAAATATTTGGCATCAACTGAAGCTCCCCTGTCCTTTTCTAATAGATGCATAGGAGGAGGAGGAGGAAGAAGAAGAAGAATTTCAGGTAGAAGTGGTGGTGGTACAAGAATAATGAAACTTACTCTCTTTGCATAGAGTGATCAAAACTATGGAAAATAATTTCATTGAATTTAACAGTATCGGTGAAGTAATGTTTTTATCTGCCAGGATACATTGCAAGGAAAAGTGCATCTTGCTTTCTAGAATTCACATATTTTATACAATTACAGGTTATTTGGGGGAAATAAAGTGTGCACAAAATTGTATATATGTTTTAAAATGCAAACAGCTAAATTGTGCAAATTGAAAAACACATATATACAAATACAGTGGACCCTCATATAACAAATGGTTTGTATAGCATAAAATCTGTACAATATAAAAAATTCTGGAGATAGGGGAAATTTGCTTAACAGAGTTGTTTATGGGGCAAATCCGTACAACGTAAAATGGTCGCGATTAGGGATTACTCTGTTTTCAATGCATTCCTATGGGAAATTTGTATAAAGGAAAATTTGCTTAATTTCATTTGGAACAAATTAATTCCTTTATACAAGGTACCACTGTACTTCTTTTTCCATGGGAAAATGAGAGAAAATGCACAAATAAATTGCACATTGGCAAAATGCACTCAACTATGTGCAGATATCAGTTCAGGAAAAGAGTCTCAACAAATGGATTCAAGAATTAGAATGGGGAGTTAAATGTAATTTATGTCTCAAACATGTTTTTACAACCTTTCAAGATAGATTATTCTCATAAAGCAGTTTCCAATAGACAATAAAATACTGTATCAGTCATACAAAAATGACCACGGAGGAAAACCACAAGAGTACTACATAAATTTGGATAAAAACAGATCTGATGGAATGATCAGTTAAACACATGGAAACAAATAAAAACATTAAAATGGTGGCAGCCAGGAGGACTATTAACAGTCTCATAAATTATTTATTAAATAAGTGTTTGAAGCTTATCTGAGATACAAAAGGTGGGGACCTAATGCATTTCTGTAGGAAAGATTTCCAGAGGTGTAGGAGCGCCCCAGAATAAGCATTGCTTCTGATTCTCTTTCTCTTGAAATACAGTAGGACCCCAGTATCCGCTGGGGATTGGTTCCAGGCCTTCCCGTGGATAATGAAAAACATGGATAAGAGAGAATGCCTGCCCACCCATCCCCAAACTGCTGTTTACTGGCAGTACTTGCTTTATGACTGCTGTTTTGAGACAGTAGCTTGCTTTATGACTGCTGTTTTGAGACAGTAGCTTGCTTTATGGTGGCTGTTTGTGACAGTAGCTTGCTTTACAGCTGCTATTTGTGACAGTAGCTTGCTTTACAGCTGCTTTTTGTGATAACAGCTTGCTTTACAGCTTGCTTTGTGGCTGCTGAATTATTTAATTTTTTTCCTCTGCCAACTGTGGATAACTGAATCAGTGGATAATGAATCAGTGGATACGGGGGTCCTACTGTACATCAAGTGCAGGTGTCTCTCTTGTATAAACACTGTTATTAGGGATTGAGGAAAGAAGTTTGTTTTAGAAATACTAGGAATACTCACTAAATTAATTGCAGGCAACTACCTGCTTATTTTCTATATGATTCTTGTCCTTTTTGGTCTTCGACTGTAAATAAATTACTACTATATGATTCTTGTCTTTCTTGTTTCTCCTTGTGCTTGAAGGTTTCCCCCAGAACAGGTTTGCAGAAGGTCATCTCTCTTTCCACCCCCCCAATGAATATTATTATGCTATTTTATGTTTCCATTTGCCTTCCCTTCCCTCCTGATGCATCACTGGCTGTAGCTATGTTGATCTGTTCATGAAAGAGACTATCCTTTTTGCATGCTATTTAAATAATAATAATAAATACAAGCTGTCAAGTCCATTCTGAATTATAGCAGCTCTTTCCAAGGTTTTGTAGATATCGAATACTCAGAAGTGGTTCCTTATTCCATTGTAGAGTGTTCCGGGCGCAGGTCACCCAAGCCAACACAGGCTGGCTTTTCTCCTGGGAGGCACTGGGGAGGACCTAAATTGTGTCTGTCTCCACATCTAGGTACCTAATTCCCTGAACTCACCAGGCAGCTGCGCATTATTTACATAGCATCATATATCTCGTTGGTGCTATGGAACAAATAATTTTTTGCGGCACACCATTTATGAAAAGAGTTACAGAGAGATCAGCTGAGATTTCATGCTGCATCCTTAGATCTCAGTGTGTCCCCTGATGAGAACTCTTGCTGGGGCTGTGATTAATAATAGCTGGATGCAGCTTTCATTAAATGAAAACCCATGATTCAGATGGCATTAGTCAGAGATGATTGGGCCATCCAAATTTCATTTTTAAAGAAACGACATAAATTAGCATTTGCCCTTTAATAGTTTACTTCGAAGCCTAAATTCAGCCAGGATCATCAGACACCTCTGCTTTTGGAGAATCCATAATGAAAATTAAAAACAAAACAAATCCCCACAGCCATCAACTTATTAGAAGGATTTGTTTGGTTTTGCAATTCTTATATTTCATAGGATTACCTTTCCAATCCAGTGGACTGAGCCACCTGGAGCATTAGCAAAACAAAGAGAGAAAATAAAATATTGGTCGCAGCTTTGGAAAATTGCCACCACAGACTTAAACATAACTTATTATTAAAATGCCTAGTAATCTGAAGTGAAAGCCTATCATCTTAAATGGCAGTCCCCACCAACCAGATGAAAGGAAATGCCCTCCACCCCACATAAAACTGGCAGCAGTAGCAAATCAAGGCTCAGGCGGATGGCAAACCCTCTTCTTCAGCCTCGTAGGTTGTCATTGACTGGAAGATAATTGCAAATAGACTGTGTGTGTGATTTGTGTTTAGTTTCATTGACAGAGAGATTTGATTTGAGTCACATTTCCTGCCCTTTTTCCGAGTAAGGACTTTTGGCTCAGCTCAGCTTGTTCCCATGGAAATGGGCACCGTTTCTGCATGTCATTTTTTAAACGAAAAAGTCGTTTTAGTTGTTCTGTTAGTATTTTTACACTGGCAAAACATTCTTCTATTGTCCTCCACCTTGAGGAAAAGCTAACCCTTAAATGACATTATGATCCTCCTCCTCTCCAGTTCTTGAACATTTCTGAGTGCAGCGCGTAGAGCTGCAAACACAATGGACCCCACATCTCCTCTTTGGAACTGTGAACCTTGAAGCCTTTTATTTTATCCAATAATAATAGTACCACATGATTGCAGGATTCATTCAGGTTGTCTATCACCTCACAAATCACTGCCAATCAGTGTGTGCTCTTGGTTTCTGAAAGACAAAAACATCGTGACCTTGTAAGTTTGTCACTGACATAAAGGCACATTCAGTCTTTCTAGATAAATTGTGCCTCTCGGTCTCTCTGCCATCTGTTCCCTATCTCATGACGTGTGCTGGGCTGAGTGATCTTGTTGATGCTGCCAGTGCCCTGCGGTTAACAGGGTTTTTTAGTCTGAGAAGTGCTTTACACATTGAACCAGTGGCTGTCCGTGCTGTAACCAGTCATGTCAACACTCAGGATAAGCTCCAAATGAAATGCTCTTTCTCCACTCCCCCCCCACCCCACCCCACCCCACACCGGTGGAAGCCAGTACTGGTACAACTCACAAAGGTCTGTGAGTTTTTCCAGGTACTGGGACTGAAATTCTTAATTCTTGTTCTCACAGAGGCTGCTGAGGAACATGGACTGCAGTTCAAATATTTATAGAAACCCCAATCTTGGCTTGCTGTTACTATCCAATGTTGTTTCTAAAGAATTAGTTATGTTTCAGCATGTTAACAAAAATAAAAGGAGCAGGGAGGAAGGGGGGGAGGCAAAATATTACAGAAATCCAGTAGATTTTCATCTACAAAAATTCACATTGATTGCATCTCTTTTGCAATGGCTCCAGCATCGTCTCTCCCAGCCTTTATTTTTGTCATCTTCAGGTCTACTGTAACCTCAGAGTTGTGATTCTTAGTAACAAAATTGCAGAGGTCATTCGTTGGAAGCAGCCCCCATGTGGGGCCTGTTTTAAGCACGGCCAGGGGAAGCCCCAGGATATCAGCAAAGATATGGTAACCTGTACAGAAAAATACCTGGGATGGATTTTTCAGTACTAGCCATTCTCCCACTGAAAACGTATAAGGCTGCCCTGGGGGAGAGGAAGAACACAGCCCAGGGTAGCACTGAAAGCAAGCAAACAAGAAATCAGCTCAGGGGTGTTACCACATGAGTCTGCTGAAGTCTCAGATGAGAGAATTGCAGGCAAATTAGTACAATAGCTGGACATTCCTCTTGTGAGCTGCAGCACTTCACTTTCCCCCTCTAAATTTAGGTTGGTTTTCTTAGAGAGTTAACTACATGAGTGTTTATTCTTTTGTAAGGTCTGCTGCAGGGACGGGCTGGTTCACATCCATGGATGGCAATCAAATGATGTCCTTCCTGTAACAAACCAGCCTTTCCCTCTAGTGCATTCCTACCCACGAATTGCTGGCCTTTACACTTTTTTTTTGTATGGGTGGGATCGCTCTGGTTTGGAACCATTCCCCTTTTGTGTGATCACTAGAAATGTTGCAAAGCAAGCCTGCCTCTTTCAGTTTGCCAGTAATTTGAAGTGCCTTAAGAAAATAGCCACTTAGATACTAGCTAATTAAATACTTCCTCTATTCTTCAGATGAAGGATGTGAATAATTTTAGGGCAGTGCAGTCCATTAGGGCACCGAAGATGTACTGCATCACTTTTAAAAAAGGAAAAGGAAAGGGAGAGATGAAAAACCACAGGTGCAGGTCTGCAAAACTGGTCACAGGGTGGGCTCAGCATGCCTAACAAGAGCTGAGTGTGGCCACCACTAGTACTGGCTCCACTGTTACCTGCTTGCCTGCCTGTGCACTTGTGCTCAGGATTGGGGTGGGGGGCACTTAAAGCCACCTTTCTGTTACCTAACCCATCACTTCCATGCTGCCACTATTGTGCACCCCCACCAAATTTATTTATTTATTTATTTATTTATTTATTTATTTATTTATTTATTTATTTATTTGTTTGTTTGTTTGTTTGTTGGATTGTTTTATATTGCCCATCTGGCAGCAAAGGAGGCAGGAGGCCAGTCTACTCAGGGTGTACATGGCTATTCACCTGTTTCACCATGACAGTGGCAACATGCTGCTCAACGTCACGTGCTCTGCCTGGCAGGATTTATGTGCCAAGCCCATGCATCTCATCTGCCTTGAGCCTACCCACTGTGGCTAGGCTGTTCCTTAGCCAATGGCCACTGATGCCACCACCTTGTCCACCTCCATCTCCTGCTGTTCCTTGACTAACACCACCCTACACCTCCCTGTGTTTTCCGAGCCTCTCTGCCAACTCCCTTCCATACCAGCTGGGCTGGGCAGGGCTTTTTCTGGGCAAGGAGTCAGAGCAGCACATCAGGGTCATGGCATATAGCAAGTGGGCATCTACATTTGTGTTGCCACCAAGGGCACATTGTTTTATTCCCTCCACCCACAGCCTGCTGCCTCCTGAGTTCCCACTGGCTAGTAGACAACCTGGGGATGTAAACTAGGTAGGGCACATGTACCACCACCCTCTACGTAGAGTTCATTTGCCTAGTTTGAGAGCCAAATAGGGTCACATAAGGTCCATATGCCATTTGGATGAGAGACTTGCAGCAAATGACATACAGGGCCTCCTAGTTAACTCAAGCAGCCCTTACCAGCATACTCCTGCCAAGCTGTGCAGACAAGCCCTAAACTCAGAACTAGATTGGCATCTGGTGTTCTTCCACAGGCTCTTTGAGCCAGTTGAAAGTCTCTAGAGGAAGTAAATCCAATAGGCTACCCTCCTACTTGATAGGTGAAGTATAAAAACGATCAGAGTTCTGTGTGCCTGCCCTATGCCTTCTAAGCTAGCCTGCTACCTTCAGAGCCTCCTGTCATATTGGAAGCTTGCAAAATCTGCCTTCCTTCTCTTCAGAGGTGCTTGGTGGGAATTTCTGTGTAGATCTCAATAGGCTCTACCAACAGCTGGGTGTTACCTTTTGGCCTTGGTCAGTGATCTATATTAGGAACTAGATACTGTATTCCTGTTGTACAGATGGTGACTCCCACAAAAACACTTTGCTAAGGAAGAAGAAAGAACAATTGCTGTCATGATGAAAATTCATCAGAGGATACTAGAGATGGGCATGAAACAAAAGACTAAACACTGTTTTGGCGTTTCATTAGGTAACAAATTACTTCATTACCTAACAAAACGGTAGGACACATTTTGTTTCATTTCATTACCAAATGCCATCTTATCCTCTAGGACAGTGGCGGCGAACCTTCGGCACTCCAGATGTCTTGGACCACAACTCCCATAGTCCTCTGCCATTGGCAGAGTGGTGGTCCAAAACATCTGGAGTGCCAAAGGTTTGCCACCACTGCTCTAAGACAAATTAATTCATTCCAGAGGAAATGACAGGGCAGCGATTCTAGGTAGCCCCCCTAAATATGGAAAGGTCAGGGGGGCTAAGTTATTAAGATCCAACGGGGGTGCCCCTAGGAAAAATTATTTCCAATTGGATTCGGAAACTAAGCCGCGGGTGAGCGATTAGTTCCGCCGTGGCTTGGCTTCCATTCCGAATCCAATTAGAAATATTTTTTTCTAGGGGCACCTGCTTTGGATCTTAAAAACTCAGCCCCAACCCCCAAACCTTTCCAAATTTTGGGGGCTTACAGGGAAGAGCTTGAGGAAGTTCCCCTGCTATTTTGGTCCTTTAAAACCCAGGGGAGCATAGAATTTAGTTTAGTTTAGTTTAGTTTCATAACAAAACTACTTTAAAAATTCATTACAAACAAAACAAAACAAAGTTACTGAAGAAATGAAATGAAACAGTATTTTGTGCTCATCTCTAGAGGATACATAGCATAACACAAGTTGATTTGTGGAGGCTCGTGGATTTATGAAAGCACATCAAAATTACAATGATTTTCCAGAACTTTCAATCACGTTTTGCAAGAAATGAATCTCTTGCTGGTAGTTAGGTTTTAAAATTAATCTAACTCAGCATGACTGTGCACTTGAGACTCTGGAGAAAGAACCACTATTATTGTAAGCCAAACTCACAACAACCAATGAAATATAATTTCCAGCCTCCTGCAATTTCAAGTGAATGTGTTTCATACCATGGAGGGCAAAGCATAGCTGCTCGATTCTGATGCTCTTCAAACTGCCATAGCAACAGGATTGTTTAAACAACATTGCCCATGATTGACAGGACAATTCAAGATGCAGCAGAACAGAACAAAATGTCTTGGAAGAAGGGTATTTCCCCCCCCCCCGTCCCCTTTGCATTTTGTCACTGAACTAAAAAAATGACCTCAGTTGTATACTTACAGGCAGAACGGTTATTTTCAATGAGAATTCAGCAAACAGGTGAAGATTTTTAAAAAATGCCTCGAGAAGCCAAATCGTTAGAGAGATAAAATGGTGCCCTAATGAAGATTCCACTATAGATATCAGGATTGTATCTAATAGAGATGTTTCAGAATTATATTTAAATGTTCAGCAACAACAATAGTTGAACTGCAGAGCTGGAAGGGATCATATGGATCATTCAGTCCCACCCTTCTCAAGGATGAATGGTGATGAATCAAACTCCCAACCTGAGGCTCTGCAGCCAGAGAGCTAAACCACTGAGCTATCCAGCAGATCTGAGTATTTGAGTATAACAAGCTAAGTACAGGATTGACTTGCTAGATTTGCCTAATTTAGCAGTGTGTTTCCAAGAGCAAAGGCAAAGCAAAGTGTGTTCAGCTTTAGGCATGGACCTTTCATTTTGGAATGGGTCTGGTTGCAAAATGAAGCACGGCAGCACAGGTGCTGTTCGGAACTTGGACCCACCCTCCAAAACGAAGTCACCCATTGATTTACCTTGACTTACCTCACACGGAGATAAATTCCAACCAGGAAGTAGCCTCCAACGCGTCATCATTCCTTCTCCTTGGCACTGGTCAATCAGGAGCTGACAAAGACATACATCATATCGTCTCCCTGTCTGATTGGCCAGTGGAATGAAGAAGCTTTAAGAAGCTACGTCACACAATTAAACAACTAAAACTTGAAATCAGATGGAGGGCCTCAGGTGAACAGGTTATGATCTAGGCAAGTACATACAGGTGATGTTTCAGAGCCCAGGCCCTTAGGTTTTATAGATGAAATGACCTCAGAAGCAAATTGAAAGCTACTGCAATTGTGCTGGTAACAGCTGCAATGGGTTCCATCTTCAAATTGAAAACAAAGGGGGGAAATGTATTTTTGAAGGCTTTCGCAGCTGGGATTTGATAGCTGTGTAAATTTTTCAGGCCGCTGGCCAGAGAGAAACTCCTAGTTCCCTGAGCTCCTTGCCCTCTGAAGATGCCAGCCACAGAGTCTGGTGAAACATCAGGAAGAAAAACTTCCAGAACACGGCCACAGCCAAGCAGCCTGAAAAACTCACAACAACCATAAAAGGGGGGGTGGGGGGTAAAGATAATGATTTTGTGCATAACACCGCACAGTGCATCACAGCTTATGATTTCTGATTGAAAAAACATACAACATGCTGAACGAACTGTGAGCCTGAACATTTTGCAGGAGATCTATAAGTAACCAGTACAATTTTCACTTTAATTCAAGGGATAATTTCTTGGAAAGTGTTTTATTATTAATGCCAATAAAAAAGAAAGATGTTATAGTAATTAACCCTGAGGAAACTGGCATCAGAATAATAAAATGTTCTTGCTAGGATTAGAAAGAAGATTGCAGACCAGCATTTGTGAAAATTTACCCAGTCAACCATCTGTCACCTGAGCTTGGCTTATTTAAATGAAAAATAAATAAATAAATAAAATGGTTCACACTGACTTTTCTCTGTTGCAAGTATGATCCCAACTATCACAAATATGCATGAGGGTGCTGCTGATGTGACCTGTGATTTATAACATTGGAGGCTTTCAGAGCATTGGAGCATATTGAACAAAGACAAAGTTACCTTTTTATCTGTCTACCTCTCACATCTAGAGCTTGTGAAATGTGCATTTTTGAACCCATGTTCCACATATTCCTCATGCTGGCTGAAGCATGCTGGGAACTATGGACCAGAAAGACTCTTTCTCAAGCTTTGCTTACATTTCTGGATTCCCAAAAGCCAAAACTCTGCAGCAAACAGGCAAGGAACACAGTGCTTCTGAAAAGTAATGGGCATCAGATTGTAAAGCTCAGAAAAGACGGGCATTTACAAGAGGAAAGTGATTGGCTGAGCAATGTTAACCCTTTCTCTGCTTAATATTAGGGATGAGCTGTGCATTTTGGAAGCAGCACTTCCAAAACGACCCACATGAGCCCAGATGCTGTTTGGAAGCCTCAGAAACACAAGCAGCCAATCACTTACCTTCCTGCACAGTTGCATCGGGCTAAACTCCAGCCAGGAAGAAGTCTCCTGACGTCATCTATCCTTTTCCCTGGTGCTTGTCAATCAGGATTGTATGGGAAAATGCACCATCCCGCCTCCCTGTCTGAGTGGGACTATTGTGAGGATTAAGTGGAGAGGATGACAACCATGGACAACTTCTTGAGATCAGGAGAGGGAAACAGAACTAGAAATCTAACTAATAAACAAGAAAATGGGTCCAGATCCATCTTCTGCCAGACATCGAGGTACAGTATCTCCCTATGCTGAGGAGACCTACATTTTTGGGCCTAGGACTGAAAAATCCTCAATCCAGAACATATTTCCCAATGGAACTCATACCATGGTTTCCAGCACCTTGGGTAAAAGGTTTCGCCAAAATCAGCAGGCATACTATTGGCTGTGCTCAGAATGGTGTAGATGAACTGATTTCCCTTAGAGAGAAATAAAAAATGGGAGCCAAAATCAATCTTGTGCCTGACCATGCCAGGCCTATTGACGTCAGTGCTGCATAAACTCTCCTTGCGTCACCAGTTTGCCCTTTAAAGATCTATGCTTGAGTACAAGATTGCTCAAAATAAATCTCAAATGCTTTTTCAAGCACTTTCTCTTAACCTTTACATGCAAAGAGGCTTTTAGTTGGTGGTCTTGAAAATCTTGAAACTTTTAAAAACATATGCAACATATATATTTTTCATTCAGGAGATGACTGAACTATTCAAAATATTTAAAGTATATCAAAATGGTGTTTTCCATGTTAGCAATGATAATACGGGTTGGATCTAGATATGTACTTGTCAAAGGAGCAAACAGTTACAACATGGTACGAGAGATGAGCATTTACACAATGCAATATGCTGGATCAGAATCATTATTTTGTTGTTCAGTTTTTAAGTCATGTCCAACTCTTCATGACCCCATGGACCTCAGCACACCAGGCCCCCCTGTCTTCCACTGCCTCCCAGAGATTGGTCAAATCCATGTTGGTTGTATCAATGATGCCGTCCAACCATCTAATTCCCTGCCATCCCCTTTTTCTTTTGCCTTCAATCTTTCCCAACATCAGGGACTTCTCCAAGGACTCCTCTCTCCTCATGAGGTGGCCAAAGTACTAGAGCCTCAGCTTCAAAATCTGTCCTTCCAGTGAACATTCAGGGTTGATTTCTTTCAGGATGGATAGGTTTGATCTCTATGCAGTCCAGGGGACTCTCAAGAGACTCTTCCAGCACCACAGCTCAAAAACATCAATTCTATGGCAATCAGCCTTCGTTATGATCTAGCTCTCACTTCCATACATCACTACTGGAAAAACTGTAGCTTTGATTATCTGGACATTTGTTGGGAAGGTGATGGCTCTGCTTTTTAAAATGCTGCCTAAGTTTGCCATCACTTTCCTCCTAAGAAGCATCGATCTTTTAATTTCATTGCTGCAGTCACCATCTGCAGTGATAAAGGAGCCCAAGAAAGTAAACTCTGACATTGCCTCCATTTCCTCACCCTCTATTTGCCAGGTGGTGATGGGACCAGTGGCCATGGTGCCAGTTTCTTTTTTATGTTGAGCTCCAGCCCATTTTTTCACTCTCCTCTTTCCCCCTCATTAAGAGGTTCTTTAATCCCTCCTCGCTTTCTGCTATCAGAGTAGTATCTGCGTATGTGAAGTTGTTGGTATTTCTTCCGGCAATCTTAATTCCGGCTTGTGATTCATCCAGTCCTGCCTTTCGCATGATATACTCTGCATATAATTTAAATAGGCAAGGTAACAGTGACAGTGTACAAACCAGTCAGTTGTTCCATAACCAGTTCTGATTGTTGCTGCTTGTCCTACATATAGATGTCTTAGGTGACAGATAAGGTGGTCAGGCACTCCTATTCCTTTAAGAATTTGCCATAGTTTGTTGTGGTCCACACAGTCAAAGGCTTTTGCAAAGTCAATCATTATGGCCCTGAACAAAAACTGTAGAACCAATTCTGCATCCCACCCAAGATATAGACATATGCTGCAATGGAATGTAACCAAAATATGCAAAAGATTTGTTTATAAACTCTGATAATGCATTAGTCTTTTATTGGGTGATACAGCACCCAACACAGTCATTTCCCATATGTGATATGGCAGTTTAGAGTTTTTATGTGAATGGATTTGCATGTGCCTTTGCAGCTTGTGGCTCGCTCTTTCTCCCTTCCAGCTGTATTTATAGAACGAAGAGCAGATATAACATCCTACCCTTATGTTGTAGTCAGAGGGCAAACTCATTTGGAAGAGGTTTATATACAGTAATCACCCAGTATGGAGGGAAAATGAGAATCAATGGGGAAATCTCATTTTGCAGTAGAACACAAAATGTGTGTAGAGTTTGCCCTTTGCCCAGACATCTGCCATGCTCTGACACAAATCTCTTCAGTTGCATCTCTAAATATAGAGGAACTCCAGAAGATTCTTTTTTTTTTTTACAAAAGCTACAGGGGAAAGAAAACATTCCTAGATTCTGCATAGTGCCTGTGACAGCTCTATTATAAGATTCAGAAGAGTCAAGAGGAGCAAGATACAAGGCAACTAGGTTTCAGAATGAGGAGACATATTCCAGAGAGGTTGGTCTATTAATCCACTGCAGCAAAACCAACAAAGCTTTATAGGCGTCTGCAAGTCTGACGGATGTGTTGCGTGCTGGCTTTTGAAGGCCAGAGACCACTTTATTACATGCATATATTTGTATTCCCTTGGGACCAAGCTGGACGTGTTGTTAATTGTAGTTTAAAATGTCTTCAGAGCAGCTGTGGCAAAGCTTAGAAGAATCAGGGCCGTAGGGGCGAGGAGAAGATTTTAAGTATTTCCTCCCCAATGAGAATCCTGAGAAAAATTCTTTTTTCCTGAAGCTGTTGACTTGCATTGGGAAAGAATGCTGATACCATTTTTTAAAAACAGTATTAGGATAAATGTTAAAGCAGTGCGAGAGATAAGTACAGCTATATCACAATTCACAGCGATAATAAAATGAATGGAGAGGAAGATTAATTAGAAAAATACTGTTGTTATGCACTGATGTAGGGCAAAATCTGATCTTATAACAACATGGCTGACATCTGTCTGGGGCTGCAGAATATCACTGCTGTATGAATTGAGAGAGGTTCAGGGCTAGTTAACTCTTCTTCAGGCCACTTGACTGGCATCTGTGAAGGTCAAACTATAGGCTACAACAAGCACATCATTAGACGATAGCGTTCCTTGAATGCTACATGATTTTTTTCAGTTTTTCACACTTCCCACAGTTTGCAAATTAGCGTGTTTTGTTTTGTGACTAGTCTTTACAAACCTAGGCTTTGTTGGCAAATCTGATTTCTTGGCTGTGAAGATTTGACATCTCTGGAACATGACTTCATCTTCTAGTAATGTCTTATCTCTAAGCGTTTGATCAATAATGTGGTTAGGGAGGGCACTGAAGGCATTATTTAGTATTCAGTCTAAGTAATGTAGTAATGTACAAATTGCACATTTCCAGTGACATCTGTCTGTCTATTGTTGGAAAAAAATCGCTCAACTAAAGTGGCCTTTCATCTGATTGAGCTGGGCAATTTTGCAAGAGCCAAGTGGAAAAAATATTGATCTTTAACTATTTGTACTTTCAGAATAAGGGAAAATAAATAAACCTGCCTTAGTACCACTTAGTAGTTCATCAAATATTCCAAATGAAGTCATCCCTGGTAAATATGGAATACATTTTTAAAATTAGAATAGGACACATATTCAGTTCTGCTATCACGCTTACGAACAGATTTCCCTCCCCCCTTTAATATTCACTCTTAACTGATTCTTCTGCTTGATGAAAAGAGAGGAGAGTGAAACATGTGAATCCCATCTATGCAGAGGCCATGTCTTTAACCTTTCAGTACCCAAATCATCCAAGTTAATGAACAATTTAAAGTGTGCAACAAGATTTTTTTCAGCTGAGTTAAATCTTAGATCTATTCAGCCCCTGAATTCTTTTCAAAACAGGTTAAATGACTTGTAATCTTTATTAGCAAAAATATTATTTTGTTCCAGAAGCTAATCCAATCCTTTTGCATAAACAAGGGGCCATTTTTTGAAAGTATCTTATTCCTGTTAATAGTGAAATTATAGACTGACTTCCAAAATAAATATTTGCCTCAAAACTCCTCTTAATTGTTCTGTGCTGATGTACTCACCATATGGTACCAGCTGGGTAGAGAGTTTAAAAAGACCTGCTCTGGGATCCACTGATGACAAGCTTTGTTCCACTGGTGGATGTGCACCATTGGTCCTGGCTCATGTATTCAGTGAGGCACTGTAATATTTTTCTCTCCTGCATTTTCTCTTTTAGCATGAGCAGATGGAACAACACAGAAACCTGGGTGTGCAGGAATTGGGAGACAATTTATTTGCTGCTTTCATAGACCGTTTTCCATCTACTTCCTGTTCTAAGACCAAAAGTTAATCAAATAGGAATGTAATATCTCATCAGATTTTTTTAATCATAGTTAACTCTGGGGAATCAAGATGGGCTAAGGATCAAAGGGATTGAGCTCAGAGTTGGAAAAAAGGCACAAAGAGCAGATTTATTTCCAGGCTGTTCTCTGTTTATCACAGTTGTCTCTGTGTTGTGCTTGGAACAGTGCATTCTGGAAACAGCAGTGTAAAAAGGCAGGCAGGGGAGTTTGAAACTACCAAGCTAGGAACTGGATTTGTGAGATGAGCAAAGGAATCCTTGAATCTGCCTCCACAAGCTGAAGAAAAAGAGTGAACTTAGATATGGGGATGTTCAGGTTCATTGATATGAAATCAAGGGCATGATCACTGGTGTGATCCTCTTATTTGACTTTTTAAAACAGCTTAAGTAACAGAGGCAAGTCTTTAAACAAGAGGAGAACCTTTTTTCTTACTAAAATGCAAAGGAGACTGTCGTCAGCTCAAAGACTAAAATAATTAATTGTAGGTGGGAATGTGTACTGTTTTATTATTTACTTACTTACTTACTTATTTGCATTTATAAACCGTCCAATTTTCCCATTGGGAACTCTGGGTGGTGAACAGCATAGTGAAAAAGAAGAGCTGCAAAATATACACAATATCCAAAAAGGAAAAAAGCAAATAAAAAACAGGCCAGAAAATGCAAGATGGCAGCAAACAAACAAATAAGGCAGCAAATAAACTGGCAAACATACAACCTCAGCAATTGCTGAAAGTGGCTTTAAATATCCAGGTTTTTAATAGTTTCTTAAAGGACAAGAGGGGCTCCACAGTCCTTAACTCACTTGGGCAGTGATGGCAAACCTTTTAAAGACCGAGTGCCCAAACTGAAATTAAAACCCATTTATTTTTTGCAAAGTGCCAATATGCCAATTTCACCTTATCACTGTGATACCATGGGTTAAAAATGCTTTGGGTTACAAAAAGCTCGGGTTATAAAAAGAAATGATTGGAAATGAGGATGCCTCTGGTTAAGAAAATTATCATTTAAAATTTATTCCACATTAGGGGAAAAGTGTATCCAAGATGCAATGTGCCCCCATAGTTTGTTGAGGTGTGGAAACAGTTAGACTTAAATCATTAAAAGGGCAATATTTAACACTTATATATAGGAAATATATGAATATTTTGAAAGGAATTAAGCAAATACTGTCTTAAAGGGGTAAATGAAAAGAAAACTAAAACTATCAAGACTAAAATATAAAATGTGTGCAATTTTTGGAAAAATATTTGAATTCCCACATAACTTGAGGTGGAAACATAACACCTCATTGGTTGGTGGAGGGAAGAGGGAAATTTAAAATGCCTCTGCTTCCTCTCATAACATTTCCCCCACCTCTAGTGTTTTCCCCCTGGAGTTGTTCTAGATTTGGAGAGTTGCTAGCACTGCATGAGTGGGTATGTCTTCTGTTTGTTTTTTTAAAATCTGTTTTTAAGGGTATGGTTTGGGGGGGGAGGTTCGTGGATGTTTTGTGTGGTTCTCTTTTAATATGCTTTTCCAGTTCCCTTGCAAGCTGCTCAGGCTGGTCGGTTTGCATGGGCAGCCAGAAGCAGACACCCTGACCTGGCCTGAGCAGCCCAGTGGCTCTAGCAAGAGGGGGACCTCCACCCGCATTCAGTGTGAGAGGTACCAGAGCCTGGACTTGGAATGCTGCTACCGCCCTTGGCATGGAGTGAAAGGGAGGGCACATGGGGCCTGGCAGGAAGGATGGGAGAGAAGCGGCAGGTGAACTAGCCTATGGTGGTGTGGAAGAACTCTTGGGGAAGAAACACTAGAGGTGGGGAAAACATTGGGGGAGGAAGCAGAGGTATTTTAAATTTCCCTCTCCTGTCCATCAGACAATGAGGCATTGCCATTGCTGGAGCCAATGGCCATGTGCCAGCGGAGGCAGCACCATTGGCTGAACAGATTGCAGCTTGAGGAGAATGGAGGGGAACATTGTAAATCAAAAAGTAAGTTGAAGGGCCTCCATTTCCACCCCCACCCTCTTCCCTCCTCCCTCACCTCCTTCCCCCTTGCTACTGGTTCCCTGGCCTGGCCTCTTCCCCTGACTGCCTCTTCTCTCCTCCTGCTCCGAGGTGGTGTGCTCCGAGCGGAGGGGGAAGTGCTGAGGGGGTGATGGGGATTATTGAGTACTCACAGAAAGGGTTCCATGAGCCCACCTGGGCACGGATGCCATAGATTCGCCAACACTGCACTAGGGAGATGGTTCCATAAAGTGGGGCCCACCACCAAGAAGGCTTGGCGCCAAGTCAAAGCCTTACGGGCCTCCGTAAGGTGCCCACTCCGAGGGTGTGTTAACCTGAAGTGAGAGGACCTGTGATGCTCTGATGGGCCGGGCTGAAGGTGACCTTTGGGTGACATGGTCCACCAGATACTCTGGTCCCAAGCCATGGGTTTTTTTTAATAAACTAAAACCAGTACCTTGAACCTTATTCTGGAGGCAATGGGAAGCCAATGCAGGTGAGCCAGAATAGGGGTGATGCACTCAAATCTCCCTGCACCAACTACCAATCTGACCACCACATTCTTCACTCACTGAAGTAGCCAAACAAGGGTCAAGGGAAGTCCCACGTAGAGCATGTTACAATAGTCTAACCTCAAGGCAACCAGCACTTGCACTACCATCCTTAGAGAGTCCCCATCGAGGTACAGGCAAATCTGGGCGATAAGCCTAAATTGATAGAAGCCCCCCCTGGAAACAGCTGCCACCTGGGTCTCCAGCGACAATGCTGGATTCAACACAAAGCCCAGACTCCTCACTCTATCTACCAGCTGGAGAGCAATTTCCCCCAAGACAGGGAAGAGGGCCACAGTACCCGTTTGGTTGCCCCCTCCCCAAGGAACAGAACCTCGGTCTTCTCTGGGTTGAGCCTAAGCCTAAGTTAGTCATGGTCCACTCAATAACTGCAGCCAGACAGCAATCAAAGGTCTGCACAGCTTCCATTGCAGAAGTAGAAAAAGCGAGGTAGAGTTTTCAAAGAAAAGTGTCCAAATCAAATGCAGCAGAGGTATTTGCACATATCTGAATCATCTGAATTGTGGTTCAAGAGTCTCCAATTCATTCTGTAGCTTTCAGCCCAGCATTTGAACCTACCAAGATCATTCTAAATATTTTCCCATCTTCCACGTTATTAGCTATTCCATCTGATTTTGTTTCTTCTGCAGATATGATACATATTCCTTGTCCCCCTCAAAGTCATTAATTAAGATTTGAAGAGCAGTTGGCCCATTACTGAGCCTGGCTTGTTAGCTAGATGTATAATTAATTGGTTCCAGAGGCAAGGCCCTGAATCTGATTGTTCCCAGATTCTGCAAATTTCCTTTTCACTTCTTTGGATTCACCCTGGGTCCAACCTCCAAGCTTATGAAGTATTTGCTTTCCTTTTCTTGGTAACCATAATGAATGATTTGTGACCTTGAACAATTATTCGTCCTTCTATTTGCTTCGTTATTCACAATATTGGTGTGTTTCAACTCTGGGAATAAACCTGGGATCCTTTATGTTCTTTTTAAACAATTTCTTTCTCCTGAGTCCTTACTCTTTCCTAGCAGAATTCTTTCTTGTCTTGCTGCAAAGCCTTCATGTTCTATACTATAGTTTTCACCTTGTGTTTCTTTTTGAACTATCATATTATTGTGTTTTGTGCAAAAAAGGCCTTATTTCCCCCAAAGAAAACACTTTAAGAGCCTTGGGACACAGTGGTTAAACTGCTGTACTGCAGCTATAACTGTGGTCATAACATAACCTGGGGTTCAATCCCAGATAGCCATCACATGGTTGACTCAGCCTTCTATCCTTCTGAGGTCAGTAAAATGAGTGCCCAGCTTGTGTGTGTGTGTGTGTGTGTGTGTGTGTGTGTGTGTGTGTGTGTGTGTGTGTGTGTGTGTGTGTGTGCGTGCGTGCGTGCACATGTGTGTGTGTATGTGAAAAATGTAGCCTGCATAAAGAAGGTGTAAACCACCCAGAGAGTGCCTTAAGCACTAATGGGGCAGTATATAAGCAGAATGCTTTGCTTTTTGTTTTATAAGGATAAATCCATCCTATAGGGTTGTGCTGATAAAAATCTGTTGAAGTTTGTTTCACTTAATTTTGACTACACCATTGTTTTCAGTAGAAGACAAAAGGGAACTAGCCCCCAAGGTACATTTTAAATATCTTTCATAAATCCTCCACAGACATGCCATTTGCTTCAAACTTGTCTTCACTGGGGAAATCTAGAAACAATTGTAAGAAGATGCTTTACTAAGATAGCTGTTTGTGAGATATGAAGACATGTCTCCCTATGACAATATCTCATCTTCCGAGTGATAAATTTCAAATTCATCATGTAGTTACTGAGGATTTACTATTTTTGCAACACTGGAATTGCCACATTTGTTGTCTCAAATAATCATTCTGCTATTAAATGCACTGGATGGCACTAAGCAAGGCAGCAGATACTGTATAATGATAGTAATACTTGCTTATCCTACAGATTCCTGTGATAGGGAATAGTTCAAGCTCTTTGGGTGTGTGGCAGGGAGGGATAGTATAGTTGTTAGCAATTACTAGCAAGAAGTTTGGATCTCAATCCTAACACACACACTCCTTTTTAACTTGGAACTGAACCTAATGCATTAAAATGGACTGACATCCTAATAGTTATATTTGGGCTTCCAGTAGGGCTGGATAATATCACTGTATTAACTGATATAAGTTTTAAGGTAATATCATGTGCTCCAATACCAATATGATCTGTTGGCTGTGGATTTGCTGTAGAGCAGTACAATTTATTTTCAAAGCTCTAGACCAGTGTTGGTGAGTTTATGGCACGGGTGCCAAAGGTGGCACTTGGAGCCCTTTCTTTGGGCACCAGACGTCGCTCCTTCACAGCCACCTGTATTCAGGTTAAATTGCTCTATTGGCATTTTGTAAAAAGCTAGTGGGTTTTGAATCACAGTTTGGGCACTCGCTCTCTAAAAGGTTCTCCATCACTGTTCTAGACAGTCAGGGCCAGAATATATGAGAAACTGACTTATTTCCTATGGAATAGCATTTGAATCTAAGGCCTGGGTTGCTGTGTTGTAGATTGGTAAAGGTTCTTTGGTTGTGATACACAGAAGAACTTTCACCATTTTGCTAGCATATGGAATGATCTTCTCAAGGACAGGAGGCAGGCTGTCTGTTTGGAGTGTTCCGTCTTGCCAATTCATTTGCTTCTTCAGGCATTTTCCTGGTGCTTAGTTTCCCCTAAAGAAATATTGCATCATTTATTTATTTATTTATTTATTTATTTATTTCATGCATTTGTATACCACAGCCTTTTTCCACCAGGAACTCAGGGCGGTTTCCATAAAAACAATTAAACTGTATCATTTCTGTAGTGTGTGAATTAGCTTTGCTGTCCTTTGTTGTTTTTTGTTGTCAGTCACTTTGGAATCAGTCTAAAAATGTAAAATAGTAATCCCTCTTCCTCAAGAAAGCAAGAGAGAGACAGTGACAGAGACAGAGGTATTCTCAAAAATGTCTTAGCATTGTGATTTGAGAACTGATCAAGATGCTGGCTGATGCTAATTAATGCATTGACACCAAAGTCCCTCTAAGATACATGGGCACACATGGCTCTGCCCCCTCCATGCAAGGTTTCCCCTCAACCTGCCACAATTGTTTTTGATCCAGTTGCAATAGAACCCATAGGGGGTATGTAATGTGCGACCAAGCCCCACACTGAGGTACCAAAAATTAGAGGGGGCGTTGATTGGCACCATTACATTTTTTTTTCTGTTGACAAGTAACTGTTGCGGCTTCAGGGTAGTGTCAAAGGCATCCCTGTCCAAGGCAGTGCTTGGAATATGGGACAGAATTCTCTTGAAAATTTACACTTGTGCAATAGTAATCATGTAATTGATGAAATGCTTGCCACATACATGCCCAGTCATAAATCTGGCATACATCTGATATGCTCCTGTCAGCTTGTCGGTTAGTGGAATTAGCAGTAGAAACTTCTATTATCATTCTGGCATATATCTGGGAGTTGAGTCATGGCTACTGGACTTCTTTTTTGAGAGATAGAAACGTTTCGCTGTTCATCCAAACAGCTTCATCGGTCTGAATGCAGCTGGTGCAAACCCTGACTCTTATAGGCAGCTTTGACCTCTAGTCACCCTGGCCTCAATTAGGCTCATCAGATGAACTAAATAGGCTCGTTAGAGAGACAATGGTATCCTTAGCCTTGAGGTGAACCATGGCTTAAGGTGCTGAAACCTATCAAGAAAGGGTCGTTAATGGTCGTTAGCTATGGCCTTGGTGGTAAAGGCTTTTTGATTTGTCTTGGTAGTGTGGAAAGCACAGCTTGATAAGTAGCAGATAAACTATGCCGGAGGCCACCACCTCTGTTGAGGGAGGGATTTTCAATGCTCACATGAATGGCCTCCCTTACTCCTCTTTCAAACCACCTCTCTTCTTTGTCTAATATGTGTACATCCTCATCTTTGAAAGAGTGCCCTTTCTCCTTCAAATGGAGGTGTACTGCTGATTCTGGACCTGAGCTGTTACCCCTCCTATGTTGGGCCATCCTTCTGTTTAATGGCTGTTTGGTTTCCCCAATGTAGAGGTCTGAACACTCCTCACTGCATTGGACCGCATATACTATATTGCTCCTTTTATGGTTGGGTACCGGATCCTTTGGGTGGACAAGTCTCTGCCTTAGTGTGTTTGTGGGTTTGAAATAAACAGGGATGTGGTGTTTGCCAAAAATCCTTTTAAGCTTCTCTGACACTCCAGCCATGTAAGGAATGACCAGGTTCTTCCGCTGGGGCTGGGTCTCAGACTGATCCCTTGTTCTTCTGGGATGGCCCACTGCTTTGTTGAAGGCCCACTTTGGATATCCACAGGCCTTAAGTGCTGTCTTCAGGTGCCTGTCTTCCTTCTTCTTGGCTTCTGTGGAGGTGGGAATGCTCTCTGCTCTGTGGCTTAGGGTCCTGATGACTCCTAGTTTGTGCTGTAATGGATGGTGGGAGTCGAACAGTAAGTATTGATCTGTGTGGGTGGGTTTCCTGTAAACTTCTACTTCCAGGCCACGGTCAGGTCTGATGATGACTGCACAATCCAGGAAAGCCAGCCTGTTGTCTTGGGTGTCTTCTCTAGTGAACCTAATATTAGGGTCCACTGCATTGATGTGGTCTGTAAAGGCCTGTACTTCCCGAGTCTTGATTTTCACCCAGGTATCATCTACATACCTGAACCAGTGAGATGGTGTTGTCCCTGGGAAGGTGTTGAGTGCCTTCTTCTCCACTTCTTCCATGTATAGGTTTGCAACAATTGGTGACACTGGAGAACCCATGGCACAACCATGCTTCTGTCTGTAGAAGTCCCCTCTGTACATGAAATATGTGGTATTCAGACACAGGTCCAGGAGCAGGCATATCTGGTCTGCGTTGAGTCGGCATCTGGAGGTGAGGGTGCTGTCTTCTCTTAGTCTTCTCTTTACCATTATTAGCGCATCAGTGGTGGGTATGCTGGTAAAGAGTGATGTAACATCAAAGGATACCATGGTTTCCTCTGTATCCAGTTTGAGCTCCCTGACTTTAGAAACAAACTCTTCTGAGTTGTGTACGTGGTGGTCCGTGTGTCCAACCAGTGGGGCTAGGATGGTTGCCAGGTATTTTGCGATGTTATAAGTCACTGAATTTATACTGCTGACAATAGGTCTGAGGGGGATTCCTTGCTTGTGGATCTTGGGAAGTCCATAAAAGCAGGGGACTGTCTCTCCGGGATATAACCGGTGGTAGGTCACCCTGTCAATTGCGTTTTCCTGCTCCAAGAGTTTTAAGCATTCTATTACTTTCTTCTTGTAATTGCTGGTGGGGTCTCTTCTTAGTTTTTCATATGTATGCTGATCATCTAAAAGTGTGATAACCTTCTCGTGGTAGTCCACCGTATTGAGGACGACAGTGCACCTTCCTTTGTCCGCAGGCAGAATTGTGATGCTCTCATCCCTGCTGAGGGATGTCACAGCACTTCTCTCTTGGCTGGTGAGGTTGGATGGTGGTGGTGGTGCCTCCGGCATAGTTTATCTGCTACTTATCAAGCTGTGCTTTCCACACTACCAAGACAAATCAAAAAGCCTTTACCACCAAGGCCATAGCTAACGACCATTAACGACCCTTTCTTGATAGGTTTCAGCACCTTAAGCCATGGTTCACCTCAAGGCTAAGGATACCATTGTCTCTCTAACGAGCCTATTTAGTTCATCTGATGAGCCTAATTGAGGCCAGGGTGACTAGAGGTCAAAGCTGCCTATAAGAGTCAGGGTTTGCACCAGCTGCATTCAGACCGATGAAGCTGTTTGGATGAACAGCGAAACGTTTCTATCTCTCAAAAAAGAAGTCCAGTAGCCATGACTCAACTCCCAGATAAACGCACCTGGATGACTGAGAATCTTCACAGACGTATTCTGGCATATGTATGAATGTCCAACAAAACTTTGCAATTTTCAAAGAAGTGTCATGCTAAGCATTGCTTAATACTGTATTGGTTTTTACATAATACTGGGAGCCATTAGTACTTACTTTAAGAGTGCACATTAATAATGTTACTCTTGTTATGTTACTATGTGGTACACATAATTACATCTGTGTGGAAACCATGTGATCAGGGAACATGTGACATGATTTTCAGTATAAGATCAGGAGGTGCTGGTGATTTTAATTTGAGGTGTGCAGGCTTTACTTTTTAATTTATATGTGTTATCAAAGGTGCTAAATCTATTCTGAGGAGAGAATTCAGGACCCTGGATGGCTCCTATAAAATGTGGGCTAACCTCAAATATGTTCACTGCACCCTTCAAATTGGAATCAACAGCCACCACTGCATAACATATGTTTGCATCATTAGGATATGCTATCTAGCATTAGAATGCTTGATTTAGAAAGAGGAAGTTACATTTCAGGGTCGTCATTGGAATCTGTCTCACACTTCCAATATTTATGTCCTATGAACACTAAAACACTCAAGTAAGCAAAGAGACAAGAGACTGGTAGCAATGAAACCTGGTTCATTTATTGTCTTGGAGAGAAAATTCTTTGAACATTGGGCGTTTATACACGACCCCTAAACTCCGCCGCAAATGGCTGCAAGGTCCGGACCTTAAAAATGTTTACCCACCAGCTCCGGACTTTGCAGACAATTAAGTGCGACCCCGTCCACTTTAGCGTGACCCAGAGCAGTTTTCTTGTACCTGCTTTTTGGAGGTGACAAATATTTGATCCGGTGTAAGGATAGTGAGTGCGGGGCTCTCCTGGCTTCTGTTTGTTCTTTTTTTGCGCCCCGCCCCTTTAAGAGATCTGAATGCTGCCCGGAACAAAACGGAGGTAAACCGGCATTCTTTTCTTTCTTTTTCTCTCCCTCCCTCAGGCAGCCAGCAACCAGGAAGTGTGGAGGGGGGTGGGGACAGAGGACGAGCGACGAACCCCTAAGATCTCTGGTCCGAATTTAAGTGGCCAGCGGATCTTAGGGGTTGTGTAAAAAGGCCCATTGAGGAGCTAGATGTTAGAATTTTGCAAAAACTAACAACAAATTATATGATCTTTTGGGTTTCAGTGCAATTTTGTGAGTAATCTAAATGACTCTATTAAAACTCCAGTTTCTGTGTTCCTAGATATCTGTCTAACCATTTCCATTTTTGTCAATGCTATGAATCTCATTCAAGCACAGAGGTTAAATCATCAGGCAAGAGGGGAGCATGCTGGTCACCCATTCTAAAGTGTCACCATTCTGCTCATGAATGAAGCACTGGATATGAAGAAAAAGAGAGCCTTCTCTGATGAAGGGAACTCCTTTCAGCCATGGAATTTTCCCAAGTAAACCAGAACCCTGGAAACTGAGTGGACTGAGTGTGCATGGACTGCTAGTGTGCTCCTCTTTCCTATTCAGATGATTTAACTTAATGTGTTTACTAATTGAATGGCAATGATGTTATGCCAAAAAAAATGCAGATATCAGTGCAACTCCAAGTAGAACCTATGATTCACTCATGAAAAAATAAATGCCTGATGCCTGGTTTTACATTGGGTAGTTAACCTGGCAATGTGAATGAATATTAATTGTCAAAATTCTCTTAAGATATATAAAAGACAGTAAGAATGAGATGTTGTAATGTGCAGTAAGTTCTGTCATTTGTTTAACATGGAAAGATGATAATGTTTTCTCCCTTAAGGAAAAAACACCTGTTAGTATGAAATTGTCTTTAATTTCTTTTCTTCCTTTTTTAATACATACAGTGTGTAAGCAGGCTGACAAATGGCTTCCTAATAAAGACACAATTGGGCCTATCTGCTTTCAATATTGTGGAGTTATTAAGGCAAAACAAGACAGCTGGCTCATGTTCATTTGATGTTGTATGGAAATTGGCTAATTTAACTAAATTTGCTCTGAAGGTACAATTCACCTATTGTTCCTATGACCTCCATCAGAGAGTTATGACATTCAGGAGACAGGAAAACAACACAATTAGTTGTTAAAGTGTGTCAGCCCTGATGCCAGTGAAAAGAAGCAGAACTACATTAAAGTAGTTGGAAGCTGGGGTTCGTTTTTCTTTAAATATTAAGCACTCATGTCTCTGATCTACTAGATGTGAAACAAGCTACAGATTCACTGAGAACAAAGCCCTACAAGCCAGTGCTTTACATTGGACTATAGAGTACTGGGCATGATAGAGGTAATGGAATTATAGTAGGAACAGAGTGGGAAGCTCTTGGTTCAAACTCTGATCAGTAAGTTTTACTGGTATGTCTAGATATTGGTCACCCCGCACATTGCATATATGGGTCTCATGCACCATTACTAATTTTCAGAAAATATTAGTAATCTATTAGCCAGAGAGACTGAGAACCAGTGCCTTGCTTATTCAGTTTATGGCTAGCTGGAAATTAATTGTTGATGTAGATACAAGTGTGAAATAAAGGGACAACTAATAAACTATATTAAAAGGAGAAGTAGGTCACATTCTGAAAGGTGGCACATCATAAAGCGAGAAGTATGTTCTTTTCAGAATGGGGATACTTCAGGGTACACTGATAGTAGGGTCTTACTCATGGGTATATGAAGGACCTAGGTGTTTTTTTGTGTGTTTTTTTTTTGAAATGAGGAATATGGCATCCTATGGAGAGACAACCACTTTCTTAATTCTGCATCTACTGTAAAAATGCCATACCAAAGCATTATGAAAGTGCTTTACATGGCAGCAACCCACAGCAGCTGCAACAAAGACAGTTAGTACTGAGTATATCCTGTTCATATTCTTCAGAAGTAACTAGCACTGATTATTTCAATTACTTTTGAAGAATATGAAAATCACATGTTGCTTTTTAAAATGGCAATTATTCTGATTTTCTACATCAATCTTGTAGAGCTGCAATGAATGAATGAATGAATGAATGAATGAATGAATGAATCTATCTATCTATCTATCTATCTATCTATCTATCTATCTATCTATCTATCTATCTATCTATCTATCTATCTACACACACACACACACACACACACACACACACACACAGAGACACTTTTTTGTTTTTTCACCCATCACTGAAGCTGCTTTCCATGCCAGCCTCTCTGAGAGGAGCCAGCATGATCTGCCCTCTAGAGCTGCTGAATCCTGTGTAAGCAAATTATGCGACTTAAAAGACTCATAGCACATGACATAAGCCTCTGGGATCCAGTGAATCTGATAATAAATGGGGATATAAACACCTACAGTAACTACAGATTCAACATGAGTCTTATAAAGAGACCACAGCTCAGTGACAGAGCACATGCTTTCCATGCAGAACATTTTAGATTCAACCCCTACTATTTTCAGATGAAAGGTTGATAAATGAAATATTTGCTTCAGTATTCACTGAAGAATACAGAGACCACATGCCCAAAACAGAGTCTATCTTCATAGGGAGGGAAACAAGAATTAAGCCAAATAGAAATAATCAGGGAGGAGATTCTTGCAGGTCTTGTTAAACTAAATGCTAACAAATCACCAGGACCAGATGGCATTCAACTACGAGTTCTCAAGGAACTTAAAGATGAAATTGCTAAGGTCCTAGCTAAAATATATAATCTTTCCCTCAGGCATTGTACCTGACAATTGGAAGGTAGCGAATGTAACACCAATCTTCAAAAAGGATCGAGAAGTGATCCAGGAAATTACTGACCGGTCAGTTTGACATGTGTTCCAAGAAAAGTGATGGAAACCATCCTAAAATATAAAATTAATAGACACATAGAAGACAAGGTGCTGCTGGAGAGCCAACATGGCATTTGCAAGGGCAAATCATACCTCACTAATATGTTGGAATTTTTTGAGAGTGTCAACAAGCATGTGGATAAGGGAGAGCCAGTTGGCATTGTTTATTTGGACTTTTGACAAGGCTTTTGACAAGGTCCCACACCAAAGGCTCTTGAATAAACTTGCCCGTCATGGAATGAAGGAGCAGGTCTTGTCCTGGATCACCAACTGGATAATGGACAGGAAACAGAGTGTAGCACTAAATGGACATTTCTCCAAGTGGAGGGAGGTAAAGAGTGGGGTCCCCCAAGTTTCACTACTGGGACCCCTGCTTTTCAACCTCTTCATTAATGATCTAGAAGTAGGAATAAATAGCAAGGTAGCCAAATTTGCTGATGACACTAAATTATACAGGATAGGGATTGTGAGGAGCTCGAGGGATCTCTTGACACTGGGGGAGTGAGCAAACCAGTGGCAAATGAGCTTCAACATTAGTAAGTGCAGAGTGATACATGTTGGGGCAAAAAATACCAGTTACTTTTATAAACTGATGGAGTCTATAATATCTGCAACAAATCAGGGAAAGGGAACAGGGTGTCCTGGTGGACAGCTCAATGAAGGTGTCAACCCAGTGTGCCGCAACAGTGAAAAAAGCAAATTTAGTACTAGGGATCATAAGGAAAGGTAGAGAAAATAAGTCAGCAAGTGTCATTTTGCCTCTTTATAAATCTATGGTGAGGCACCATCTAGAGTATTGTGCACAGTTCTGGTCACCATACCTCCAGAAGGATATTATGGAAATGGAAAAAGTGCAGTGGAGGGCGACCAGAATGATTAGGGGACTGGAACACCTCCCTTACCATCTGAGGCTGCAATGGCTAGGCCTCTTCACTCTTGAACAATGGCGCCCAGGGCAGGTGCATCCATTAAGGCGAACTAGGCAGTTGCCTAGGGTGCCAAAATGGACAGAGGGCGCTGGCCAGCCTGCTGCCCCCCACTGCCCCCTGCTGCTGGCCACCGCTGTCCGTCCCCATGCCCATCACCGCCGCCCTGCCCCCCCCGCCGCCACCCGCCTGCCCACCCGCCCACCGCCCACTGCTCGCCCACCGCCCGCTGCCGGCCCACCACCCCCCACCGCCCCCTGCCCCTCACCTAGGGCGCAAAAAACCCTAGCGCCAGCCCTGATGGCGCCAAAGTGGTGAGCTGATTGAAGTTTATAAAATCATACACGGTGTGGACAAAGTAGTTAAGGAAAAACTGTTTTCCCTATCTCAGAACACTAAAACTTGGGGGCACTCCATGAAAGTTTTAGGTCCTAAATCTCAAATAAATAAGAGAAAGTACTTTTTCGCCTGGAGGATCACTGGTCTGTGGAACTCACTGCCAGAATAAGTGGTGACTGCTGTCAGCCTTGATAGCTTTAAGAATGGATTAGACAAGTTCATGGAGAACAAGTGTATCAATGGCTATCATTATGGATGCCTAAGGTTAACCACTTGGGTGGAGAGATAGGCAGGATATATCTCAATACCCTTTGCAGGGAATCATAATCAGGTGAAGACATCTGCTTGGGAATACCATGAAGCAAATGGTGAGCCACTGTGTGAGACAGAATGCTGGACTGGATGGGCTGTGTCCTGTTCCAGCAAGGCTGTTCTTATGTTCCGTTGTGTGTGTGTGTGTGTGTGTGTGTGTGTCGCGTGGGTGGGGGTGGGTGCTTTCTGTATGGGTATGAAAGAGAATCATTATAGAGTCTACCATTTTTAACATGGTCAGATGGAATGCCTAGTCCTCTGTCTTGCATCATCACTTTCTCTGTGAGAAAGATAAAGAAAACAAGTTTCCATATTTTCACATGTTCTTGTTTATGGGTAAAAGCACTCCTTGGACCAGGCACTCCTCTTGAAGTGTGCAGTAGTGCTGGATTTTATAATGACTGGAGAGAGAAGGAAATGCATTTATGTCTGTTGAGGGCCTCCCTAGCATTGGCACTTTGACCATCATGACAAATGTTGCAAGTTGAGACATCCCTGGATGACTGATATGATTTATACTGGGAAAATTTACACTCACAAATACCTGTTAGTGTGTCACAGAAGAGGTTGTCAATGTGCAAATTGCAGTGTTACTGATGCTTTTTAGAGAGAGAGAGTTTAGCTTAGGTGTGGAATATAAACTGGAAAAAAAACAAAATGTGAAAACTTGGCACTCTTGTGGCACTGTTAATGAAAGCTAATCAAATAGCCTTGGTTACTTGGCTTGCTGTTTTGCTTACCTCTGCCTTCTCTTTTCTTTTTCTGAATTCTTTGCAACCAAGCTGTGAAAATTTGCACTCAGAGTCAAAGCATCTCCTGAAAGGAAAGGCATTCCCCCCTCCCCCACATGTTCTAAAATAACTTAAAATCACTATGGACTAATCGAAGTGACTTCGCTTGACATTTTAATTTCAATGTGAAATGGACTGGTAATTTTATTTACTTTTTAAAAATTATATCGAATCAGTAATAATCAAAGTCAAAGAAATCCTTTGACAGAGGCACCAGACACACAGTACCTGTTAGAATGAAAATGGTGTTTCTCGTTCATGGTTTTCAGCATCGGTATAATGGTAGATCAAGTTGATCCAGACTGCTTTTCAAAATTAATCTTAAACAGAAAACAGAGCAAACAAAAACAGGTTAGCCTCAATTGTGCTATCAGAAAGAAGGAATGAGACTCTATGAACTGCTCAATTTACTATAAATCCCAATGTATATTTATGACATGGATCCCATGCTTGTGAGTTAATACATCTTCTTTCTATCAATCACAGGAAAGTTGGATTTTTTAAAAATATCTTTCTAAATACTTCAGCCTATTTGGATCTTAGGCATGTAGTTGGAGATTTGGATAATTATATTCAAAAAAATAATGGTTCTGAGCTCAGATAAAAGAAAAAAATTATGCTTGTGTGCATGTGTAATCAAAATTGGGACATAGTACAAGGATTTTTTTCTGTCCTCCCACTAAAAAAATCCAGCTGTTAATATTAAATTTATCCCATGTTTTCAAAATTTGCAGGTGAGATTGTAAATAAAACTCCAGTATAGTGAATATGAAAAACGGCTGGAGCTAAATTAAATATACTTAACCCATTTAAACTGCATGTGTATCTTTTAAAATATAATGATTAGGTTTAAATTCACTTAATATTCAGCTCTATTTTGTTTCTGTTATGTGTATTTGATATTTTTAATCTGCTTTTAAAAGGTTCAGTTCCATCTTCTAATTGCTCCAAGAGAAAAGTATACCCATAGTTAAGACACAGTATGAGCATGCACAGAAATAGAGAGATGTCACATTTTTAAAATGATGCATTTCTTCTGTTTGAGTTCTCTTACTGTAGGTAAATCTAGATGATCGTTAATGGAAATGAAAGCTTTTTTTTAAATCACTGACTTTGAATTCTAATCTAAGGGTGTATTGGTGGTGGTTGAGTAACTATTTTATCTGCGAGAAGGATAATTATAAGACCTACATAATTTAGGAATCTTGCATTACTACACATCATAGTATAACCACTTCAGAGCTACTGTCTGTCTGTTTATGCTGTCTGGATAGCTTAGTGAATTAGGTTTGAAACCAGGGGAGTTTTATTCCATGCTGTGTGTTCCAGGAGAGGCAACATCCTGTGTAGACTTGGGCAAGCCATAGAGCAGGGCTGTCCAAGTTTGAACAGCCTGCAGTCGACTTTAAACTGCTCAACATCCCTGCGGGTTACTTACAGAAGCATGCACGTGCATGTCAGCTGGCCAGCAGCTCAAGGAACTGGCGCTGGTTCTGGCCATGGCTCCTTGCTTCGCAGGTGATCTGGATTAGGAAGATGGAGATTCCTACAGTGGAGCCGAACGAGGGGGTGGAGCCTTGTGGCAGAACGGAAGGGAAGGGAACAAATCCGGACCAAACGTCTGGGTGGTTGGGTGGCACAACATTTTTTGTGTGTGAACATGCCACCGCTGGTGGCAGATTGCGAGGCTGACAGGGTCCTGGAGGGCTACTTCTAATGGCCCCGCGGTTACCACATTGTGCACGCCTGCCATAGAGTTTCACAGTGCCCACCCAATAAGGGAATGAGGAACCATTTCTGAAGATTCTATATTTCGGGGGGGGGCAAACCCCCAAAAGGTCATTATATGCCAGAATTGACTTGCTGGCACATTATTAGTAGTACATTATTTCCCAATAGGTATGGGAAAACACTGCACAAGCTCAGTTAATTGAAACAGAATTGGCAATCATCTGTAACACACTTCAGCTTCTCCACACTTTCTTTATGATTAAATTAATTAGGTGACAAACTAATTAAACGGGTTAGCAGGACTCTTAAAATAGGTGGTACACTTAGCTATCACATGTAATGCTGTGTTTTGTGGGAAGAACATTATGCTTAGTGGTTGGTTAAGATGAACATCAGAACCATTGGATTCCTGATATTAAGCTGGAACAACTGAATTTCTTTGCCTCCACCAAAGTTGTTCTGTGACTGTGATTAAACTGCTTCAGATCCATAAAGGTTATAGTGATCGAGAATTTCTTCTTACTTTAATCTGGCTTGCTGAGAGCATTGACCCAAATGTTTTGAATACAAATGATCTAGCGGCCTCGGCCATCATTTATTTTCTCATACACATATTTGTTTTCTCAGCCTCCTCACTGTGAAATATATTTTAAGAAAGCTGTAATATAAATTTGATTCCCTGATCAAATGATACACCTAATTTTTCTCCATAAACCAAAATTCTCATGCAATGTACATTGTGTCTTTAAGGAAACAGAATCACATTTCTTATCAAGTAGGTGGCTACATTTGTGGTGACTTAATAATACTTTTCAATGTTCTTGCCTTTTGCACCTTATAAGCAGTACAGTGGTGCCTTGTATAAAGTAATTAATTTGTTCCAAATGAAATTATGTTAAGCAAATTTTCCTTTATACAAATTTCCCATAGGAATGCATTGAAAACAGAGTGATCCCATTTTTATGTTGTATGGATTCTCCCCAGAGGCAATTATGTTAAACAAATTTCCCCGATCTCCAGAATTTTTATGTTGTACAAATTTTATGTTATACAAGCGGAGGAGTTAAGATGGCGGCGACTAGCTCAGACGTTAGCAGAATGCAGCCCAGCTAGCGTCGAAGGTATTCCAAGTCCCTAGAGGGTGATTTCCACTTCAAGACCACCCGCTGGGAGCAGAAGATATCCCAGAACCGATCCGGGGCACCCAGGTGCGGTTCCCCCTCCCCGTGAGGGGTTGTAATCCCTGGGAATTCCCGTGCGGCTGAGACTCTGGAAGATCCGGACGGAGATCGAGCTGCGTCTACTCCCCCACTAATGTAAGTGGCTTCCCTCCACCAGATAGCCCTTTCAAAAATATGAGTCAAGCAAACTTACCGAAAAGAATTTACTCTCCTCTAATTACTTCTTCAGCCTAATCGTCATTATCTGCCTCTCGGAAAGGGCTGCAGTTTTTTCACTTTCACTTTCTCTTCGTTAACGGCAGATTAACCCTAAAACATCCATCTTACCTCTGATAGGGTTTTCGGACTCTGTTGGCTTAAAAGTGGGTACAATACGCCATCTACTGGACTTTTCTATGTATGCAACTACACATACATCCCTTGAAAGTAGTAAGCCAACTAAGACTTTGTAATATCTCAGAGAAGAGGCAACTGATCTCTTTACCTCCACAATGAGCAGAACTCCACCCATACAAAAAAAGTCTGCTTCTATATCTCTGGCTCATCCAACGACCATGTCTCAGCAAACAAGTCAAAGCCAAATTTTAGATGCACTTAACCAATTAAATTTAATCCAGGCCAAACTCGTATCAGACCAAAGCATTGGGTTTTCCAATTTAAGAGCGGAAATGAAAGAGGGTTTTTCGAATGTGGATACTAAACTAGAAGCCTTCGGTGGACGTTTACAAGCCTTGGAAGATAATATGAACGTAACCGACTTCCGTCTAGAAGAAATTGAAGCCACAATGGAATCAACAAGCAGACTGGTCCTCACGCAGGAAATCGAAGCCTCCTCTAAAATTTTAAGGATCCAAAACCTCACTGTTGATAAACATGAAAACCTCTACACTACAGTTGGAGAAAGCCTGGCAACTTTACTTGAGGCACCCGTTGAAGAATTCCTACGTGAGGTAGACGTGATCTACCGTCAACCTACAGCTTATACCAGAAGAAATAAACTACCTCCGGAGGTAATAGTCAAACTAGTCAGAAGATACACCCGAGATTGTATCCTCAAGGTTATCCAAGACAAAGAGGTGGAAATTAATAAATCCAAAGTGGCAATATTGAAAGACGTCCCCTGGGATGTCCGTCAACTGCGAAAAGAATATTCATTTCTTACTAAACTTTTGCTCAAGCATGACATAAGATACAAGTGGCTCTACCCTCAAGGTCTCTCTTTCCAATGGGAAGGGAAATTACAGAAAATTGAATCCCACCAGAAAGCTAGAAATTTTGCAAAAAAAAAAACGCACGGAAGTTGGGCTACTCTCCCTCCTCCTCTTCACCGTCTTCCTCCGAAGGTGAGGATACAACCGATACTCAAACCACCACCAAAGATGACAGCCGAGAAAATCAGACCTCCAAACAAGAGATCTCAAAGCAGGATCAAGATTCTCATGGCGCAGTGGGAGGTGCCAGGCCGAAACACTATCTCAGGCCAAAATCAGGGAAAAAGAAATATCGTTGGAAGTAAAATAAGATGGCCCAGAAAATTCTAACATGGAATATCAATGGATTGAACACCCCACAGAAGCGTCGGAAGACCTTTAATCTCCTCCAAAAACAACAGTGTTCAATCATCTGTTTACAGGAAACCCACATTTTGAGAAAGCATGAACAATATTTAATCCAAAATAAATTGGGGAATTTATTTTCCACATCAAACAAAGTAAAGAAGCAAAATGGGGTGGCACTATATATTAAACCAGAGCTCTTCCCAACCCTTCTGGAAAAAGACGAAGCAGGCAGATGGATCCTTGTCCAGGCAAATATCCAATCTAAAGAAACAATTATTGTTGGTATATACGCCCCCAATGATAACCATGGAAGACAAATCTTTTTCGAAAAATTGGCCAAGAAACTGTTGCAATACGAAAACCATCAGTTAATAATATTGGGAGATTTCAATGCTGTACATACCCCATCTGTAGATAGGAAAACATCCAAAAGGGGAAAATCCAGGATTTCATCTTCCACACTGCCTAAATCATTTCTGGACATGTCCAACATTTTAGAACTTCAAGATATTTGGAGAAGGAAAAATCCACTAAAAGATGGTTTCACCTTCCATTCAAGACAATATGCCTCTTTCTCCCGTATAGATATGTGCTGGGCTACATCCGATCTTCTGCTAAATACAAGGGATATAGAAACTTTGCCCCGAACAATATCTGATCACAATGCCATTTTATGGACACTGAAATCTTCGGGTAAGCCCAGACACTGGAAAATCAACTCAGCCCTGTGGACGGATAAAGAATTTATCTTAGAGGCAGCCAAAGACTTGAACCTATATTTTGAAATGAACCTGAACAAGGGTACACCACTGAGAACTGTGTGGGATGCCTCAAAGCCTTATTTTAGAGGTTTTGTCATTCAATATATGGCAAGAAAGAATAAAGAGAGGAAAAAGCAATTTGAATCAATTCTTAATACGATGAAAAAGCTTGAAACGGATCTAACCCACGATCCCCGCAATGAGCAGCTGGACAAAGACTTGGCTTCTTGTAGGCATGAACTAAATCTGATTTTGACTGCTGATATAGCTCACAAAATCAAGTTGGCCAAACTGAATTTTGTGGAAAATGCAAACAAACCAGGCAGATGGTTAGCCTACAGGTTAAAAAAGGTACAATCTCAAAAACTCATATCATCGCTCAAAGATAAAAATGGGGAAAATCAGACAGCGCAGTTACAAATCCAAAAAATTATAGAGGCATACTACCAGAACTTATTTAAGCCAGAGACGATCGACCAAGATGCCATCTTTCATTATCTCGAACAAGCCAATTTCCCAAAACTTACTGAAGAACAGAGAGCCCAGACGAACGCTCCTATTACAATGATGGAAATAACAGAAGCTATCAATCACCAAAAAATGAACAGGGCTCCTGGGCCCGACTCAATACCGGCTCAATTTTACAAAAAATTCTCGGAGATAGTCTCTGGAAATATGAAAAATCTTTTTACATCCATTTTAGAAGGCGAAGACATACCAGATTCCTGGAAATCATCACATACGACACTGATTCCCAAAGAAGGGAAACCAAAAGACTCGATACAGAACTACAGGCCAATTGCCCTTCTAAATGTGGATTATAAAATCTTTGCAACCATTTTGGCTAATAGATGGCGGACGATTCTACCCCCTTTGATATCGCATGATCAGTCTGGCTTTCTTCCGAAAAGGCATCTTCAATCCAACATCAGAACTTTCCTCAATGTGTTAGAATATTACGAATCCCACTCTGAGAAGCAAGTAGCTTTCGCTTTCATCGATGCTGAGAAAGCTTTTGATAATGTATCCTGGTCTCTACTTAAAACTCAGTTAGACTATCTACAATGTGGCCATAGAATGCTGCGAGCAATCGAACAAATCTATTCCACCCAAAACACCAGGATTATAGTCAATGGCCACCTTACAGACACAGTCAATATATATAAAGGTACCAGGCAAGGATGCCCCCTCTCTCCTCTCTTGTTTATATTAACTCTGGAGGTACTCCTACATGTTATAAGGAAAACCCCTGGTATTCAAGGCTTACAGAGCAAAGGAGAAGTTTATAAGGTACAAGCTTTTGCAGATGATTTGTTGGTAATTATGGAGAACCCCCAGACCTCCTCTTTAGAACTCTTGAAGTCTTTGGAGGCATACTCTAAAATCTCTGGATTAAAGGTAAACAAAGAAAAAACATTGTTGCTCACCAAAAATATGACCTCACCTATGGTTGAAAAACTGGTAAATCAATCGGGTTTTCAACATGTCAGTAAGGTAAAATATCTGGGTATTACTGTATCTAATCGTTGTAACTCTTTACTTAAAGATAACTATGTAAATGTTATAAAAACAATCAAAGCTGACCTCGAAACTTGGTCAAGACTCCAACTATCCTTAATGGGCAGAATTGCTGCAGTTAAAATGAATGTTTTACCTAAACTGCTTTTTCTATTTCAATCCTTGCCTATATTACCTAATTTTAAGATCATTACAGATCTGGAAAAAAGTATACGTATATTCATATGGCAAAAGAAAAAAGCAAGGATTAAAAATCTCTATCTACAGGATAGAACCAAAACTGGTGGCTTTGCCCTTCCTAATTTAGTATTATACTACAAGGCTGCTGCCATGACCTGGATTAAAGACTGGATTCTGATGACAAACAAAAGAATTTTGCAGCTTGAGAGTTATGGCCTAGACAAGGGCTGGCATTATTACATGTGGTACAAGGGCAACATACCTACTCTCTTCAAAAAACACTGGATAAGGAACGCCCTAGTTAGAATATGGTTATTGATTAAAAAACAATTCTACCCTAAAGCACCACTGTGGCTATCTCCGCTGGGAGCGACTTATAGCTCCCATATAAGTGAAACTCCAAAAGTTATAACTTATAGACACCTTCTGAATGTTGACCTCTCATTGAAACCATTAGGGAAATTAGTATCAGAAGGTTACAATTTAGACTGGTGGAAGTATCAACAAATATATTCACACTTCAAAGACCTCACCCAAGAGGGGGGATTCACGACTACTGATACTCCACTTGATAAAATACTTTCTTCTGGCGATGCTAAGCTGCTTAGTAAATTTTACACCATATTGTTAAATGAAAAAATGATTGATACACTGGTCAAAGACACTATGATAAGATGGGCAGAAAACTTTGGTTATCCTATTCATCTAAACAAATGGGACTCTCTGTGGAATACAGTTAAAATCTTTAAATCTATTTCTTTTAAGGAAAACTGTTATAAGATGTTCTATAGATGGCATCTTGCACTACACCGATTATCTAAGATGTATAATTGCTCACACAAATGTTGGAAATGTAAACATGACTGTGGTACTTTTTACCATATGTGGTGGACATGCAAAGAGGCAAAGGCATATTGGAAAATGGTAAAACTATTTTTAGAAAGATGTCTGAAAATTAAGATAGAGCTTAGACCAGAACTTTTCTTATTAAATATAGTAAATATAAATATTTCATATGATCAGAGATATGTACTTCACCATGTAATTGTTGCTGCAAGGATATTGTATGCGAAATTCTGGAAACAACCAAACGTGCCAACAGAGAAGAATATCCACGAAAAGATAAGAGAATGTATCGAAATCGATAGACTCTCCGGCTATTTAAAGGGAGACTATGATGAGATCTCTCGGAAAAGATGGCAAGAAGTAACAAACTTATTAGTACTGTGATAATATTTGGCAATTTATCAATATGTTATATTACTTTTCTTTTACTTTGCTTGACATATTCAATGTAAATTTTAAATTCTATCCCTCCCCTTTTTTCCTTTTCCCTTTCCCCCCCTCAAAAACCCAATAAAATTATAAATTTAAAAAAAAATATGTTATACAAGCTGTTTGTTATACAAGGGTCCACTGTATTATGTTATGTAACTGATATTCTACTTAGAATCTGTAATTAAATGGAGCCTTGAGGACTGTTAATTTAGCCCAAGATTTGCTGTATAGTCATGAAGATGAGCTGTATAGTCTCCATGGTTTGCTAAATGCAGCATCCCAGAAACATTAGGTGGGTGGGTGAATTCCAAATGGAGGCTGACTGAGGACATCTCAAGATCTATGCAGAAGATTGCATGGACACAAATACATTAGAAATGAGCTAAATTCAGCAGCCAATGTGACTTAAATGCTGATGACATATACAGAAATTCTGAAACAGTCCCATTTGTCTCTAAAGCAAATTACGTGAGATATTTTTACCTGCTACTCACAGGATGGAAAACATTGCCGCCAATGATGTCAAACCCATTAGGAGGCAGAGGCTGCAACCCATACATCAGACGGAGTTGTCCCACTGGGATTGTAGTCTGTCTCATCCTAGCATATTCCTCTGTACCGAGAGAGTTTGCAAGTATGTTTTAACAACTTCTGCCTGTAGAAGAGTGAAAGTATTCTTTCCTGGGATATGAATTGTTGTTCTTCAGTCATTCAGTCGTGTCCGACTCTTTGTGACCCCATGGACCAGAGCATGCCAGACCTTCTTCTTCCACTGCCTCCCGGAGTTTGGTCAAATCCATATTGGTTGCATCGATGACACCGTCCAACCATCTCATTCTCTGCCGTCCTCTTTTCCTTTTGCCTTCAATCTTTCCCAACATCAGGGACTTTTCCAAGGAGTCCTCTCTCCTCATGAGGTGGCCAAAGAACTGGAGCTTCAGCTTCAAAATCTATCCTTCCAATGAACATTCGGGGTTGATTTCTTTCAGGATGGATAGGATTGATCTCCTTGCAGTCCAAGACTCTCAAGACTCTCCTCCAGCACCACAGCTCAAAAGCTGTGGCGATCAGCCTTCTTTATAATTCAGTTCTCACTTCTATACATCACCACCGGAAAAACCATAGCTTTGACTATTCGGACCTTTTTTTGGCAAAGTGATGCTTCTGTTCTTTTAGATGCTGCCTAGGCCTAGGTTTGTGAATTGCACACCTCACTTCCTGATTGAAAACCTGAGGTGCAGTGAAAATGGAACATTCATGCTGTAGAGTGAATTCCAGAAGCTGCTTCAGTTTCCATTACATATTTTGTACCAAAATGGTACTGAATGGAAAACTTTGGCGCGTCCCTAATTTAGAACACGAATCCATGTCCAGTGGTAGACTTTGATAGCACAATAGGACAATATGTTGTTGTTGTTGTTGTTGTTGTTGTTGTTGTTGTTGTTGTTGTTGTTGTTGTTGTTGTTGTCGTTGTTGTTGTTGTTGATGATGATGATGATGATGATGATGATGATGATGATGATGATGAAAACACTGTTGCCTGTACTGTGGCATCATCTCCATATGGAAACGTTTTGGGGGAGGTAAGAATGTAATCTTTTTCTGAAAGCAAAGAGGAATTCTGCATTAAAAAATTATGCATGCTTTTACAGCAATGGTGATGGTGGCAAGGCTAATTTTTGGTAAAATTGGAATTCCAGTAACCAAATAACATTGGGGGAGTGGTACAGGGAGTTATGTAATATGGTTATTAACAATAAACTAACTTTTGAAATTAAAAATAGAAAAGGAGTTAAATAAAGGAATGGTTTTAATTCAACATGAGAAAAATATTGGTATATGTATTTTTAAAAGAAAACGGGTACACACTGGGAGAAGATTCAATGTATTTCTGGAGAGAAATTGGAAAATTGATAACTTAAGGATTTTAAGCATGGGAGGTTGTACAGTGCAATAGGTAAATGTGGTTGTTTATTTTGCTTTATTTTTCTGTTATATTTATTAATATTTATTTATTTTAATATTAATATTTATTAAAACTAATAATAATAAAAGGGGAAAAGAACAATTATGTATGGTTTGTCTACAGACTATGACACTGAACCCTACGTGTGCCATGTTAGTATGCTTCCAGTTGTGTTTGTGCAGTAGGGATACTTGTGAAAATGGGACCACAGTGTTCCTGATGCATATCTCTGCTATGCCTAAACATAAGAACATAAGAACATAAGAAGAACCATGCTGGATCAGGCCAAAGGCCCATCTAGTCCAGCTTCCTGTATCTCACAGTGGCCTCACCAGATGCATCTGGGAGCGCACGAGACTAGATATCTGTCTCCTGATACCACTCCCCTGCATCTGGCCCTTGAAGTACCCTGGTTTTAAGACTGGAGATTACACATCTCCATCTTGATTTGCAACCTGTGATGGACTTTTCCTCCAGGAATCTGTCCAATCCCCTTTTGAAGGCATCCAGGCCAGATGCTACCACCACCTCCTGTGGCAGGGAGTTCCACAGACTAACAATGTGCTGCGTGAAAAAATATTTTATTTTGTCTATTCTTAGTCTCCCAGTCCTCAATTTGAGTGTATATGCCCTAGTTCTGGTATTTTGTGTGAGAGAGAAGAGCATCCCCCTATCCACTTTACTCATGCCTTGAATTATATTGTTTGTCTCAGTCATATCCCCCCTTCCTTAGGCGCCTTTTTTTCCAGACTAAAGAGCCCCAAATATTTTAGCCTTTCCTCTTGAGGTCCCCCAGCTCATTAATCATTTTAGTCAGTCTCTTCTGCACCTTTTCCAGTTCCACTATGTCTTTTCTGAGATGCGGTGACCAGAATTGGACACAATACTCCAGGTGTGGCCTTACTGTCGTTTTGTAGAATGGCATTAGAGTGTTGGCTGTTTTATTTTCAATCCCCCTTTTAGTAATCCCTAGCATGGAATTGGCCTTCTTCAACGCTGCCACATATTGTGTAGACACCTTTATTGAGCTGTCCACCAGCACACTAAGATCTCCTTCCTGATCCATCATGGATAGCTCAGAGCCCATGGGTCCTGATTTCTTTTCTCATGAATCACAATATAGTCATATTTGGAAAAACTCAAGATTGTCCTGCTTTTTCTTTTTCCAGTCAGACAGTCTTAGGACAGTTACAGCCATGAATTTTATTTAGTCAGCAAGCCATGTGGTTAGACATGAAGGTGTTTAGTAGTTAAGCTCTGTTCAAGTAACCAGTCACTATTTTTGACAGAATGCTGTTTGTTTTCAATCTATGAAATACCGAGAGTAAATGTAACACTTTATTATTTTCTCTTACCAATGTATCTGAGTGAATGATTAAAACAGAAAGTGTCAATTGAGGAGAATTTAGCAGTAAGGGTTTGTCTACTGAAGGGAGAATTCTGCTCGGTAGGTTCTTGAGTTTTTTCCCCACTGTGTAGCTAGAGGTTTTTAAGCCATAAATTTCTATTCTATGCCAAGAGTGCTTTTACCAGATATGTGTGCATATCTCAGTTAAAGTGAATTTTTGAAAGAGGTAAGTTGTTTCAGGAAAGTAAATGTTTGTTCTTAAATGTATACATCTTAATAATACCATAATTTTCTTTTTAGGTTCAGACATTGTTCAGTGGTTAACAAAGAATTTGTCTATAGAAGATCCAGGTAAATATATTACTTTTCCAAACACATTTCTCTGTGTCCATTGGGGAAAGTATTTAAGCTTGTTTTTGTTCATGTCATTGTAACTGCAGCACAGACTAGTCAGAGTATTACAAAATCTTTGATCACTAAAAATCCAGAGCATCACTAGAAACTGGTTCTTTATCTGGAAGCCAAGTATAGTGGTACCTCGGATAACAAATTTAATTCGTTCTCCAAGGCCATTTGTTGTTGGGAAAAAATCGTTATCCAAAACGCAGTTTCCCATAGGAATGAATGGGAAAACAATTAATCCGTTCCAGAGCCTAGGAAAAAGATACAGACACCTGTTGTTTTGCTCAAAACTCTTTATAAAGTGCACTTGTACACTTAACAGGAAGCTTCTATGGTCAAAATCCTGTTGCTTAATTACACCTGTGGAAGTAAACTCCATTAATTAGTTAGTTTATTTGTTTATTTGTTTCTTTTTTGTTTGTTTGTTGCTAGCAATAAAGTTTCTCCTCTTTGGCTTTCAGGAATGTACATGCCCACTGACATGTCGTACACCTGAAATCCCAAATGGGGACTCATTCATTGCCAACATAGAGCTGTTGCAAGATGCACAGTTTTTGCCTCCTGTGAATATAGTTAAATGAAATTTCGGCCTATATGTTTACTCTAACATGTCTATATCAGGACATAGGGTTACTTTTGCATGTAGGAAATAGTATAATTTTGTCTGCAAGTCTGATGTCTGAGGTTTCTAGCACCAAATGATTTGCATGTATAGAAGAAGAATACTATACAAGGAAGAAATATGCATTTACCTGTGGTCTGAGCCTCAGATAACTGCATGATGATGAAGCAAATAGCTTGATGTAGGAGCTCTTTCATTGGACTGCCAGATCATATGATACTCTTTTTCAATGATTCCTAAATCATTGTCCAACATCAGAAATATGCAATAAATGAGCTGAACAGAGCACAACTTCATTAAAGTCAAGTAAGCTACAAAGTTATGAAAAGCTGAAGGCAGCAGGGTAAAAGGAACAACAAATATGAGATGGATTGATTTGACAAAGGAGGTCACAGCCTCGAATTTACAGTATCTGGGAAGGGCTGTAAAATACAGGACATTTTGGAGATCACTCATTCTGAGGATCCACCTGAGTTGTAGGCATTTTGGTGCAACATAATAATCATAACAGGCAAGCTATAAGGAGGGATGTGTTAGCAGGGCTGACCTACCCAAACTCCAAATGGGACTACTAGAAACATATTCACCACACCATGACTGTGCTACTTCTGCATGTGATACAGCTGCCCAAGTTCAAAGATAGCTTCAATTCCCAAAGTAATTGGGTGGTTGGGTGTGAGAATTTGATGAGAATTTTTTTCATCTTAGCTTGCTGATACTTATTCACTCCAAAACATGCATTCTCTCTCTCAGGTCCACAATTTGCCACCACTGTTGCAGACTATATCAAGTGCCAATTAATGAAAAAATTAATCAGCCAAAGCAGAAATGAAAAGCATATTCTTTGTAGCAAAGAGTTTAATATGAAGCAGGCTACAGAGTGTGTTTTGCTTACAATTAGACATGGGCACGGAGCGGCGAAAATCTCGTTTCCGTTTTCGGTTCTTATTATCGTTACGTAACAGGTAACGGTAACGAGAATCACTCCGCTCCAGCTCGAACCCGACCCGATAAAGATAAATTGGGTCTGGTTTTTCGTTGTCATTCATGGCATTGCGGCGATTGCGCGATGCCAAGCAGCACAGAAAAAAAGTTTTAAAAATTAAAAAATAAACCCCGATTCCCGACCATAAAAGCAGGCGAAAATATGCCTGCCTCAGTGAGGGCACCTACCAGAGAGGGGTGGTTTCTGGGGGGGTCCCCGGCCTCCCCCATCTCCTGTCCTGGGCTGCTGGTACCAGGCTGGGGGGGGCATCCTCGTTGTCTCCATTTGCCATGCGGTGGGGGGGATCCAAAATGGCGACCACAATATTTATTTTTAAATTGTGGTCCAAAAACCCACCAAAGCACCACAGAAACATTTGAAAATTATGTATTTTAAATGCCTGATTTTTTATAGTAGCAGCAGTGGGTTTTTCTTGCAATAAAACGTCTCCATTTATTTTATTTTATTTTATTTTTATTTTATTTTTTTACACCTGCGCAATGATCGGCTGGCCATGGGATGGGACCATGCAAATTTTTGGACCCATTCCACCAATTGCACGGGCAGGTTTTGACTGAGACTTCTGGATGAGCCAGAGGGCATTAAAAAGCCCACTAACCCTAACCCTAACCCTAACCCTAACCCTAACCCTAACCCATACGCCAGTACACTGTCCTTCTTAGTGGGTCAGAGGCACCCAGAGGTGCAGCCCACTAACCCACCCTAACCTTAACCGTAACCCTAAGCCTAGCCCTTACCCTAACCCCAACCCTAACCCAGATCCGTACGCAAGTATGCTTCCCTTCTTAGTGGGTCAGAGGTACCCAGAGAGGTGCCTCCCAGCCAGAGCCCACTACCCCTACCCCTACCCCTAACCTGTACGCCAGTATGCTTTCCTTCTTAGTGAGTCAGAGGCACCCAGAGAGGTGCCTCTGCCACTTACCCCCCCCCCACCCTAACATAATGTATGGTACGCGGCGGCTACGCGAAATGCTTCCCTTCCCTTCCCTTCTTAGTGGGTCAGACATCAGAGGCACCCAGAGAGGTGCCTCCCAGAGCCCACTTACCCCAACCCCAACCCCAACCCCAACCCTAACCCCAAGACAAACGACAAACGGAAACGACAAATTTTGAAATTTTCCTCGACAAACGGAAACAACCCGAAACGGACCCGTCCCGACAAACGACAACTCGAAACGTCATTTTTCCTGGTCGTGCCCATCTCTACTTACAATATGTGGTTTAGTGGACAGAGTAATGGAAGGGGATTCAGGAATACTGTTTCAATCCACAGAAACTCATTGGGGGTATGGAACTGGTAAAACATATTACTATCTCACTTACGTTGAAACATGATTAGTTGGATGTAACTTGAGAGCACATAACACACCAATTACAAAAGGTGTAAAAACTCAAACACAGGTGAGGGATGTTGAGTGGAACCAAATATGCGTCCATTAATATGCAGATGGGTGTTTGTACTTGAGTCCATGTTTGCTGATTTCATTGCCTGCTAAGGAAATGAAATCTTCTAGATCTTCCTGAGTAAGAAGACAGTGAGACTCAAACATTTTCCCTACCTCAGAGCTGAGTCCTCCTCTCCAGGCCTCACCAGATGAAAGGCAATAGTTTATGGATAAATTGAAGCATAGCGACTATAGTATGATCCCCAGTTATCCACTGGGGATTGGTTCCAAGCCTTCCCATGGTTAATGAAAACCGTGGATAAGAGAGAATGCCAAAATGTCCCCAAAACTGCTGTTTTGTGATAGTAACTTGCTTTACAGCTGCTGTTTTGCAACAGTAGCTTGCTTTACAGCTGCTGTTTGTGACAGTAGCTTACTTTACAGCTGCTCTTTGTGACAGTAGCTTGCTTTGTGGCTGCTGAATTATTCATTTATTTATTATCCTCTGCCAACCATGGATAACTGAATCAGTGTATAATGAATTAGTGGATACGGGGGTCCTACTGTATTCTTCCCACAGTAAATCTCAGCTCACTTTCAGGTTTTGTTTTTGTTTTGTTTTTGTGTTGGGAAAAAAGAGCGAAGGAAGACAAACCTTTTGCTGATATGCCCAACTCTTTCTTTTTATGGTCATAATTGATGCTTTTCGTCCCTCCTCACATTCTGAACTCAAAGAGAAAAGAGATAGAAGGGGGAAAGGTAACCTAGCTGGTAGCCATGTTAGTCTGTTGTAGCACAAGATAAATTAGAACTCTTATATCACCTCTAACTTAAGGCCCCGGTCCCACGTCCCTTTAAAAGCAGTTTAAATTACCAGATAAACTGTGTCTAAAAATGCCGTCCCCACAGCCACCGGGCTATTTGAAAAAAAAAAAAACAGTAATGCTGCCTTAATCGAGGTTTCTAAGGCTGCTATCTCACCTGGGTTTCAATCCTGATCTTCTGAAGGTCCGGCTTTTCCTCTTCCTCCCATCCCGTGATTGAATAAGTGGGAAAGGAGTTCCCACGTCCAAAGCTGTTTTTTTATTTTAAAGTGCAGTTCAGCCCCCTTGGCCAGCAGGTGGTGCTAACATTTGAAAAAAATGGACCACTTGGCTGGGGGAAATTAAAACTTAGGGCATGACATGGAACTTCCTGTTTCTCCGAAGGTGAAAAGAAATTAAAAAAACCAGTGCCAATCGGCCCCAGGAACAGCCGGTTGGTGCTATGAGTTAAAAAAAGAAGAAACTCAGATCATCTGCGTGGTCCCATGACGTCTGCCTCCTTAAAAGGTGGGTTTTTAAAGTGAGGCAAAATATTCCCTACCTCTTGGGTGAGTCACAGAAACCTCGCTTGAAGGGGCTTTACCGGGTTTTCTTTTTTCCCCCAAAAAGCCCGGGGGCCATGGGGACGGCATTTTTAGACATGGTTTATCTAGTAATTTAAACTGCTTTTAAAGGGATGTGGGACCGAGCCCTAAGACTTACCTGAGAGGTAGAGAATTTTTTGCCTCGCTTTGAAAATCCAGCTTTTAAGGAGGCAGACACCGTGGGACCACACAGATTATCTGGGTTTCTTTTTCTTTCTTTTTTCATAGCACCAACCGACTGTTCCTGGGGCCGATCGGCTATGTTTTTTAAAATTTCCCTGCACATGGGAGCGACAGGAAGTTCAATCGGGTGCTCTAAGCACTAATTTCCCCCAGCCAAGTGGTCCAGTTTTTTAAAATCCTACCACCTCCTGCTGGCCAAGGGGGATGAACTGCACTTTAAAATGAAAAAAAAAAAAAAACAGCTTTGGATGTGGGAACTCCTGTCCCACATATTAAATCTCGTGATGAGATGAAGAGGAAAAGCCGGACCTTCAGAAGATCAGGATCAAAACCCAGGTGTGACCACGGCCTTATAAGACTCAATAGTGTTTTATTATGCTTTTCAATTTCTTAAACTTCTGTGCATCTAAGAAGGGTGGCTCCGTTGCTCAAATTCGCACCACTTTCAGAGTCTCCTGCTTATAAAATCATCATATTTCTATGCACTGCATGTCGTATAATAGAGTGATTCAAGGAATCCAATGAGATGACACAGTTATTAGGTACATTATAATCAACTACCTATCTGAAAAATATGACAGGAGAAAAAACAACTGAGTTACTTCAACGTAACAATTTTCTCTGCAGTTAAGTAATCTCACACATATGCTGAGTTCAAGAAAAATAATTGGAAACTGACTGAAAATGTTGCAAGCCTGTAAAGATGATGAAAACGATAAAGCCTCCTAAATAAAAATATTGGATCCAGTGATTTCCTACTGTGAACAGAAGGAGCTTCCATTTAATGGAAGGAGCCTTCTGCTAATGGAAGGAGCCCTGCTGTGAGCAGAAGCCGATTTCTGGGAAAGGAAGACCTTGATGCTGGCAGAGACACAGTATAGACTAGGTACACAGGGAGGCTGCAAAGGCAGTGGCGGGCGTTGCCCAGGGCGTAAAAGGCAGCCACAGAGTGACTGCACTGTGGGGCAGGGGAAGGTACTCACCGAGAGGTACGCATGCACACAGGGAGGCTGCAAGAGAAATCTCTTCTTTCTCTCCCCTAAGAGCCAGGCTGCAGCCAGCAGGAACACAGAGACACACACCTGCCTGGCTGGCCTAAAGTAACAAGTCACAGAGACAGCAATCCCACCCTAACTCCCACTGCAGACTGCAAGGAGGACGGGGGCTGCCAAAGCTTTTTATGCCCTCTGTGGTTGCCACACCTACCCAGTCTGCAACCTGGGCATGCTATTGGTTGAAATTGTCCAAGAATTTACATGATCCTATCACATAGCTTGCATCCATCTTTTGGCTGGAATCCATTTTGTGTCATCCTTAAAGGGAAAATAAAAAATACATCGCGATGAGAGAAAGACAAAAACAAACGTTTTAAGGACTGCAACACCCTGGTAGGTAATAATTTCAAATAATTATCACTGCATTTTTACAGATGTCCAGGGCATTTTAATACCCAAGAAATCAATATTAGGCATCTGGGAGCCATTTTGGGTCGATGTCCCCTAACTCCCCTTAAAGAAAAAAAAATACAGTGATCTGAGAAAAGACATAAATGAACGTTTTAAGACCCCCCCCCCCACCGGTAGGTATTATCAGGCAGAATAAATAATTATCACTGGGTTTTTACGGATATTCAGGACTTTTTTTAACATTTAACAACAGCTCATTTCATTGCGCATCGCCATTAACGAAAACGAAAGGTAACGAACCTAATTTTCGTGGTTCTGTTCTGTTCGTTCCAATTTTATCACAATTTTCGTTATTCATTTTGTTACATAACAAAATGAATAATGAATAATGGAACGAATTTTTTTTTGTTTCGTGCCCATCTCTAGTGGTAGGTCATTAGGTAACCCACTACTTATATAATTTCCCTTAAACCAAATACTCTTTTTACAGGTGGAACCACAGTGGCTGAAGTGAATGGCTAGGAAGACGTAGCATGGAAGTGTCACTGGGGTTGAGATGTTCAGATTTATGGTTTACAAAACCCATCTCCTTTCTGGGTGTTCTACCTAACAGGCAAGACATTTTACAGACATTCAAATGTGTCTTATCTGGGAGAATAGCCTAAATTGGAAGGCCTAGTTTCCTTTTCAGAAAGAAAGATTCCAGCTAGCACTGAGACAGTAACAGGTAACTTGGGCACAGTGAGGCCGAGATAGGCGTCAGAGCCTTGCAGTTAAGGCATCTCGACCAGATAAGCCACATTTAGGTATCTGTCAGGAAGAAATCCAAGAATGGAGTATTATGAGATTTGTAGTCTGAAAAAATCTAAATAAGCCCATCCTCAAAGATCATCATCATACTGTAGGCTTCTGTTTTTCTTTTATAAAATGGTTGATATCCCGTTAACATGTATCTGGCATGTTACTTCTCTTTGATCTTCCACTGCCGGTTTGCAGCTGGAACTGCCCAATGCCTAGAGCTCAGCTATGCTAATTGATTAGTTGGCCAGATTCTTCCTAGTTATACCCAGATGTGTAACTTCATTCCTGCACATCTCACCTGTGTATTGCTGCAGGTTAAGAAGTTGATGTTGACTTTTGTTGCTGCATCCCAGCTGTGATAACCCTTAATTTGCACCAACTTGTGCAACTTCACCAGTAAAATTTGTGCTAACGGACCTATGCCGTTAAGTGCTTTGAACATGATTTCAGCTCGTGGTGATCCTTCCCAGCATTTTCCAAGTAAAAAATACTCATAAATGGTTCACCAGTCTGTCTTTCTGGCACTGTGCAGCAATCAGAGTAAGGAACTGAACACATACTCCCTGACTTACTTCTTCATCTACCTCTTGTTAATTCAGAAGACTTTTGCTTGTTTTCTTGCTAGAAATTTCAGGCTAGAAATTCTTTTTCTAAATATTTTGATGAAAAATGTTTTTTAGAACAGATCTAGCAGCTACTAGTTCACTAATTTCTCCTGTCTATATTTGGCTCCATCTTTATTGTGAATAGCCTTGAGCCAATATTATCCAGCGGTTGGAGAAGATTTGGATCAAGAAACTGGGTTCTGGTAGATTAAACAGAGTTCTTTGTCTTTAGTTAAATGACTGTCCTTCGCCCTCAGTTTCTGTGTTTAGTAATACTGAGAGTAGAGATGGGCACGGAATGAACATTTTTTCATTTCCGTTATCGTTTGTCATTTCATTACGTAACGAAACGACAAACAAAAATTCTGATGAAAATGCAACAAAACGAACAGAACCACAAGTCGTTACGTTTCATTTCCGTTAATGGCGACACGCAATGAAATAAGCTGTTTTAAATGTTAAAAAATGCCCTGGACATCCATAAAAATGCAGCGATAATTATTTATATTGTCTGATAATACCTACCAGGGGGGTTGGGGTCCTTAAAACGTTTGTTTTTGTCTTCTCCCATCGCGATGTATTTTTTCTTTTCCCTTTAAAATGGATGTCACACCAGCCACAAAATGGAGGCAAGCCATGTTATGAGATCATGTTCAACCAAGAGCATGCCCAGGTTGCAGACTGGGCGGGCAGGTCTGGTAGCCACAGAGGGCATAAAAAGGTCTGGCAGCCCCCGTCCTCCTTGCAGTCTCTGGTGGGAGTTAGGGTGGGATTGCTGTCTCTGCGACTCTAGCTTCAGTCCTGCAGCCTCCCTGTGTGCGTGCATGCTGCGTACCTCTCGGTGAGTACCCTCCCTTGCCCCACAGTGCAGTCACTCTGCGGCTGCCTTGCACCCTGGGCAACGCCCGCCGCTGCCTTTGCAGCCTCCCTGCATACCTAGTCTATACTGTGTCCCTGCCAGCATCCATTTTTTTAGTGTTTTCCCTCTGGTCTGGGGCGTTGGGGGATGCCTGTGCACGGAAATGCTTTAAAAATCGCACAAAAAGCTGGTAGAAACGACAAACGAAAAAACGAAAAACTGTAACAAAATTTTTCCAAAAATTCACGACAAATGGAAATGAACGGAAACAGACCTCTCAATGACAAATGAAAAACCAAAACGCCATTTTTTTGTTTCGTGCCCATCTCTAACTGAGAGTCATACAGATAGTGAAACACCTTCCGAAGTGACTGGGACATAAATGCATTAATACAGGGGTGTCCAATTTTTTTGCAAGGAGGGCCAGATTTCACAGGGTGAAAATGTGTGGGGGGTCGACAATTCAGCCACATTTGGCCCCCGGGCTGGACTTTGGACAAGTCTCTATAACATGCAAGGAGGAAGGGAGGAGCTGGGGGCAGGTAGGCTGGGAAGGTGGCTGGGAGGGCAGAGGCAGGGAGGGCAGGCAAAACATAAATCTGCAAGCTGATGCCTCCATCCAGTATGGGGAAGGGCCAGCTGGTGGGAATGCATGACAGGCTGAGCTGGTGAGGAGAAGAGGCCGCGGGCCGCTCAAAATTTGTAAACGGGCCACATTTAGCCCCCGGGCCTGGCTTTGGACATGCCTGCATTCATAGAAGGACATTTCAGGGGAAATGCTATCTAGAGCCATCCAGATGTTTCCTTTGGCTATAGACAAGTGTGACATTAAACCCCTTGCAGAAGTACCTAGCAACTGAGCAACAAGGGGCCTTTTTTAATCCTGGGGATATAAGTAGACTGCTTCACTGCTTGCTGCTTTTCAGTGCACAGAATGAAGAGATCTCATCTTCACACTGCTCTGTGTCAGTGGCCTGGTGTTAATGTATTAGCAGCTATGAATAGCTGTTATTATTCTTATAACTTGCCATTATTTTATTTTACCTGAACTGAGGCTGATTTTTTTTTGGGGGGGGGGTCTGAGAAGCACTAGGATAGATGATATTTTCATTCTTTGTTTTTGGGGGGAGAGGGTTGGTGGAGAAAATTGACCGATATAAAATATTTCATTTCCTGCTTGTTGTTTTTGTGTGTGGAAGTTGCCTCCATGTGTCTGATGTAAGGGTACCACATGGTATATAACACAACAGCCTTATTCTGTCATTTTCCACTCCATTCCCCCAATTGAATTATTGTTGTGCACAGAAGACAGCAGGAGGGAATCCACTGTCTTCCCTTTTCCAGCATGCCTCTCTCTGTGGAGCCTTTCATGGAGACTGAATATGGCAGAGGGAGTCTGTGGTTCAGTTAAACTTTTTTTTTTAAAACTGGAGGGTATTCATCATGGGGGGAAACAAGAAGAGAGCTGTAGGCACAGTGATAATTACATTCAGCTGGGGTGGTGGTTGTGGCAGAACTAATGGGCAAACGCCACTATCCTCACACAGTTGTGAGTTTGTCGCAAGGAGAATGACTGGATAAGGCTTGTGACACATAATGGAAGTGAAATATCTCCATGGGGCAATCTCTGCGAATGTATCCTCTTAGAAAACATGTAATAGAGAACACACTATTCTAGAATCATAGAATGATTGAATTACAAGGGGCCTATAGGTCACCAAGTCTGATCCACTGATCGATGCAGAACTCCAAATGAAAGCCAATCTGACAGATTGTTGTCCAATTTTCTCTTGAATGCCTCTAGCATTGACTTTTCAAGTATTTGAAAGTGCTAACATATCTCCCCTTATTCTTCTTTTCTCAAAGCTAAACATGCTCTGTGCTTCCCGTCTTCGCAGGGCTTGGTTACCAATCCCGCTGATCATCCTTGTTGCTCTTCTCTGAAGTTGTTCCAGTTTGTAGGCATCCTTAAAGTGCAATGTGGAGAACTGGACAGAGTATTCTAGATGAGGCTTAACCAGTACTGAAAGTGGGGGATTAATACCTCATGGGTTTTGGAGACTATAGTTCCGTTAATGCAGTCTAAGGGTATTTGTACACGACCCCTAAACTCCGCAGCAAATGGCTGCCAGCTCCGGAGCTTACAATTGTTTCCCCACCAGCTCCGGAGTTTGCAGGAAATAAAGTGTGACCACTCCCACCTAAGCACGTCCCAGCACACTTTTCTTGTACCTGCTCTAGGAGGGTGAAAATCCCCAGGTCCGGATTTAATCTGGTGAGTGCGGGGCTCTCCTCGCTTCTGTTTTTTTTTTTTTTTGCCTCCCGTCCCTTTAAGAGAAGGGACGGGAGGCAAAAAAAAAAACAGAAGAAAAGGAATCAGGACAACGACGGGCTCCGGGCAGCTTCGGAGGTGAGCCTGCATTTTTCTCTCTCTTTTTTCCTCCCTCCCCTCACGCAGACAGGAGCAAGGAAGTGCGGAGGGGTGGGGACGCAGAAAGAGCAATGAACCCCCAAGATCCCTGGTCCGAATTTAAGTGGCCAGCGGATCTTAGGGGTCATGTGAAAAGGCCCTAAAATAGCATTTACCCCTCCCCCTTTTTTGCAGCCATATCATAATATTGGCTCATTTGCAGCTTTTGATATACAAGAATTCCAAGATCCTTCTCTCTTGTAGGTTACTGAGCCAAATATCCATCATATTGGAACTGTGCATCTGTGCCCCCCTACACACACACTCCCGGTATAGAAGTTCACACTTTCCTCTTAGTAAATTTTATTCTGTTGGTTTCCCATTCAGTACAGAAGTCTATCAAGATCTTTATGAATTCTGTTCCTCTCTCGCTATTCTGAATACAATTCTATAGCCAATTGTGTATGCACCTGATAATTGTTCTATCCAGCCCACGTTTAGTTTGCTTCCTTGTCAGAATATCATCAGACAATATGTCAAAGGCTTTGCTGAAGTCCAGATATATTAAATCTATTGAATTCTCACCATCTACCAGGGATGTTATCCCTCCTCTAATCACCCAGCAGTTCACCCATCTTCCATGATTTCAAGATAATTATGACCATGTTTGACCTAAATGCAATTGCTAGTTCAAGCGAGAGTAGAGTTTTCTGATTTTACCGTACATATATCACAGAAGTAAGTACACCCTTCATATTTTGTAAATATTTTAGTATATCTTATTATGTGACAACACTGAAGAAATGACATTTGGCTACAATGTAAAACAGTGAATATACAGCTTGTAAAACCGTGTAAAAGTGCTATCCCTCAAAATAACGCAGGACAGAGTGATTAATGTCTAAACTTTTGGCAACAAAAGTGAGTTCACCCCTAAGTGACATTGTTCAAATCGGGCCCAAGTAGCCATTTCCCCTCCCTGGTGTCATGAGACTTTTTAGTGTCACATGGTCCTAGGTGTGAAGGGGGAGCAGGTGTTATTGCTGTCACTCTCATATTTGGTGTTATCACTCTCACTGTCTCATACTAGTCACTTGAGCTTCCACATAGCACCTCATGGTAATGAGGTATCTGAGGATTTGAAAAAAATGAATTGTTGCTCACATAAAGGCTATAAGCAGATTGCCAAGATCTTGAAACCGAGCTGCAGCATGGTGACCAAGTCCATAGAGCCGTTAAACAGGACAGCTCCCACTCAGAACAGGCCTCTCCGTGGTTGACCAAAGAAATTGAGTTCCCATGCTCAGCGTCATATCCAGAGGTTGGCTTTTGGAAATAGACGTAGGAGTGCTGCCAGCATTGCTGTGGAGGTTGAAGGGGTGGGCGGGGGTCAGCCTGTCAGTGCTTAGACCATACACCACACATTGCATCAAATTGGTCTGCAGGGCTTTCGTCCCAGAAGGAAACCTCTTCTAAAGATGATGCACAAGAAGGCCCACATATGGTTTGCTACAGACAAGTAGACTAAGGACATGGATTTCTGGAACCATGTCCGGTGGTTCATTGAGACCAAGATAAACTTATTTGGTTCAGATGGTGTCAAGTGTGTGTGGCAGCAACCAGTTGAGGAGTACAAAGTTAAGTGTGTTGTGCCTACAGTCAAGCATGGTGGTGGGAATGTCATGGTCTCAGGCTGCTTGAGTGTTGCCGGCACTGGGAATCTACAGTTCATTGTAGGAACCATGAATGCCAAAATGTCCTGTGACGTACTGAAGAAGAGCATGATCCCTTCCCTTTGGAGACTGGGCCACAATGCAGTATTCCACTATGAGAATGACTCCAAACACACCTCCAAAACAACCACTGCCTTGCTAAAGAAGCTGAGGGTAAAGGTGATGGACTGGCCAAGCATGACTCCAGACCTAAACCCTACTGAGCATCTGTGGGACATCCTGAAATGGAAGGTGGAGGTGCGCAAGGTCTCTCACATCCCCCAACTCATGGAGGAGTGGTAGAAGACTCCAGTGGCAACCTGTGAAGCTCTGATGAAGTCTATGCCCAAGAGGGTTAAGGCAGTGCTGGAAAAGAATGGTGGTGACACAAAATATTTACACAAAATATTTGGACATTGTCACTTAGGGGTGTACTCTTATTGCCACTGGTTTAGACATTAATGACTGTGTGCTGCATTGTTTTGAGGGGACATTTACACTGTTATACAAGCTGTATATCTATTGCTTTACATTGTAGCCAAGTGCCTTATCATCAGTGTTGTCACATTGAAAGATATACTAAAATATTTATGAGGGGGTGTACTCACTTATATGATATACTGTATACCATTTATCCCAATACAAACAAATCAGAAGGACTGGTGGCCAAATACCACAAACTGTCCAGAAGTGCCAGACATGAGACTTTAAATATATGAGTTGTGGCCTTCCCCATTTTACAGTATAATTCCTCCAATCTTCCAGTTCTAATTACGTGTTGATGTTCCTTCAAGATTGTTCTTATACCAGCTTTTGACAGAACTGGAGCACCAACAGAGATGTAAAGCTAGGAAATCTTTCAAAATGACACTATTTTAAGACTGCAATATTATGTTTCAAAACATAATGTGCAGCTCTGGTACTTTTATTTTATAAATAGGAATTTCCTTTGACCATATAGTTTTCTAATGGTGCTAGGAACTAAAATCCTGAACCACCCATAAATGCAAACCCTGCTTTTGTTGAAGGATATGCCAAGCTCAGAAAACTAACTTTTTCAGATTACAATGCTCAGAATCTCCTAGTCCATTGATGGCAAACCTTTTAGAGATCGAGTGCCCAAACTGCTATTCAAAACCCACTAAATTATCGCAAAGTGCCAATACAGCAATTTAACCTGAATACAGGTGCCTGTGAAGGGGCAATGTCGGGTGCCCACAGAAAGGGCTTCGAGTGCCACCTTTGGCACCCATGCCATAGGTTCACCAACACTATCCTAGGCCATGCTGCCTGGATGAATTTGGGAGTTTTAATCCCCAAACTAACTTTCTGTGATTACTATGGTGGAAATACTATGAGTCCTTGGGAATATGCATTGCTCCTTGAATGCAAACCCTGTGCCAAAAGCAGTACTGTATCTTTAATATGGGACATGTTTGCTTTGCTGTAGAAGTTAGATGTGAGAGTGATGATGGAGAGTTAAGCAAGTGAGATGGAACTGGACAGACAAATCAACAGAATGAAACTGATCTATTCTGATTGCCTGTCAGGTTTGCACATCTCCTTGGTGAGAAGAGCATTCTGGCATGCTTAATGTACTAGCTAGACAGCATGACCCAACACTTATCTGTGAGCCGCTCCTGCACAATTGGGACCATATTTAAATGACTCAGTCCTGAGGCTGGTCACATTAGACAGCTTCTTCCTCCAGAATCAGCATTTGATGGAAAGGAACCTTGCTAATGCTACTGGAAACACACACATGACCAGTATTTTACATGCTGACTGGTAAGTACAACATATCAGGCCAGGAACTGTTCCCAGGTAAGTGGCTTTCACACAGCTTGAGTAACATGTAGATGGCACCGGCAACATCACAACTGGCTGGGTTGCTAGGCTGCGTGAGAAGCAGTAGAGAAAGTGGTGCCTTCCACACCTGCCAGAAAGCCAATTTTCTCCCATCCCATGCAGAAGAAAAAAAAAAATGACAAATTAAATAACAGTTTGCTGCCCTTTCATTATACTGCAGATGTGCTTCTTGACCTAAGAGCTCATCTTGTCTGCCATTAGGGACAGCTATGTTGACAGGATGAGTGCACAAGAAGGGACACATCACCCTACACTCAGGACTTACAGCTTCCTAGATCAGAATGTAAGGGTTTTGTTCTAGGTCTGCTTTGTAATAAACACATTCCGTTAAACCAGTTGTACACATACACATCATTAAACTGAACAACATACCCATCAGTGAAGGATATGTTTACCCAAGTCAGAGCTGAAGTTTTTATGGTCCCTCTTGTAAGTTGGTCATCTTGGCTTCTAAAGAGAACTCCATACACAGTTCCAACGATGTTGACATTTCCAGTTGTGATTTTACTCAGCTGCCTTGTTTCTTCCTTGGCCCTGAAGGAATGACAGAAGCAGTAACACAACTTTATTACTGATTTTTATTCTGATGGTAAATTGGAAGTTTAATCGTATTATTGTTTATGCTGCATTCAATTGTTATCTTTTAGTGTGTTGTGAACCGCTCGGAGTTCCTTTAGGAAGACGGGCGGTATACAAGTATCATAATAAATAAATAAATAAATAAATAAATAAATAAATTTTCTTATTATAGCAATCTTCACCAACAAAGTGCCTATTGTATGTTTTAATTTTTAACCATAATTATGATCCTTTACATACAATAGAACTGGATGAAATATATAGATGTTCTGGATGGCAGGATGGATTACACCAATAATTGTTTTGGTTTCTGTGTGACTTGGGAGCAAGAAGAGTAGAGCTGTTTACAGGACTGGAGGAGGCCCTAAGATCAATCCTTGCTGCTTGATAAGTCTGTGTTTATGTTCTTTGGTGTTTCAGTTTTGTGACCTTGTAGATGTGAGCTCAGTCGTGATTCCCACAGAGTTCCATGAAACTTGATCTTAGGATAGGAATGCTATTAGGATATAGTACTGTACTGGGAAAAATCAAAGAAAAATAAAACAAAACAAAAGACAGAAAACATGTGGCACCTTAGAGACTAACTTTCATTTTTTAATGTAACGTTTCATGGACACGTCCACTTCTTCAGATATATAGCAGCAGAATGAGGTGTACAATAGAATATGTAATGGAATATACATTTCATACCAAATAGTCATTGGCTGTTGTATGTAGGTATATTTGTGTGCAAGCTCTGTTGTAAAAGTCCTAAAGAGACAGAAAACAGACACCAGATCTGGGTGAGGGTGGGGAGGGGAGGGGGAAGAGGAAGGAGATTTATTTAAGGTGAACAAACAAAAGGGAAACAAAGATGAAGGGTCTGGGACAGTTCAATATTCAAAATGCACAAATATCACTCTATTCCACTGTTCCAGGCTCTTCATCTTTGTTTCTCTGCACCTTGAAGCATTGATTCAGTGGGCCTACTCTAGAGCAATTTGCTGTGCTAAGCAACAGGATTTGGGCCATTGCCTGGTGACCAAAACCTGTTATGATGAGAAGTGCTATCTTATAAACATAGCCTAGGGGTAAATGAATCCCAAATAATCTCACATGCCTGGATTGTTGGAAGTGCACATTAATGAAACATCTGCTGCAAATTGTCCTTGGCATATTGAAAGCTTCTGTTCATAAAATGCTGATCAAAGGAGATCCTCTGATATTTAACTTTTGACTGCTATAGTAACCAAGAAAAAGAGAGGCTATATTTGAATTGTGGAAATGAATGCTAGATTCATCTATCCGAACATCATTATTATTTGGAATAAGATCTATTATTCTCAGAATATCATTCTGGAATGACAGTTGTGGAATTTATTAGATAAATTTCAATATGAATGCAATTGTCTCCAGTTCCAGATGCAATCTCTTTCTCCTTTCCCCCCTCTCGCTATATGTGTCTGCATGTGCATATGAGTGCACATACATATATACTAGTAACAAGTGATATTTTTAAAATGGTCCTCCAGCAACATATCAATGCCCCTCACTGAATCTGTAATGTAGGTTTTATTATGTATCATGTTGTATGCTAATACATTTACTCATATTGATTTAATATAACAACAACAACAACAACAACAACTTTATTTCTATGCCACCTTTGTCCCCCAATGGACCCAAGGCAGCATACAACAATAATTCAATACAATCAGAAAATTAAGATCAAGACAGATAAATTAAAACAGCTCACAGCTCTTCTCCACCAATGTTTATATTTAACTTAATTAGATAATTATAAACATCCTCTATTGTCTTCTGTCATTTATATATGATAATTGGATGAATGTATGCAAGGGTGTAAGTCCTTCTTTCCATTTAATTATAACTGGTATTGTTATCCTAAATTATAACCAACCAGTGAAGATCTTCTCAGATGAACAAATAGTTAGATATGTCTCACGTAAGAAAGAAAGAAAGAAAGAAAGAAAGAAAGAAAGAAAGAAAGAAAGAAAGAAAGAAAGAAAGAAAGAGAAAGAAAGACAGACATATAAATGTTTTTTTCTCCTTCAACAGTGGAAGCTCTTCATTTGGGAACGCTAATGGCAGCCCATGGTTACTTCTTTCCTATCTCAGACCATGTTCTAACATTGAAGGACGATGGCACATTTTACCGGTTCCAGGTAAGTACTGCTGTACCATTCTGACTTTACGCTTACTAACAAGTTTTTTCCTCACTCAGTCACTATATAGTTAGTATTCGTGGTCAAGGTAGTCTAAGGCTGATACTTCACGCCCCTCTCGCTGCAGTTCGCGGCCCTGCTGGAGACTGGTTCGAAGGAACGGAACCTCACGCCCTTGTGGGGTCAATCCGAGTTCAAAGGATCGGAACCTCACGTCCTTGTGGGGTCAGTCCGAGTTCAAAGGAACGGAACCTCACGTCCTTGTGGGGTCAATCCGAGTTCACCCCGACCACGCCCCCTGAATTGCGCTCCAAGCGGGGTGAGAGATTCCCGTCCTGGAACTTGGGAATCTTTTCAATCTGCTTCTCGATCCGTGTTGAAAACCGATTTCAACACGGAGGCAAGTTCATCTCGGCTTGTTACAATAATCATTTTCTGACATGGCCACTTGAATATAACCAAACTCTTTTCTTAGTAAAATGATAATTAAATGGACCAGCGGTGTAGCATCAGCCTCTTATTTCTACTTTTAGAACAACAGCCATTCACTATCATTTTCTTGCTCTAAATCAATAGTTTTCCTTCTCCTGCCTAAAACTCTGCTCAATAGTTCTATGAGACATAGTATTTCTCCTTTACAGTCAATCAACATCTGCCTCCTGCATGTTGGAGCCACCTTGATATGCAGTCTATTTTAGAATTGGATTTTCTTTTCTTCCTCTGAAAAAGAAAATCCCACAATTAAGTTTACTGGTTTTCTAGAAGTTGCACAGACACAGTGATTCTGCATGTTTCAGACATGATGGTCCAACAACTACAGCATAAAATACTGGTTTCTTGCTAGGCATTGGACATGTGGTGTGGTCTAATGGAGGGAGTGATGGAGTAGGGCTCAGTAGACCTGGATTCAAATTCCTGTTCAGCCATGAAAGTTAGAATCATAGAATCATAGAATCATAGAGTTGGAAGAGACCTCAAGGGCCATCTAGTCCAACCCCCTGCCATGCAGGAACCCCATCACAATATTTCCAACAGATGGCCATCCAGCCTCTGCTTAAAAACCTCCAAGGAAGGAGACTCCACCATCCTTTGTGACAGCATATTCCACTGCCAAACAGCTCTAACTGTCATGAAGTTCTTCCTAATGTTCAAATGGAATCTCTTTTCCTGTAGTTTGAAACCATTGCCCCGAGTCCTAGTCTCTGAAGCCATGGAAAACAAACCTGTTAATAGGGTGGAACTGGTAAAACTACTTAAATATCTGACTTGCCTTGAAAGTCCTATAAGGATCACTGTAAATTGGTTTACAGTAAATTTGATGGCATGCAACATAACGACTGAGCATTGTCAACCTGCATTTAAGTAACTCCTTGCCCACAGTGACCTACACACAGGGAATGAATAACAGCATATAGAAAAGCTGGAGGTATTTTTCTTATACTGGATGGGAATTCTTGTACAAATTAGGAGTGACCAAGCTTAATGGGGTTAAAGTGCATGTACTTTTTCTTTTGCTTCTTCTAATACGGTATTGGTGTTATGGTTACCCTCGCTAACAAACGGTTTGGATTCAATTCTTGCAAAGCAAAACAAATGTGTAAAGTGTGCACCATTTGTGTTCTGCCTCTTTCTCCACTCTTAATGTCTCTTTCTGTTTTGTTTTGATTTGTAGACGCCTTATTTTTGGCCATCAAATTGTTGGGAGCCGGAAAACACAGACTATGGTCAGTGTGGATCTCTTTGTTTCAGTCCGGAGACTTACATTGTGTGGATAAAAGTCCATTTAAACTCTTATATTTCCTTTATTTTATTTGTGACTGATTCAAACCCGGGGCAAGAACTGCTAATGCTGAGCTCAAGATTGGCTTTGGTTTACAAAGTTTACTAAGGCAGAGGTCAAATTTGCACATGAACTGGGAATACAAAAACAGGATTCTTTTTTCCAGATTCTTTATCTAGTGCAGAATACCAAGAAGTACATTGAAAGGCAGCACATCTGTCATTTATGTTTGGATAAAATAATAGCCGTCAACTAGTTTAAGAATCCCCAAAACTGAAAACCAATTCAATTAGATACAGACCTTTGCGTAGTCGTGATTATCAGGTATAAATGAATACATATGCACATTACTGCATTTAGGCACTAATAGTTACTTAGTTGCTAGATTTTATTTTAAACAATGACCCATAAAAGTAAAAGTATGGGATTATTAGGTTATCCATCTGTAATATTATTACAAAGTCAATGCAAATTGTCAATTAATTTTCTGCTAGGCTGCAAGGTTATGTTTTTGCAGTGATCATTCTGGCTAGGCCTTGGAAACCAAGGCTAAATGTTAAGTAAGTAACATATTCATTATATTTCAAAATTTATTCGATGAAGTATGAACATAGAAATGCAAATTCAACAATATTTAAAAGCATACATACACATGTATGCATACGCACAAACATGTTGATAGGAAATGCTTTTAAAGTGAAAGATTTCTCAAGATAGTTAAGGCTGCCCCTTTGATGAAGCTGTTTAAATCAAAATTTCCTCTTTGCTTTCCTTTGGAGAGAAGGGAAGGAACTATGTTCTAAATTGCTTTTAAAATTTTCTTAAGGTATCAGCGGTCCTTTGAAAGGGTTTTTAAAAATGCTTAAAATCCAACAGGAAGGTATTTTTTGGTCTCCCTTCTCTTTCAAAGGAAAGGAACGTTGAAATCTTCAATTGGCAAATGGAAAGTTTTCCCTTTAAATCAATTAGGAACTTTTCAGTCATGAAGTGAGAAGCATTATTTAAATATCTTCCTTGCCTTTGGAAGAGAAGGGAGACAAAAAGAAAATTATTCCCATTGTTTTTAATGGTTGTTGTTCACCAATGCAGAAAATGAGTGATGCTTTTAAAAAAAATCAAAGCATTGCTGATTCCTTATCAATAATTAAAAGGAAATCAAAAACATTGTCCCTGCCCTCCAAAGGAGAGCTGAGAGGACATTTTCAACATGCTTCTCCAAAGGGACAGCCAGCTGTTTTGATTCAATCCCAGCACTCAGCCTTGCTGCAATTGAATCAAAATGGGGTGATTTTATTTGCACCAAAATAGCAGTAGCCTCTGACGGGGACCCTGAAAAATGCAGGCAGAAGCACTCTGGGGTCAGGCTGATTGGTTGCAGGGGTTATGTTGTCTGATCACCAGCAAAAGGTGATCAGACTTGCCTGTACCCTGGGCGGATCAAACCATAAGCTAAATGCCTATGCAGTCACACACTAAATTGGTTGTCAGGTGACAGACATGCAGAGTCTGTTTTCAGAGATGTGGCTTAAAATCTTAGGAGTTTGGTAAAACCTGCCAGAGAGTTTGTGCTCTCCCTATACAGCTTTGAAAGCCAAACGTCACCAACACAGGGGGAAGACAACATTCATCTAAAATTCTAAATGCATGTCTTGCATAATGAAGAATAACATTGCAGGGAAATTTTACATTAGCAACAACTATTTTAGAGTTACTGAAGGATGAAAGAAGATGAGTGCCAATGAATATCAGTGCTTGCATGTGTTTGCAGCCAAAATGAGACATATGGTGGTGTCTGGAGTGTACAATTGCATGTGCTAGAAGGAATATTTTTAATTAAATGTGAAGACTAGAAAAGACCACAGTTGGTCAAGGCATGTGTGTAAGTTCCTATATGCTGCAGGCCTGGGAATTTTTCTATCTACCACGTCATCTTAGAACCAGTTCATACATGGATACCACTCATTTTCTATTCCACATTCTATGCCCCCTCTTTAGTATATTGGCTTCTAAATGTATTATCTGGTGGCACTGAAATGTATAATGCAGCCAGACAACTTTAAAGTTCTATTTCTGCTGTTTGATCCACACTGTTCCATTTATGCAATGCTTCATTTGATGCTACAGTTGCTAAGTAGTACACATGCATGAATGAAGGCTAGTAGTTCTGCCTGGACAGTAATAACTAGAGATGGGCACGACTTGAAAAAAAAATTTTTCGAGTTGTCGTTAGTCGGGCCGGTCCCGTTTCGGCTCGTTTCCGGTTTTCGCGAAATTTCGCAAAAATTAGTCGGTTCGTTTTTTCATTTTTTCGTTGTCGTTAGTACTGGTTTTTTTGGGGGGGGAGCGGGCTCCTGGAGGCACCTCTGTGGGGTGGGTGCCTCCTCTGGCCCGCTATAAAGGGAAAGTGGGCTCCTGGAGGCACCCGTGGGTGCCTCCTATTGAAGCAGGCTCCAAGAGACCCCTCTACATGGGGGTCTCCCCTCCTCCTGCTGCAAAATGCTATGCAATAGCCATATGGATATTGCATAACAGAATGTGCAGACAGTGAGACCAGTGAGAGTGATAGCGTCATGCCCGCCCTTCACAAGGCTCTGGCACCACCATGTCTCACACAGAAGGGAATTGTACTTGCTGCGTGTAGTGCAATGCAAGCAAGTAGATCTGGCTTTAAGGTGGCTTAGTGCAATGGCTAGGGTTAGGCTAGTGACGGGCAAGGTTACGGTGGGCTAGTGGGTTGCACCTCTGGGTGCCTCTCTGACCCACTAAGAAGACAGTCTGTGACGTATGGGTACGGAGTCAAGGGTTAGGGTTAGGGCTAGGGCAGGTTTTAGGGGGCTTTTTGGCACATCCCAGAAGTCTCCATGGCCAAGTGGCCATGCAACTGGTGGGATGGCTCCAAAAATTTGCATGGTCGTCCACTCCCACATGGCTGGCCACTCGGCCAGCCCATCATTGCGCAGGTGTAAAAAAATAAAATAAAATAAAATAAATGGAGGACAGAGGAGGAGAGGAGAGACATTTTGTTGCAAGAAAAAACCCACTGCTACTGTGAAAAATCTGGCAGTTTATAAATTTTCGCGTGTTTCTGTTGTGCTTGTGTGTTTTTGGACCACGATTTCAAAAACAATATTGCGTTTGCCGCCCCATTTTGGATCCCCCGCCCGCACCGCATGGCATGGCGAAATGGCGACTCGAGTCCGGCTGCCCAGGACGGGGGGGAGGCGGGACCCCCCTCCAGAAACCACCCCTCCGGTAGGTGCCCTGCGCCCTTAGTCAAGCAGGCATTTTTCCGCCTGCTTTTTTGGCCCGGGAATGGGTGGGGGGAGAGTTTAAAAGTTTTTTCCTGTGCCGTCCGTGCCGCTTGCTTGCGCTTTAATTGCGGGCGGGCGGCGGCGAGACTGGGCTTTTTGCTGGCTGGCTGCGAGCCTGCGGCGAGTCCCACCAGAGCAGCCCAGGACGGGGGATGAGGGGGGAGGCCGGGGACCTCCAGAAACAACCCCTCTGGTAGGTGCCCTGAGGCACGGCAGGCATTTTTCCGCCTGCTTTTTGGCCGGGAACCGGGTTTTTTTAACTTTTAAAAACTTTTTTTCTGTGCCGCGTGGCATCGCGCAATTGCGCGATGCAAGGAACGAGCACGACAAATCAGACCAAAATTGTTCGTTCGTCGGTTCGAGCTCGAAGTCTGGTGGAGTAATTTCCGTTACCGTTTCCGTAGAGTAACGGAACCGAGTAACGGAAACGGAAACGGGAATACCGCTAAGTCGTGCCCATCTCTAGTAATAACTATATTAAAAATATACATTTTATAGACTTAGTCACATAGGTATATTTTGTTTGCTTATTTGTTTGTTTAAGACATTTAAATCCTGCCTTTCTCCTTAAAAAACCCCAAGGTGGCTTAAGCTTCTCTAAGTACACTCCAGATCTATCACAACAGCTGATTCACTTTGCCTTTTAATCAGTCCGCTCATGTGTTCATGGTTTAGAATCTCACATTAGGTGGTGCTGACCAAAAGGAAGAGCTAAAACATATGAACCTGAAGGTATAATTGAGCTGCTAACATGGTGGTGATGGAGTGAAACATGTCCACTTAAGAATCAGTGAAGGCCCTCTGGTGGCAGAGTATATTTATTACTTGTTGCTAGAAGGGAATTAACGCAGAGTCCCTCTTGTGGGCATTTCTTGGTAGGAATTCTCCATGATGAAACCATTCTTCTTTTATGGGGGCATAGTCCCAATGGCCAAAATCCGTTTGGGATATCTGCTGGCATAATGCAAAAAGGAAAACTTGAGGAGGCAAATAATCTTAATTTAAGAAGGCTGCATAGACGTCATATGTTGTTTCTGAGGTGTGCAGCTCATTATGCCACAGATAATGTCCACACTGATTTGTTAACCCGAGATAATTCAATTCTAAAATTCTTGTGTATGTTACATTTGCAGACATTAATAGGATTCGGACCCTTTCCCTATATGACTTTGTTAAACCCAGTTTGTTGTGTGCATTGGACATACAATGAGCACACAGTTCCTCTGTGTCTGTACAGCCACAGAGCAGTCTGTTGTAGATGGAGATTTAGTAATGACTCTGCAGATCTGCTCTGGCTGAGGCTAAAAAGCCTGCACATACAGAAATTCAACAGAAGCAGTATGTGTGTACCCTTGTACTAATGCTTTTGCACTGTTTAGTGATACTGGAGTGCACTGCCTTTTTTGCACCTGAACTCATCATCGATCTGTAGTGATAACATGGCCTGCTTTCTAGCTTATGCTTTCTTCTGCTTAACTTTATTTCCTTTTTATCAAAATCAGCTTACAATATCAAATGATTTTAACATTATAATGGCACCCTCAGTTTTTACATACTGGGATTCACCTTTCTCTCCTCCACTAACTTTGATAATAAGGTAGGGTAGATGAATCCCTTGCCCTCAGGGAAAATCCAGCCAACTGGGCCCTGAGTCTGATCCTAGAGATTTCTTGGTTGTCCCACTGTGGATGGAGATATTTTGGGCATAAAACTCAAACTGGGGGACTTTGTCCAGTGTTTCAGTATGCTTGTTGTATTTTTCAAAACTGAATAAGTGAAGTAACAGCATTTGCCTTTGCCTTCCCTTTCTGTTAATACATAGAAATCATTGGGTGCCTTTCTCAGCACAACTCAAATTTGTGAATTTTTAAACATTTGCTTCCTATTTGAGCACCCAGAATAAATTTTTGTAAGGAAAACAGCACCAAATCAAAATAAATGCATGGATTCTGGATAGCACTTCAGTTTTGAAAACCAATCAGCATATAAAGATTGCCTCAATAGGGGGGCTGCACCAGAATATGCCTGTGTGATGAAAGAAAAAGGGAAGACAAATACAAATACAGACTTGCTAACATTGACATAATTTTCCCATTTATTTGTGCAGTGAATGTAATGTAAAGGAGAGACTTGCAGAGGTTTTCCAATTAGGTTTATACACTTTACAATCTTCCTCTATTTTCTCATGGTACTCTAATCAGCATTTGTAAAATGCAAAAAGCAGCAACCTACATACTGTTTGTTTTACCAGAAGGCAATCATTTTGATTTTTTAAAAAAACTGTTAAAACAGCAGCCCAAAGAATAAGGCTATGTGCAAGTCAATCTCGGAGGAGCTACATGTATACATAATTATTTAGAATATTAAAATTAGCTGGCTTCAATCAATCTTTACTTATGAGCAACTAATTACATATAGCAATGAATAGCACCCAACTGTTCTCTTTTCAAACCACTTCAAACTCTCTCAGTTTGGCTGTTTCCTCCCAAGATATTTGGCTTTTCTTCTTGAGAGAGGAAATATAACAAGGACAAATATATTTTAATCTCAGCCATTTGGAAAATCTGGACACGAAATCCCTAACAATGCTAGTTGACTCTACATGGGGCTGCCCTTGAAGCTGGTATGGAAGCTGCAATGGGTGCATAATGGTCTTGTTCTATAAAGTTATGACAAGATCTCTCCAGCCCTGGACCACCTATATTGGCTGCCAGTATGCTACCATGCCAGATTCAATGTATTATTAAGGCCTAGGGTGATAATGTACATGGCTAGCCCTGCCCCAGCCAGCTCATACTGGGGAGTAGAGATGGGCACGACTCAAAAAAAAATGGTGTTTCGTTTGTCGTTTGGTCGTTTAGGGGTCCGTTTCGGTTCGTTTTTGTTAGGTAACGAAACGAAAAAATGAAAATGAAAATGAAAAATTGCTGTTTCATTAGCATTCTTTTTAGTTCAATGCATCTGCTGCAACAAAAACGAAAAACACGGCAAAATTGGTCGTTTCATTTTCGTTTTCGTTTTGTTTTTTTAAAAAAATTCATTTCATTTTCATTGTGTAACGAAAAAAATGAAAACAAAAACAAAAAATTGCTCGTTTTGTGCCCATCTCTACTGGGGAGACATCCTAGGGTTCATCTCCATCTTGATTCTCATGAACCAAGCTTGGGTGTCTCCCAAGGGTATCCCAGAAAGCCATCCCTGCTTATATACCAAATCACACGGGTTGTTGTATCCATTCATGTGGTAGATAGGAGGATTTTACTTCTGCCCACAGCCATCTTCTAGCAATTGCACGAAGGCCAGCAGAGAACTGACCTAGCTCCACCATGAAGATGGGAAAAGACAGGGGTGATGGGGAGAGGAAAGAATTCTGACTTAGCAGAACTAGACAATACCAGTACAAGAACACCACAGACATATATTCACAATTGCACAAACATTGAATCCTAGTACTGAACAGTTTACTAAATATCCAAAGTGGATAATAAAAGGAAAGGAAAATCTAGACTGGCAATCCTAGGTAGCAACGATGGAACACAGTTTTCACTTCCCAAAATCGATGGTGGAGTGGCAACAGAGGAATAGACAGCATGCAGTGACCTCAGTCTGACCTCTGTAAAGGCCAAGAAGTTGTGTAAAATCACATCTTTTGACAAAGGGATGTCTTTGACAACCTGAGAGAGCACCATGTTTAGTTATATGTTGATCATACTGTACTATGGAGTCTGACTTAAACACCTTGAAAACCAATACTCATCTGGCTGGTTGGATGATCTGTTACAATTCTGGGATACTGGAAATGTTTAAAAAATGGTATATGCACAAAACCTATCCTTGAGCCTCACTATGTGACACTGCAAATGGACTTTATGCTGTACTTGGGAACCATTAGCCTTTTTGGAGAATTTATGCCACCCAGAGGATTTGGGTGCTTATAAGGAAGAAAGGTGAATGCTAACTGTCCCCTGCAAGCATTTACTTACTTACTTACTTACTTACTTACTTACTTACTTACTTACTTACTTGATTTTCATACAATGCATCTGGCAGCAAGGACCACTTTGGACAGCTTACAACACAAACAAATAATACCAATTGGAAACCACAGTGTACACAATAAGTTTATTTTCATTATGTTTTGCAAGCGATTTTGAATACAAGTAAACAGACAGAGGTGAATTCTCTGAATTGATTGCCTCATAATATATTTGGACCACTGTACATACAAACAAGATGTTTAAAACAGGCAAAAGCAATAACATTTCCTTCCCTTACAATTTTGAGGTTTTAAAGCTCCAACTCACCCCAAGACTATAAGTTCATGGCCTTCTACATTTAGAACCAGTAAATGAATAAATATCAAAAAGCAAGCAAACAAATATGTCCAATCTACTGAAGTTTTTCTCTGTGGGAATACAAAAAGAAAGACATAGTATTCTCGCTTTATTATTGCTCTGCTTTCTTTTGTGGCACTCACTAAATCTTAGAGAAAATTAACTCCATTTGGATTTACTTTGGCCTTTAATACCGTAAGAGAGGATGGAGATGCAATGGTCAGGAACCCTGACTGAATGGAAGGCATAGGAAGCCTTTCAATCTTGATATCTGACTGGGATTTTAGATAGTATCTGAGATAGCAAGAAATGATTGATTATTTTTTGTGTTCCAGCGGTTTACCTCTGCAAGCGAACAATGCAAAACAAAGCACGACTTGAGCTAGCAGACTATGAAGCAGTAAGTACCTGGGGCCTTTCCTAAAAGTGAGATGCCAACCCAATAAGATTCTGAAAGTGGATACTGTGTAGATAGATCTTTTGTTTTTACTTTTAATTACTGCATTTTTTATCAATAAGTTCAGGAACGTTTACTCAGATGCTGGTCCGCTGACACTTGATATGAGTGTTTTAAATCCATTCAGGATAGAGAACTGTAGAATTTGTAGCATTGCATAATGCTAGAGGGAACCATGTTAAAACCAGAGATCCTTTCTAAATCCAAGCTTTCACAGAATTACAGTGGTGTAACTGTCTAGATTTCTTAGAGATGCTGGAAATTCAGCAATAATCTGCATTTCTAGCTGAGGTCCATTTTGGTTTGTGTTGATCCTGACTAGAAAAAGCTGCTTGAGGTAAAAGAATTAGGGTCAGTCAAAAATGTCTCATCATATTGTCTAAAATGCAGTCTGGGTGAGCTTTTATCACTTCCTGTTATATAGGAAGGGAAGCTAATGCCTTCAACATCTTAATGTCTGTGTGGTTGAAAAACAATACTTCCATATGCATTGGCTTCCAAACCTGTGTACCTAGAGGAGCAAAACAAAACAAAACAAAACAAAACAAACAAAACAACAACCAAGAAGCAAAAGAAACCCCCCCCAGAGTCTAATAATAAGGATTTGTTTTTTTTTTAAAAAAACCCTCTGCATTTGTAAGTGGATTTTCTGTCTTTACATATCAATAGACAGGATTTCCAGGATACAGAAACAATGCCTAGAAATGCAAGAGTAATATTTAAAACTATCCTGATTATCTTTATAAATAATGCCTTACTGTTCTATAAAACAACTTACTGACTGCATTTCCTTCATACACTGCTGTGATGATAACAATACCTCAGGTTAGATTTTTAACACCAGTTCCATTTCAGAGCTTTTAATTCCCCCCTCCCGATATTTTACTGAGCACATAGTCATAGCCAGAGAGAAGTTTGCAATACCATGCATGCTTTACTCAGAAGTGAGCCTCTTTATGTTCATTTGAGCTTACTTCCAGGTAGGTCTGCATATGGCTGTGGCTGCAAATGAATAGGCCAACTTCTGCTTTCATTTCCCATCAGCCTAAATGCTAAAGGGTGTCCTGAATTTCTCAGGAGTGCCTTCTTCATGATTTATTACATTTTACAAGCTTTCCCATCAGTTGTGCCTGGATCTAAAAATGTTATGTTTATTTATATGTGATTTACTTCTGAGAAAAGCCCTGGTGTGCTATGAAACTGGAGAATCACAGTTGTGCAGAGTCTTTCTTGGAAGTCAATCGGCCATGTGAATGCAACATTTACATTGGCAATTTTTAGATGCAGGATTGCCCTGTGGGAAAAGTTTTTGCTGGTCTAAAAACTAACATCCTGACCCACTTATCATTTGTCAAAAAGGAGCATCCATTCTGCACAGAGAGATTTCCCATCCACCAAAAAAACAAAAGCTGTTTCCCATGCAATTATTTGGGATCACAGGAAGAGGGGAAAGCACTGTGTGCATAAAGGAATGATAGGGAAAAGGGGGACAAAGGGTTTTCAGATATGAGAATTTCTCTAAATAGTCCTTAGGCATCCTTAGCCATAATCCATTTACAGAATTTCCTATTGCAGCAAGGGAAAATTACAATGATTTAAATCTGTAAAAACAAAAACAAAAACATATGATTTCAGAAAAAAATTATTTTATAAAGATTTCAAGTTTTTCAAAGCGTTGCCTCAAAATTCTTCTCTTTTGCTGTTCAAGGTAGTATCTAAGAAGACAGGGACCCCTATAATCATCCTGCAATTTTCACAAAACACAGTAGGAACTTAGAAATGCAGATCAGTGAAAATGTTGAGCAGTGGTCAGCTGGTGGAGCAGTTGCCCTGAAAAGCCTTCAGGAAGTTGTGAAAAAGCTATCCTAGAAACTTGCTAATATGTGGTATGTTTTCAGGAGAGCTTGGCCAGGTTACAGCGAGCATTTGCACGGAAATGGGAGTTTATTTTTATGCAAGCAGAAGCACAAGCAAAGTGAGTTCCACTGACGTTTTGTTGCTGGATTTGTCCTCCACCGTCATAAGAGGTATTTCAATTTACATTCTCTATGTTACATATGTACCTCACCATCAACAGAGTGGACAAGAAAAGAGACAAGATAGAGAGGAAAATCCTTGATAGCCAGGAGAGAGCGTTTTGGGATGTACACCGGCCAGTGGTATGTAAATCAATGAATCTTTGAAAGCAATTAACACTCCAGTTATTATGTATTAGAGAGTTATAATTAACAACAAAAGTGTGGGATTCAGAAGGTTATTCTTTCTTGTTTTGATGAAACAGGTCTACTTTGAAGATGTTTCTTAGATAAGCTAGTTGATCATGCCAACAACATGCTAAAACTTGCATGATAAGTTATGTGCGAATGTGGCAGATCTATACACCAGATCTTAGTGGGTGGAAAATAGGTGCGGATCATAATTTGTTCTTTTGATCAACAGTGATGTTGGGTTAAGTCAACACTGTAGCTATAAATCAGCATAAAATCCCAAACAGTTCAAAACATATCCATTCTTAATAGAAGTACTAACCATTTTTCATTGTATCTGATTTGTATATTTCTGCTTTCAAGGAAAAACTGTTTCATTGATTTTAAAGATTACATTATTTAATTTCAACCAGAGCTGAAACAGTGGATGATCAAAAGAACTATGCCAGCAGGCCAGCGTATATTATGGGTTCTTATAAAGTTAAGAATGTGTTTGCAGTTTGCTTGTTGGGAGAAAACCAGTATCCATTAAAAATGGGCATGAATTAAAAATGAATTGCAAAATTGATTCAAACATTGCTAATTTGTTCATTCATTTTCATACAAATAGATATCTACAAGGAATACAAATTGCTGTAATTTAGTGATTTTTGATTTTTTTTGATTTTTCGGGGGGCTATAAAATGAACTCTGAGGCAACTAGAGACACCAGGGAAACTTCCCCTGACTGTTTACTGCAATCCCTCCAAGCCTGGGGGAGATTGGATAGCTTCCCTGCAAACATGGGGTCTCTATGTGTCTAGGGGACATTCTTGGGGCCCTGTTTGGAGCTGCATAGCTCAGCCTTCCAGAACCCACACCTCAATGAATCTGCAAGGCTTGTAGATGACACTCAAGAGACTATGGTATTGTGCTCTGTATAAAAGTTGTGTGGTTTCAACACTGCATGCAAAGCTGAAGTGGCCTCTTCAGAGCACAAAGACTAGGTAGATTAATATGGAGGTTAAAACTGTTACCCAAGCAGCAAACCCCCCATCTCCATGTTGCTGGAATAGTCTAATGGAATGGCAAAGCCGATACAATTAGTTAGAGCTGCATCGCAGGAGTTACCAGAATATGATTATACACAGTCATGAACTGCCTCCGGGACTCTGGCTCCGGATTCTGCCTTGAGGTTAACTCCTGAAGCCTTTTCCAGAAATGGATATAGCCACAAGGCTGTAGAGGTTTAAAATCAGAGTTTTCCTTCTCCTGGTTCTTCCAGGTGGTTCTTCCATTTTATCTACCGTTGGGGCATAAAGCCCTCTTCCTCCTTCAAAACCGTTGACCATCTTCTCCTGTAACCCTGGGAAGGGGCCCTTACGAGGTACTACCAGTTGGCCCAGCTGGCCCAAGGTTTTTTAATTACTCCTCCAACATTGACAATGATGAGACAGTAAGTAAAGCCAGCAATATAAAAAAGTACTGTACTTAGAACAGTAGTCTGGGGTATCAGCTAATAACATGTGATTAATTTGAAAACCTGACCTAAACAAATTGCTTTTTTTTAAAAAATACAATTTTTGTGCATCACACGGGGAAGTTTAAAATGAGATCACATACAAATTTTAAAAAAGAGGGATATAAAATTAATTTTTAGTTTTTTAAAAAAAATCTGTTATCGAATTAACATTTCAGTATGACAAGAAGTTATGTGGTGCTATGAGGAGTCTTCAGTAGGAACACATAACCCAGATTTTTCAAAAACTGGGATGAATTTGCCTGGGATGTACTGTGTGCAAAGATAAGGAGATAAGGCAGGAAGCTGCTACAGATGGTGAGCTGAGTTTGTGACAGCATCAGAATAGAGCTGCATTTTATGATCTTGGCGAGGAACCAAAAGGGTAGGGAAAGAGGCCAAAGAGCAGATTGTGACACATCTTAAACTCGAAAGTCAACATCTAAAATCTTCAATTCCCTTGATTTATTTATAGAAATCTAATTTTTCTCTTTTGAAAGGTTTCAGACTGAGACCCAAAAGCTTGCACAGCTAGGTGGTCCTGAAAACTGACTGATTATAATCTGTCTCACAAGCTTTTTATGTATAATTAAAAGTAAAAAAGCAAAGTATGGCTTCCTCTCAAAGGTTTACAGATTCGTTTCGGTGTGGGTATTCACACTCAAAGCACATGGAATATAGCAGGCGTAGGTTTATATAAGTAGAATACAAATACATTGTAGTACAGTAGAAAATAAGTAAGGGGGGTCAAAGGGTGACAATTATATTGGTGATGCACCTTCAAAGTGGCAATGGCAAGATTAAAACCACTCATGAAAATTCAAAATATTGATGACTAGAGATGGGCATGAAATGAACAATTTTTCATTTTCGTTTTCGTTTTTTCGTTTCATTGCGTAACGAAATGACAAATGAATTTTTTGCAAAAATTCACGAAAAACGGACACGAACCAAAACGGACCCTACAAACGACAAACGACAAACGAAATGCAATTTTTTTTATTCATGCCCATCTCTAGTGATGACATAAACATATTGTTAATAGGTAAGAACATAAGAACATAAGAAGAGCCATGCTGGATCAGGCCAAAGGCCCATCTAGTCCAGCTTCCTGTATCTCACAGTGGCCCCACCAGATGACTCTGTGAGTGCACGAGACTAGGTATCTGTCTCCTGATACCACTCCCCTGCATCCGGTCCTTGAAGTACCCAGTTTTAAACCTGAAGATTACACATCTTCATCATGGTTTGTAACCTGTGATGGGCTTTTCATCCAGGAATCAGTCCAATCCCCTTTTGAAGGCATTCAGGCCAGATGTCATCACCGCATCCTGTGGCAGAGAGTTCCACAGACTAACAATGTACTGGGTGAAAAAATATTTTCTTTTGTCTGTTCTTACTCTCCCAGCCCTCAATTTGAATTTATGTCCTCTAGATCTGGTATTTTGCGAGAGGGAGAAGAGTGTCCCTCTATCCACTTTACTCTTGCCCTGCATTATTTTGTACGTCCAAAAGTCAGCTTGCATCTCTGGTGGGTCTAATAGCAACCTTTGAGTGTAGATCAAAAGCTGTGCTGAGGATAAAGGTATGTCAAGAAGAAACAACTTTTTGGCTATATATTTATATCCAAACTGTAGATAAAATATTGTGCATGGTGTGCTATGAATTCTGGTATTAAATTCTTTAGAAGTACAGTGGAATTTGGGGGATATACTACAATTAAACTGCTTTCTTTCTGTCACTCAAACATCCACCTATAATTGCTTTGAGATCTGTATTAGAGTGTTGTGGAAGACTAAAGTGCTCTAAAATTGGCTTTTGTGTGTGGCCATTTCTAATGTCAAATTTGCATAGGGTAAAAACTAGCATTGGTCACATTAGCGGGTGAACAAATCAATGAGCCCCTGATGTTCGTGGTAGGCCCATAACAGTGGTACCATGGGTGTACAGTTGAAGAGCTCTTAAAACCATTAAAATCTCTGTCACCTCACCCCTGTCAATAACTTTTAATGACCATTGATTGAGTACAACCATGTTCAACCTTTTGCATTTCTATCACATTGCATGCTCCTCTCTCCTTTCATACTCCCAAGTTATTTAGATACATTGTGTGTCTACTGAGGCACACAAACTGTGCCTCTAAATACCATAATTATGCTACAGTAAGTGAAAGCTTATACCAAATAAAATTTGTCAGCATTTATTTACCACATGAGTCTTACTGATTTTTTCTGTAGCAAATAACCACATTAGAAATTAAACAGAAGAAAAAAATCAGATTTTTTCTTTAGTTAGCAATAATGAAAATCAAATTAACATGAGTGTATCCATTGCATCTGTTTCCTGCAATCTGTATTCATACTGCAAGACTGACAAGCCTTTTACAAAGAGCAGGTGACAGCAACATGAGAGAAATTTGCATTTCCCAGTAATGTTTATCTCATTATAATGGAATTAGAATAAAATAGATAGCAAATAACCTAAGATTTTGACTCTTTTAACATAGTTAGCTCATATATTAGAAAAAGAACAGAGCACAGAATGTCACTTAACTCCATCTCTGCACATGTTGGCCATAAATAAAAGATTTCTTAGAGTCTTCACATTATACATTGCAAGTTTCATGGTGTATTGTGATAAGGAGTAACATGTATCAATTATTTAAGTAACATTTTGATGGTGTTTAAAGAAATACAAACTACAACTGGAGATGGGCATGAACCACCGATTCATTCTTTAGGCAACCAGGTGTTTGGTAGGCCCCAGCTCAGCCTCCTCCAGCAGTAGTCCACTCTAAAGCAGTGCCTGGAGGAAGAGGGGCAGGGAAGCCGGGGCACTGTGACAGCCTTGTCAGCTTTAAGAAAGGATTGGACAAGTTCATGGAGAAGAAGGGTATCAGTGGCTATCATTATGGATGCCTAAGGACAACCTCCGGGTTGGAGAGATAGGCAAGATATCTCTCAATACCATTTGTGGGGAATCGTAAGCATGTGAAGACATCTGCTTGGGAATACCCTGAAGCAAATGGTGTGCCACTGTATGAGACAGAATGCTGGACTGGATGGGCTGTGGTCTGTTCCAGCAAGGCTGTTCTTATGTTCTTATGTATGAGCACTCCTGGAGGTAGGGCTAGGAACTGCAGAACATCTGTTTATCCGAAGGACAAACCAGCATGAACTGCCAAACCAGCAGTTCGTGCTCATTTCTAATAACAGCCAGTCTTTAACCAAAAAACGGAACAGTTCATGTTTGGTTGTTTTTCTTATGTTAAAAGTTCTGCTTTGTAGTTGTAGCTGATGAGGGAAAATAGTGCATTTGTGAATCATACTTCTTCAGAAAAATACATTGTTCAAGGAACGTATTTGATAGAAGTAACTGACTCAAATATGGTTTTTTATTTATTTATTTATTTTAAGATTATTTTTACCCTGCCGTTCTCCTTGGAAAAGGACCCAGCAGCTTACAGTAATGAGAGATAATATACAGTCCAGTAAAATTAAGACATGTTCAAGTATTTGAGAACAAGGAATTGAGGGACATCTTACAACATTAATATACAACATTACATTAAAGCAACACGGTTATACGTAGTCATAAACACAAAATCTATGTGAACCCATAGATTCATATATAAAGTACACATGGTAGACCATCATTCAGAGAAAACTTGCCTGAATAGAAAGTTCTTTGCCTGTTTCTGGAAGGACAATAGAGATGAGGCAGTCCTGGCCTCTAGTGGGAGTAGTCAGTAGTCTACTATTTTGTCTGTTGTTGGAACAATTATTGGATAGTGTCATAGAGTGATATGATCTCTAGAGTATGCTCTAGTCTGGATAGAGCAGTGTGCTTGAGTCTGCATTTGTCGTCACCTCTCAGATTGATATTGTGCAAGAGTGCTGAACTAGACATTGATATTGAACGTCAGATTTACTCCCATGTGCATATCCATGTGTTCTTCTTCTTCTCTCTCTCTTTCTCTCATTCACACACACACACACATATGTCTGATATTATTGGAGGACATCTAAATTCTAAATAGCCTAAATCCAAGTGGGCAAGTAAAAATCTTTGTCACCATTAGAATGGATTGTGGGAACTTCTGTTCAATACCATTGCACAAGCACCTGAGTACAGCATAATCATGTTGCGCCATGACTTGTGCTTATGAAAAGACTGTGTTATGCCATGTTTCTACAAACATGAAAAACACATAATACTTATACAAGGAAGTATTGGACACCTTCTTGCACAAGATCAGAGAAACCAATACTGTACAAATGGAAGCTATGTAAATTCAGTTAGATAGCTGGATTGACCCCAATTATCTGAAGTCTTTTTCAAGGAAGGCACCCATATGAATGATAAGCTTCAACGTGCATACTGAAACAGAATCTTTGGGACAGCTCATATGGATGAATACTTTGATCCTTAATCTTCTCTCCCCCCCATAACAGAAAGTGGTATGAAGCATTTAGGGCATGCCTTATTATGGTTGTGGAACAGTGCATGGACTCTTTATTACAACATATACACAAGCAGTTCTAGTGGGTTTAAAGGAGGAATGAGAGTAGAGATGAGTATGAAATGCTAAAATAGTGTTTTGTTTCATTTTTCATTTCATTCTGTTCTGTTTCGTTTCATTTTGTATTTTTTGCCAGCCCCAAGCCCGTGCTACAGCTGATCAGCACTTGGGGTTCAGCCAAAAACAAAACAAAAGAACAAAAACCAAAACCCACCTTTCCCCCCACCTGATTGGGTAAGGGAAAAGGCGAGATTTTAACTGAGCCCCAAGCACCGATCAGCTGTGCAGGCTGGCTGAGGGCATTTTTTTTAAAAAAAACAAGCACCGGCCATGCTGCAGCTGATCAGTGCTTTTTTTTTTTTTTGCCGGAGGCCTCCCTGCTGCTTTGGAAGCCCCCTCTGCGGGGGGCTGGTTGGCGGCAGCGGTAGTGCCAGGCAGCCAGGAGGCATCTCCGTCATAGGGTAGGAGAAGACGCTGGATGGGGGAACGAAAAACAAAACAGAACAAAACTTTTTTTCGTTTTATTTCATTTCGTTTTCCTTTGACGGGGCAGTTTGTTATTCATTTTGTTACATAATAAAATGAATAAAAAATTCAGTTCATGGCATGTTCTTCTCTAATTGAGAGTTAAGAAAAACAGCTGCTGTTAGTTGTACCATTTGTAACACTTGTTATTATAACAAAGGAAACACACAATTAAAATCAGAATGTGTCCGGTGTGTAATGTTTTTGCACAGTATATCTAAATTGGTGAAGTGATCCTCTCAGGAAACACTAGTTTGGAAAACAGCAGTTGCAACATAAAGATTTTATTTGCTTGTTTGTAAAAAGCATTTCTAGTGTATTGCTGTGCTCCAGTGTCAGCATAATGAACAACTAGCTGGATATCTGCTCATTTTGTGTGATCTGTTGGTTTCTTGTAATTTTGTTAGAGTTTTATTTTAGTTTCAGATGTCATCAGGTGGTCATGTTTATAGTCAATGTCTTTTGATTTATCAGAGGTGATGATGGGTATTTTATTTTATGGCCCAAAGCAGTGATTTTATTAACTCAGGCAGTGCATAAGGCAGGCAGGCAGGCAGGTAGGCAGGCAGACAAAAATTGGACCTAATTCCTTAAGACTAGTTCATTGAATAGTAATTAGTATTTTAGTTTTCATTTTTCATATTTACCTGTGTGTGTCTATATGTACATATACACACAATCTATCTCCTGTCTGGACTATATCAACCACCATAAAAACATCTTGGATAGAATAATCTAGTGTAATGTTGCAGAATTAGTGTATTTCCAGAACTACCGCCACCCCAGACAACTGGCTGTGCTGGGTGAGATTGACTAAACCTGGAGTAGAAGAACATCTAGAGGGCTACATCTGTTCTAAGGCTCTTTCTTTCTTTCTTTCTTTCTTTCTTTCTTTCTTTCTTTCTTTCTTTCTTTCTTTCTTTCTTTCTTTCTTTCTTTCTTTCTTTCTTTCTTTCTTTCTTTTTACCCCACTTCTCTCCTTCAAGGATATAAAGTTGGTGTGCAATGCACAGAACCAAAGAAGAAGAAGAGAAGCCAATAAAGAACAGGCGTGAATGGGCTGAAGTCAGCTTTCTTTAACTCTAAATTAGATTCATTAGCTAAACAAATTGTGTCTGAAGCAATGATACATTTTTACTTCATTTTATTTCATTTTTAGCCTGGATGTGTAAATACTACTGAAGTGGATATTAAAAAGTCTTCTAGAATGAAAAACCCTCACAAAACAAGAAAGGTAGGTGATACTTTCCCATTATCGTTCTGTGACTGAAAACCAGTTAGTACCCATAGGCCAAGTTGTACCTTTTCTGTCAATTCCTCTCTGATAAACAGAACATCCCCATCATAATTCTAGGGAACAGGTGCACATACATAGCACCCCTCACAACTGCAATGCTGACCATTTGTTTACCAGGAATGAAATCACCACAAGTTATAATTTGGCTTATGCTACAAATAGAATTGCGGTCTATATGTGGTAAATATTTTTTCTTTCTTTATACAAAAGGTACATCATACCATTTCTGGACATACTCTGTTCACACCATTTCACTAGTGTCATGATGGTGTTTCTAAAAGTGTGGCAGGTCTGCACTTACTCCTGACTCGTAAAACAGGAAGGTTTCTTTTTTGACATCCATTTTTGTCGTCGTTGTGAGGAAAATATTGTTTCTTCTGTGAAGCAGAGCAAACCGCCAAATCATGCCCATGGTTTAGCCTATTGTGGATGAGCAAAGTAAGAGTTGTGGCACCGCAACTCCCAGGATTCCTTGCCATGGGCTGTGCTGGCCAAAGGCAATCACAGTGACAACTTATAGAGGGACATACGCTGCCCTGCTCTGAACCAAATGGATGTTTTTAACTTTGAGGGGAATACTGGCATAACTGTTGTGAGGAATACATACTCTCCCACTCTAAGAAGAGGTTTGGGCAGGGCTGATTAGGCAGAGTGACCTAAGAGCTGTGCCGGATACAGGCTTGCCACTACTGCTGAAGTAGATATTAGAAATGGATGGGAGCCTGTTTGTCCTGGCATATTATCAAGTCAACAGCACAGGTGCTGCCACCCCTCCCTTGCCACCTCAGCTGCTCTAGCTACTAGAGATGGGCACAAAATGAAAAAATAAACACGGTTTTGTTATTTTGTTACATAACAAAACGGTAGGACGTGTTTTATCACAAAATGAAACAAAATGTAATTTTTTCTCTAAAAGGAAACAATTCATCCTAGATTAATCAATGGCAGTGAAACTCAAGTTCTTCCCTGTAAGCCCCCTAAATTTGAAGAGGTTTGAGGGTCAGTGGGTTGAGTTATTAAGCTCCAAAGTGGGTGCCCCTAAGAAAAAATCTAATTGAATTGTAAACCGCAATAGCCCCCCTACTGCTGAGTCATTAGTGCCACCACAGCTTGGCTTCCAAATCTCGATTCAATCAATTAGAAATATTTTTCTCCTACACCTGTGCAACTTATCCTCCATTCCTGGCTACTGCTCAGGATTCTCTACCCTGCGCTTTTGTCTATGTCAGCCATCAGCCAAGAAGGCAGGGGAGAAACCCACCGACCCACACGCACGCACACACACATGTGCATGCGCGCGCACACACAAACATGCTCTCTCTCTCTCGCTCTCTCTCGCTCTCTCTCTCAAGTTTATACGGGTTGAGAACCGATAAAACTCATTCTAAAATGAGAATTAAAAAGTTGTGCTACTTGTGATAGTTAAAGTCTTATTATGCTTTGTTACTGGTCAGAAAGTGTACCAAGTGCTCTTCCCATGAACTTGTGATGTGCAGCACCTTAACACAATTAAAGCTTTACGGAGGTTTAAATGTTCAGGAATCACAGTGAAATTAATTTCTTTAATTAATTAATTTGTTTAATTAATAATGTTTGAGGGATAATTATCACTCAATCATTATTAAAACATTAGTTAAAGCTTTATTTAAATTCATGAGAAATATTGTTATTCTGAAAAACATATAATTGACATTCAACTATAATAAATAATTGATTTAAAAATGTTGTTGAAAATTCTAACAAGCTAAGGGTAAAAAAGTATTTCCAAACATAATTGTTTTATGATGTGTGGCAAAGTTCTCATAATTTGCCAAATGCTTATATTAGAGCAAGCTAAACCAGCATGAAAGAGATTACTAGAATATGCTTTTGTCAGTACATGTATCATTTAATGCAATTATTATATTAGATGGTATTTTCAAATATTGAAAAAGAAATGTGGCAATTCACAAATATTATAAATATTGTACCATTAAAATTCTATATAATTTTATTTATCTCCTACATTTGATTGATTGCTTTTCATCTGCAGTGCACCAGGCAGGTGCACAATTATGTGCATAGCTCATGTGGCTATACATATGAAAATACATAAATTATATTAATTCCTATATTTCTATTTCTATGACAGTCTGTGTATGGATTACAGAATGATATTCGAAGTCATAGTCCCACACATACACCCATACCAGAAGCTAAACCGCCTACAGAAGAAGAATTGCGTGAGGAGGTTTGTGGTGCAACAGTTACCATATTTTCCCCTGTATACAACACTATTTTTTCCAAAAATCATGGCACACAAAAAATGAAGGGGTGTCGTATACATGAAAGTAAGCCTGTCCAGGAGTGGGGTAGAGAGGGAAGCCAAACTAGCCTTGCTGCTGTGTTCTGAAGACTCCTCTCTGCTTTGTTTTTTTCCAAGACCAGAGCTTTCGTTTTTTGTAGGGAAACCCATTAAGAACTTCATTTTCAGGCAAAAAAGAAGGGAGTGATCCTTGGGAAGAACAAAGCAGAGAGGAGGGCAATCAGGCACTCCTGGAAAGAAAAGAAAACAAAACAAAACAGCAGGGTGTGGGAAACAGCAGACCCTTCTATTTTGCCTGAAAATGATATTCTTAATGGGTTGCTCCACCCAAAGCATTTCCCTGCAGAAACAAAAGCTCCAGTCCTTGCAAAAACAAAGCAGAGAGGAGTCTTCAGAACACAGAAATTAAAGGAAACACCATGGGGTGGTGCGGGGTAGGGCAGAGGATGGTTCAAAAGGGGATTTATTGATTTTCCTAATGAGGGTTTTAAAAGTGGTGGTGTCTAATATGCAGCAGCATCTTATAGACAGAAAAGTATGGTGTATATTATTGTTGATTGAGTAATGGACCCATTTATCAGAACTGCATTTCAAGTCAAACCCATTCTGAACAGTATGTCTGTGAAGATTCTCAGTCATCCAGGTGAGTTTATCTGGAAGTTGAGTCATGGCAACTGGACTTCTTCTATTGAGAGATTGAAATGTTTTGCTGCTCATCCAAACAGCTTCGTCACTCTGAGGAAATTCAGTTGTGAGTCCTCCACTTTATAGTTCACTTTGACCTCATGTCACCCTGGTCTGAAATAGGCTCATAAGATGAACAATGGCCATAGCTAACGACCCATACTTTATGGGTTTCATCATCTTAGGCCATTGTTCACCTTAAGGCTATTGAGACTGTTGTCTTCTTAATGAGCCTATTCAGGCCATTGTTCATCTTCTGAGCCTATTTCAGACCAGGGTGACAAGAGGTCAAGTGAAATATAAAATGGAAGGCTCGCAACAAGCTTTCTTCCGACTGATGAAGCTATTTAGATGAATAGTGAAACGTTTCAATCTCTCCAGAAAAAAAAGTCCAGTTGCCATTTATTTATTTATTTATTTATTTATTTATTTATTTATTTATTTATTTATTTATTTTTACACTGCCCGTCTTTCCGAACGAACTCTGGGCAGTGTACAACAAACACACAAAACTAAAATAATTTTTTTTTACAAAAAAACCTTCCAGATAATTAAATTCAAATAGAATACCTCACATCACTTTAAGTGAGATCTCTACAATAATTTTGAAAAATTACAACTGGACATTGTACAGTGGACCCTTGTATAATAAACAGCTTATATAACATAAAATTTGTACAACATAAAAAATTCCGGAGATAGGGGAAATTTGCTTAACATAATCGCCTATGGGGAGAATCCGTACAACATAAAAATGGGAATACTCTATTTTCAATGCATTCCTATGGGAATTTGTATAAAGGAAAATTTGCTTAACATAATTTCATTTGGAATTAATTAATTCCTTTATTCAAGGTACCTTTGTATTTCTTTCCATTGCAATCCAGATCTAGCACAAGAAGCATCTAGCATGAACTCATTCCTTAGGCACATCCAATTTGTCCCATGTTCAATTTTGCACCATCCTTTTTAGGACAGGAGCGTGCAATAAGGGGTGTCTGCAGAATGAGAGTGCAGAGGAGTCAGAAAGAAGCATATATCTGGGGAATCCATCACAGCTTAGCATGTAGGTCATATGAAGCATTCCAATTTCTCTTACACAAAAATTAATTTTTGCTTATTTAAATATTAAGAGTGTCTGAAAATACATTCCAACAATTGCTTCCTAATCTCATCTGTCTGTTTTTACATTTTGTAGATAAAATATTGGCAAAAACAGCTAGACAGACATCGGTTAAAAATGTCAAAGGTTGCAGAGAGGTATGTATGTTTCCATATTATACTAAGTTATTTGCAGGTTGTAATACAGTATTAGATTTTTTTAAAACTAGGTTCTGTAAAAAAGATCATATATTAAGACTACATAATTCTTAATTTGTTGCTATGTACAAAGTCACTTCCAATTTATATTGATCCTATGAGTGAGTTACGTTCAAATTGTCCAATCATTAAAAGCCCCACTCAGTTCTTGCAGATTCAAGTCCATGTTTTACTTGATGGATTCAACCATCCATTGAGCTTTGTATTGCTTTCTGGCAAGATGGAGGCCGGCAGAGGGAGCTTGCCTCTACCTCTGCCACATGTTTTGGTTTGTTTGTTTGTTTGTTTGTTTTTCTTATTTAATTTTTGCCTTCTTTTTTATTTTTAGTTTTCCTGGTTCCTATGCACTGCCTGAGCGGGGATAGGGGCTGTCTTTTTACCCTTGCCATTTTCTATCAGCTGGCTCAGCGTCTCCCTACACATATGGTGGATCGCTTAGTTCGCCGTTCACCCTGCTGCTGGGGTCCTACCAGGGCACTGGTTATGGGCACATCTGCTTTCCAGGTCCTGCTGCTTGTGGCCTTGTTGGTGTGCTGCTGGTAGTGGTGAATGGCACCAGAGAGAGCTGCATCAACATGGCATGGTGAGCTCTGGTCAGGACGACTATGGCGGCAGTGACATCCTGGAAGTTGCAGCAGCGAGGGAAGTGGCGGTAGTGAGGTGGCCCATCCCAGGGCTGTTGATGGATGGTGGCAAAGTTGGTGAGGTGTTGGTGGCAGTGAGGACAAGGATGGCCAGGGTGAAGCTGCCAAAATGGTCTCTGCCTCGTGGAGCCATCTGTCTTTTCTTCCTGCTTGCTGGACTGCTTGCTGGATGGTCTGGGTCCCTGAAATTCTTGTGGCTGCACACCCCGTTTGCAGCCTGGGGTATCCTAGTAATGCCTGGAGAGACAGTGGGGGTGATTTTTCACTTGGGATGTTGCCAGCTTGGGATGCCAACTTGGGATGCTGCCTCTGTTAGGGACGGTGCATAGTTAACATCTGCTGCCATGTTTAGGCTGGATCTTTGTCATGGGAGGGAGGTGTTATCCTGCCATGATTTTTTTTAAAAACCATCTTATTTATTTATTTATTTATTTATTTATTTATTTATTATTACATTTATATACCACCCCATATTCCGACGCGGAACTCAGAGCAGTGGCTGTAGGTCTGGCATATTATAATTTTGTTATTTTGTATTTAAACCTATTAATTGATATTGCTATATATTTAATTTAATTTAATCATTGTTGTTTTTTGTGGTATGGGCTTTGTATTTCTGAGAGGGGGATCTGTGCTTGGGTTTGTTGGGATGATTTGTTGTAGCATTATTTCTAGTTTGTTTTGATGTTTGATTTGTTATCAGTCTTTCCTCTCTTCTGTTGGTGTTTGTGTGTTGGGTATGTATTTTGTCTTCCCCTATGGGTGCGCTCAGCTATCATAAGGGCCAGCAGAGCCTATCCTGGTTGTGTCGGCCCGTGGGAGATATGCTTTGGGCCATGGGGTTGGTCGGGTGAGAAAAAAACAGGGCCAGGTAATTGATGCCTGTTCCCCATTCTGAACCCAGGGCCCTCCGCCACATAGCAGGGGTCCATTTCATACATGTCTCCAATCTGTCCTTTCTGCTAGTGAATGCCAGGTCAGTTCATAATAAGATCCTGGTCATCCACGATTTAATTGTGAATGAGCGAACTGACCTGGCTTGGTTTACTGAGATCTGGGTGGGCAAGGAGGGTGAGGCTTCCCTCACCCAGCTTTGCCCCCCCCCCCGGCTTTCGCTATCAGCATGTGGGCAGATCGGAGGGGTGGGGGAGGGGTGGCCATTGTTTATAGACAGTATTTTTATGTCAGCAAAGCCATGATGTTGGTGTGTCTAGGGTTGGAATGCCTGCACCTATTGGTGGGTGAGCGGGAGAGGTTTGGGATTGTGCTGGTGCACCATGCTCTCCATGACCCAGCATTATCCCTTCCAGAGCTCTCCAAGTTCATCTCAGTGGCACTGTTGAGGTCCCCCCACCTTTTGGTGGTAGGTGACTTTAATGTGCACACTGGGGTTGGCTTGTCTGCAGTGGCTCTGGATTTCATGGAGTCCATGGCATCCATGAAACTTTCCCAACATGTCATCGTCCCCACCCATAGGTCCAGGCATACTCTAAACCTGATGTTTTCCTCCACATCTGCAGATTATAATCTGAGGGTTGCGAACCTTAGTTCCCAACCCATGTCATGGTCAGATCACAATTTTCTGACTTTCTCCCTGGCAGTTGCCGCCCCTCCTCATGGGGAGCCTGGCCCTTCTGTCTGGGCCCGCCCCCGAAGGCTTCTGAACCCGGTTCGGTTCTTGGAGGCCTTAAGGGGCTTCCCAGACAGTTTGGTGGATGATTCCAATGATGCCTTGGTGGATTGATGGTATGGGGACGCCAGCAGGGCTGTTGACTGGATCGCACCCAAAAGTGCCTCATCTGTTGCCCAGCCCACACTTCACCATGGTTTATGGCAGAGTTGCGTGTGATGAAGCAAGAAAGGAGGAGGCTGGAGAGCAGATAGAGGAAGGATCAGATGGAAAGTAATAGGGCTGAGGTTAAACTGCTGACCAGGTGCTATGTCAGGGCGATCAGGGAGGCTAAAAGATCTCATGCCTCCCAAGAATTGGGGAGGCCTCAAACTGTCAGGCAGAATTGTTTAGGGAGGTTCAGGACCTCTCCAATCCTGGTCAGTGGAGGCCTCATCCTAGTGGTTTCACTAGTGAGGCTTTCACATCCCATTTTATATCTAAGATAGAGGCCATCCGGGCCAACCTGGACTCTGGTTCCACTAGTCTGTCCCCAGAATTCACTTGAACCTCACCCCCTTGGTCTTCCTCATTTGTTGAGCTTAGACCTGTGACTCCAGCTGAGGCCTCCAGGGCTCTGGCCCATTGCCAGCCATCAGCTTCTGATTCGACCCTTGCTCATCCTGGTTAATTAAGACCGCCAGAGGGAGCATGCCAGAATGGGTGGCTGCAATTGAGTCCACCTCCTTCAAGGATGGAATTCTTCCTGAAGGGGACCGTGATCTGGCCCATTCTTAAAAGACTAGGCTTGGCTGAGGACAATCTGTCCAACTATCATCCCGTAGCCAATGTTCCCTTCATGGGCAAGGTGGTCTAGCAGGTGGCCACGGTTAGGCTCCAGTCATTCCTGGAGGAAGATCATGCCCTGGAACCATTCCAGTCTGGGTTCAGGCTGTGGCATGGGACCAAGACAGCTCTGGTTATGTTGCAAGATGACCTACTGAGGGGAGCTGACAGAGGTTACTCTAACCTGTTGGTCCTTCTCAATCTGTCAGCGGCCTTTGATACCGTCGACCATGGTATTCTTCTGGGCAGGGTGTCTGATGCGGGTATTGGGGGTCATGCTTTGTGCTGGCTCTGGTCCTTTCTTGACAGCCATGCCTAAGAGTAGAGATAGGGGTGATTTGTTGGCCCAATGGATACTTTCTTGTGTGGTGCCCCAGGAGTCGGCAATCTCCCCTATGCTGTTTAATGGGGCTGCTGGCTGAGGTCATTCAGAGTTTTGGAGTCTGCTGCCATCAGTATGCTCTGTCTCTCCCTTTCCACCTCTGCAACGGAGGCTATATGGACCCTGGATCGCTGCCTGGCCAAAGTCATGGATTGGACCAGGGCTAACAGGCTCAGACTCAACCCCGGAAAGACTGAGGTTCTGTTCCTTGGGGGGTCCCCTGATGGGTACAGTAGCCCTCTCCCCATTTTGGGGGGATTGACCCTCCAGCTGGTGGATAGAGTGAGGATTCTGGGAAATGTCCTGGATCCAGCTTTGTCCCTGGAAGCCCAGGTGGCAGCTGCTTCCAGGCTGGCTTTTTTCCAGTTTAGGCTTATCGCCCAGATTTGCCCATACCTGGATGTGGATTCCCTTAGTGCAGGCGCTGGTGATCTCAAGGATAGATTACTGTAACACTCTTTACATGGGGCTACCCTTGACCCTTGTTTGCCGAATGTAGCATGTGCAGAAGGCAGTGGCCAGGCTGGTGGTTGATTTGACTGCATCACCCCCATCCTGACTCGCCTGCATTGGCTACCTGTTGCCTCCCAAATAAGGTTCAAGGTATTGGTTTTGGTTTACAAAACCCTCAATGGCTTGGAACCTGACTATGTGGCAGAGCGGATCTGCCAGGGGTCAGCTTTGTCCCGACCGACCAGAGCTTTGCTCGCCTTCTCCCTCCTGGTGGCCACTCTGAGAGAGGCCTGAATGGTTTCCACCCCCAATTCGGCCTTCTTGGTGGCCGCCCTGGCACTCTGGAACAAACTGTCCACAGAGATTAGAGTGGCGGAGTCTCTGACAGCCTTGAGGAGAGCCTTAAAGACCTGGCTCTTTATGGAAAGTTTTGGTGATTGCTGAGTGTACTGTGTGTTGTGAGTTGGTTGTATTGTTTTGTCCCAGCCCTTTTCTTGCTGAATTTTATGTTGTTGTTTATTGTTTTTATATTTTTATTCTTCTTTGTTTACTATGGGGTTTGGGTTTGGGCAAATTGTTTTGCAATCTGTTATACATTGTCTAGAGTTCCCGAGGAAAAGCTGGGCGGTAAATAAACAAACAAACAAACAAACAAACAAACAAATCCCATTCTTGCTCTTCCTCTTTTACTGCTGCTTTCCACTTTCCCCAGCATTTTTCTCCATTCAATGTGTCAAATACAACATCCTCAGTGATGGAAAAGATGGACACCAGTTCCTCATAGGCCCTATGGGAAACCAGGCTGCCTTTTCCAAGATGGCAGCTGTGGCTTCACCCAGAGCAAAGAGAAACCACTGTTGCCCTCCTTGATACGGGTGGTCTGCTTTACATGGTTTGTCTCCATCTCTAGTACACAGTAAACTGAAATACTTCAATATATATCTGTAGTTCTCAAGCTTGGGTGCCCAGATGGGCTACAGCTCCCTGAAATCCTGGCCAATATAGCTCTTGGTGAAGGCTTCTGCGTGTTTTAGTCAAATAACATTTGGGGACCCACAGGGGGAACCACTGGTATAGATGATCTTTACTGACTCTCCAGTGACACATATTTACATTTGAGGATTTCTTATTTCTTAGTTGCCCATCAGAGTCTAATTTTTTCTGATTTCTTAGCTGAAGTCTCCATTTAGACTGTTGAATGAACCAACATATACCAAACTTCTGACTATTTTAATTTCTTCATTGTCAACATTAAAGTTGTTTGTTTGTTTTTGAGACTTCATTTATACCAGTGGTTCCCCACTTTGAGTCCACAAATGTTCTTGGACAAAAAACATGCAGAAACCTTCACCAATAGCTATATTGGCCAGGATTTCTGGGAGTTGTAGCCCGTATCAATGGGAAACTGCATTTCAGATAACATAATTTTCACTTAGCAAAATGGACTGCGGAACAAATTAATTACATTATCCGAGGTACCACTGTATTAAAAATATGTAAGAAAAAAATCACATTACAAGCCAATGTAATAATTTTTGTTTTCTAGTCTAATAGCTTATACTGAGCAGTATTTGGAATATGACCCATTTCTGATGCCATGTGACCCTTCTAATCCTTGGTTGTCAGATGATACTACTTTCTGGGAATCAGAAGTAAGGTATGTTGCATATGATTTTGGACCGATGCCTTATTTTTAATTAAATGATATTTAAAATCTGTTTTTTGTATTTTGTTAAATGGTGTCGTGAACTGGCGTGACTTGCTGTTCCTGGAAGCCTTCAGGAGTGGCTATTTTTCTTTTAAAGAAAGCAGATCTGGTTTGTCTTAATACTTGGAACATGCTTGGAGGTCTTATACGCCTCTGGGGTTGTACTTCACGCACTCATCTGACACAAATTTTAAAAATACAATACCTCTTTGGTTAACAACAAACTGATAATGAAAATTTATGAAGCACATAAGTGACAAAGCCACTTATATGAATCTTATCTTCAAGGTTTGTGTAAAAATCTTATCCTGCTTTTCAGCAAAGAGCCAAGTCAGCAAAGAGTAAAGCGATGGGGGTTTAGCATGGATGAAGCCCTGAAAGACCCAGTGGGAAGAGAACAGTTCCTCAAATTCCTAGAGTCCGAATTCAGCTCAGAGAATTTAAGGTAGGATATTTTTGTCCAGTGATGTCATAGCTGCCCTGGGAGTACATTTCTGAGTGGTCGGTTGGGGCGGGGGTTGACTAGTTTATGCTAGTCCCTGTTAAGTCCCATTCCCCAGCTCTCGTTGCATTGCTTTACTACAGGCCTGCCCAACAGGTAGACCGCGGGCTACTGGTAGCCCGTGAAGGGTTCAAAAGTAGCCTGCCGACCATCAATAAAAAAGTGAGGGGATAAGTTTTCCACCCCTCCCTCCCCCATCCCAAGGACCACCACTGCCCCAGCAAAGTTCTGGGTCTGCCAGCGCACTGTCTAAGATGAGCGGGGCAGTTCAAGGGCCATGGTGCATTGAAATCTGTTCCATCCAGAACAGATTAAATGGTTTTCAGCTCATTCCTATGGGAAACCGCTACCCTACTTGCAAAAGTTTTTTCTTTTGAGCAGGTTCTCGGAACGGATAAAATTCGTAAGTAGAGGTTTTAGTGTAGTAGCCCTCAGACACTTTGGGCCAGATAAAGTAGACCTTGGCCTGTTCAAAGTTGAACAGCCCTGCTTTACTAGATGCTTAGATGTGGGTCCTTTAGAGGCAGTCCAAGGCCTTTGGCATCACCTCATCCAAGGAAACGACTTGTTGCTGTACAGATTTGCCCTATTGAAGATAAAGAATGAGCAAAGGGGGGTTCCCAAAATGGCTCACTTAGCCTTCCTACATACATCTCCAGATGTTTTTTCTCTAGAGGTCACCATCAAATCATCCAGTTAGTCATCTTTGACCATATGATATTTCCTCCTATGGTATTTGTCCCATGGTCTAATATGACATTTCAAGTACTAATCATATATGAATAATATAAGAGAAGCTTTGCATCCCAAATTACAAGATTTGTTTAACAGAATTCATTCTCTTCAATGTTTTACAGAAATAGCACAACAGTATTCCTAAGGAATGTATTACCTATGGTGGAATAGGTGATATATTACAAGCAGCAATCGCTGGCTGAAATCCAGTAGTAAAAGTAGGCCCATTAAATCAGTGGAAATTTCAGAGGAACTAACTCACTAAATTCCCACTGATTCAGGCTTGCTCTAGTGACGACTTACTATTGGATTTCAGCCACTAATGTGATGTTTTATGATCAGCACAAGGCAAAAAGTATTCATCTTTTTACTCATTCAAATCCATATCTGGTGCAATTCTGCTAATACTATGAAGAAATCCATAACACAACTCTTAAATAATGCTTTAAGAAAGTGAGAAATTCAAGGCATATCTTTCAGAGGTCAGCTGGGACCAGGTCCACAAGGATGGCGCAGGCGCGCTCAGTTAGGGTGGCCACACCCAGAGAAGCGCGGAAATCGCATACGCATATCCGCGCCTTCTCTGTGGTGGGTCCTACGCTGTGGAATCAGCTCCCTAGTGAGTTGCGCCTAGCAGCGTCCCTGCCCGCCTTTAAAAAAGCCTCGAAAGCACATCTTTTCAAGGAGACATTTGGAGACCTTTCTACTTAATTTTATTTAATTTCCTCTTTTTTGCCACCTGCGTCATCTTTTGTGGAGGATATTGTACCCCCCCCCCCATTTTTATTGGTAGTTTGCCTCTGGCTTTCTTGTTTGCTCTCTGTTGTTTGTTTTTAATTGTAAACCGCCCAGAGTTCCGCTTCGGAAGATGGGTGGTATATAAATGTAATAAATGTAATAAATGTAATAAATAAATAAATAAATAAATAAATAAATAAATAAATAAATAAATAAATAAGGCTTTCCAGTACTTGCTTCTATAACTATCATGTTCCCCTTGAAAAGTTAGCTTTGACATTGGAAATAAATTCTAGAATGGCATTTGGTATGCTGAGGATACTGAGAATAGCTATATGGAAGATGGCCACATTGGCCAGTACTGAGACTGGCATTTTTATTTCACTAGGTTTTAATGGTCTTATCCCCTCATTCAAAGGGTTAATAAGCATTTCCATCTTCGTAAACCAGATGGGGGGGGGAAAACCACAACTTTTAAATATTTAATATAGGAAAAATGAAATGTGCAATTTGCTCATCCCTGAAAGGTGACCATCAGTCAAGAGTTCTAGCTGTGGCTGTGAGTCATTGTAAATGCCTCTTTTAGTTTCCACGTCTGACTGACTGACTAACTGACTGACTAAGATTCTGAGTGAAGCACAGATAACTTGCAGAGTATGAATTCTAGAAGAACTGCATCTGGATGAGAATGTAACATATTTCTAAAGTAGTGACACACATACGTTACTAGCCAAAGAAGCTGAGCAACTAAAGGGAATTAATTTAACATGATATCTATTTAATGGCTCGGGAAAAGGACCATATTTCTGAAGAGATGTGTTCAAAAATATCCTTCAGCATGAGCCGCTTTATTTAATTTAAAATTCTGTCAATATTATGTGGCAGAGATAGTCCGACATCTACTTGTCCTGGTTTTATATACACATGAGCAGCAGAGTTGTATAATTTAAAATTGATATTGTATGTTGTTTTAATTGTATTGTATTTTATAGTTTTAATAATGTTATTGTTTTATAGTTTTTAATACTTGTTGTATGCCGCCCAGAGACCTCTTGGTAGTGGGGCGGCTAAAAAAATCTGGTATATATATAAGTTTTCATGACAAATCAAATACTTCCAATCAGCTTGATTTGAATAATACAAGGAATCTTAATTTGTACTCTTGATAGCTGTTGTTCTTCCTAACAAAAACTTCCAGAACAATGGCCAAACATCCTGAAAAACTCACAACAGAATCATAATTTGTGGGGGCTTTGCCTGGCAGAAGCTATTGTTGCCAGCACAGACCAAGCCACTCAATGCATTTAAATCTCTTTAAATGCCTGGAGTAGGAACTGCCAAGCCATTCTAGTATTTCTACCAAGAAAATTCCATGGACTCAGAGTCACAAAGAGTTGGTCACGAATATAACGACACAACACACACAGAGACACACAAAAGCTCCTTAAACAGTGAGGGGATTTCACATGTTAAAAGGCCGAGGCCTCATTTGAGGTCTTAAAGGGCCTACTGAAGATAAGGATACAGAAATTAAATCCCATAACTGATGATTGCACATTTCCCTTTACAGGTTCTGGTTAGCAGTAGAAGATTTGAAAAAGAGACCAATGCGGGAAGTCCCTGCAAGAGTACAAGAAATCTGGCAGGAATTTCTTGCCCCTGGAGCACCGAGTGCCATTAACCTAGATTCAAAGAGTTATGACAAAACAACACAAAACGTGAAGGAACCAGGACGGCATACATTCGGTGATGCTCAGGTTAGTAAAATTCACTTGTATGCTGCTGGCTACAGAGACGCCTACCAATTAAAATCATGCCAACCCTGCCCTCTCAGATTCTCAACAGATTTTTAAAAAAAATAATATAAAAATGAATCAACCCGATAGAATCAGTTTTGCAGTGTGTGGATTGTTCTAAGTTGTGATGTATTGCTTAGCAAATTTATTTCTGTTTAGTAAAGGCTCAGTGCCGCCAACAACTAGTTTTCAAGGGATCACAGAAGCTACCTCCCCAACTAAAAAAAAAATAGTGCAAGACGGAGGTAGGGTTGTAAAGCAGAGGTGGAGGGCTGAGCTGAAAATAAAAAGCTATTTCTTTAATCTCAGTGCTTTCAGATGAAAATAACCTCTGCATAAATTCCTCTAAAATGCATTTCTGCAAATGATGATGAAGAACACACCCTGAAAAAACAATTACCATATATACTCAAGTATAAGTCGACCGAAGTGTAAGTCGAGGCCCCTAATTTAAGCCCCCAAAACTGGGAAAACATATTGACCCGCGTATAAGTCTAGGGAGTCAAATGCAGCACCATAAAAATGCCACACCATAGTGACTGAATTCTCAAAATATACTGTAATATTTTCACCCCACCTTTCTCCTTGGAAAAGGACCCAAGGTGGCTTACAGTAATGAGGGACAATATACAGTCCACAACATTTAAGATACATTCAAGCTAAGAACAGGGAATTAGAAGAGTAATCAATAATCTATAATCAATATCTATTGAGTAATCAATATCTTTAAAACCCTGGAATGGACTGCCATATGTCGCACTCCATCATCAACATAGCAACATAGTTTTATTTCCACATCAGTACCACACCATACTTGTTGCAATAGTTCCCTATCTTCATTGTGGTCGGTCAATCAAAGGAAGACACAATCTGCTCTGTGGGATCTGCAATTAATGCTGCTACAAGTATGCATACTGTCCCTTCCTGTTAACTATATAATAAAAAGATCAGTCTGGTGCAGTTGTTAAACTGCTGTCCTGCAGCCAAAAACTGTACTGTACTCAGTTTTTTAGGTTTGATCCCAGGTAGCTGGCTTGAGGATGACTCAGTCTTACATCCTCCCAAGGTCAATAAAATGAGTGATTTGTAGCTTGTATAATTAACTACCCAGAGAGTGCTTGAAGTGCTATGGGGTGGTATATATGCAGCACACGCTATATTCCAATCCTCTTTCTTTTTTACCTTTAAAATGTGGATGCAATCTTTGTACCAAATATCAGACTTCTAGCCAATCTTAAGCAACCCTATTATGCCTGACCCAGGCCACTCCAGATAAGCCATCTACCCAAGCCATAAATTAACTTTCCAAATTAACATTTGTACCTCATGTCACCTCGCAGGGAGAGGCCTGGAAGGAAGGGTTTTGGATAAAGATGGGCACAAAACTCTAAAATAGCATTTCATTTCATTTTTGTTTCATTCAGTTCCCTTCCGTTTTGTTTTGTTTTAAACTTTTTTAAAAAATTGTTTCATTTTTCATTTCATTTCATTTTTTGTTTTTTAACATGTGTGTGTGTGTGTGTGTGTGTGTGTGTGTGTGTGTGTGTGTGTGTGTGTGTGTGTGTGTGTGTGTGTTGCTTGTGCAACTTCCCCCCCAAGCCCTACATGCCAGCTGATTGGCGCTGGGGTGGAGAAAAACATTTGTCCACACCTCAGCGCTGATCAGCTGGCATACAGGGGTTGGGAGAGGGGGGAATTTTTAAAAGCCAGGTGGGGAAAACCACAGGCTTTTAAAACTTTTTTCCGCCCAAGCGCTGACAAGCTGGTGCATGGGGCTTCGGGTGGGAAAGAAAAGTGTAAAAAGCCCTCCGTTTCCCATGCCCAATTGGTTTCCCATGGGAATGCATTGCTTCAATGCATTCCTATGGGGAAATGGAAAATGAAACAGGAAAAAAATCCATTTCATTTCATTTCATTTTTCTTTGATGTATCACTTTGATGGATCACTTTGTTTTTTGTTTTGTTAGGGAACAAAAAGAAAAACGAATTTTTTTAAAATGAAAAAAAAATCATTTCATCCCCATCTCTAGTTGTGGAGTAACCAGTAGAGATGGGCACTATATGAAAAATGACATGCTGTTTTGTTGTTTCGTAAGGTTTTGATGCATTTTGAAATGAAACAAAATGGTAGACAGTGTGTCATTAAGAACTGAAACAAAATGAGTTTTTTGGTTCAGAGGAACTGAACTGGGGAGCTGCTGTCAGATCTTGCTTCAGGCAAGGGGCTGCAGTGAGAGCCAGGAGCTGTTTCCCTGCTCGGTTCACCCCACCCAAAACCAGCTGGGAGGCAGTGGGGCGAACCAGAGAGTGGAGAAGAGAGGCTTTTAAATGTATTACCACAAAAGCCTCCCTACTCCGCTCTCTGGTTCAGAGCAGGTGTGAGAGGGCGAGCACTGACATCAGCGCTAGCTATCTCAGACTGATGCTGTGTCAGGAACCCAGGAGATTCCCTGGGATTCCCACACAGGAGGGGTCTGAGAAGGCGAACGCTGATGTCAGTGTTCGCCTTCCCAGGCTGCTGCCGCCTGGGAGAGGGTTTAGGGGCGACTTGGCAGAAGGGAGCAGGCAACAAAATTTTTCTTTAGGGAATATTACACCTCCACCCACTTCCCAGCTGGGGCTTTTTGAAAGTGGGAGGGGTGAGGAGGGTGGGCGTTCTCCCTTGCCACCTCCCGCATGTCAAAAAGCCCCAGCTTGGAGGTGGGGAGAGGGGCGACACAGGGGAGCAGGCAGCTAAAACCTGTTGCCTTCTGGCAAACTGTGCCTCCCCCACTTCCCAGCTGGGCCTTATTGACAGGGGGTGGGGTGGGGAGGCAGGGTATAATGAAATGAACTGAAACACAATGAGTAAAGAAACAAAATGAAACAAAACACTAATTTTCCATTTCTTGCCCATCTCTAGTAACCAGTAATACCAGCTGATAAAACAACGCCAGATACAGTGCTTTCTCCCTAGTCCAAGACATTTATCATTTGTAGTGCTGTTGGCCATAAGTGGAACAGTCTATATTCGATAGGTCACTCTATGGGTCCACTCTATTGTCCACTCTGTGGGTGGACGATAGCTGACTCTATGGGTGGACAGTCTGCAGTGGTTTGGATGTAACTGGAGTTTGTTGTGCTGTTGGCCATAGGTGGAACAGTCTATATTTGATAGCTCACTCTATGGGTCCACTGTATTGTCCACTCTATGGGTGGACAATAACTCACTCTATGGGTGGACAGTCTGCAGTGGTGTGGATGTTACTGGAGTTTGTAGTGCTGTTGGCCATAGGTGGAACAGTCCATATTAGATAGCTCACTCTATGGGTCTACTCTATGGGTGGACGATAGCTCACTCTATGGGTGGACAGTCTGCAGTGGTGTGGATGTAACTGGTGTTTGTAATGCTGTTGGCCATAAGTGGAACAGTCTATATTCTTGTTTGACTTCCAGAGTTATGTACTTATTAATTGTCCTGACCCACAGATGAAAAACTCCATTCTAATAGTGTTAGAGAGTTAAGGGGCTCTTACAGTAGTTACCTACTAGTCAGAATGGTAGAGCACAAGGGATAGGATCCAGCAGCGGTAGGTCCTCTGCTAGTAGAACAGCAGAATCTCGCACTGAAGGCCTGAGAAGCCCAGTTTTCAAGTGATGTGTAGAGTTGTCAGGGATGAGAGGGGACAACAGTCCCATCTGTCAGCAGAACAAATGTTGGATTTAACCTTAAGCTGTCAACATCTTGGGTGTGCCACTGAATCCCCCCCCCCCCCCGGGCTCTGTCTAGTGGGTAGCTGGACAATAGAGAATATTTAACAAAATCTTTATCTACTTCTTACTATCCTGATAAAATACTTTGTTTACCAAGCATTCTCCTTGAAGCATTTCCAATTTTGATACACTGTACGTGGCATTGTACGAAGGCTTTAAACTCATGAAATGTATTAACTATAAATAAATAAATTTTAAAAATAAATGCTAACTTCCCTTCCTGCCACTAGATGGCTTCCTGTGTTCATTTTTTTTCCTTAGATGTTCTTATTACAATTAAGTGCAGCATTTTGTTTTGTTTTGTTTTAAAGAGATGCTTCATTCTTAGTTTGGGTAGTATTTTTTTAAAGAAATAATTTATTGCATTGCAGTATCACTTAAAGAATGCAAGGGGATCTTGCCTTTAGATACGGTTTTAAAGACCAAAGGAGCTAAAATTCCAAGGCTCAAATGAGTAATTAGTCACTGTTATAGTTCCAACTGTACAATAACTTTATTTTCCCTTTATTAACATCTACTGGCTTACTTTAGTACTGTTACTTTTAGTTTTTTGTTTAAAGAATCTTAATGCTTTTCATCCAGTTGCATGAAAGGATCTGAGTGTGTTCCTCTTCCATATAATGAGAATGTACTAAAAAAAAGTAAACTACACCTCAGCATTGCACTGTAGGAGTGAGCTCATTCCTTCAGTTGCAGTTGTAATGCATCTTAGTCATAATTACATTATTAGAAAATGGAAATAATTGGAACAAATTCTTTTTAGCAAGTTATCTTGGCAGTTTTGCCAGCACAGACTTCTAACCCTTGCCTTTGAAGATGATGGTGTATCTTCTGAAGTGAGGTCTGTTGAATGGATGGATGGAATTAGAATTAATTTGATAATCATCAGTATTTCTTTTTTGGATCCTATTATCTAATTTTTAAAATTCAACTTGACACTTCTATATTCTTTAAATATTATAGGAGCACATCTACAAATTAATGAAAAGTGATTCATATCCACGTTTTCTACGATCCAGTGCCTACCAGGAACTACTACAGGCAAAGAAGAAGGTATTGGTTTATTTTGGCCATTTATTTTCTTTTTCAGTGGTGGTATCCTACTGCCATGTTTGCTATTTTCTGTTTTATCTTCTTGGATAATTCAACTGCATATCTGGTAGGTGAAGAGGTTAGTTAAATCGAGCATCACAAAAATACTGGGCAGAACCAGGTATATATTTATTTTTCTATAGTTGTGCGACTGAGTAAATTGAACAATCCACTCAGATTATGTAAAACAGCTTCATTAAATTAAAAGACTAAAACAGGAAAGTATCCTATGAGTTGGTAAAGTATTTCTAGAAATTACCTTTTAGAGTAAAATTCAGAGTAAATTCAGTACCATAGTCTTTTTCACTCTGTATCTTAGAAAGTTAGTTTCTCTTTATAAATGAAATAAACTTCAGATTTGTTAGTGGATTCCTAAGCATATTTATTCAGAAGTAAGTCCGACCAAGCTCAGTGAGGCTCATTACCATTCCTAGTAAACATGTTTTGTAGAATTAATATCCAATAAGCACCATGATTATGAGTGTTTTAGTGCCTGAACAAGGAATTCTATTACCTAGACAGAGAATAAATCATATTTTCAGTCATTGTTTCTGCCCAGTCCACTTCTGACCTTGCCATGTTATTGACAGAAAAGCCAAATAATATAATATTTAAAAACCATTAAACACATAACAATAACAGATTAAAGCTAATAATAAGAATAGTATTAAAGTCTAGTAACACAGTGGTCATTTATCTGACCTGGACAGTTCCCTGTATATAGAAAGTTAAGACAGCAACTAGATTGGCCCTTGAGATCACAGAGGTGTTACAGGTAATGCAGAGAAAACAGAGATACTGCAAAGAAACAAAACTAATCCTAAGAACTAGTCTTTATGGGCAAAAGTAAGAAAAAATTAATTAGCTAATTCATTGAACATTAATTAAATAAAAGTTAAGAACAGGTAACATTCAAGGGAAAACACTGGAATAATTCGTGTGGAATTGTTTTTCTGAAAACGATCAAACAGCTGGATAGTGTGTGTATAGCATCTAATGCTAGATGAAAGAGCTATTCATTAGATTATATTAGTGATGGCAAGAGCCAAGCAAGGTCATTTCCTCACAACATGGTTCCTGCTCATCTTACATATTGCCAAGGACTCTTTCTATCGTCTCCTTCTGGATGCCATCCATGGTTCTTCCTTCTGCTAGTCACTGAGAGTCATGAAGAAGAAGAAAACAAAGATTGCCACACAGATCACATTCCAAACTCAGTTATCCTCTAACCGTTTATCTGTTGTGTTATGTCAGCTTCAGTTGTTAAAATGGCAGAAAGTCAATTACCTATATAAAAAGCTCTCCAAATGTGTGGGAGGGGAGGGGCAAGAATTAGGATCAGAATGGTGGGATTTGGCATTTCCATCTTTCCTTCTCCAGCACAGTCCCAATGAAACATGTTCCCTTTTTCCAGAGCTTTTGTTTCTCACAGGAGAGGGCCTCTCTCTATTAGCCAATAGAAAAGCAATTGAATTATTGTTGGGACTGTGGCAGGATTAACCCCTTCTGCTGTTGTCCTGAATGTGAGCATGCAATCTCAATCCTAAGAGGTGAGCCAAAGAGGTGACCTGATTGACGTTTATAAAATCATACACGGTATGGATAAAGTAGATAAGGAAAAACTGTTTTCCCTACTGCACAACACTAGAACTAGGGGGCACTCCATGAAACCTTTGGGTGCTAGATCTAAAACAAATAAGATAAAGTACTTTTTCACCCAGAGGATCACTGGTCTCTGGAACTCCCTGCCAGAAAAAGTGGTGACAGCTGTCAGACTTGACAGCTTTAAGAAAGGATTAAACAAGTTCATGGAGAACAAGGGTATCCATGGCTATCATTACGGATGCCTAAGGATAACCTCTGGATTGGAGAGATAGGCAGGATATCTTGCAGGGAATCTTAAGCAGGTGAAGACATCTGCTTGGGAATGCCCTGAAGCAAATGGTGAGCCACTGTGTGAGACAGAATGCTGGACTGGATGGGCTGTGGCCTGTTCCAGCAAGGCTGTTCTTATGTTCTTATGTTAAGATATACAGAACTTGAAATAGCATATGTAAAATCTGCTGCCCTGTGTCCCATAGATTTAATAGTTGCATAATTATGGACAGGATGAGCATGAATACCCAAGATCAAATCAATCCTGAAAGATCTCTGTAGGGAAAAAAATGACATTGAGGCTGTCTTAATTTGGACACATTATGAGAGGTCAAATTTCTCTGGGAAAAATAATGATGATGGAAAAGGTAGAAGGGACCCAATTGAGAACAGAACTTACATAGGGTTGCCATTAGGGATGGACAGGAAATGAAAAACAAAATGCTCTTTTGTCGTTTCATTATGTAATGAAATGAAACAAAACAAAACGAGGAAGCAGCATTTTGTTATAGAATAAACGAAACTGTTATTTTTGCATTGAAATGAACTGTTTCTTTCCATCATTTTCTGAGGCCTCCTGCTGAGCTGTCAATGGTTGGACCCCTTTAAGCCTGGCCCAGTCAGCCCCAGGGAGACCCTCTGGTACCGACTGGGCCAGGTTTAAGGGGGTCCAGCCATTGACAGCTTGGCAGGAGCCCTCAGTAAATGGTTGGGTAGGCAGCACAATTGCGTGGAACTGCCTACCCAACCATTTTCAAAGGGCTTCTGCTGAGCTATCAATGGCTGGACCTCTTTAAACTTTGCTGAGTCAGTACCAGAGGTTTCCCCTGGTGCCAACTGGGCAGTTTTAAAAGGGCCTAGACTATAACAGCTCAGCAGGAGCCTTTTAAAAATGGCTCCCAGAGTCCCGGGCACCAAATCTGGTGCCTCTAGGACCCAGGGAAGCTGTTTCATTTGTTTCATTTCATTTTGTACGATTTTTTTAAAAAAATCGTAAGAAATGAAACAAAACAAAATGGCGGTGAGCAAGAAATGAAATGAAATATTTTTCCATTTTCATGCCCATCCCTAGTTGCCATAAGTCGAAGATTTTGAAGGCATGTTACAGCAAGAACAACACTTTCATTGCAGTCAAATGTTGAACTGCAATCCTTCACGATATTTTAAAAAAAATGGAAGGATGGAACAAGTCAGAAAGTTTGTAATTTGAGATATATTATTTAGTTATAAAATATGTTGTCATTTAACAAGCAGAATGTCATTGTTTATTTTTATTTATTTTATTTTAATTTTACATTATAACACTTTGACCCATATATTTTCACCAAATGCCTTGGTCCACCGAAGAGCAAATGCATCAGCACTCCAACTTGCAGTCGATTAGCACTTTCAAATAAAGTGGACAGTGCCACCATCCCACCCGGTGGCACATGAACTCTGCAGGAGCCCTATCTATTTGCTCCTGGGTGTTCTTTTTTAAAAACAATTTTTAAATGCAATCCTGGCAAGTCTGCTTCCACACGCAGGTTGCTCTTCCTGGATCAAGTGAAAAACATGAAATCCTTCCAATTAAGTTTCTGTTGGTATTTGCATCTTTTTCTATACTTGTGTTTGTTTCATGACTTGTACATGAGCTTCATGTTTCTGCAGCCCATTACTTCATTGTTCCTTTTATTTTCCTGGCCTGTTCTTCTCTCTCTTTTGTTTGGTTTTATTTCCTTTTTTAAATGTTTTCTTTCACTTTAAGTTGGGAAACACTCTGGATCGTCGAACATCTTTTGAGAAATTCACACGCAGTGTGGTAAGTTTGTAACAGTGTGAGACATTTGAGTAATCGATATTTTTCCATACTACTCAAGTGACAAGTTCCCATGCACTCCTTTAAAGCAGGCCTGAGTGAAGTCATTCGGAATAACGCCTTGAACAGCAACTGCAGCTTAAAATTGAGAGGGGAAGAATAGGTGCTAGATTCTTCTCAGTGATTTAAGCTGTCACCTCAGAAAAGAATTTTAAAGTCCCACAAGATTCCTTGCTTCCAATGATAGTGAGAGAAAGGACTTCAGTTTGCTTAGAATGAACCTAGTGAGCTTTCTCTTTGAGAAGCAACGCACACACAAACAAATGGGACAAAGGAAGACACAGAAGGGTCTTGTTTGCTTAGAAGACACAAACAGTTCATCTAGTGCTTCCAGTTGTTAACTAAAGTAGCAGCCAGCTTGGTTTCCCTAAATACTTGAAAGGCAAGTGATGCTGTTTTCAAAGCAGGGACAGAAAAATAATGATGTCTGGAAAAATAATGATGATGCAACGCTTCATTCTCATCAATGTAAAAATGTTATCAAGAGTGTCAGAAAATTCCTTGCTCTGGTTGCTGATAATTAAATTCCTTGCTCTGGTTGCTGATAATTCCTCATCTGTGTATATAAAAATAGGTCAAGTAAGCATTGACTTCCCTGGCTTACATAAGGTGTACATTTGTCTTTTCTGCCAAAAGAAAGAAAAGAAAAGAAAAAACACTTTTTAAAAAAGAAACAGGAAGAGAAATGTGTGAGAAACAATAATATTGCTGAGGTATAATACAGCTGGATTCATTACACTTCACTCTACATTTTCTGACTTTAAGCATCACTTTCAACAACAAGAGTTCATTTTAGATTTATTTCTAAAATTATTGTGCTGGTTCCTTTGGGTCACTTTTTTCAATACTGTGTTAAAGCATCAAACTAAAGCATTCAACAAATTTATTTTTGTAGGGAAGAAACATCCCAATTTTCCCATGCCATAAAAACTGTACACCAACACTGAGGGCGAGCACTAACCTGTTATGAAAAGAGGTAGAAAGATCTTGGCTTATACTCCAGTTTGTTGACATTGTCTGCTGAACTATGTGCATTTCACATGTGCAAGTGTATGCGTGTGTGTAAGTGTGTTGTATTGTGGCTTTTGTTGTGAAAACTAATCTATAAATTATGTGTGCCGAACTGAAAATCTATGAAGAACATCATCAAAGATCATGGGGTTTGTTTTCAGTTTCTTCAGATGAGATCAAGAAATAGTATTCTTTCCTTAACAATTTCCACATAAACAAGACTTAAAATACAATGTAAAATATATTTTCTGTTATGATAGAGAATGTATGAGTGGAAATTATTAATGATGCAATATGCAGAAAACTTTAACTCTTTCAAAGTAAAAATAAATATAAGATTTTGGGGGGACAGGGTGTTTCAAAGCAATATGTAGGCAATATACCTTATATAGCATATAGTGGAAATTGAAGGACTTAATTAGATCTGAGTTTTTAAAATGCTAATTCCCAAATCCTATTGGGCCTTGTTCAATAAGACCAATAGACATTGAACATTAAGAGCTTTTAGTAAATTAAGACCTTGCTTGCCAGCAAAATAAAAATAATTAGTGGGGAGTTTGAAGCAAACCCCCTATTTTTGCATGGTGGTTTTGCCACAGCATGTTACTCTGTGAGTTCTGTACTATTGTTGTTGGGGGTGGTGGTGGTCAAGGTAGCCTATAGAACAAGCATTGTGATACATTTGAAATGTATACCTTAACTTTATTTAATAATTTACCCAGAAATATCTATCCTCATGTATTAGTTTGTGACTTATTTCTTCTTTTGTGATGGCTATGAGTATGTAAGCAACAACATGAACAGAAAACAGCCAAGCTACAGTTACAGTACTCCCCGATTTATCACGGGAGTTAGGTGCCTGGCCCACCAGCAATAAAGGAAAATCCATGAAACGCAGCTGCCTCAGCAAATTGACCTTGGGCTGGTCCTGCTAGCATGCACTTTCAAAGAGAAGCTTTAACCCCCTCCTGACATCTCAGCCAACTGAACTTGGGCCGCGGCTGCTGGCGCACACTGCCAGAAGCATCCTGTGTCTGTTTGCTGAGGTGCCAGGAGGGGGATAAAAGCCACTCTTTGGAAGTGTGGGCTGCCAGGAGGAACCCAAGGTCTGTTTGCTGAGGTATCAGGGAGGGGCTAAAAGCCCGCTTTGAAAGCGTGCACCAGGAGGAGAAGCCTAAGGTCAGTTTGCTGAGGTGTCAGGAGAGGATTAAAGGCCTCTGTTTGGAAGAGCATGCTGGGAGAAGCAGCCCAAGGTCTGTTTTCTGTGGTGTCAAGAGAGGGTTAAAAGCCATTCTTTGGAAGCGTGTTTCTCTCAAGAAATTTTTTTGCAATATACTGGGACCATAATATATGAACCGTGATGTGACAGGTGACTACTGTATACAGCTACCTCCTATTTTCTCCCTGGACTATCATAGGCAGCGAAGTCCCAACAAATCCCAGGCATACAGTATCTGAGATCTCAAAAAATAATATGCCCAAAGTCACTGACCTTGCTGAAGCTGCTTGGGATGGTTCAGAATGTGACACAAATATCTGGGACTGCTTTCAAAAAGTGTTTGGAAAATTCAGGTAGCCTGGAATACTGTGGCCTGACAGCAAACCAGTATGCGATTCCTTTTATTCACTGGTGATTGCTCTGTTACCAGGTGGAATTCCATGAATTGGGTTTTGTATTCTTCAACAAATGCCTACCTAGCTTTTAAGATACTCGGGACTGTTTGATCTCTCAGTCCCACCATAATCTTGCATGGGATCACAAGAAGGGTATTCTCCATTGCTGTTCACATCCTCTTTAAGCCCTGCCTTAAGGGGAGAGGTTGTCTCCCTCTTCATTGTTTTTCATTGTTAAAAGCTTTCTTTGCCAGACAGATCTTGGCATTTAAGATGGTTTGTTGAGGTTTTAACTGGACCCTATTTTTCTTTATTGTTATGGTTTAATTGATTTGTTTGTGAGTTTTATTTCAGCATTTGGATAGAACTGTATTTTGTTATTGTAAGTTGCCTTAACCACCATTCTTGGCCAAAAGGCAAAATATAAATGCAATAAAATACATAAATAAACAGATAAAGGCATAGATATGCCATATACCTATCCAAGGAATGGGCAGGGCAGGGGTATTGCATCGCCACAGCAGTTCTGTTGGCAAAACTATAAAGAACCAAATGTAAAGTTTGAATTACTGTGCTGCTTGAAGCCAACAAAGAATCAAGCTGATAAGAAATGTATTCTCAAAGGCTTTCCCAGATGGGATCTGATAGCTGTTGTGAGTTTTCCAGGCTATTTGGCCATGTTCTGGAAGTTTTTCTTCCTGACGTTTCACCAGACTCTGTGGCCAGCATCTTGAGAGGGCAAGGAGCTCAGGGAACTAGGAGTTCACTCTGTGCTTTGGGGTATACTCAGTTCCCGGAGCTCCTTGCCCTCTGAAGATGCCCACCACAGAGTCTAGTGAAACGTCAGGAAGAAAAACTTCCAGAATAAGTTCAAACAGCCCAAAAAACTCACAATAGCTATTGATAAGAAATGTTCCAGGAGAGTAACTCCTGACATTCAAAATCTACTGGGCCCACAATTTCAAGTCTTCCTTGAATTCATTGTTCTAGAGTGGTAGCTCTTCTGTTTTTTGTTTTTTTTTTTTTTTACAATTTTAGTGAGGTTTTGAATTCTAAAGAGCCATTCTAAAAATAAGCCATCAATGACAAATATTAATTATTGTGAAAACAATATTCATCCTTTTTTACACTACTGTCCTAGGAAGGAAAACTCATGGTGATGTTCTATAACAAGGTTCCCTCTATTTTAAATGATCGAAATATTCCACGCTGCTAACAAAGAGAGAACCTGAAGATAATAATATTAAATGCACAGCTTAGCTATGAAAAATGCTGATGTTCTCATCCTATCTTGATCCATTCTCTTCCTGTGTCCTCTAACAGGGCCAGTTATTACTAAAAACAATAGCCATTAATAAGCCAGTCCCTATGAACACTCTGAGATGGGAATGCCTGTCTTTTCCACCTCCATCATCACTTTCTCTGTTTGCAGGCAGATGCGATGACGATCCATTCAGGCAGAAGTTGGAGATTTTAATGCAGCCATGCTCACTGGTGGATTCTGTGAGCAGTTGTCCAAAAGCAACTTTTCTAAGTTCTGCTCTGTAGTTTTACCATGGCCATCTCCACTGCAGAAATATGTGAAGGACACAAAATGCAAAATATTTCTGTTCCTCTTGTCCCTAGCAGCAAAATAATTTGACTACTGATTTAAATCTATTAGGGCATCATGCTGCTAGAACTAACTTGGCTTGATGTAAAAAAAACAACAACAACATTACGAAGCATCAGACGAGGTGTGGCTTAAGTTTATTTTGGAATGCAAAAAGAAAAATGTTCCGCTTCTTCAGAGCTTTTACTTACTAACATGTTGCAGAGACAATGGTATAAAAAAGAGATGGGCATGAAATGGGAAAATAGCATTTTGTTTTGTTTTGTTTCTCTAGCAGTTTCATTTTGTTTCATTTGTAATGAATTTTTAAAGTAGTTTTTTAATGAAATGAAACAAAATGAAACAAAATGCTATATTCCCCTGGGTCCTAAAGGACTAAAATGGCAGGGAAGCTTCTAGATAAGCGCCTGACATTTGGAAAGGTTTGGGGATCAGGGGGCTGAGTTATTAAGTTTCAAAGGGGGTGCCCCTAGGGGAAAAAATCAATTCCTAATTAAGGGAAGTGCTTGAGGAAGCTCCCCCCCTTGGCGGGGAGCTTCTTCGAGTGCTTAATGATTATTTCCTGGGGACACCCCCTTTGGAGCTTAATAACTCAGCCCCCTGATGCCAAATTTGGGGGCTTACCTAGAATTGCTTGAGGAAGCTACCCCTGCCTCATGGCACAGTGGTTAAATGCCTGTACTGCAGGTAAAACTGTGCTCACGACCTGGGTTCAATCCCTGGTAGCAGGCTCAAGGCTCACTCAGCCTTCCATCCTTCCGAGGTCAGTAAAATGAATACCCAGCTTTCTGGGGGGGGCAATGTGTAGCCTGCACACTGTAATTAAAATTGTAAACCACCCAGAGACGACTTGTAGTGGTATGGGGCGGTATATAAGCAGAACACTTTTGCTATTTCCGTGCTGAAACATGGCTGTGATCCATATTTTCTTGTCGCAGTCATGTTTTGGCATGGAAATGGCAGGGGTAGCTTCCTCAAGCGATTCTAGGTAAGCCCCTGAAATTTGGAAAGGTTTGTGGCTCAAGGGGCTGAGTTATTAAGCTCAAAAGAGGGTGCCAGTAGTCAATTGAAAGAGTGTGTGTCAATTGAGCATGTGCCAGCAATAAAGGGGTTATGGTCAGCATTGACTTTCAGTGAATACTTCTCCCTAGACCAGGGGTGGGAAATATTTGGCCCATCTTGTGTCTTTGGACTTCAGATCCCTTTAGCCATACCCAGCACACCCAGTTTTAAGGAGTAATGGAAAATGCAGTCCAACAACATCCGGAAAGCTATAGGTTACTCATCACTGGTAAGGTCTGTGATGCACTTACAACTGTACATAATTAATAGTAGTGAATTAGCTAAACTAATTTAAGTGTCTTCAGCATGGAAATCAATGACAAATGCTGTTGTATATTTTAATAATTGGTAGTTTGTGCTTTGAATGCAAGGAGCATCAACTGTAGAGGTCAAATGAATTTGAAGCATAAAATTGAATGGGGAAATTATTATGTGTAGTAGCTTAAAAATGCCTAATGACTAATTTTCATGGACTGCAGCTTTTGGTGGCAAAGCTCACATCAAGACTGCTGGCTCTAGAACACAGCAAGTGGAAACAGGATAATGAGGCCACAATTTGATTAAGAGATCTGAGCATGCAACCAAAACATTAAATGTTGTGCATTTGGAGAGACTTTAACATTCATTTTGATAATGCCAGATGGGTACAATAGGTGGCATTTCAAACAGATGGCCAAACTTTCATTATCCCAGGACTTAATCTGTTCTGAGTGCTCCAGTATGATCTAGATGTGCAAATATATGGCTTGCATTCTTGGTGTCATCGTCATGATGAGTGCCAGCTGTTACTATGAAATGACTCTACTCAAGCCTTGCATCTTAGGTGGAAAGGAAGTCCAGTCTGTGGTATTGTTACTCTGATGGTTGATTCACACACGCAAGTTGTCTCTTGATGTTGCAGTCCCCAACTTCTGAAACATTCATGTGTAAAACTGCCCCAAGTTTGACCTCTCAAGTTCAATAAACTGATGCTAGCTTAAGCTGTAGAAAAGTATTCACTGTGTGCTGAACAAAGTTTTCAGTGATCATGCCTCTACTTTCTGTCTTCTTTTATTTGTTTGTTTATGTCTTTTCCTCAGGGGAAATCGCTCACGTCAAAGAGATTAACCAGTCTAGTGCAGTCCTGCTAAAAGAAACACCTTATAGCATGGAAGCAGACTCAATCATGATATGTACTTTGTAGCTCCCTAATTGCCTGAAACCAGAGGACAATAGAACAAGATGTTGCATGAGCAAGGACCTGACTTGTTTTCTTTTGTGTATGTCAAGGCATCACAGACTCCAAGGGACCTGCTAATCTTTCGATGCCTCCATTCTGAAAACTCTGCTCACTTTCGCCTTCATATCAAGCTGGATCTGTGTCTTCTTATTTTCTGCAAGCTGAAGTGCAGTGAAAAGTTTTTTATAGCTTCCGTTAGGCACAGTTTTATTTTCAGTACCGTCAGTCACAAACTGGAAGAAATGTAAAAAAGTTTTTAAAAAGAGAATATATTAATAAATATAACTACTATGGCATCACAGCTATTGCACAAACAGCACAGAAAGTTCCATCTCACAGATGTATTCACCTCGAGAAAGAAAGTCTGTGTCTTTGTCTATTGTCTGTATATCCAATGTTAATGTTTCTTGCATTTATTTTTATACCATATCTTAAGGGGGGGAAACATCTTTTACGCCAAATGTATTAAAGCTAATTCTTCCTCTGTAAATTTGTGTCTGTTTATATTGTTGTTTAATCTTTCATTAAAATATGCAGAATCTCTTCCCTTTGGTAGTGGTAGCAAAATGCCTTTGACTTATTCAGCGTTTGGGAAATTACATAAAAAACACTCTGTGGAAAATTGTCCAAAACCAGTGCCCTCACAGGATGGTGGAATTGAGGTGTTCCATACCATTTGCACTTTATAATGGTCTCTATTAGCTTCTAGTAAAATGAAGTATTTCCTATTCTCCAAAAGCTAGATGATACAATTTTGAGTGGCTGCTTCCGTGTATCCTGATAAGCATGTGACCTATAAAGCATAGCTGTTATTCACAGTCTTCATGGACTTTGCCAATACACATAACTTCTCCCAAAATACAGTTCTGCACATCTGGTTCTTCATGCCAATTTTTTACCCTTCCATAACATCAAAAGATGTTATGAGGCAGATCATCCTGCATGCCATTTTATTCATAAGACTCACTGAAAAATAATTTTGGCTGGATGCAAAAACACGCTGAAAGGATGGGTAATAGAGATGGGCACGAAATGAATAATTTTTCATTTTCGTTTTCATTTTTTCGTTTCGTTACACAATGAAATGGCAAACGAATTTTGTCTTCAAAATGAAATGATACGGACAGAAACACCGGAAATTTTGTAGTGTGTTTCGTTTTCGTTACTACAATACAGTGAACTGCTTTAAATGCTAAAAAACACAAAAATTGAAATGAATGTAATGAAACAAATGAAAACAAAAATGAATTTTTTGCAAAAATTCGCGAAAAACGGAAACGAACCGAAACAGACACGACAAACAACAAACGACAAACGAAACGTCATTTTTTTGATTCGTGCCCATCTCTAATGGGTAATATACAGTAGCTGTTTGATTTGATAACTTTTATGGTGTATCAGTGGGATTTTAGAAAAGGAATGAAGTATTTTACACAAACAGGATATGAAACCACAAAGAAGGTTGTTATCAATATTTTCCCTGTGTTCTGATATGGATCAATGGTGAAATGTGATTCTGCAACTTAATACAGATTTAAGCTTGTTTCTACAAATTCCTTATACTGAGTATATATTCACCATATTGGATTGTGTTCTAAATCCTGTAATTAAATAAAATCATGCTAAAGGCAGAAAGCAGTTGCTAGAAAGGAAGTGCCAGTACATGAAATTGTGATGTTTTGAGGGTGTGGGTCCTAGAGTTTGGATAACTTGCTTTATGGACTTCATCTGCCAGATGAGGGATACTTGATTTAGTAATTTTGAAGCTGTTGTAGATCACAATCTGCATATGAGCTAACAGTGCAATAGAGCTGCAAAAAAGGCAAATGCCATTTCAGGCTGCATTTATAAAAGTATAGTCTCCAAATCCCATGAAGTACTAGTTCTCCTCTATTTGGCCCCATTTAGGACTCATCTTGAGTCCTGTGACTGGATCTGGAGACTGCATTCTGAGAAGGAGGTCAACAAAATAGAACAAGCACAGAGGAGGGCAACAAGGATGATCAAGGGACTGGAAAGACTGGAAGAATTAGGCACGTTTAGCCTAGTTGAGAAAAGAAAGATGAGTTCAGATATGATAGCGCATTTCAAATATTTGTAAGATTGTCATATAGAGGAGGAGCGGGATCTGTTCTTAATCTTCCCAGAGTGCAGAGCATAGAATCATGGGCTCAAGTTAAAGGACACCAGATTTCGGTTGAATATCAGGAAAACTGTCCTAAATCAGTGGTTCTCAACCGGTGGGTCCCCAGATGTTCCTGGACTACAATTCCCAGAAGCCTCCACCACTCGCTGTGCTGGAAGGGTTTCTGGGAGTTGCAGTCCAGGAACATCTGGGGACTCAGATTGAGAACCACCATCCTAAATGTTAGAGTAGTACAGCAATGGAACCAGTCATCCCAGGAGATGATGAGCCTTCCCACACTGAAGGCATTTAGGAGAAAATTGGACAACCATCTGTCAGATCTTTGTTGACTTGAATTCTTGCACTAAGTAGGGGTCTAGACTCCCCTTCCAACTCCATTATTTTGTGATTCTATTTCCCTTTTGGTATCCAGCAGTCTGGGAACTGTCCCCCCAAAAGGGACTTTTCCAATCTGTGTTGGGGCCTAATATGAAAAATATAATTGCTAAATGTAAATATTCTGCCTTTAACAAATGCGTAGCAGACAGAGGTCCATCTTCTTTGCTTTATTTGAAGCAAATGATGTGAAAAAATAGTGTTGTTGATTTATTTTCCCACAGAAAGCTTTTATTCACAGGCTCTTAAAGAATCATTTGGTAGAATGTGGGTACTAGGAAGCTAGCAACAGCAATAAAACATCAATTATACCAATGCCTTTTTTTCCTAAAAGCAAAAGCCACTAATCTGTCATATTTGGGGCACAAGCCTCATTGGAAAAGACAATGATGCTGAAAAAATTGGAAGCATCAGAAAAAGACCAAATATGAGATGGATTGATTCTATAAAGGAAACTCAACCCTTGAGTCTGAATGACCTCTGAAGGCCTATCAATGCCAGGCACTATGTATCATTTCAAAAACAAATATTTGGTTGTTAATCAAATATGTCTAATACTTGCTAAACACAGAGCCAGTGCAGCTGCACAACCAGCCCAGATATTTGCTTAAGGTACCAGTGAAGCTACAGCAGGCTGAAATGCACAGGTTATCTCTTTGTGTTAGGGCCAAATGCTATGACGAGACCTCAGCTTCACAATTGGGTAGTGATAGATTACTATTTGTCCAGATGTGCATTTTTGAAACTGCTGCCTCTGCACACTCAACTTGCAAGTAAAGACCAGTGTTTATCTCCTACCGACCAATTGCCAGAGAAAAACTGTCTGACTTGCAGTTTGTGGAGGTGCAGAAACCTTGTGGTAGGACAGAACAATATCCTTACTTACCACTTCTCATCATAAAGCATGTCCCATAGCTTGGCCCTCTGTTTAGGACAGGGAATGTATGACTTATCCAACTAACACTCATAATACAGTAGGTGAGGGATGAATGGAGTTTCAGTCCAGTTGCTACAGGGTGCTACACGTTCTCCACCCTGATCTCAGGTAATACCGTGCGGCTTTAGATGGAAATGGAATGTCTTTGTCTGGTCACAACAAAAGAATGAGCCTAGACAGATATGTGTTCATTTCATACAAATACACTTGGATATCTTTCAGCAGACAAACTGACATTTACGGGCTTGTAGGAGTGATCTTCATCTCATGGATAATGTCTTTTTGTTAATTTCTTCTAAATAGTCTTATAACATGGTTGTTTTTCTTATCCAAGTCTGTCCCTATCATATCCTACAAGATAAACATCAAGCATTTACTGTGAACAAGAGCATGTTACATTTTCCAGATGTTGTAGCTGTGGCTTTTTTCAGACACACGTGTATATCTGATGGCAGACATATATCTGATGCTATGTAGCACAATTCTCACATAGGTTACCTATAGCCTCATTTTTACCTATTCTGAGCACTTCCTGACTGATTTTAATATTCTGACTAGAGATGGGCACGGAACGAACATTTTTTTGTTTCCGTTACCGTTTGTCGTTTCCGTTACGTAACGAAACGACAAACGAAAATTGTGATGAAAATGAAACAAAACAAACAGAACCATGAAAACTGTGGTCGTTTCCGTTAATGGCGACGCGCAATGAAATGAGCTGTTTTAAATGTTAAAAAACGCCCTGGACATCTGTAAAAACACAGCAATAGTTATTTATATTGTCTGATAATACTTACCAGGGGGTTGGGGTCCTTAAAACGTTTGTTTTTGTCTTCTCCCATCACAATGTATTTTTCTTTTCCCTTTAAAATGGATGTCGCCACCAGCTACAAAATGGAGGCAAGCCATGTGATGTGGGAACATGTTCAACCAATAGCATGCCCAGGTTGCAGACTGGGTGGGCAGGTCTGGCAGCCACAGAGGGCATAAAAAGCTCTGGCTGCCCCCATCCTCCTTGCAGTCTCTGGTGGGAGTTAGGGTGGGATTGCTGTCTCTGCGACTCTAGCTTCAGTCCTGCAGCCTCCTTGTGTGCGTGCGTGCTGCGTACCTCTTGGTGAGTACCCTCCCCTGCCCCACAGTGCAGTCACTCTGCGGCTGCCTTGCACCCTGGGCAACGCACGCCACTGCCTTTGCAGCCTCCCTGCATACTTAGTCTATACTGTGTCTCTGCCAGCATCCATTTTTTTAGTGTTTTCCCTCTGGTCTCGGGCGTTGGGGGATGCCTGCGCACGGAAATGCTTTAAAAATCGCGCACAAAAAGCAGGTAGAAATGACAAATGAAAAAACAAAAAACTGTAACAAAATTTTTCAAACAAGTCCCGACAAATGGAAATGAACCGAAACAGACCTCTCAACGACAAACGAAAAACCGAAACACCATTTTTCTGTTTTGTGCCCATGTCTAATCCTGACCTTAACAACAGAGTTATTTACTACAAAACAAATGGGACTATTCTTGACTCACAATATTTTGATGCCTTATGGGGAAATTTGCTTTATTTCTTATGAGGAAATTTGCTTTGATCAAAGAGTGTTTTGGTTTAGAAGCACGCTTCTGGAACGCATTATGCTCATAAACCAAGGTATTACTTTACTTGGCATAGTCATATATGTACCTTCTAAAATAAGTCCCCATTGGGCAAAAATTAGTCCCATTGGGTTAACTCCTAGATATATGACTAGTATTGGATTATTGCCTTGAACAGTAAATTGCCTCTTTTCTTTATTTTTATTTATTTATTTATTTATTATATTTATATCCCGCTTATCTCCAACATAGGACTCTAAGCAGCTGACAACAAATATCACTTTACTCAAATCGGCAAAATTCTTGTTTCCTTTCTCTTCTTCCTCATTAACTGCAACGTCCACCATTGATTCTTAAAACCTCTGCCATTGTGGCATCAAAACAGTGAAGAGCTTATTGTAGTTTTAACTGGGTTCTTCTCCCAGAAAAGCAACAACACCAGTTATAGTAAGTTATGGTTCAGATTTCCTTTGCAGCATCCATCACCTTTCAGTTATTAATGTTGAAAAGATAACCAATAGAGTTTCTGCTGGCCCATTTAGCCTTGCATATAACACCTTCATGCCATCATCATCATCATGCAATCATTGCCAATTTGAGATTACCTTTCATGCAGGCTCCTGAGAAGCACACAGACTTCAATCTCTCTCCCTCTTTGACAACCATTTGGAACAAATACCTGATTTGTACGCTGCATCAAAGACATCACTTTATTCTTATATGACATCCTCTCTGCCTAATCTGGAGAGGGAGAGAGAGAGAGAAATAATCTTCTGCAGGTGGAAAGCTCATTGCTTGACTACTGTGCTACATATCCTGTATTACATTGTCCTCTGGCTGATTAGTATGTCAGACCTGCTGGGTCCAACCTGTATGTTTGCCACTCAAAGCAAAGTTAGCGCAATGATTCCGACTGTGAAACCTTGAAAACAATCACAGCAATATGTGAGCTGCTGCAGAAAGTCCCATTAAGTGGTATTGTGTCACCTTACGGTTTACTTAAGGCTAGACAGAGAGAGAGAGAGAGAGAGAGAGAGAGAGAGAGAGAGAGAGAGAGAGAGAAGGGAAAGCAAAAATGAGCGAATGGGCCACTTGACAAATAAAAGAAACAGCAAGACAGATGGACAAGAGAAGCTTACAGAGACACATGTGGTAGTAGGCAGAGACTGTAATATGTACAAAAATGCTTTCAAACATTCACACCACAAAATAATTTTTGATGTTGCCACTTTGCTACAGTCGGTCTCTGGAAATTTGAGAAGAGCACAAAAAACTTAAGGTATGGATAAGATCACATTCCTCCAGGCCAAACTATCAGTTATGCACAGGTGAAAATTATGAGAGTCCCCCAGTAAACTAGTTGTGCATGACCCAGGGGGAGTCCCAAATCTCCCCACATGATTCAGGATATGTATATAGTGGTCCCCCGCCCATTTGTGGTTCATATCGCGGGGCCACAGTATATGAAAAAAGACCCCCTGGGATAAGGGGGGAAAGGCCTGGGGTAAAGGGGGAGGGCCTGTCGGAGGCCTCAGAAATGACTTCCGGTTTGCAGAAGACCCAGAAAGGCCCTTGCAGGCCCGTTCGGGGCACCGCCAGGCTGGGGGTAAGTACAAGAACCCCCAGCTAGGTGCCCCAGGCCCAAACCAACCTGCATCTGCATATCGTGGATTTTCAATTATTGCGGGTCGGATTGGGTCCCTAACCCCCATGATAGGTGGGGGGGGGGTAAACTGTATTTTAGTTCCATTTCTCAGAATCCCATCACCCTGCACTCCTCCTCTCCAGATTTTGTAACAGTTTTGAGTTAGAGATGGTCATGAACTGAAAAACCGGGGGTTTGTGATGGTTCATGGTTTTTGGCTAACTAAGAACTCCAATGAACCCTCTGGAAAAAGTGCCACTTTGTGGTTTGTTTTTTCCAGTTTGTGCCAGGGGAAAGTCCTACCTGCTCCCTCCTCCACCACCACCTGCACATCCATTGCTCAGTGGCAGCAAACCCAGCATCCCTGCCAGGAGCCAGGCCTGCTGTATAGGCGGATGGTGGTAGCGGCAGCAGCAGCTGCAGCAGGTGAGGAGGTGACAGGAGATGCGAGAAAGCCGTGGGTATGCATCTATGATTGGCAAAGTAAAATGAAGCAACCAAGGGGGAAAAAGGTTTGGCAATTCATTTTGCTTTGAGAACACGAGATCCCCAAACTGCATCATGGACCAAGCCGCAAATCAGCCTCTTTTGTCAGTGTTTCTGGTTTCTGGTTTGGTTTGTGATCATCTGTAGTTTGAACTTTCTTTTTCTTCCCAGAAACAAACTGTGTATTTTGTGTACACTTTTCCAAATGTACACACACACACCTACACCATACCAAAGGGAAGATAAAAGACCTGGCACTCACTGGCAGACTCCTTTTGGCACCATTATGCCAGTATACTCTAGATCCAGTTGGCAGAAATAATTAATTTAAATTGATTTAAACATTCCTGTCCCACTATTTCTTCTTTCAAGCACCCCCCTCCCGCCCAGCCAACCTTAAAAGTCAGCAAACATAGGAAGGCATTCTGTAAGCACACCAAGACATTACTGTTAATTATAATGTCACGTACTCCAAAGCCCCGAACTAGAAAGTAAAATGAGACGAACTCTCTTCCTGTGTCAGCTCTGGCTCAAATTAAGTCCTGCAATTACCCAATAAAACTATCACGTCTGTCACATCACACACTCAGCTTATTGAGCAATAACTGCATTAAGCACATCATTATGTGAAGTTTGAACACACTTACCATGAGGCATTTTAAAAGGAAAAACTACTTTTATCCTCTGAGAAGACAAATCAGCCTTGAGGATGTATATGCATCAGAAAAAAAAACATGCACGGAAATTTTCTTTTGACTTGTTTCCTTCTTTCTGTAGTTTTCAAAGGAATGGGATCCTGTGACCAGTCATGGATATGTAAGCAGAAATGTCAATTCCTAGGATTTATGCTAGAATCACATAGTTGCAGCAGATGGCAGCATTGCGTTGCAGGATTTTAGGAGACATGGCCTAGAAGAGCAAGCCTTTTCTTGAGGGACCGCTCATCCTAAAAAACTAAAGGGGGCAACTTTCTTAGGTTTCTTTTTCTCCCTTTCCTCTTCTTTTTCTTTGCCAGCAAAAATCACATGACAATTTCACATGAACAAGAGCAAAACTGTTAGAAATAAAGCAATCCTAGGATAGGAAGATCCTTGGGGGATTTCTATACACACGAAAATCCATCTAAATCTCTTGCATAACATTTGGAAAATCTCCTAAGAATTCTCTAGATTGCAGAGCAGAAGGAGACAAAAGTCACTCCTGTTGTTTCTCCTGCTGGTGTCTTTGTTTTCGATTTTGAAGGTAAGTAACACAGAGGTAGCTGCCTAGATGCCCTAAGCACATCCGATCTCGCCTGATTTCGGAAGCTAAGCAGGGTCACCCCTGGTTAGTACTTGGATGGGAGACCTCCAAGGAATATCAGGTGCTGTAGGTGCATGGAGTAGGAACTGGCTAACCACTCCAGTATTCCTGCCAAGGAAACTCCATGGATATGGGGTCACGAAGAGTCGGTCACGACTGTAACAACACAACACACACACAACACAGAGGTGGGCAAAGCATGGCACTCAGGGGTTGTTGGGGTTTAGCTCTCACCCTTAGGGTCTCAGGCCTAAAACACCTAAGAAGCCACAGTCTGTCCACCCACTGTGAAGTTTTTTGTCTAGTCATGGCAACTTCACAATCGTTCCAGGATTAGATTCAATGCATCTTCTGAAAAATAGAGAATTCACATTTGGGAAACACGAGCAGAAGCAGATTACAGGTCTCACATCCTTCCTGTGGGCTTTTTGTAGACATTTAACTGATTCCTGTGAGAACCAGTGATCAATGGAACTTATCTGAAGTGCTGATGTTTTGAACTTTCTTTGTTCCTATCAGAAAGAATAGGTTTGTATATTTGTTAGTAGAGATGGGCACGACTTAGCGGTATTCCCGTTTCCGTTTCTGTTACTCGTATCCGTTACTCTACAGAAACGGAAACGGGAATTACTCCACCAGAATTCGAGCTCGAACCGACGAACGAACAATTTGGTCTGATTTGTCGTGCTCGTTACTTGCATCGCGGCGATCGCGCAATGCCAAGCGGCACAGAAAAAAGTTTTTAAAAGTTTAAAAAAAACCGATTCCTGGCCCTAAAAGTAGGCGAAAACTGTCTGAGGGCACCTACCAGGCCAGAAGGGTGTTTTATTTGGGGGGGGGTTCCCCGCCCCCCTCTCCTTGGCTATTGCTACTGCTGCGCTGCTGGTACCAGGCTGGGAGGGCGCATCCATTTGCCATGCAGTGCGGGGGATCCAAAATGGCGACCGCAATATTTTTTTTGAAATCGTTGCCCAAAACCCCACCAAAGCACCACAGAAACATGCGAAAATTAGCTATTTAAAATGCTTGAATTTTTACAGTAGCAGCAGTGGGTTTTTCTTGCAAAAAAAGTCTCCGTTGATTTTATTTTATTTTATTTTATTTTATTTTTTTACACCTGCGCATTCGCAATGATGGGCTCGCCCATGGAAGTGGACCATGCAAAGTTTTGGAGCCATTCCACCAATCGCATGGCCAGGTTTTGCTGACTGTACCAGGCTGGGAGGGCGCATCCATTTGCCATGCGGTGGGGGGGGGATCCAAAATGGCGACCGCAATATTTTTTTTGAAATCGTTGCCCAAAACCAACCAAAGCACCACAGAAACATGCGAAAATTAGCTATTTTAAATGCTTGAATTTTTACAGTAGCAGCAGTGGGTTTTTCTTGCAAAAAAAAGTCTCCGTTGATTTTATTTTATTTTATTTTATTTTATTTTATTTTATTTTATTACACCTGCACATTTGCAATGATGGGCTCGCCCATGGGAGTAGACCATGCAAATTTTCCACCAATCGCATGGCCACTTGGCCAGGTTGACCACAGAGACTTCTGGGATGTGCCAATCGGGCATAAACAGCCCACTAATCGTAGCCCAAACCCGAACCCTAAGCCTAAGCCTAACCCATACGCCAGTACACTGTCCTTCTAAGTGGGTCAGAGAGGCACCCAGAGGTGCACCCCAATACTCACCCTAACCTCACCCGTAACTAGCCTAACCCTAGCCCTTGCGCTAACCCGTCTTAACCCTAAACCAGATCTACTTGCATTGCACTACATGCAAGTACGTGAGACACAGCGGGTGCAAAGAGTCTGCCAGTCCGTCACTTGTGGCTTTGGCTGACTCCTGCAGCTCCCTCCAGGAGCCTGCTACCCCCTCCCCAAACCAGTACTAACGACAACGAAAAAATGAAAAAAATGAACTGACTAATTTTTGCGAATTTTCGCAAAAAATGGAAACGAGCCGAAACGGAACCGGCCCGACTAACGACAACTCGAAATTTTTTTTTTCAAGTCGTGCCCATCTCTATTTGTTAGTACTCTGGCTCTTTGAAGAGAAAGGCATGGAGCCAGTGAAAATAAAGCATGGAGAAAAGTGAATAAAAACTAATGTGAGGAATGACCAAGTGATAGACCAATGCGGTAGCTTCTACTTGCCTGCCATGGCTATTCTGTGAAGCGATACAAATGTTGAATATAGGTGCTTGAAAGGCATCTTCCTCATTTATTTATGTCACAAGACTCTCTAGGGACTCAGACATGGAGAGCTCTAGACCAGGCATGCCCAAACTTCGGCCCTCCAGATGTTTTGGACCACAACTCCCACAGTCCTTTGCCATTGCAAATACAGGCTTGGAATTCTGGGAGTTGTGGTCCAAAACATGAGGGCCGAAGTTTGGGTATGCCTGCTCTAGACCAAGCTATCAAACAGCTTTTGTACATCATACAAAGCCTGTCTACTTTCTTTATTGCTTCATGACTTAACAGATGTTTATGTTACTTATGACTCATCTGCCAAAATTCCATGTCAACATAGTTACAACCCAAACACTTTGGTTGAAGGACTTTAGGTGCCTTTAAGTGGTCTAAAATTACAAGGATATGTCAAGAAGCCTTTACACCTCCCCAACCCCCAATTCTCCAAAATACAAACAGTAGATCACCAGGCACAAAGACTTTTCAACATACTCTTGTACTAGGGCCTTGTTGTGCAGCTGTTCTTTCTATTGTTCTAAAAGCCTTGCCATTTTCCCCCAAAGCCTCCATTGAAAATAGGGAAGGGAATGGAAAATGAAAGCATGAAGTCCAAACTCAGAATCATCATTTGAGTTCTTGAAGACTTACAATAAGCTGTCGTATTTGAGAAGGGGGATCAAGATTGAACTCGGACTAAAACTACTGCCTTAGTGGGTGGCGGGGGTGTGGGGGGGAGATATTGCTTGCTACAATTGGAGACCGCCATAAAAAACTGGAAGGTAAAAAGTGTACCGTGCTCAGAAATGCATTCCGGCCACATGGCCACAGACTTGCACAACACTGGCTTTTTGGCTTGAAAATGGAGACGAGCACCCAACATTAGAGTTGGGCATGACTAGCATGCATGTGCGGGGGGAACCTTTACCTTTACCTATAGTATCAGACAGCTCTGATGACTGTTGTTGCAGTGCAATACTAGATCAAACCAATCACAGTTTCCTTGCATTCCTGTCCCCCCCCTCCCCCAATTCTGATTCATGGGAATGTCTTTTATTGTTTAACTGGAAATCCAGAAAGGAAAGGCAGAGATCATGTCACATCCCCTCAATGGTGGAGTGGTTGGACTCTTTTCTAAAGGGTGTAGAGCACTTTGGCACAGCCTGTTTGTCTTTTATTGGGCACAGGGCCAATCAGGGGGCTTCCACACATCTCTAATGTTGAACGACTCAGAAAAATTGGTATATGTTAATGATACAACAAAATAATGGATTGTAATACAATGCAAAAGTGCACTGATTTGGATCACAGTTAACTTTTCACTAAGCTCTCCTGGATCTTCTATGCTGTAAGAGCATGTTGTAAGAGAATGCACTGGCAATCCGTCTCAGAACAATGATTGTTTTTATATTGGACTCTTGGTCAAAATTGACAGATATTGAGACGGGGGGGAGGTAAAGCCATGGGGAAAATTTCACAATGGGCAGTAAAAAAAATTCAACGTTCTGAATTTGGCCAGCCCTGAGGACACATTCCCTCTGAACTGCAGAGATTATCAAATATCTGCCAGTCAAAAATGCTGATGGCACAGCCTATAATTGCAAAGCAGTGAATGCCTTATCTGTGGTGAGGAAATTGCCTTCAAATAACCAGGTCTAGAATAATTTTGTATAATCAGGCCATACCGTTTAGAAGAACAACTGGACGGAATTAGGCTATTATCAGTTCTTTTGTGGCAGTTCTTTGGGGCCTAGGCTGATCTACTGATTGGGTAGAACCTGAAATCCTATGCGCCTTAAAATATATTTCAGAATCCATCCTCCAGTGAGTAATAGCTAGAGAGACACTCATTCCCCAGCTGATTCATTCTCAGCCAAGAGCAAAGACAGGAGATAAAGATCACAACAGCCACAAATGTCCCAGACGATAGAGTGAATACTTTTCATATTTATTTATTTATTTATTTTTATATTTCTATCCCTCCAGATTTCCCCCCAGGAACTCAAGGCAGCTAACAGATAACAAAATTTGATAGTGCAAAGTAACAAAACCACAATAATAATACTATTAATAAAGCAGACATAAGATGGCAAAGAAAAATGGGCAGACATAATAAATCAAATCCCTGCTCAAAGTAAATCAACCCCCGAGGTCACCAAACGCAGCCGTAAATAGCCAAGTTTTTAAAAGCGTTGACTCTGGAACACTGGGAGGGATTCTGCAGCCCTAATATTACTCGGAAGAAACTATTTTCCACAAGCTCCACTTCTGGAGGTTTGGCCAAACTCAGTATTTCAGCATCATATAGTAAACACACCAATATTTTAAATATTTATGGATGTGCTATTTTAAAGGCTTATGTAGCCTGCATACTGTAAATAAAATTGTAAACCGCCCAGAGACTACGTGAAGTGGTATGGGGTGGTATATAAGCAGAACACTTTGCTTTTGCTTTATATATTCAAAATGAGGGTTATCACTGGCCTCCTTTGGTTTAGCAATATTACTAATTCATAAGTTTATTACGGTCATATGACCCAAAACAGTTGAACAGAACAGTACACAGAATAAAACTATAACATAACATTGCCAACAGTAGATTACAGTGTCATTTATCTGCCGCTATCATAGCCCTCCTATGGATTGCTGCCAAGAGGAATTTAGCCACCTGGGTAGTTACATATGAGTTCTTATCTGAGAGGCAGTACTCTACCAAGATCTTATCTGGACAACTTTGAAATTTAAAAATTAAAGGATAAATCAGGTCTCTTCTGATTTCTTTGTAAAGGGTACAATATAAAAGGGTATGAGTTAAAAATTCGGGTACCCCAGCTCCACAGGGGCATAAACGTTCTTGGCGTGGGGTTCCATTATATCTACCCTGAAGCATAGCTGAAGGAAGCACATTGAGTCTTGCCAAACAGAATGCTCTGCAGACTTGTGGGGTTCCTAACGAGGATAAATAGTTCGCTTGTTTCCGATACCCTGGTAGAATACCGTGTGCCTGGGGTGAGCAGGTTCTATTTGCTGAGGCAGTCAGTTCTTGTCTCTCAATGTCGCCAATTCGCTGACTAAGGGTTCGGTAGGCCTGATGTTGATTTAAACATTAGAATGGACTCGAGAGGCATTCCAATGGATCTAACTTTGTGTTGGATTATCTGTGACCACTTACTCGTGTAGGAATCAGATAACATATGGTATATGTAACCCAACTGCTCAGCCTGAAAATGAATTCGCAACCAGAATTTCAGGGTTTGATTCCATGCCCTAGTCTCTAAGCGATCTAGGCCTGTCTCCAGATATAAAGCTGCCCATCCCACACAGTTAGGGACCCCCAATATTCGGCGCAAGAAGGAAGACTGTATATTCTCAACGTTGGAATTGAATGCGCTTATCCAGATTGGTATGCCATACAGCAACTGGGGCCTAGTTTTTGCTGTAAAGACCCGCACAGCAGAAGGGATGTGGAATCCACCATTAATATAGAAAAACCGAGCAATGGCTGCCATACTGCTATGGGCCTTCCTATGTGTGTAGGTATGGTGGGCGGTCCACTCGCAGTTGGATTTAAAATATAGTCCTAGGTATTTAAATTCCTTAACTTGTTCCAAGAGGTTATTCTGAATTGGCCAGCGATGTTTCTTCCAGGCCTTGGTAAACACCATGATTTTAGATTTATCTATATTAATAATTAGGCTATTTTTTTTACAGTAGTCAGCAAAAGCTAGCAGTAGTCGCCTTAATCCCAGACGCGTTAAAGATAGTACTACAGCGTCATCTGCAAACAATAATAGAGGAACATGTTGAGTACCAAGTTTGGGGAAGTGGCCCTCAACCTTTCTTAGATGTGCATCCAAGTCATTTATATAAAGATTGAAAAGGTGCGGCGCCAACACACAGCCTTGCCTAACTCCTCTATTACTTGGGATTTCCTCTGTTAATTCGCCTAAGGAGCCATATCTTACACTGCAACTGGTGTCCGAATATAATTTTTTCATAAGAAAAAGTAGTCGTCTATCTATGGTGGTCTTATCTAATTTAGCCCATAATAATCCCCTGGAAATAGAATCGAAAGCCCCTTTCAGGTCAGAAAAAGCAGTAAACAGTCCACTCCCCCCTGTGTTTCTGTATTTTTCAGCCAAGTGTGCCAAGGTTAAACAGTGATCCAGGGTATTTCTGTTGGCACGAAACCCATTCTGTTCTAACCCTAATATTTTCTCTGTATCCATCCAGCTTGTCAATTTGTCAGCTAGGTGGCTTGCATAGAGCTTTCCTGTTATAGAGAGCAAACTGACAGGACGGTAGTTGGCTGGTAGGTTTGGCTTCCCTTTTTTAAAAATAGGGACTACCACTGCTTTAGTCCATGCAGAGGGTAACCTCCCGGTTTGATCGATCAAGGTAAACAAGATTGATAGTGGCACAGACCACCAGTCTGTAAAAGATTTAAAGAGTTCGGGGGGGAGTCCATCAGAACCTGGAGCCTTCTTTGGCTTTAGCTTGCCGATTAACTCTTTAATTTCCTCTGCGGATACTGGGGGCCAAGCTGGTAAGTTGGTTGGAATAAAATCTGTAAGTGTTTTTAGGGGGGCTGATGGATCATAAAATATACTAAAGAAGTGCTCCTTCCATACATGAGCTGGTATCCAGTGTTGCGGCAGATCAATGTTAGTTGCTGTGACACTGGTGACCAGCGTCCAGAATTGTTTACTATTGTTAGATAAGGCGGCATTAGTCAATAGGTCCCACCTAACTTTTTGGAGCTGCCGTTTTTTTTTTCAGCTATTGTCAGTTTGTATCGCTTCTTTAGTTCATAGTATCCATCTGGCAACACAGCCATTTGATTCTTACGGTAAAGCTGGTACATGGCATGTAGTTCTTTTTTTTAGAGAAGGCATTCTTTATCAAACCACCTCTCAGATTTGTACTTAGCCCTACCGCTTATCCCTGTTAGTGAGCGTGATGTAGTTTGTTGGTAAAGTGTATTATTTATTCTAACTGAGATTTTATCATAGTAGTGCATGGCGTCGTTTATGCTTTGAGCTTTAGTTAATTTTTCCCCCAGAATCCTTAAGTCTCCAGAATCTAATGAGCTTCTGAGGGAAGCTGCCACTTGGGGTGACCATTTCCCACTCATGTATCGTGGCTTATTCCCTAAAAGCATTCGGATAGCATTGGATCTTGTTTAGGGAGTGATTGCACTTAATCTTAGTTATCAAGGGAAAGTGATCACTATCGATCCGCTCACCAACGTGGAAATCTACAATTAGTTCACTTAGCTGTTGGGATACGCAGACATAATCGATTACACTGCTTCCTCTAGGTGAGCTGAAAGTAAACTCACCAGGAGAGTCTTGTGATGTTGTCCCATTTAGAGTGTATCTGCCTGTACCTATTAGGAGTTTTGCAAGACATATCCCTGCAGTGTTAATCTGGTGATCCTTAGAAAGTCTACAGTGCTGGAGTAGCTCTGTTTGGGAGTCATTCAACTCTTTGCTTAAAGCGCTCATTAAAGCCAAATCATCCCTTCCTAGCCTGGCGTTGAAATCTCCTGCAATTAGGGTTTCAGCAATATTTCTACCCTTGATGAAGTCCCTTGATGGCTACTAAATTACTGTTCTTTGTATGCACTTCCAACATTAAGTTGGCATTGAAATAATAAAAGAAATGGTTCTGAAGGCGATGAACAGGTGACATGTATGCACTTACAAAGCTACATAAATTTAGTAGAGATATACCTGATAAGTACTGAAGGAATTATGGACAAAAGGAGACAATGGAACATATGTGGATTTTCTGCCCCAAAATAGAGACATGTTGGCATGAAGTAATGAATTAGAACAGTCAGAAAATAATTATGAACAGAAAATGAACAGTCAGAAAATAATTATGATTGAAACTATTATTATTATTATCCTCTGTATTTACTGGGAAAAATGAGAAGCTAGGTAAGAAAAAGCTAATAAAAAGCTAATTGCAAACCTTATAGGGACAGCAAGGTGTGAGATTGCTAAAAGCTGGAGAAGCACTCAGGATCTTTCACTACAGACATTTATGAATAGGATATAGGAAACAGTGTGGGTGGAGAAATCAACAAATACAATTAAAATATATAGAGGAGAAATAAAGCACAGTTAATACATGGAAATCTGGAAACCCTTATTAAAATATATGAATAAGTTAATTGAGAAGAAACATGGCTTAGGAAATCATCTACGTAGATCAGGACGGTCCAACTGCTGCTTCCGTAGGGCCCTGCGGTTGACCTGTGGGTTGGTGATGTTGGTGGCGGGATCAGGTTTGGGGGCAGTGGTGGTGGGGCAGGGGTGATGGCAATGGGGGTGGCAATGGCAGTGGGGGTGTCTACGGCAGTGTGGGTGGCAGGGGTGGCTGTGGGGCCGGGGGTGGCGGGGGTGGCATGGTGGTGGTGGGCGGGGAGATGGTGGCGTGGGCATCGGGGGTGATGGTGGCGTGGGCATCGGGGGTGATGACAGCGATGGTGGTGGCAGCAGTGGGGGCAAGGGGGCAGGGCAATGTCGGCAGCAACGGGGTGGGGTGGGGGTGGTGATGATGGTGGCGGCAACTCCAGCAGCGTGCAACAGCCACGGAGGTGGGCCCAGGCTGTCTTGCTGAGCCTGTTCAGTTCTCTGGCAAGCAGGCCCAGCAAGACAGCCTGGGCCCACCTCTGCGGCCGCTGTGCGCACCGCAAAAAAACCAAACGGGCTCAGCAGGCCGGCCTGGGCCCACCGCCACCGCTGGAGTCGCCACCACTGCTGGAAAAAGTGAGTAAGTGTGTGGTGGGGAATTCCGCCAACACAGGGACCTGGCAGGTACCCCCTGAAGGTGCCGCGGGCGACTGGTCGCCCATGGTCGACATGCTGTGCAGGCCTGATGTAGATTGTTGATCTATAATTTTTTTTTATGATAGAAAAGGAAACTGAGAGACCAAATGTGACCCTGCTAAGCTGTGTAAGTAGCTGGTACATAAGATAGTAGAAGATTTAATAGGTAAACTGACTATAATGTAGGTGACTATGTTAGGTTAAGGTTATTTCTTTTCTTTTTTGTTTGTAACATGAAGGATTGTCAAAATAAAAGTTACTTTTTAAAAGAAAGGTTGGCACTAAAATTAAGTCCTAAGTCTGCTTGTACTGATATATACATCTGGTCTCCATTTATTCAACATTAAGTGCTTGCTAAAAAGCCACCATCTTTGCTTAAAAGAATTACTCTTATTGTGTTATATGTGATAGCCCCACTTCGTTTCTGAAAGTGACATCAATACTATGGCCAATCTCCTATTAGGATATAAGACATGATTGCCTTTCCACTCTGCATTATCTGAACAGGACAATAGGATTTATCACCCACTAGTTTCATATTGAAAAGTTGAAAAGTTGTAGTGGAAAAACCTGTACAATACCACTGATTTAAGAAAAAGGTTACCAAAATGCACCCTTTATAGCTGCTGACTTCTTTCGTTAAGGTCCCACTGTACCATTCTCCAATGCACATATTATTCTGTTTAAGTAGTTTGCATATTAACCAGAGCAGTCTGTTGTCAATGTTAACATTTTCTACATCACTCAAAAGTTGCTGTTGGCTTACTGAGTCAAAGGCAGCTGAAAGGTCCACCAAAGCATTACAAATGTTGTTGGTCCCATTTATTTTCTACATTAAATTACATAAAACAAATATATTGCTTGTCTCCTCTTGTGTTACCAATTCAGTGACAGTTTTCCCCAACATTTGATCCCAGTATATTTCATATCTTCTTTCCCAGCTTGAATATGCATATTTTCATACTTAGTGTCCTTACTATCTCTTCCATATTCTATCTATTTATTTACATCTATTTTAATACAAAGAGTATAGTCTGTCTAATCTCAACAATCTATTCAATCTCACTGTTTAGCTCTTCAATACTAAGCAATTTAGGATATATTTGGTTAACTGTATATCCTCTATATATCATCCACAGTATAATTACCTATTCTTCCAATGAGTCCCTATCAGCAGTCATCTCTAGTCATCTCTAATTCAAGTTAATACTTTATGGACTATTATAAAAGAGCTACCTCCTGGTCAATATGTTTCACTTTATGCATAGAAGTTCTTGTATATGCCGGATTGCCACTAGTCTTTTAAAAAACTGACAGATTAACATTTATGTATATCAGGTTTGTCTTCACATTTCCATTTTCCGTTTCCCATAACATACCAATTATCTAGTAGCCTTCGAAAGACAAAATACAGAAAACATTTTTATGTAATAAATTCACTAAGCCAAAAATTCTTTTTTTCAATTTTCCCTTTTCCTGCCAAGCCTCTTATCTTCACAAGTTGTTTTTCCCTTGTCAAATCCATTTTCTTCATAGGTTGTTGTGTTATCTTGATAGCAATCTTGATGGCTGCTCTGCTACTGAAAAAGTCCCAAATTTTCCTCTTTCTGGCACCAATATTAATTAAAACAGATGTGCCTATCATAATCTGTGGACTTGGCACATCTAAGGGCTTAGCCTGCACCATTCTTGTCATATTTGTGTTCATGTTGAGCTCTGCCCTCTGTTCTGGTATAATCTCTTGATTCGAGCTAATTTCAGTTTTTCCCAGGGATTTCATGATATCCAAGAGTTTGTATTGAGGTCTAGCTTGCATAGTTCCTGCTGTTGTCATATGTAGCTTGGAGTCTGGTGTCTGCTCTATTTCTGTTATTTTATCAGGATTGGAAATATTTGTAATTTTAGAGGTTGGGTCCAAGATATCTATTATGCTTTGTAATCCGGATAATAGTATATTTGCAAATTCTTCTTCCGAGACATTTTCCCAACCCATTGTGTTTTTTATTGTGGTTTTTGGTTTTTTTTTTACTCACAACGAACAGTTAAAATTGCTTGTAATTATAATTTTTGCCGTTAATTTCCAAAAGGGAGGGGTAAAGAAGGAGATGACTGAATTAAAGTCCAAGATGTAAAGAATAGCTATCTTTCAGCCTTTGTTTTCAAAACATGAGATTATCTCCAAGTCAAAAAAAGAGTTCTTTAACAAACAGCTTCTCCAATGCTACTTTTAAAACTGCGTCATTAAGTCCAGCAGATACCGAAAATACAAAGAACATAAAGTAATTTCCTTTAGGGTTGCATCTTAGAGTCACCACATACCAAAGAGCAGAAAAACATAAACTAATTTCCTCAAAAGAAAAGCAATAAAGTAGAGAGGATATAATGTAGTGTGAAAAAACCACTTCTTCTGTACTTGTCTTTGCTAAGACCCGCTTCCAGAAGAGGAGAAGGGTTGATACTTATTTGAAGAAAGCTATCAAAATCCAAGGAGGGGCTTCATATAGATAAGTAGAGGGGGAAAAGCAGATCTACTCATGACATGCCAAATATATATAGCTTATTTACAGCATCGAGCACTGACAGCTGTGCCTTCACCAGAATGGCGTTGGTCTTCCCCTAGTGGGTGGTAAGGCATTTTCCTGCTTCTACCGAAGTTCACTCCCAATCCCTTCATGTCTGCAGGCTCTGCCTTTTCTTCATTTCCCCTCCAGGGAAACTTATCCCCATAGGGACCCCTTTATCTGGAAGAATTCAACTTGATAAGCTGGATCACTTATTTAGCTGTGTCGCCGCAGTATAGCTGGAACCGGAAGTCCCATGGTAGATTTTATATAGAATCAAGTAAAACACTGTCCTAATATGGAACACTCCTTAAGAGACAGTAGGCTTCTTTAAGCATTCCTTATTATTTTCAGATATTTAGGGAGGTAACATATATTCTCCAGGTGCTTTAGCAGCTGTGTTTTCATCAGTGCAGTAGTATTCTGTCAGATAACTGAGGGTCAACTAAACAATTCTTATTCCAATACTATAGATTTAAATGATATCAAAATATTCCAAAAGGGGGATAAACATCCAAAGAATAATAGATATTTCTGGTTCTCAATTGAATTATATTTTTGAGATCCAGTGGAAGCAAATGATAAACTTTTCTTATCACTGTGTTTTCTTATTATGCTTGATGTGACTTGGAACTAGACGTGGGCACAAAATGGAAAGATAGCATTTTGTTTTGTTTTGTTTCAGTCTTCATTTGATTAGTAACGGATTTTTAATAATAATTTTCATCACGAAACTAAATGAAACGAAATGCTCTGTAAGGCTATAAATAATGGGGAGCTTCCCTCTTTTTTATTTAACTGGGAACCCACTGCCCTAAAACAAAGACCCTTAAACCTCCCAATCAATTTGCTTTCAAGCATAGAATGCTTTGTAAACAAGCTAGAAACTGAATGGCTAGCTGCTGCAGGGAGAGATCAAAGAGATAAGTTCAACAGCTGATCGACAGTGTGGTGAGGGCAGGAAGGAAAATATTTTTAAAAATAACCTCCACAGTCCTACTTAATCAGGAAAGCAAAAGATCGGCTGGGGTTGCATTAATCAGGAAAAGAAATAATCAGTTTAAATGTTGTACACACAGCCAGTGAAGGGAAGAGATCAGCTCCTGGCTAGCTTCAGGCAGATCAAGATCAGAGATAAGCTATCTCAACAGCTGAGGCACAGGAAGGGAGGAAAACAAATCATTCAGTTTAAAAATAAACCTCCTGTTCTCAAGACAGCTGGATCAAGATGCTAGGATAAATTGTTTCATTTCTGAAACAAAAAATGATGTTTCATTTCATTTCTTGACGACACACTGCTGTTTCATTTCATTTTATAAGGTTTCATAAGCTTACAAAATGATGAAACAGCGTGTCGTTTTTGTAAGGTGTCCATCCCTACTTGGAACGTCTCATGTCCTGCCATCTAAAATGAACCAGCAGGATCTGGCCACATAAGGTGCCAGCTTGCTGTAAATGTAAAGTATGCCACTCCCAAATAGCAGGATACGCCCAGAACAAAAGTGTTCAGATATTGCCCTGGAAGCTCCATTTGTCTGGAATAGTCTTAGTTTTAGTTTTAGATGTTTTTTTAGATTTTTTATATCCACTGTTTTATCGTGTTTGATACTGTAAATTGCCCAGAGTCTCCTCTAGGGAGATGGGCAGTGACAAATCTAGACAGACAGACAGACAGACAGACAGACAGACAGACAGACAGACAGATAGATAGATAGATAGATAGATAGATAGATAGATAGTAGATAGATAGATAGATAGTAGTTATGTATAATCTCTCCCTAGTCTTATCTGCCATTCTCTGTGGTGGAAACAGAAAAAAGACCATATTTGTAGGAAGGCAAAGGTAATTTTCTGGCTTCTGTGCACTTCATAAACTTTGAACCTCCATTTCACCTCAGTATGTGGGACACCAATGAATTGGTAGCTGAAGGCACTCTGTCATATTTTTTTTACACTGAGGAGATGCAGAGAGAAATGAGAGGGTGCACGTGTGACCACAAGATGGCAATAAACAGAACCTGGCGTCAGAGGATGACACTGCTGCTCTACATTTATCCACCATAGTAAGTATTCTCATAATTTACTTGACATTTCTTCTTCTTCTTCTTCTTCTTTCTTCTTCTTCTTCTTCTACTACTACTACTACTACTACTACTACTACTACTACTACTACTACTACTACTACTACCACCACTACCACCACCACCAAAGTACACTAACAGAAACCTGGTGCAAAAGAATATACTTATCACATTGTTTTGGTGCCAAACTACACAATAAGCTCTTTTAATTGTTAAAAGCACATCTGGTTGTCCCAAAATGAGCTTTCCCCTGGTCAATTAGCTCTCCTTGGTGTGTGATTTATCATCTGTTGTTTCTCTGTTGTATTATTGGGTTTATTTGTATTCTTCTGTTGGTTTTAACTGTTCTGATCGTTGCTTGCTTTTTACTATGCCTTTGCATTGGATTGGATTGCGGTGTATGGGGGTTAATCTGGTCGTCACTTGCTTTTTTCTGTGCTTTCTGCATTGTGTGTGGTTTTTTCTGCTGTGCAAGGCTTTTTTGTTTTTTTCTGACCTCCAGAATGGATTAATTACTTTCCCATTCATTCATATGGGAGACTACATTTTGAGATACAAAAATTTTCTATCTTGAGACACCACTGTACTTTTAAAAGAGGACATGGGTGGTGATGTGGGTTAAACCACTGAACTTCTGGGCTTGTTGATTGAAAGGTCAGCAGTTCAAATCCATGTGATGAAGCCAATTCCCACTGTTTGCCTCAACTCCTGCCAGCCTAGCAGTTCTAAAGCATGTAAAATGCAAGTAGATAAATAGGTACCACATTGGTAGGAAGGTAATGGCATTCCACACATTTGCACATTTAGTCATTCCACTCACATGACCACAAAAATGTCTACAAACAAACACTGGCTCTTCGGCTTACAAATGGAAATGAGCAGTGGCCTCTGAGTAGGAAATGGCTGGGCTTGATTGGGCCTGTTTGCAGCCTCCTGCCCTTACCCCAGGTCTGGCACTGCCCCGAACAGGCTTCTGACTTGCTTCCTGAGCCTGCTGGAGGCCTCAGAAGTTCTTTGCGGTAAACCAGAAGTGATTCTAGATCACCCAAAACCACTTCTGGGGCCTCTGACAGGCCCAGGAAGGCTGTCCGAGGCCTGTTTGGGGCAGCGACAGGCCTCAGGTAAGTGTAGGAGCCTCCAGCGAGGCCCCCTAGTCCCAACCCAACCCAGCATCTGCACATCACAGATTTTCCATTACCACAAGTTGGGAAAACCTTTACCTTTACCTCTTTTACTTTTGAAAGTATAATTTAACACTGATTGGGTTTCAACCAGCACATTGTCTCCAGTTCTGGAAGCTGTAGTTTTTAAAAAATACTTTCCCATGTTCTTTTGAAAGTGTTGTTACCAGTTTCAATAGGGAAAAATGTTAAGTTCCATATTTGGGGGGGGGGGAATTCCAATGCAAACATTGTATATGGAATGAGTTGCAATAAACCCCCGTCTATTGTGGGGATTAGGGACCTGACTTGCGATAATGGAAAATCCATGATAGTTAAATGCTGGGTTGAGTCGGGACTTGGGGGGGGGGCTCTCTTGGCAGCTCCTACCCAAGGCCTGGCACTGCCCCAAACAGGACTTTCCGGAAAACAGGCTGGTTTACCGGAAAGTACTTCTGGGGCCTCTGACAGGCCCAGAAAGCCCACCGGAGATCCGTTCAGGGCAGTGACAGGGCTGTGGTAAGTGCAGGAGGCCTCAAACAGGTCCAAGCAGCTTACCCCAGGGGGCCTTGTCTTTCATATACTGCAGTCCTGCAATATACCGGGACCGCAGTATATGAACTGTGAAATGACAGGGGAACACTGTACCCCTCGTTTGGGAACAGTATGTGTGGAAAGGAACTAAGGTCTTAGTTGACTATAAGTCAAAAATCAGTTAACAATGTGATGTGGCAGAAATCGAATGTCCACATCAAGTGAAGGAATAATACCATTCTACACTGCTTTGGTCAACCCTCACCTGGAATATTGCCAAAATTCTGTTGCATAATTTATACTGACATATGGGTGATGATGTCACAGGCAGGGGAGTAAGTCCATAATTATGCAGACCCTGCTTTTATGTCAAGGCTTGTACGATTTTCAAACCCATTCTAATTGCATATGGGTTGTGTGAGTCTGGGATGGATGCAGGAACTCTTTAATTATCAGCAATTTCCTCCATCAGATGATGTTGTCAAAAGTGACAGGCTACAGCTAATTATAAGGGTCATGCTTTCATCCCAAGGCTTCCTTGATTTGTGCATATGAAGACTGATTGTGCATGAGCCATTCCAGCTCTAGGATTAAAGGAGGAACTCTTTAATTAGCGGCAATCTGCCTCTGCTGGTAATGTTATCTCCCTTATACAAGTGTGATTTACGCTAGAGGATTTGTGCCACTGTGTTCAGTTCTGGTCATCACAATAAAAATTGGGAATTGACAAGATAAAACATGTTCAGAAACAAGCATTTATCCTTTTTAATTTACTTATCAACTCTAGAAAGATAATAAAAGATTGTACTCTTCAACTTTCTCCAGCTCCAGCCATTTCCTCCTGCACACTACAAGGAACTGAGGCAATCCTGTAGCAGGGTTTTGTTGTTGTTGTTGTTGTTTTGTTCATGCATATCGCCAGGATTGTGCCATGAGCTATTATGTTTGACAAGGGAAGTTAATAATAAGGAAGAGGCAAGCTGTAAACATTTTTAAAACTTTCTAGAAAAAAGAATGTGATGCCTCAATGAAGATCATTTAACTTTCCCAGGATACAAATAGCAGCTAAATTGGAATTTCTTTCTTATATTTATTGGTTGTTATCCATATAATCAACAACAGCAATGGGAAACAAGTTTATATTTTTCTGTGCTTGACTCAGTTGCTCCACAGATATTATCTCCCTATTTCAAACAAATACTGTCATAAAAGAGGCTATAACGGTATTAAATTAGACATGCCAATTGTGCAGAAGTGGTGCTGAGGCTACCAGAGACTCTTTGCCATTTATTTTATGGCTGAGGAGAAATTTGTGTCACAGTTAATATCTGACACCCACAAGTTCTTAGGATTTACTTCAGCTGCCTGCCTACATGGGCTCATATCTCTCCTAGCAGAGCGGGTCTTAGAAGTGCTTACTTTTGGCTAGATTGTACTCTTAATGTTTAATTAAACTCTTCATCTGCAGTGATTCATCTGTGTCATCATAGTTCACTCTTTTGGTGTACACATCAAAGCACTACCACATGGAGTCCATATTTAGCAAAGTTGTCATGGGTATCTTGTCATATTCCATTAACATGCAGTTACAGTAAATTACACAGTATGGTTTGTTATGGATGGTCTGTCCTCCCAGTTAGTCCCCCCCCTTCTTCTTTGGCTGATCTCATTTTACTGCCTTTTCCTTGTTACATCTCCTAATTTGCAAACATTTTGCACAAGAGTGCAAGCACAGTGAATGTATTTGTTTCAGAAGGACCATGGTAGTACTAGAGAAGAATTTCACAACCTCGAGTCCCCAGATATTCTTGGACTACAACTCCCAGAAATCCTGGCCAGCCCAAGTGAAGACTTCTGGGAGCTTTAGTCTGAGAGCATCTGGGGACCAAAGAGTGGGAACTAGACATGGGCACAAAATGAATTTGTTATTCGTTATTTGTTTCATTACATAATGAAATGAATAATGAACCTAGGAGTAAAAGTTAAACGAAATGAAACAAACCAGGAAAATTTGGTTCGTTACGTTTCATTTCGTTAATGGCGGCGCATGAAGAAATGAGCTATTTTTAAACACTTTAAACAGATGAGAAACACTTGCAAAATATCGTAAAAAAAATTGTGCCTGATTATAGCTATTAGGCCGATGCCAGTGATTTAAAACATCTAAAAATGTGTTTTAAAGAGATTGGTTTTTTTAAAGAGGACAAAACGGCTGCTGCATACTTTTGCTAATGGCAGCAAATCTGTCCAGAATGGCATTTTTAAGGTATTAAAACATCCTGAATATACTTAAAAACCCTGCAAAAAATATTTTTTCTGCCTGATAATACCTAGCAGGGGGGTGAGGAGTGCTTAAAACGTCTATTTATATGTTTTCTCAGATCGGGTTTTTTTTTTTTTTTTTTGGATGCTTAAAGTGGCAGGGAGAGGCAAATATGTTCCTAACCTTTTTTTTTTCATATTTTATTAGGGTTGATTTGAGTGTCCTGTTCTTTTTTTTTAATTTTGATTTTATTTTTAAAATTTATTTTTTAACGTGCAAGGGGGGAAAGGGGTTATGCATGCATGTTTACACTCAGGATTAGGCTTACTAGTTCCCTCCCCCCTTCTCTTCTCCTTTTTTTGAGTTGATTTATAGCATTGTTGGATTTTTTTAAAAAAATATTATTTATTTTTATTTTACTATATTATGCATTGAGCACAGGCACATGGGCTAGCCACGTGAGTTCTTGGACAACTTCAACCAAATGCTTTAAATCTGACAGTTGCTGCTTGTCGCACATATAGATTTTTTAGGAGACAGATATGGTGGTCAGGCACTGCCATTTCTTTAAGAACTTGCCATAGTTTGTTGTGGTCTCACACAGTCAAAGGCTTTGGCATAGTCGATGAAGCAGAAGTAGATGTTTTTCTGGAACTCTCTGGCTTTCTCCATAATCCAGCGCATGTTGGCAATTTGATCTCTAGTTCCTCTGCCCCTTCGAAATCCAGCTGTACAGTGGAACATAGCAATGAAGTAAAGGATGTTGCCTGCTACACCAGGGTGGGGATGGGGGTGGGGTTGTTCAGCAACTAGGTGACACCACAATCACAGCATAAGGGAGGTGAGAAGTTTAAAAGGCCTCCCTGGCTGCCTTACATTGGTTACCTGTTCATTTCTACACCATCTGCACCAGGTAATGTTAAAAAATGCTAGCTTCTGATGAGATCTGCCTGTTTCACTTGTTCTTCCCAGGCTGACCCCTAGAGAGGTCCAGAAAGAGAAGATCAAGAACCTGGCCTTCTTGGCAGTCACTCCTCTTCCCCAGAACAACCTTCCCCTTGAGATTCACCTGGCCCCTTCACTAGGAACATTTAAGTGGGTATTAAAAACATGGCTGTTTAGATGAGCATTCCCAGAGATTGTGCCACCACCATAACACAATGTTGCTCTCCATAAGATCTCCAGTCCCACCATTTTTTTAAACTTTGACAATTGCTCAGACAAATTTAGGTATTTTGTTTATTTTGCCTTTTATGTGCTATTTAATTTGAATTTGTGTTTATTGTGCTTACTATTTGGTCTTTAACTCTTATTTTATGCTGATGTAAACCACCCAGAGTGGCCTTTGTTGCCAGGTGGGCAGTAATTGAATGAATTAACTAATTACAGGTAATTAATGACAGACAGACAGACAGACAGACAGACAGACAGACATAGATAGATAGATAGATAGATAGATAGATAGATAGATAGATAGATAGATAGATAGATAGATAGATAGATATGGGGCAGAGAAGACAGAGCAGCAAGACTAAGAAGTTGAACCATGAGGATACAAAAACGGGCAATGATGGTGAGCTAAAAGGCTGAAGTGACGGAGGGTGAGAGTCCAAGGCTGGTGAGAATGACCCCAAGAGTAGCAGTGCGGAATGAACAGAGGCAAAGAGTAAAGGACAGCAGAGGTGGAGTAAGAGGCAAGAATAGCCAGAGAAGGGACTGCAAGAAAAAATGGGGCGATCTGCTTAGTCTTCTAGGCCAAGTGGCAGTCCCCCTGGGGAACCAGTCCCCTCTGGAAAGTGGGAGCTGGACTCCAATTGGTCATCTTTGAACATAGAGACTACCAGTTCAGGTTCGAGGGCAGGTGAGTGTTTAGTAGTAGTAGTGTTTAGAAGACTACCCACTGTTGGATGGTTCAACTTCATTCAGCAAAAGAGTCTCCATCTGGTCATATGTATCTTCCTTTCAAACCACTGAAGCTTACTTTCAAACCTGGGGGAAGCTGGGGAGCTGAGCTGGACAAAGGTGATCCCATCCCACAGTGCTGTCCTGCTTTGTTGTTGTTCAGTCGTTCAGTCATGTCCGACTCTTTGTAACCCCATGGACCAGAGCTTGCCAGGCCTTCCTATCTTCTACTACCTCCCAGAGTTTGATTAAATCCATATTGGTTGCATCGATGACACCATCCAACCATCTCATTATCTGCTGTCCTCTTTTCCTTTTGCCTTCAATCTTTCCCAACATCAGGGACTTTTCCAAGGAAACCTCTCTCCTCATGAGGTGGCCAAAGTCCTGGAGCTTCAAATCTGTCCTTCTAGTGAACATTCGTGGTTGAATTCTTTCAGGATGGATAGGTTGGATCTCCTTGCAGTCCTGCTAGTTCCCCTAATTGGGGCTACCTACCAGTGTCTGGCAGCACTTAACTTGATGTGCAGGCTGGATTCCACCAAGACATCCACATGTCATGTTTCTGCTAAGATGTACTCACTAGTACACCCATCCTCTTCAAGAACTGCATTGGGCTGTGCCCTTATCCTGCTGGTACTCAGCTGACCAGTGTGCCTGCCCCTGCAAGAACTTAAGACTCAGCAAGAGGGAAAGCAAGAGGAACTGCACACTGGAAAGAATTGGGTAAAGATTCTAAAAAGAACAGGCATGGCATTGTGAAATGCTCTGTCCTTGCTTCCAGAGTATAATGAAGCTTTGCAGAGCTTCATCTTTGCTATCTGGTTCTTGAAGCCTTGACCTGAGGTCTTGACATCTTTCCTCTGCTGGATAATGGAGAGGTTACACTGTGCATGTGAGTCAAATAGTGTTGCAATGAATGGACTCTATAGCATTTTTCATGCTTCAGCTTAGTCTTGTGCACACCTGGGCATAAGTGAGAGAACATATTTAGATTTATAATGCCAGTGTAAGCCTGTTTCCGAGCTAGATAGCTCAGTGAATTAGAGCATCTGGTTTTGGAATTCATTTCCCCATTGTATATTGTAGGAGAAAATACACCTTGCAAAGTTGGATAAACTATATGATCACAGAACACCCCCCCCCCCCAATAAGCAAATAGTAAACCTTTTCTGCTTACTCTATACCTAAAAAGCCCAGAAGAGGTCACTATGATTTGGAATCCATTTAATGTTAAGTAACTAATGTTATTTCAAGGTCTTATTGAACTTGCTGCAGCAAGTATGTTAAGGATTCCAGCCTTAGATTCTTCTTTCTAACCTTTATGCTGACATGCAAAGAAACAATAATATGGCCTGTCCTTGAAGAAAAAAACACTTTCTGCTTATGGAAGGCCAGTTTTGATGACACACAATGCTATGAAAACACTTCCGAGTCTTTGTGTGCCATTATGAGGGCTTCCACATGTATTTCGTAGTGATGTGCATTTAGATTCAGAAATAGAATTCGTCAAATAATGCCATATCCAGAAAATTCTGAATATATCCAAATGTGAATCTGATACTTCTCAATATCTGTAATAATAATATTTGAAGTCTCGATTACTTATAGAGATTAGAAAGCAAAAGGTGAGGTTTATTACCTAGGGGGGGGGATGAAAGTTAAACCTATTTCTCATGCATCTTAATTTCTTGAGAAATGAAACTTAAAGACATGAAGGGAACAGAAAACTCAATATCTCCCACTTGGAGTTGCCATGCGTTTTTAAGGGAGGGGTCTGTGATGAGAAAAAAAAAACACCTGTAAGCAGTCAAAAACACCAAAGGTAATTTCACATAGGCTGTATTATAGGTGAAAAGTGTATATAGGTTCTTACAAATCCCCCAAAGATTTGAGCATTAGGAAAAGGACCCAAGGCGGCTTAAGGTAATGAGGGACAATATATACATTCCAGTACATTTAAGACATATTCAAGTTTGAGAACAGGGAATTGAGGGGCATCTTACAGCATTAAAAGACAACATTACATTAAAGCTACAGAGAATGTAAGCAGTTAAAGAGAGAGTAAAAAATTCCATGTAAAAGTTATGAGTGAGGAAAACAAACATTGAAAACATCAAGTCTATAAACACAAAGTCTATGTGACCATGTATGGTAGATTCATAAAAATACATGTAATAGGTAGTCCATCATTCAGGGAAAGCTTGCATGAAGAGAAAGCTTAATTATATCTTAATATTTTAAGTATAGTTTATTGTCTGTGAAGATTCTCAGTCATCAAATGGAGTGAGGAGTGTACAGACCTCTACATTGGAGAAACTGACCAATCATTAAACAGAAGGATGGCCCAACACAGGAGGGGCAACAGCTCAGGACCAGAATCAGCAATACACATCCACTTGAAGGACAAAGGGCACTCATTCAAAGATGAGGATGTACACATATTAGACAGAAAAGATAGGTGGTTTGAAAGAGGGGTCATGGAAGCCATTCATGTGAGCATTGAAAACCCCTCTCTCAACAGAGGTGGGGGGTTCAGGCACAGTGTATCTACCATTTATCAGGTTGTGATTTCAACAATACACAGACAAATCAAAATACATTATGCGTTTCAGCATCTTAAGCCATGGTTCACCTTAAGGCCATTGAGACTATTGTCTTCTTAATGAGCCTATTCAAGCCATTGTTCATCTTATGAGCCTATTTCAGACCAGGGTGACAAGAGGCTAAGTGAACTATAAAATGGAGGACTCACAACTAGCTTTCTTCAGACTGATGAAGCTGTTTGGATGAGCAGCGAAACGTTTCAATCATTCAAGAAAAAGAAGTCCAGTTGCCATGACTCAATTTACAGATATAGTTTATTGTGTTTTTAATTTGACTTTTTAAACAGTAGAATTATGTCTCCTTATCAGTACAACAGTATAATTGACTTCCCTTATTGGAAAAAAAGGCAGCCTATGAACAAACAAATAAATGGAAAAATTATGCTGGCATAAATCCATTGATGAAAATTTCAGCTGTGAATTAAGGAGTCAGCATAGACATTTGCTGATGTATGCTGAATCGCACGACTGGTGGGGGACACCAAATTACCTGCACCAGCTTCTCAACTTACTGCAATATACAGCTGAAATTTCTGCTGGTAGATTTGCTGCTCGCGGCTATACATCATGGCTTTCTGACCATTCCATCTTTGTATGTACTTTGCATAATTATGTGCATTTTTTCATATGTCTTTAAGAGGTACATTTGTATGTATTTTTAGTAGTAAACTAAGATGCAGAATTCAAAGAAAGGTGAATTTCAAAGTGCTTGTGGGTTGAATCAGTCGGGATCTGGAAGGATAACACGCAAAGTTTCAGGTTAATTTCTCCAACACTGAGGTTTTACATACGCAGAAATTTGCAACAGGAAATAAACCTTGCAGAGAAATGGAAATTTGTTTGTTCTGTTCCTGGGCATGTGTTTGGGTGGGGTGAGACCCTAAGGCATATCCTGAACATTCTCAATTGCTGCATCTGTCTTCATTTTCCCAGAAATGAATCTGAACACTCAAGCTTTGCCTTGTGACTATGTGCAACCATCTGGATTCTTGACTTCAGCATCTGTTAATAATGCAATTTGCCAGAAAAGGTGACAGTGGAGAAGGACAGATCATCGTGACCAATGGTGAAAATTACAACTGCAAACCTTGCCAAATGTGTACATTTCTGAGGTAAGGTTGGCTTTGTCTCACAGGGAGTCTTGGGAATAAGGCGCACTGTGAGACAATTTCCATCGACAATTTTGAGGCCAACAAAACACTTATCCATCCATAATCAGGACTGGCGAAGCATGCGAGAAGTGAAAGCCTCCTGAGTGTCTGCATGTGTGTATTTGTATGTTTGTTAAAAAAAAAAAAAGATGGAAACAGAAGTGGAAAACAAAAGGGGTTACAAGTAGAAGACATTGCCATTTAGATTTGAATGAGGCAGACACTTGTGCCTTTAAAAACTCCTTTGGAAGCACTCCAGGGGACCAAGTCATGGAAACTGGTTGTTTGGCTTGTCAAGCTCAACTGAATTACTTCTTACATCACTGTTTCTATCTTTAACAGAACAATTAACATATTTTTCCACATTGTGCAACAAAACGCTTTTCAGTAATTGTTTTGCAGCCTCAGACAACTCTTTTAGCATCTTTTAAACTTGCCAGAGTGAAAAATTGAACATGAACACTTTATTTGCCGAGAAGGGACAAATTCTTCTAAACCTCTGTTTCGCTCCTCTGCTCCAAAATAAGCCAGATAATGGAGCAAATAAAATTATCTGCAAAGTCAAGTGACTTTAAAATACCCATGTCCCTAATAGGATTACAATAACTTGTGGAAAGTCATTATAATTATAAAGGAAAAGATTAAATATGCAGTAAAGCAGACATAAATTAAAGAGACATATTGAAAGCTATTAAAATAGAGGAGTAGGCAAATGAAACTGGAGGTGAAAAAAAGGAAGCCAGGGCCAAATTAAGAAGAAATTGACAATGTGCCTGTCACAGTATGAAGAACGGGTTAACTGAAAAGAAATTATATTCTTGATGGCATATTAATTTAAATAACAGACTTGTAAAACTAGTAAATGCAATAAAACACACTGCAGTTCAAGAATTTCAGTTTAATACGATTCTGAAGTGAATTTAACAAGGTTTGGACCTCAGTTAACTAAATAATGAAATATCCACCTCAAAGATTCACCTTTAAGAAATCACTTCACTGTATGTAGTTCAGGAGACAGGTGAAGACTTTCCTTTTTAAATATGATTTTAATAACTGAGGGCTTGCCTGGATGTCATAATACTGCTGTTCATGCACCCTTGAAATCATTTTAAAAATATCTATCTACAGTGATATATAACTAAGTGTGTAAATTCTTTTGATCAGAAAGTGAGTTGTGTTTTTTTTAAAAAAAAAACATCCACAAGGAGGTTGTTTATTTTGACTCAATTCTGGTCACATGTTCAAAAACATGTGTGAACATGAACACCTCTGTTGGAGTAAATAATGTCTGTGAAGGGTTTGTCAAAATGGATGCCAAGTGGAATGGGTTTTGGACTTCAGGATACTCTTCAGTTCCAGCATTTTCTCCAACATTCCCACCACCCTGTTTCTATTTTTCCACTGCATTGATCTATCGCTATGCCACTTCAAAATTTTGAAAAACTGTATAAACTAGGTTTATGCTCCCCTTCCCAGTTGTCTCCTAAAATAGGTGCTTGAGTTTTACCAAGCAAAGTAAACATACATAACTAGTACTACTGGTGGATGGATCCCAAGTGATGATGAAAGTAGGAGGCAATCAGTTGAGGTGAAGAATTACAACTGGATATGCCCTCCTCTACTGCAGCCTCACCACTCCACCCACCTGCCAACGCTTCTGATGTTGCCATCATTGTCATTTTACCTAGCTGCTGCCTGGCACTTCCTTACCATGCCACCTCTCTCCTTTGTCCCATTGCCATCATATGACTCCTTAACTTGTACAGTCAGCCATCATGTTCTTTCATTTCATTTCTACTGCTGCGTCCCCCCCCCTAACCCAGCCCAACCACTACTCTTTCCCCTCCTTCCCACCACCATGCATATCCTTGTTTCTCTTTGCCCTCCAAATGGGAAAGCCAACTGAAGGGATCTTAAAGAGGCATCCTGTTTTGTGGTAAATCAAAGGAGCGGTACTTGTGGATTCTGTAGGATGCACGCACCGCCACAATATCCATGCAATATGACATTGGTTTCTATAAACCTGAAGCAGCTCAATTTAAGTTGATAGTGTAGCTGCACCCTGAATTGGGCAAACAAACAAACACGCACACAAACAAAAATACTAGTTTTGATTTGTGGGGAAGGGCCATTACTATTGCTGCTGTTTAAGTTTTCAGGCATGTTTTATTGTGTTTCCAAGGAGTTTTTAAGGGCTTTAAATTAATTGTTTTAATAGAATTTTATGTTTAATTTTTTTCAGTGCAATAAATTATTGTGGATTTAATTGCCTTGTTTGATCATTAATTCGTTAGGCATCTTGGGATTTCTCCACTGGGAGAACAGTTGCATAAAGATGGAATGAGTAAATAAAAATAGTTTCCACAAAAATCTGCCACAAACCCATGTTCCTTAGTGTAAATGGGGGAGTTTACCTTGTGCTAGAATTATCAGGACAAAATCAGTACAGTATTTTTTAAAAATATATATATTATATTTTTATTTTAGTTTTATTTTATTTTTGGCCTGATATGTTAGCACAGATAAACATGGCTACCTCATCTGAAACAAAAACTCAGACTAGAAAGTGATGCCTAATCACGTGATAGCTGCTTGGGTTCCCTATGGTGTCTACACTCATTGTTCTGCTGAAGCATGGCTAATGTGATTAGCCTCCAAGGCAGACAGCTTATGCTTCTGGCCTTTTTGCCCCCATCTCACCATGACTAAAAAGGGCATGGCCCCTAGGATGGTTGATCCATTCTCCCTCATGCATTCACCGGCATCCATACAGCTGTTAGATGGAATAATGCCAGGCACTGGACGGCCATGTCAAATCATGATTTAGGATGTCAGCGAGTGCAACTATGCACAGCAAGAAAAATGGAATTAGATCCACATAGAAGTTGCACGTGGGGAGTTGGATTTCCCCTGAGTTAGTTGGCTTCAGCCAACCACACCGGAGTCAACATACAGAGAGGAGGAAATTCGCACTTAGCCTGGTTTGCAGGCTGTTAAGGTACCTCTCCTCTGGCCCACCCAGATTTGTAGGAGGCTGGTTTAGAGCAGAGCTAGCTTAACAGCCTGCAAACCAGGCTAAGTGCCAATCGCTTCCCTTTTCTCTGTTGATTTCTTGCTCTCTCTCTTGCTTTGGCCACTTAGGTGCCCTTGCACTAAGGCAGAAAACCTTTAAAAGAAGAAGAAGAAAGAAGAAGAAAAGAAGAAGAAAGAAACAGAACCGGAAGGGAAGGGAAACATAGATGAAAGCAAGCATGCTCAGGCACCAGGATTCGGGGGAGGAGAGGATTCAAACAGCAGCAAGTTAACAAAGTTTCCTTGCTGCTCTGCCTCGCTCACTGCTGTTGTAGCTGGTTGCAATGCTTTCAAGGTAGAACAGCTACAATACCCTCCATATCTGATCACACTGCCTGAATTGATGCAAATGCTTTTAGTTCCAAAAAATTAAAAAGTCCCAGCAGCTGAGGAAAAATGATGGCTGGGGTAGGGAGGACTCTGGGCTGCTTCATAAGGACTTGCACACCCTGCAGCCAATGGAACATAATGCATTGCAGATCTGATCATCTGACTCCTGGTTCTATTTGGGGTTTCTTCACATCATATTTGCCCCCCACCAATAAACCCACTGGCACCCCCATAGTGCCAAATTTCAGTAGCATAGCAGCATTTGCCTTATAGAAACAACAGAGAGTCCATCGTGTTATTTACTGTTGGAATATGAACTGGAATATGTCCCTTGATACTGATTCATGGCAACCCTTCTTCTGGGAGAATTCAGAGACTATGCAGCTTGCTCAAATCTAGTTGGCTCTTCTCTTAAGAGACACAGTGGGGATTAGAAAACTATCCCTGTTTCTATAGCCAGACACTCCAACACACTAAGCCACCCATGTTTTGGCTTCTTATTTACAAGGCCAGAATCCTCTTTGTTTTTGCAAGCTATAACAGACTGTTGTGTGCTAGGAATGGCAATCATCATATTCAGGGAGGAGATAACCATGTCCTTGTTGATGTGGAGACCTGCCTGTTCTCAGTGACCCCATGCCATGATTTCTGTCTGCAGAATCATGACTGGGGAGATATTAGTGGGAGCTACCACCAGTGGGCCACATCACTGTTATGACAGCCAACAGATTAGCACTTCCCGAAGCCCCACCCCCTGCAATGATCACCTTGCAAATAATGCAAATAAGATGAAAAGCCAAAGAAAACAAAAAAGTAAAAAAAAAACCTTGTGGTATCTTAAAAACTAACTGCTGCATTTTAATGTGAACTTTCATGCATCAAGTGCAGTACTTCTTCAGATATGATGTATGTACTCTATGAATTGTTTGCTTTTAGGGAAACTCTCCCCCGCTGGTTCACTTCTGAGATTTGGCAGGGCAGTGCAAGCAGCGGCAAGAAGATGGAGTCTTTTGATGGATTTAGGAAGGGCTGGTGTGCTCTCCCAGCCACGGAGATTGACTTCCCGTAACTGTAAATCATCCTTCTTGCTGACCATAAAAAGTGGCACAGGCCAGAATCCCATTTGCGCTCACATGAGGTTTGTGTAATTTGCTGCAGCTAACTGATGAGATGCCAGGGTACCTCTCGGTTGATGTGTGACCAGGTGACCACGCAACTGAGACAGGTCTTGGCACCTCATTCATTAGCCACAATTAGCTGCGGCAAGTTACACAAGTCATGCAAACAGCAACATCCTTCTAAACATGGTCTAATACAGTGCTTTTTGTCACCGCGCATGGCACCCTTGTCAGGCTGAAAAAAATTCATAGCACAGCTGCCGTTAAAGTAGTTTGAATACTTAGGAAAAGAAGAAAAACAGTGCAAATTTAATGCTCAGCTGTTTTTAATGTGATGAATGAAACTGTTTGGATGAATTTCTCATTTTTTCTTTATGTTTCTGGGAAGTTTAGTTAATTTTACCCTCAAATCACTTGACCCAGAAATTGCCGCTGCACCCCTGGCATACACTTGCGGCACCCCAGGGTGCCATGGCACCCAGTTTGAGAACCGCTGGTGTAATTCTTTTACACGCTTGGGGGCTCCCAGTCCCTACCCATGCAGATACTGTATATACATACAGATGCAAAGAATGTGTGTGTGTGTGGGGGGGGAACAGTGACAATTCTAAGGAGTCTCCCTGAGAAGCTAGAAATGCATCAAGGTGAATGGATTAGCCAGCCGAATCCTCTATCAGCTGACAGCATATTGGGATAAAGTCAGTACTACGTGATTGGAATCCTAAACCTATTATATAGTATGTGATTGCTTGCATGAGGTTGTCATGATGCAAAAGGCTAAGAAAGACTCTATACATTTAAACCCTCATTTGTAGTTGTAGATCAGTCTACAGTGGGTAGGATGACACATTCTATTAATGTAATCAAGTAGTAATTAAGTGTAGGAAAAATGCAAAAACCAAACCAAAATAACACATCTTCACACAACTCCAGGGTTATTTCTGCAAGTGTGAGCCTCCCAGGTGTTTGGAGGATTACTTAATTATTTTGAGCCTGCAGCTTGAGGGGCCCTAATGCTTTATTTTTTAAGATATATTTTCCAAAACCTTGCTCCAAAAAAGCTGAGGAAATGAATTTCTGCTACCCACTCTCTTCACTCGCCCTCAAGAACACTGTAAAAGCACAAAACAGAAGTGGTGCCTTTTGAAAACATCAAAGGGCTTTTGTAGTTTAAAAGGCAGCACATTTTTATTATGGCATTAAGATTTCACGGACTAGAGGCCACTCCACCAAAAGCATGAAGTGTTACAGCTAGAGTAAATCGCATAGACATAAATCACAGAGAATAAATCGCTGAAAAGCAAGTTGAATAACTGTGCAAAGTCCATTGATTTAAGGAGTTGACTCTAGCTGGCACTAGTAGCCGCTGGATTCAGGCACTGGTCATCGAGACAAGTCCTTTTCTTCGTGGTCTTTTCGAAGCACGTGCCCTCTCCTGATTTCAGTCTCTTCTATCCCCAGGTAGCTACCCTTTTGTATTCCTAAAATCCGCCGTCTCCTCGTCACTCCAGACTCCAGAGGTGTGTGGAAATGTTATTATTTAAACGCGCCACGGGGCTGCGACCCATTTCGCCCAAAAGGCGGTTTCGGAGACAGGGCATTCACCCACTTAGAATCCAAAGACAGCTATTATCAGTATTACAGTAAACCCCATCCCAAGTCATTGTGATCTGGAGCATGCTTGCCAGGTCGCCGATGCCCAGCCTGCGGAGCATCGCGAACCGGGAGCGCTTGGCTTGCCTTCGGCTGCCTGAAATAAGGCGGGGGGGGGAGGGTGTCGAAGTGGGGGGAGCCGAGGGTGATTTGTTTGGCGCTCCGAGCCAATGGAAAGCTTCGCCGTTGACAATATCCCCCTGCGGTGACGGAGAGGAGTCAGAGCAAAGCCTCTCCTTCCGCGGGTGCCCCCCCCCCACTTCCACCGCACACCCCACCCCACCCCGCCTTGCCTGCCCGCCTGCCTGCGTCCCTCCTGGGCCAGCCAGCCAGCCGGCGCTGATCCCTGCAAAGGACGGACCTCCCCCCCCCTCGCGCCGCCTCCCCTGTCCCACAGCTTCCATGGGCATCTCCGTGGCAGCTGCCTTGCCTGGAAAGCGCCCCGCGTAAAAGCCGTGGATTGCCCAGACGGACCGGCGAGAGGGACGCCGCAGCCACTGACAGGTAAGCCCAGTCCTGTTCTCAGCCTTCCGGAGGTCCCCGGCGCTGTGCCTTCAGCAACGCGGGCAGGCACGGAAAGGATCGGGTGTGTATGTGTGTGTGTTGTGTGTGTGCACGGGGACGGCGCCGGCGCGCACTTTTCCTCGCAAAGGAAAGGGATGATCCTTTCTTTTAGTCACTGGAACGCGGGAGGGATGATCCTCTCTTTTACTCACTGGAACGCCCCATGAAAATGAACTGGGGAAATTGGGCGGGGGGGGGGATGAAGAATTCTCCCCTCTGCTTTTTTCAGCTTGGTTAGGAGATGAGTCACATGGAACTCCTATTCGGACCTTAAGACATCTGGTAGAAAACGCTCCCTCCCCATGTATTTATTATTTATTTATTTAAAGCATTTTAGTCCGCCTTTCACCTTAAAAAGAACCCAAGGTGGCTTACCTCAATTAGAAGACTGTTTAAGTTATTAACAATGAGTGTGAAATAATGAAAAGATCAATGAATAGAACACCCCAAACCCCATAAGCAATTAAAAGCTCCTCTGCACCCAGAGCTTCACCCAGTCAGAAAGGTACACACCGTCCAGTTTTCTGTGCAAAGTCAAACTCAGATTCCCCCCCACCCATCCCCGCCCCGCGCGCCCTATTCCTGCTGGTGCTGACCCTTCGATTTTCAACAGGCGAGCTGAGCAGAGAGGCATGTAACTCAAGTGACTCCCGCTTTACACCTAGGGTTGATCCTGAACAAGGGGGTGGTCACAGCTGATTGCGCAAGAAAAGAAAAGTCACTTGTGGTTTTGAAAGTTGTGTGTGTGTGTGCGCGCGAGAGAGGGGGGAGCAGTGAGGGAGGCAAATTGGGGTGGTGGTGGTGGAGGAATAACAGAGAAAGAAATTCACAATTGGCCAGGGTCCTGTTTTTAAGCTCAGTGATGGTTTCCGATAACAACATTTCATGAAATATCAATTGCACATACTCCGGGCACAATGGAGTATCATCTGCTTTGGAAATGTGGACCAGTGTTTTGATTTGAAATACAGTACCTGCAGTGCACTTTTGGCCATGCCCTTTCATTTCTGACTGAATGAGAGACTTACCCATTCATGTCAAGATTTCACAAAGTTCACATGTCTTCCAAAAATTGCAAAGGCACTTTTATTTTTAGCAGGGGATTGTGCAAGTGGTTATATAACTTCCTCTGACCACCGCATTGTTCAAGACCAAACCCAGGGATTTTTAAGGACAAAATTAGCAGCTCAAAGAAGCTAGACTTTTCTTTACAGTATTTCCAAGAGGGCGAACTTCTGAAAAGGGAAAGGAAAGATGGGAAATGTTCAGAAGTGCTCACTTAAATAGGCTCTTGAATAATGTAAGGAGATCCTGGATTAAAGCCTGTTCACATCACTATAGAAGATGTTTTTTGATGTAAATCCGCAGGAATCCAAACAATGCTTTTGAATAAAATAGCAACAGGTGCATGATCCACTTGCTGTGCCTTAATTAGTACTTTGCATATCAGACCACATCAGTGCTACTGCAGGCTAATTCACTATGAAATCTAACATCAGTTCAGGTTCTTGACTTCACACCAGCACAAATATAGTGCAGGCACTGTTGTTTCCTTACTAAGTTTTTTTTTCTTTTTAACTCTTGGATAAGATTAGGTAACAAATATTGCCTTTAAAATTTCAGTGTTCTGGCATGAGATCTATGCATTGAATCAAGCAAGTTCAATTTTCTTTCCATTTTGTTTCTACTAGCAATTTTCAGGGTGTAGGTGTGTGATTTTTTTTATCTGTTTAATATAAATCTGAAGGAGAAATAAAAAGGTATTTTTTTCAACGAAGTGTGATAGAGAAACACCAAAACCAGTGCACAAAGCAGTTATCTTTATGTGCATTTTGCATGGAAAATGAAACAGAGGGCCAAATGTATTGTTCTCTCTGGTTTAGTGAATACCACCTGCAGGTAAACAATATTAAAAATTGACAATGAATACAGTTCTCGGTTAGCCATAGATACTCACAGAAAGTATCTTGAAAAACTGTTAGGCTCACCATAAATTGGGAGTGACATAATGGCATGTAACAAAAAAGTCGTTCTAGAAGAGACTTACCTGAAAGCTTTAGGGAGAGATCAGTTGCCTACAAAACATATCCTTTGGGCGGGGCGGGGTGGGGTAGGATGATCTTGCTGCAAATACAAGCTACCCTGGAACATTAGGTTGTCTAATTCATGGGAACTTTGGAAGATCTGCAGGCCAATTTTGACCCCATCAGAAATGTGACCCCACCCCGACTCCCTAATCCTCCTTCATCTTCTTTCAAAAGTTGAAGTGAATGAAGGATCACCTCCACTTTTATTTTTAAATGAAACTCCCTATGTTTCCAAGAGTTAAAAATGTTCATTTTGTTAAGTTAATTTTGGGGTAGAGGAAGGGTTTAGAAGGGCATGAAAATACAAAGAAAAATACTCATGTGGGGTTGGACTGGATGGCCCTTGGGGTCACTTCCAACTCTATGACTCTATGATTCCATGTCACACAACCCCTGTACAAATATGACCTATTTTAGATGCAGGGACATCCCACCTCAGAATTCCATTGGGGAGCCTCACACGTCCAGTCTGTAGACATAACTTGACCAGCTGTTTGCATATTGCTTCTGCCTTATAGATTGATTAATCTTGAGTAAAGTTAGACCAAGCCAGGAGCCCTTTCCTATGGCCCTCTGTGCACAGTACTCAGCAACTGTGCCTTGTCTTCAAGACAAGTTTAATTGCTGCACAGAGGAAGCAGACTTTAGGATTTGGAGACCAATGGGGCAGATGTGTGCTGTCTGGTTAGTCCCAGCTATGTCCGATAGGACAGTCTGGGGAAAACTATAATCTGATAGTGTCAGCTGGCCATCTGAAAAATGGTTGTTGACAGTAAGAAAATAGATGAGGCTCCTAAGAAACAGTCTCTGGTTCTCCCCCTCTTTTTTTGTGAAACACACACAAAAAAGGACACAGCAGCAATAAAAACACTTAAATACACCAGGGAGATTCTCAGTGACTCCTCTTTGCTTTAGCTAGCAGATCTGCAGGAAACTCAAGACAAATCCTGTGAATCTGTCTGCCTTAAGAGTTTAATCATTCAGCGAGGCTGGCATGCACCTTGCCTGTCGTTTGCTGCACACACTGTAGGGAGCCAACATTGCTTATACAGTATTAGGAAATGTACCCCTGGAATTTCATGATCCATAACCCAGGCTGTAGTAAGTCTAGACCCAGAAAAGGCAGAATCCAAGTCTCGGGTCAGCCACTGACTGGGTAGATGTGACCTTGTACAAATTCTGCTCAGCCTCAATTTTTTTTCTGTTTAAATATTAGGCTAGGAATGATCTATGGCACTGTTGACGAACCTATGGCACGGGTGCCAAAGGTGGTACTCGGAACTCTTTCTGTGGGCACCCAACATCACCCCTTCACAGCCACTTGTATTGAGGATAAATTGCTGTACAGTGGTACCTTGTATGATGAAATTAATTTGTTCCAAATGAAATTATGTTAAGCAATTTTCCTTTATACAAATTTCCAATAGGAATGCGTTGAAAATGGAGTAATCCCATTTTTATGTTGTATGGATTCTGCCCATAGGATTATGTTAAGTAAATTTCCCGTATCTCCAGAATTTTTTATGTTGTACAGATTTTATGTTACACAAACCGTTTGTTATACAAGGGTCCACTGTACTGGCACTTTGTGAAAAATTAGTGGGTTTTGAATCACAGTTTGGGTACTCGGTCCCTAAAAGGTTTGTCATCACTTATCTATGGCATGTCCCTTTCTAAAAGAGGCATGTGATGGACGGGAAAAGATGTTTGTTCATGTATACTCACACACATATGCGCATGTTGGTGCTAAAGGCTTGCATTGGGGCACATGTGGATAAGGATCTAAGAAATTAAAAGAAGTCCATCTGGATAAGCCCCATCACCCATTTAGCCAACCATTCCCCCCTCCCCCCCTTGGGATCCACCCAAATGTCTTTTACCAGGGTAGAAAGGAAACTGAACACAAGAACATAAGAAGAGCGATGCTGGATCAGGCCAAAGGTCCATCTAATGCAGCTTCCTGTATCTCATAGTGACCCTGCCAAATGCCTCTGGGAGTGCATGAGACTAGGTATCTGTCTCCTGATACCACTCCTCTGCACCTGACCCTTGAAGTACCCTGGGTTTAAGCCTGGAGATTGCACATTTCCATCATGGTTTGTAACTTGTGATGGATTTTTCCTCCAAGAATTTGTCCATTTCCCTTTTGAAGGCATCCAGACCAGATGCCATCACCACACCCTGTGGCAGGGAGTTCCACAGACTAACAACATGTGGGGTAAAAAAAATATTTTCTTTTGTCTCTTCTCACTCTTCCAACCCTCAATTTGAGCGTATGTTCCCTAGTTGTGGTGTTTTTGTGAGAGGGAGAAGAGCGTTGCTCGATCCACTTTCCTCAAGCCTGCATAGTTTTGTACGTCTCAGTCATAACCCCATCAGATGGCTTTTTTTACAGACTAAAGAGCCCCAAATGCTGTAGCTTTCCCTCACAAGGGAGGTGCCACCTCCCAATAATCATTTTAGTTGCTTTCTTCTGCACCTCTTTGAGTTCTACTATGTCTTTTTTGAGATGCAGTGACCAGAACTATACGCAATACTTCAGGTGTGGCCTTACTATTGCTTTGTGCAATAGCATTATATTGTTGGCTGTTTTATTTTCTATCCCCTTTTTGATGATGCCTAGCATGGAGGTGTCTACCCACACACTGGATAGACACCTTCTTGAGATGGGCCAGCACAGCAAGATCTCTGAAAAAAAAATTTAATATGCATTACGACATGTCGTACATAGTCGGGCCATTTGTCCGTTTCGCAGCCCGTTTCCCAGTTTGAAGAGATCCTTTTGGAGCTCATCACAATCGGTTCGTTTTCTTTACGTTTTTTCACGACTTAGCGTTATTCCCGTTTCCGTTTCCGTTACTCGGTTCCGTTACTCCTGGAGGGAGCTGCAGGGAATTACTCCAGCCAGAGCCACAAGCTCGAACGGACGAACGAGACTCTTTTGGTCTGACCCGTTGTGCTCGTTCCTTGTACTTGCATGTAGATGCAACGCGCACAGTAGATCTGGCTTAAAAGTTAAAAAAACTTAGCGCAAAAAAGCAGGCTAGGGTTAGGCTACCTACCAGAGGGGGTTTCTGGAGGTCCCGGTGAGTATTGGGGTGCATCTGGGGACTCGCCTCTCTGACAGCCACAAAAAGCCCAGTTAGAAGGACCACCCGTTAAAGCTGCAAGCGGCACGGATGGGAAAAAACTTTTAGGCTCTAGGGTTCCCGGGCCAAAAAAGCTACGATTAATGGGCTGTTTATGCCGCAGGGCACATCCCAGGGGTGGTCTCTGTGGTCAACCTGGCCCCCGTCCTGGGCATGCGATCGAGTGGAAATTTCGCCATGGTCTACTCCCATGGGGCGGGGGATCCAAAATTGCGAAACGCAATGCGCAGGTGGTCCAAAAAACACAAACAAAAAGAAACAAATAAAATAAAGATCAACGGAGACTTTTTTTCTTGCAAGAAAAACCCACTGCTGCTCCTGTGTCCTTCAAGCATTTATTTTATTTTAGCTTTTTTCACCTGCGCAGTGCGCAATGATGGGCTGGCCTTTGGTGGGGCCATGTGGGAGTGGATTTCAAAAAAAAATTTTTGCGGCCATCCCACCATTTTGGATCCCCCGGAGACTTCTGAGATGTGCAAAAAATGCCCCCTAAAACCTGCCTGGCCCTACCCCTAAGCGCAGCACTCCGTACCCAATAGCCAAGGAGAGTGGGTCAGAGAGGCACCCCCCCCAACCCACTAGCCCACCGTAACTTCTGGCCTGGTAGGTGCCCTCAGACCCTAGTTTTCACTAAGCCTACTTTTAAAGCCGGAATCGGGTTGCTTTTGCACTACACTTTTAAAAACAATTTTTTCTGTGCCGCTTATGGTTGCGCGATGCAAGGGCGGGCATGATGCTATCACTCAAATTGTTCACTGTCTGCACATTCTGTTATGCTCGAATCCATATGGCATTGCATTCCCGTTTTGCGTTTCCGTAGAGTAACGGAAACGAGTAACGGAAACTCTTGGAAACGGCTTCCCCTTCCTAGTGGCAGGAGCCACCCACGGGTGCCTAATAGACACCTTTCATTGAACTGGCCACCAGGCACCCACCCTAGAGGTCTCTTTCCTGATCTGTATTTAAAATGCATTACTACTTTACAAAAAATGAAACATTGAAACACATTTTTTCATTTTCGCAAAACCATTCTCCCACCCGAAAGAGATCGGCCCGACTAACGAGCTCATCAAAAAAATTTTTTTGTCATGCCCATCTCTAGTCTTTACCACGCAGAAAATTTTTGTGTCATCCACAAACTTGGCCACCTCACTGCTGATCCCTGTCTCCAGGTCATTTATGAACAGATTGAAAAGCACCAGTCCCAGGACAGATCCCTGGAACACTCTATTTTTCACCTCTCTCAATTGTGAAAATTGCCCATTGACACCTACACTCTCAGTTTTCTGGATCTCAACCAATTCTCAATCCATAAGAGGATCTGCCCTCCTATCCCCTGACTGCAGTTTTTTCATCAGCCTTTGGGGAGGGACTGCGGAAAAAGCCTTCTAAAAATGAAGATAGACAATATCCACTGGTTCACCCAAACGAACATGCATGTTGACCTTTTCAAATAATTCTAAAAGGTTTGTCAGGCAAGACTTACCCTTATAGAAGCCATGCAGATTTTCCCCTCAACAAGGCTTGTTCTTCTTTGTGTTGTTAGATTTTCTCTTGGATGAGGCTTTCCACCATCTTCCCTGGGAAAGACATAAGGCCAACCAGCCTATAGTTTCCCAGGTCCCCCCTCCTTCCTTGGGTGGATGCCATCTGGGCCTGGTGACTTTTTGGTCTTCAATTTATCAATTAAACCCAAAATCATCCTCTCTTTTAACCTGTATTTGATTTAATTCTTTAGTCAAGAGGGGCCTTTCGGGCAGCGGAATCTCCCCTGCTGGTGCTCTCCTGAAACAAGTAGTCAGATCGATATGGTCTCTCAAGACAGCACTCAACTGTCTCAGCCAAACAGCAGGGCCATCCTAAGACATTTTACTCCTGGACGTAAAAGGCACAATGGCTCCTACTCTCCATTTCACATTTAGAAGCTGACTGGACAAGCGCATAGTGCTATTTTGCTGGCGGAGATAGGTTAGCTTTCTCCACCACCACCCATAAAGCAACAAAGTAGTCTTGGGAGACCGAGATGGCTCAGCACCTCCAGTCCGAGCCTCCCACATGAAGGAAGGTCAGGGCATTCTGGAAGAACAAGCAGGGAAGCTGCCGTTGTTGTCATTTTAGCATCTGAAAACCTGGTGGAATCACTTTGCCTAACATCAAACTAGTCTTCTCTATAAAGACCATTACAACCAGTAGATATTGCCATATTCTCTGGAAAGCAATCCTATAGTTAGTTGCTTATAGTGTGAAGAAGCACATCTTTCTGTTTCACTAATATGCATTAACTTATGGAACCACCCTGAACATGGATGATTTCATTCGATCCCAAAACCTAAACTGAGTATGACCCAGCCAGAAACCTGAATAGGAGTATCAGGGATCTCCATTTAAGGTTAAGAAAGAAGCTTAAAAGGCCCTGCCAAAAACTATTAACAACAATATTGGGCCATATGAGCCAGTAGTTGGCTGAATAGCCCAGGGAGTTAGGCATCTGGCTGTGGAGGGAGAGGTTGCAAGTTCACCACCCCACTCTGTCGCCTAGGAGAAAAGCCAGTCTGGGTCACCTTGGACAAGCTGTAGAATCCCAGAGAGCTCCCAGAAGAAGGTAATGGTGAGCCATTTATGAGTACAGTACTCTGTACCTGGAAAACCCTGGAAGGGTTCACATTTATTATTATTATTATTATTATTATTATTATTATTATTATTATTATTATTATTATTATTATTATTATTATTATTATTATTATTATTATTAGTAGTAGTAGTAGTAGTAGTAGTAGTAGTAGTAGTAGTAGTAGTAGTAGTAGTAGTAGTAGTAGATGTCAGCTTCCTGTGTTCCCGTTTCTGTTTTGCTAGGTGAACCATAGTTCTAGTACTTCTAGAGTGTAAGAAAAAGTTCCTTATGTGATTGTTTATATGCACAATTTTATACATTTTTAAAGCCAAAAGAAAGCCTTGCTTACTTAGGCTTCCTTTGCATGGAAAGTAACACCAGGAGAAGCGGATCTAGAAACACACCAGCTGTTGGGTGGCCTCTCTGAGTAAAACATTGTAACAGTCCCTGCTTATGCATATTTACTTGGATGTAAACCACGTCCATTTATTAACATTTTAATGCAGTTCTATGCATACCTTCTTAGTAGTGACAGATAAAAAGTTACTAGCACTTACATTACGTCTGTGAAGATTCTCAGTCATCCAGGTGCGTTTAACTGGGAGTTGAGTCATGGCTACTGGACTTCTTTTTTGAGAGATAGAAACGTTTCGCTGTTCATCCAAACAGCTTCATCGGTCTGAATACAGCTAGTGCAAGTAGTTCTTCTTATAGTCAGCTTGACCTCTTGTCCCCTGGTCTGATTGGCTCATAAGATGAACAATAGCCTGAATAGGCTCGTTAGGGAGACATTAGCTACTTGCACTAGCTGTATTCAGACCAATGAAGCTGTTTGGATGAACAGCGAAACATTTCTATCTCTCAAAAAAGAAGTACAGTAGCCATGACTCAACTCCCAGTTAGCACTTACATTCTTTTCCCAATAATGAAGGTGTACTGAAGTTTCATTGCAGTTGTGATATAGCAATGGTTTTTGTGATGTAGCATTAACCTTTTACAATTGTTTTTAGAGAGTAGTGACTCCTAGAGCAAGCAGAGTAGGAGCTCACCCCCAGATTTTAGAGGAGTCACCCCTGCCTCAGTGGCAGGTTGCCTATGCTTTTATAATTATAGAACTGGAACCTCCATAAAGATGGAAGAAGACAATCACCTGGTTCAAGGGATGTCCTTCATTCTGCTGCCCATGCCTTTTTGTAGGTGTTGAGGCGACAACAAAATAGATGGCTGGAGAAGGTTGTTATACTACACGTGGTGGTTTGTAGCACTTAGGTTTACAGAATATTATCTAGTCACCTTTGAAATGTAACTGTAAAGGAACATACTTTTCATTTGGTGTAAAAAAGTAACATTCCAAAATCAGTTTCTTGGTCAGTGTTTATAAGATTTTTGCCACAGCTCTTAGATAGGTCTTAACCTAATCTATTTGGAAGCTGCCTAGATGTCCTAAGCACATGTGATATCGCCTGATTTCGGAAGCTAAGCAGGGTTGGCCCTGGCTAGTATTTGGAGGGGAGACCACCAGGGAATACCAGGTGCTGTAGGCGCCAGGAACTGGCAAACAATTCCAGTATTTCTGCCAAGAAAACTCCATGGACATGGGGTCATGAAGAGTCAGTCATGACTGTAACAACACACACACACACACACACACACACACACACACACACACACACACACACACACACACACACACACACACACACACAAGCTAGTTGGAAGCAGCACTGTAATTGGAGTGAAGCTAGTGGGTATCCCAGGGCACCAAAATGTAAAGGACACCAAGATCTAAAGATGATTCTACTGGTTGTCATTAGGCAGTCCAACTCAAAACTTCTGGCTGTGTTGATATTGTGGAGAGTTGGTGGGGAGCACAATGTTTCTTGTTCCTTTGAGGAGGCGCCACACTGTCCTATTGCTCTTTCATGGGAAATTGTACCTGTGCTTCAAGGGTGGTGGTGGTGGTGGTATGGGAAGAGACAGTCCGGTTTGCCTCAGGTGCCAAAATGGCTAGTTATACTTCTGATTGGCAGGCAGCTCTGGGAATACACTTACTCTGCTGAATACAGACAGAGCACTGGTGTATCAGAATGTTCCACAAAACAATGAGATGAAAATCTAACATGTACCGCTTCCTCTCTGACTATATCACTTGGCCAGGGCAAGATCCCCCTGATTAAATTTTTGTTTTGTATTGGGTTCTGAAGCCCTATTTATTTATTTATTTATGAGTATTTTTATCCCACCTTTCTCCTTGGAAAAGGACCCAAGGCAGCTTACAGTAAAATACAGTCCAGTACAATTAAGACATGTTCAAGTATAGAGAACAGGGATTTGAGGGACATCTTACAGCATTAAAAGACAACATTACATTAAAGCTACAAGAGAACGTGAGCCGTTAAAAAGAGTAAAATTCCATGTAAAAGTTATGCACCGTTTTTTTTCAATTGGAGGGTGACTCCATCCAGCACAGGTTGCATGCCTATCCATTGTTCTGCCTTTTGATGCATTGGCTTCAAGTGTGGAGGACATGGGAGATTGCTTCCATGTGCATCCCTGGCCCTCTACACACATATACTAGGGTCTGTATAGTGTCCTATCACCATCTCCAGCTCCATCATGATTACAGCTCCCTACAGGCACAACACTTGAGAAAGATTTCTGTCTCACCAGTATCTGAGATATAGATGGGGTACAGGGGGCCAAGTTATTCAACTCCAAAGGAAGTTGCCTATAGGACAAAAATCATTTGTGATTTAAAAGTATTTGAAAATACCAACCCCAGCCATCTAGCAGCATGGAAATTGCAATGGAGCTTCCTCAAGTTCTTCCCTCAAAGCACCCCCAGTTTGGAGAGGTATGGGATACAGGGGAAAAAGTTATTCAACTCTAAGTAAGTCCAAGGAAGTTTCACACCAAATTTGGTGCCTCTAGGACCCAATGGAGTCATTTTATAGTTAAACGAATGGGTTCAATTTAAAGGGGGGGAAAACGCTATTTTGTTTCATTAGTTAATTAAATGATAAAGTAGTATTCCATTTTTCACTTGGTGTCCATCCCTATTCTTGATACTTTTCATTGGTAGACATAGAGCACATTACAATAGTCTACCTGGGATGTCACTAGGGCATGTGTCATTGGGCGCTTTTACATGACCCCTAAAATCCGCTGGCAACTTAAATTCGGACCAGAGATCTTGGGGGTTTGTCGCTCTTCCTGTGTCCCCACCCCTCCATGCTCCCTGGCTCCTGTCTGCGTGAGGGGAGGGAGAAAAAAAGGGGAGAAAAAATGCAGGCTCACCTCCACTCTGCTGTCGGGAGCTGCCCTGGGAAGCATTCCAATCTATTCCAGTCTCTTAAAGGGGCAGGGGGCAAAAAAACAAAAACAAAAAAACAAAAACAAAAACCACAAGGCGAGGAGAGCCTGGCACTCACTGCTTTATATCCGCATCAGAAATTTTTCACCTTCGGAGACCAGGTACTTGGAAAATGCGCTGGGACGTGCTTAGGTGGGTGTGGTCGTACTTTTTTTTTTTTAGCCTGGAACTGGTAGGAAATCAATTTTAAGCTCCGGATCTGGGAGCCCTTTGCCTCGGATTTTAGGAGTCGTGTAAAAGTGCCCATTGTGGCCAGAGCTGGTTTCTCAAGAAATGGGCATAACATGCACATTCACCTTAATTGTGCAAATGTGCTCCTGGCCACTGCCGTGACCTGGGCATCCAGGCTCAATGATGAGTCCAAGAGCACCTCCAAGCTGCATACTTCTTTTTTAACTGGAAGGTGATCCCATCCAGTAAAGGTTGCACCCCTATGCCTTGTTCTCCCTTTCGACTGACCAGATGCACCTCTGTCTTGTCTGGGTTTAGTTTCATTTTGTTCATCCTCATCCAGTTCATTACTGCAGCTAAACACTCATGTAAAGTTGAGATAGTAGCTCCCTTAGAATCCTGAGGTGAGGAGAGGTAGAGCTGGTGGGTATCATCTGCATATTCGTGGCACTTAACCCCCAAAGTCCTAATAATCCCCCCCCCAGTGGTTTAATATAGATGTTAAATAACTTAGGAGACAGAACAGAACCCTGAGGTTCAGTGGCCGTGGTGTCAAACATGAATCAACTAACCACTTCTTGTGTTATTTCCTGCAGGAAGGACTGGAGCCACTTTAATGCAGTGCCCCCAATTCCCATTTCAGAGAAATGAGTCAGGAGGATGCCATGGTCTGTAGCAGTGTTGGCGAATCTATGCCACGGGTTGCAAAGGTGGCACTCAGAGCGCTTTCTGTGAGCACCTGGCATTGCCCCTTCACAGCTACCTGTATTTAGGTATTGCTGTGCTGTATTGGCACTTTGTGAAAAATTAGTGGGTTTTGAATAGCACTTTGGGCACTTGTTCTCTTAAAGGTTCACCACCACTGCTATATAGTGTCAAAAGCAGGTGAGAGGTCTAGTAAAACCAAAAGGGACACAGATCCCCTATGCATTTTCCCTGCATAAGTCATCTACCAATGCAACCAGTGGTGTCCCAGTCCCATAACAAGGCTTGAAGCCAGATTGAAATGGATCCAGGTAGTTTATCTCACCCAGAAACCTCTGGAGCTGTGAGGCCACAACCCACTCTAGAACTTTCCCCAATAATGGGATATTCGCTGCTGGTCAGTAATTGTTCAGTATTGCTGGATATAAGGAGGGTTTTTTTAAACAGTGGTTTTACTATTGCCTGCTTTAAGCATGCCGGAATCCTGCACTGTTGTAAGGAGGCATTCACTACTCTTCCTACCACATACCATATGTGGTGGCCCTCACCTCCCCAAGGGTTTTGAGCCCATCATCCAGCTATAGGAGCTGAAAGTCATCCATTAATACAAGCCAAGCAGAATGGGGCATTTTATTTACAGGCTCTGGATCAGTAGCAGTATCCAAGGTGGTCTGGGTATGTTCAATTTTGCCTGCAGAGTGTTGTGCAAATTCTTCACAGTGAGATACAGAGTGTATGTTATCCACCCATGGGTCAGTGTGTAACAGACTTTTGACTTTTGTGAGTTAGGAGCTTCATGACACAGTGGTTCATCTGCTGTACTGCAGCCAAAACAGCCCTGACCCAGGTTTAATCCCTGGTAGCTGGCTCAAAACCATGGTTGACTCAACCTTCTATCCTTCGATGGTTGGTAAAATGAGTACCCAGCTCGCTGGGGTAGCTTGCATAATTGCATAAAGTGCCCAGAGAGAGATTTAAGCACTAGAGGGCAGTATATAAGCAAAACACTTTGCTTTTGCTTTTAAATATGTTGGTAACAATCAGGTGGCTATTAAGTGTAGGTTCACATTATTGAAATCTGGTGGTGCAATTTCTTTCTTAGTCTCACACCTTGTTTTTACAAGGATGCAGTATCTTAGAAAGATTTAGGAATCTCATCCATTGATTTGATTTTGTGTACTTAGCTTTTTTCATTTCTATACAAAATACAAATAAAAAGATTAACATAAGATTAAACAACAGTGCTCCCCTCCACCAGTGGGACCTTTTAATCAATATTATCCCTTATTATCCTCCCTTCCTGAACTGAACTGATTGTTGCACTGGAACTTTTGACCTTATTTTGTACAAGCACATAGTCAATAAATCTACCCCATATATCATAAAAAACATCTCTCCTTAATCTTTAAATTACACATCAATTTCTCATTTAAGGCAATATTCCAAACTTCATTATACCATTAGTTCATACATAATTCAAAATTTCCCTTTCAATTCCTAGCTATAATTAATCTAGCTGCTGTCAAGAGATTAGTAATCAACTCTCTAGTTTTACAGTCATAATCTGTTTTAACAAAAATTGACAATAAAGCAATTTCTGAATTTCTATATACCTTTCAAATATATCACTTAATTCTTTAAAAGTAGTATACTGTGTTAGAAGGTAAGTGTATTGTTATAGTTCAATATATCTGAAGATTAATTATTTTGTCTTTGAATGTGGAGCTTGACACAAAAACACATCTCACACTGCACACATATGGATTGTTTATCTGTCAGAGGGCATACAGTAAATACAAGTTCAACATACCATTTATATGGATGCTTACAAATAAATGAATCTCATTCAATTTAAGCTTTCACACTTAACTTGGGAGTGAATTCAGTTGAACGTAATGGGATTTAAGCATGAATTATTTATTTATTTATATTTCTATACTGTCCCCTTAGTGCAAACTGCACTACCCAAGTTAGCAAATGTTTGAACTTTAACAGTGTTTTCAAAAGACCCAAAGGCCGGCTTCCTCTTTGTAAAGAATACTGTGGGGTGTAGGGTTGATATACAGTAGGACCCCCGTATCCCACTGATTCATTATCTAGTGATTCAGTTATCCACGGTTGGCAGAGGAAAAAAATTAAATAATTCAGCAGCCGCAAAGCAAGGTATTGTCACAAACAGCAGATGTAAAGCAAGCTATTGTCACAGATAGCATCTGTAAAGCAAACTACTGTCACAAACAGCAGCCATAAAGCAAGCTACTGTCTCAAAACATCAGTCATAAAGCAAGCTACTGTCGGAAAACAGCAGTTTGGGCGTGGTCTCTTATTCACGGTTTTCATTATCTACGGGAAGGCCTGGAGCCAATCCTCAGCAGATACCAGGGTCCTACTGTAATGGCAAGATATTTGTGCTTTTGGGCTTTATGGCAGAGAGCTATAATAATAGGTGCCTGTAGATTCCTTCAAAAATAAAACTGTGCAAATTTTTTAGCTTTTAGTATTAAACATAAGAACATAAGAAGAGCCATGCTGGATCAGGCCAAAGGCCCATCTAGTCCAGCTTCCTTTATCTCACAGTGGTCCCACCAAATGCCCCTGGGAGCGCACGAGACAAGATGTCTGTCTCCTGATACCACTCCCCTGTGTCTGGCCCTTGAAGTACCCTGGTTATAAGCCTGGAGATTACACGTCTCCATCATGGTTTGTAGCCTGTGATGGACTTTTCCTCCAGGAATCTGTCTGTCCAATCCCCTTTTGAAGGCAGCCAGGCCAGATGCCGTCACCACATCCTGTGGCAATCACCATCACAAAGTTAAAATGTTTACTGAAATATATCTTTCTATTTTCTTATTGAACAAACTATTCCCCACCAGTATGTACATGTGAGATTCTCAGCCTCAGAACACCTGAATGACCAACTACATGTTTTGTATGTGGAAGCTCCAAGGTACGATTACAGTGACCTTTGACTCTCTTGGTTGTCTCCCCCTGTCTCACTCATTTGCATGCACCAAGCCACCACCTACAGTTGCTTTGCTGGTCTCTCTCTCTCTCTCTTCATCTTGTGAGAGATAAATCACTGACAGAAGGAAAAAAAATTCTATCGTCACCAAAACTATTCAAGATTGTTGGCAACATTTTAATGTTAGCACAGAGAAAAAGGTCGTTATAAGAAGTATGTCACCAATTTGCATCAGTCTCGCCTAGGCTGTGTAGTGGGTTCCGAGTCCCTTATTTCTCAGTAGGACCGCTGCATTTAGTTCTTCCTGAGTCTGAGAATGAGAGCCAGAGATTTTATCAAAAGTAATCAAAATCTACCCTTTACAATAACAAGCTTGTTTCTTTGGTTATAATAATATGACTTTTCAAGCTTTGAAGTTTCACTGGAAAATGTTGTATTATGTTTTTCCAAAATAGGACAAATCTGTCCTGGATGTAGTCACCATTTTTAAAACAAGCAAAACCTTTTACAGTTTAAAGGGAATGTCTGCCAGAATTCTGCAGTATGTTTACTATGATAGAGTTAAAGGAAATTTGAAAGTCAAACTAAGCTCAGTAGGAAACTGATAAACATACATTGTACTTCTGGGGACAATGCCTGGCAGTATTAGGGTATTTACAACTTCAACTATTTAGCTGTCTCCTACACAGATCTATCTATCTATCTATCTATCTATCTATCTATCTATCTATCTATCTATCTATCTATCTATCTATCTATCTATCTATCTATCTAAAATCGTGCCAGTTCTCACAAATGTTGACAAAAGGTGTGTAGTTTGCAGTATCTCATTTTGTGCAAGTCCCAAATGACTATGCTCTGTGGTAGAGATCTCATTGCTCCCCCAAGACATGATTTAATTCCTGGCACTGGTGGTGACCAGGGTCAAGGATTAAAGAGACAAAGTTGTAAACAGTGACTCTGGAACATTAAACGAGAACAACTAGGGTGTAGACTCTCTTCGAAATGTTGATCTGGAAGAGAGACAGGGAGCAATATATTTCAGATTCATTTCAGGAATTGGCAGGCTCTGCTAATTGAAAACAAGGTCTTCTTGGAACTTGTGCTCATTACTGATTATTTAGCTGTGCAATGACCAGTGTCTCACTTGAAGAGTGCCTTTTAAGAACACAACACTGAGGTCATGCTACCACTTCTCAGATTTAAATCCTTAGCATGAAATGGAGCGATGTTTGCGCATCTCAAGGTGAGTAATAGTAGTATCATAGAAAGAAAGGAAGGGGAAGCTCTTCAGCTGCAGAATAGCTCGTGTTGTGGATGGGAATAACTCAGCATTCAACTCCTTTGTGTTGATGCTTCCAGCAGGTCTTCATGTGAACTAGAACAGAGGGAAGGCAAATTGTGTATAATCTGAAAGCACTACCCAAACAGGAAAACGAAATTATTTTGTCATAGAACATAGAAACTGATTACATTTTACTTTGGTTTGGTGGAGGATTTTCAAGTAATCATGCAGAAGGGGGCAAAAGAAAGGGTAGAGATATATTCTAACTGTAGACCAAGAGAGGCCTACAGAACCCTGAATGGATCTTCTGCCAGTTTTGGAGTGGATTTTGAACCTGTAGTCCATGCAGGACATAAACTAAGTACACACATGCAATATAGCTCAGTAGCATGGATGACACATGCCTTAGTTTAGAGATGGGCACGACTTAGCGGTATTCCCGTTTCCGTTTCCGTTACTCGGTTCCGTTACTCTATGGAAACGGTAACGGGAATTACTCCGCCAGACTTCGAGCTCGAACCGACGAACGAACAATTTTGGTCTGATTTGTCGTGCTCGTTCCTTGCATCGCGCGATTGCGCGATGCCACGCGGCACAGAAAAAAAGTTTTTAAAAGTTAAAAAAACCCGGTTCCCGGCCAAAAAGCAGGCGGAAAAATGCCTGCTGTGCCTACCAGAGGGGTTGTTTCTGGAGGTCCCCGGCCTCCCCCCTCATCCCCCGTCCTGGGCTGCTCTGGTGGGACTCGCCGCAGGCTCGCAGCCAGCAAAGCCCAGTCTCGCCGCCGGCCACCCGCAATTAAAGCGCAACCAAGCGGCACGGACGGCACAGAAAAAAACTTTTAAACTCTCCCCCCACCCATTCCCGGGCCAAAAAAGCAGGCGGAAAAATGCCTGCTTGACTAAGGGCGCAGGGCACCTACCGGAGGGGTGGTTTCTGGAGGGGGGGTCCCGCCTCCCCCCCGTCCTGGGCAGCCGGACTCGAGTCGCCATTTCGCCATGCCATGCGGTGCGGGCGGGGGGGGATCCAAAATGGGGCAGCGAACGCAATATTGTTTTTGAAATCGTGGTCCAAAAACACACAAGCACAACAGAAACACGCGAAAATTTATAAACTGCCAGATTTTTCACAGTAGCAGTGGGTTTTTTCTTGCAACAAAATGTCTCTCCTCTCCTCCTCTGTCCTCCATTGATTTTATTTTATTTTATTTTATTTACACCTGCGCAGTGCGCAATGATGGGCTGGCCGAGTGGCCAGCCATGTGGGAGTGGACAACCATGCAAATTTTTGGAGCCATCCCACCAGTCGCATGGCCACTTGGCCATGGAGACTTCTGGGATGTGCCAAAAAGCCCCCTAAAACCTGCCCTAGCCCTAACCCTAACCCTTGACTCCGTACCCATACGTCACAGACTGTCTTCTTAGTGGGTCAGAGAGGCACCCAGAGGTGCAACCCACTAGCCCACCGTAACCTTACCCGTCACTAGCCTAACCCTAGCCATTGCACTAAGCCACCTTAAAGCCAGATCTACTTGCTTGCATTGCACTACACGCAGCAAGTACAATTCCCTTCTGTGTGAGACATGGTGGTGCGGGAGCCTTGTGCAGGGAAGGCATGACGCTATCACTCTCACACTGGTCTCACTGTCTGCACATTATGTTATGCAATATCCATATGGCTATTGCATAGCATTTTGCAGCAGCAGCAGGTGAGGAGGGGAGACCCCCATGTAGAGGGGTCTCTCTTGGAGCCTGCTTCCCCTTCCTAGTGGCAGGAGGCACCCACGGGTGCCTCCAGGAGCCCACTTTCCCTTTATAGCGGGCCAGAGGAGGCACCCACCCCACAGAGGTGCCTCCAGGAGCCCGCTCCCCCCCAAACCAGTACTAACGACAACGAAAAAACGAAAAAACGAACCGACTAATTTTTGCGAATTTTCGCAAAAACCAGAAACGACCCGAAACGGGACCGGCCTGACTAACGACAACTCGAAAAAAATTTTTTTCAAGTCGTGCCCATCTCTACCTTAGTTACATCCTGGCTGAGTTACTGTAATGTGGTCTATGTGGGACTGCCTTTTGGAAGTGTTTGAAAACTTCAGTTGATCCATAACATTGCTGCCAGATTGTTAATTGGATCTGGTTACAGGGATCACATAATCCCTGCCAATCCATTTTGTTAATTTATAAAGCCCTAAACAACTTGGATCCACGTTATTTCAAAAATTACATCTTCTTTTCTCTTTAGACAGGATTTTCCTGTGATCAATTGTCTAGAAGACAATATATAGGCTGATCTATATTTTGTTGCTTCCAGATATTTTATTATCCTTCTATGTAATATTTTAAATATGTTATATAGTCTTTTTAAATATTACAATAATTATTATTTTTAGCTTTTAATGTATTTTGATCATCCAAGCCATCTTGGGTCCTTTTAAAGGTGAAAGGTGCAGGCAAAACTATTTGAAATAAATCAGCATTTTCATGTGTTTTGTGTATTCATATCCTGCTTTCATCTAAAGCAGAGACTCAGGGTTTCTTAAAATCTGATTTTAGAAAACCAATGCAACTGAAAATACAACAGATTATAATATTAAAATACTGTTACATATTTAATTTTCTTTAGAAAAAGCACTAAGAATAATTTGAAATACTTTAAAAGTATTATAGGGAGGTGCGACTACATTGCAATATGATCCAATTACTGTGGGTTTAGCATGATGAAAACTTATTCCATGTTTCCTGACTACATTATAATATTGTAACATTTCTTTTTAACAAGTCAGGTTTTTTAAAAAAAACACTTTACATCACACTGGTTTTGATCCATTTTGGGTTGTATTAATGACTGTGTTTTATTCTGTGGGCAGGCACATTCCATGTCTTGGCATTTTTGTGACGTGTTTGAGATGGCGAGGGTGCTTTACCATCAGGAAATCATGTCTGTTATGTGAGCTTTTAAAATTCTTCACAATAATTTGTCCTACTTTATAGAGCTGCATCAGATTTCACAGGAGTCTTGCTTGTTCCTTATTGATACAACAGTGTATGCTTTGCCTTCCATCTGGTGACTTTAGCTTCCCTGCACAAACACCATGACACCTCTTTTATTTCCTTTCTTATTTCTTATTTTTTTCTCTTTTTTACATTTGCATTCCTTCTGATCTGTGTTGTCAGGTCTGTATGTTTGTTTTTGGCCTTTCTTGATCATTGCATTTGCAAGCGTTGGTTGCCAGCCTACTGCATAGAAAGGGCTATAGTAAATAGAAAGCTGTCAAAAGAGATGTAAGGGAAGTTTCAACTAGAGATGGGCACGACTCAAAAAAATGGTGTTTCGTTTGTCGTTTGGTCGTTTAGGGGTCCATTTCGGTTCGTTTTCATTTTCGTGATTTTTTTTGCAAAAAATTTTGTTTTCGTTTCGTTAGGTAACGAAACCAAAAAACGAAAATGAAAACAAAAAATTGCTGTTTTGTTAGCATTCTTTTTAGTTCAATGCATCTGCTGCAACGAAAACGAAAAACACGGCAAATTTGGTCGTTTCATTTTCATTTTCGTTTTGTTTTTAAAAAAATTGTTTTGTTTTCGTTGCGTAACGAAACGAAAAAACGAAAACAAAAACGAAAAATTGCTCGTTTCATGCCCATCTCTAGTTTCAACTTCAGGAACATGCACTATCTCAACATTGATGCAGTGCTGCACCATTTAGAAGGAAGAAGAAGAAAACCCTTTGCAAATTCAGAGGAACACAATAACAGCAGCAGCAGCAGCAGCAGCAGCAACAACAAATCTCTCGCTGCAGAGTTTGGAAGATTTTTTACCTCCAGACAAGATAATTATGGACAAGGCAGAGAGGTTGAGGAAAATGGTGCCCATCTGGTGTCTTTAAGACAATGCCAAGAATGCTGTGCCCCCCGTACCAAATCAGTTCAATTGGGACTGCCCAACTAGGAAGATACAAAGAGCATGTGACACAAAATCGTAACATAATACTACAGGAAACTCTCAAATTTAACCCAAGGAGGCTTATATGGGACATACCATACTTTCAGATAGTTACATTATCCATATAGCCAGCCCTGATCAACATTACTGCTCATCAGAACTGTAAGTCAGCTGAAGTTTCACAGCTGGCCCATGAACTACATGATATAGTAAACCAAGTGAAGCAAAATGAAGGCATCTGTCACCGTCCCCAAGTCAGATATCTTTGACACATTAGTTTTAATTGTGCAAATGTACTCTTGGCCACCCCTGAAATCTTAGTATCCAGGAGTACACTCAGGCTGTGACCCTGAGTTTTTACTTGAGAGTGTCATCTCATTCAGCAGAAGTTGAATCACAAGCTGCCATTGACGTTAAGAGTGTTTGGGGTGGTGGACTTCCATTTCTTTTTTGGAGTTTTCTTTCTGAAGAAATATCCTTCATGCACAATGTTAGGTTTCAAACCCAAGGTCTTATATACTGGCAAAACTGTTGAGTACTTTATGGGTAGGAAGTAGATTTAGAGATACTTGGAGAAGTAGAGCCATTGAAATAAATGGAACACAAGTCTTATGCTCCTAATTAGAACTATAAAGGAGTGGTCCTTGGATATTCTGTGACTTAAAACAATATTCTGTAAAAGCCATTTCTGATAGAAAAAGGCAGTCCAAACAAAAATTTTGAATTTCAAATGGGTTTTTGACCATATTTTGCTATATTTGGAGATGGTTGGGCAAGTACTTTTGAAGATTTAATTTCTGATTTAAGAAACCATGCCGGACCCTAATTAACAAACTTTTGATACCTTTATTTCCCTTGGCTTGTAGTGAGTGTAATAGTTTGCAACTGCCTGCTACTGCTTCCTCAAAAGGAAATGATTCTTGCTTTAAGCCAGGGCTGTCCAACTTTGAACAGGCCGAGGTCTACATTTTCCAGCCTGTTCAAAGTTGGCCTGAGGGCTACTACACTAAAACATCTAATTACGAATTTTATCCATTCCTTACGAGCACATGGTTATAAGTAAAAAATTTGTAAGTAAAGCAGTTTCCCATAGGAATGCATTGAAAATCAATTAATCTGTTATGGAGGGAATTCTCCAGGGGGGGAAGAAGAAGGGAGATGTCACTGCACAAAGGAGATGGGCACACCTGCAACCCCACCTCTCGCCCCTCTCCTCCCTCCACTCCACACCAGCGACTCAGCTGGTCACATGACAGTGGCACACCGATCATCTGGCCGGTGGTGGTGGGGGAACGGGGGACTGCGCCATGGCCTTGAACTGCCCCACTCAGCTGAGACAGTAGGCTGGCAGAACCAGAACTTTGCTGGGGCAGTGGTGGTCCTTGGGATGGGAGACGGAGGGGTGGAGAACTTATCCCTTCACTTTTTTTATTGATGGCCAGCGGACTACTTTTGAACCCTTTGCGGGCTACCGGTAGCCCACAGTCTACCTCTGTGTGTGTGTGTGTGTGTGTGTGTGTGTGTGCGTGCGTGTGTGTGTGTGTGTGTGTGTGTGTGTGTGTGAGGGTGTAGGGAGGGAGGGAGGGAGAGAGAGAAAAGGGAGGGGGATCAAGATGGAGATAGAGACAAATCATGATAGAGAGAGAAAGTCAGGCCAAGAGAGAGTTAGAAAGACTGAGAGAAAGCAAATACAGTGGTACCTTGTATAAAGGGATTAATTAATTCCAAATGAAATTATGTTAAGCAAATTTTCCTTTAAACAAATTTCCCATAGGAATGCATTGAAAACGGAGTAATCCCTATTCACAACCATTTTTATGTTGCACGGATTCGCCCCATAGGGGATTCTGTTAAGCAAATTTCCCCTATCTCTGGAATTGTTTATGTTGTACAGATTTTATGTTATACAAACCATATGTTATACGAGGTTCCACTGAAGAGGGATGGGGGGTGGTATAGTGGAAAAGAGAGAAAATCCGCTGAGTGAGAGGCCAAGAGGAAGTGCCCGACCTCAGTAAATGATGAAGCAAATAAAGAAATAAAGAAGCAAAGAAAGAAAACAAAGAAAGGAATGCCATGGAAGGAAACAGAGAGCAGGAAAGAAAAGAGGCAGAGTGGCAGGATCAGAGAAGAGGCATGAAGACGGGGAAAGAGAAGCCACTGGAAGAATTGTTCCTTCTGAGCTCTGCCATCCACAACATAGTTGTGTGCAATGCCCTTCCTTTGGTGTGTTCAGGTTATCAAGGTGCAGTTTTAAATAGATGTCTAATTTGTTACAGTTATTTAACCTATATAGGAACATCATATTCCTTCCAGAGAAACATATGGGATACTAAAATATGCTCTAGAAAATAAAGGTATCTGTAGTGGACAAATAATATTAGAAGCAACAGTAGATATTTATTAGTTGTATATGTGTGAGTACTATCTGATCGGATTCATATTCAAATATGTGCTTGATGTCCAAATCAGGCCTGCCCCACTCAAGGCTGGTGTGGAGGCAGTCTGGAATGAGTTATTACCAGGTTTCTGTAGCTATTTGTCTGTACTTTTATGATTTTGATTCAGGAGGACAAAGGGGCAAAGGGGGGGGTAAAGGCTGGTAACGGGATGTGGGGATACTTCACAGGACAGTGCTACCAACTTGGGGCATGTGGTGGACCTTCGTTATATGACCTAAGCTCCTACCAGCCTCTTCCTTTCCTTCTTCTCCCTTCCTCAAGAAACCTGCAGTCTTGCCCAGCTTCTGCCCACCCATAACTCCACCCCATTTCAACCTATACTGTACCATGCATTTAAAAAGCAAAAATAAATAAATAAAAATAAATAAAAATAAATAAATAAATAAATAAAAATAGTGGGAGAGGGATAGCTCTACTTTGACCAATCTAACGAAAGCCTGCATGAGCATCAGTTGTGCATCCCACCTTCACAGGCACTCATTCAGTAATGTAACAAAGACTCAGTTGTTGATCAGTCATGTCTGACACTTTGTGATCCCATGGACCAGAGCTCACCAGACCTATCCTGGAGTTTGGTCAAATCCATGTTGGTTGCATCAATGACACCGTCCAACCATCTCATTCTCTGTCATCCCCTTTTCCATTTGCTTTCAATCTTTCCCAATATCAGGGACTTTTCCAAGGAGTCCTTTCTCCTCATGAGGTGGCCAAAGTACTGGAGCCTCAGCTTCAAAATCTGTCCTTCCAGTGAACATCCAGGGTTGATTTCTTTCAGGATAGATAGGTTTGATCTCCTTGCAGTCCAGGGGACTCTCAAGAGTCTCCTCCAGCACCACAGCTGAAAAGTATCAATTTTGCAGAGGTCAGCCTTCTTTATGGTCCAGCCCTCACTTCCATACATCACTACTGGAAATACCATAGCTTTGACTATCTGGACCTTTGTCAGCAAAGTGATGTCTCTGCTTTTTAAGACGCTGCCTAGGTTTGCCATCGCTTTCCTCCCAAGAAGCAGGCGTCTTTTAATTTCATTGCTGCACTCACCATCTGCAGTGATCAAGGAGCCCAATAAAATAAACTCTGTCATTGCCTCCATTTCTTCCTCTGATGGGACCAGTGATGGGACCAGTGGCCATGATACTAGTTTTTTGGGTGTTGAGCTTCAACCCATTTTTTTTGCTCTCCTCTTTCACCCTCATTAAGAGGTTCTTTAATTCCTCCTCACTTTCTTCTGTCAAAGTAGTATCATCTGCGTATCTGAGGTTGATATTTCTTCTGGCAATCTTAATTCCGACTTGTGATTCATACAGTTCTGCCTTTCACCCAATGTATTCTGCATATAAATTAAATAGGCAAGGTGACAGTATACAGCCTTGTTGTACTCCTTTCCCAATTTTAAACTACTGAGTTGTTCCATACCAAGTTCTGATTGTTGCTGCTTGACCCACATATAGATTTCTTAAGAGACGGATAAGGTGATCAGTCACTCTAGTACAGTGATGGCGAACCTTTTAGAGACCGAATGCCCAAACTGCAATTCAAAACCCAGTAATTTTTTTGCAAAGTGCCAATACAGTAATTTAACCTGTATACAGGTGGCTATGAAGGGGTGAAATCGGGTGTCCACAGAAAGGGCTCTGAGTGCCACCTTTGGCCCCCGTGCCATAGGTTCGCCAACACTGCTCTAGTATCTGTACTGGATCTTGTTTGGGCACTTTCCTCTGAAGCCAATGCACATTCCTACTCATCAGTATGTTTCCTAGGATCTGATTCCAGAAATAATATTTGATACTAACTGAAAGAAAGTTGGTATTTCAATGTATCAACATAATATTTTCTGACTGATTGGATAAAGATAACAACAACTTGCTTCCAAATCAGTTCTGACTTACTGGCTTTTGCCAGGGTTTCTTATGTATAATGTTATTTACAATTCCCTCCTTTTGGGGCTATTCTGGGACTTTGTAAAAACACGCTGGTTCCTCCTACAAATCACAGTAGGGTATTGAACTCCTGACCTCTGACTCAGGTTCTCCACTTCACTGAGCTATACAGCCAGATAGCAAGGTCTACACCAGATTTTAAAAAGACTGTATTATACCTTTAACTCTACTCAAAATTATTTTGGTTTTTTATTTTGTAGGTTATTTGCAGGTTTGAGGGGAAATATCTTTTCAGGGTGATGAGTATTGGAGTTCTTGTTTTTCCTCAGAAAGCCATTCTGTGTGTTTTTTTTAATTTGGGAAAATTAAAAAAATGGCCGCTACCCTAAAAATGGTCCATAAACCGTTTTGATAAAAAAAAGTCCCTCAAATTTCTGCATAAATTGTGTAATTCTTTGGTCACATTACTCCTTCTTCCTAGCCCTTGTCTGATATAGCAAAACACCCAGCGTCCTAATAATCACCAAAACTTTCCTTCCAACTGTAGGTCACCTTTCCCTATCAGCATACTGTATTTGATTTGTTTTAAAAAGGTGTCTGTTAGCTGAAAACAGGTTTCACACATATTTACCTAGCTTAATAAAACCTGCTTGCACAGATAACCTAATCAAGGAAATGTGAACATTACAATTAAATGCAGCAAATGTAGGGCATTCTTTACAGATTCGTATAGCCATGTTTTGTGAAGACAGAACATGTTCCTAATTGGTTGCCTCTTCACAAGTGGTACATAAATATAAAGTGGGTATTTGCAGTTTTACTGATTTGAGCAGGAATTATAAATTATTTTATGTAGAACACCATTCCATTAAAGCAGTGGTTCTCAACTTTTTAAACACTTAAATACCCCTTGGCATCCCACTTCCATACATGGTTCCCCTTCATATTAGCCAACACCAACACATGGCAGCTTCTGAAAACAGGGCTTTCCCTAACAGGGTGAACATAGAGGAATATCATCCCCAGAAAAAATCTGGTTGTCCCAATTTTGGTTGTTGATAATATCTCAGGTTCCACATTCGGAGCTAATGACTCTTGCATCCTAAAACCTGGTCATTACTTTTACTCTCCTGTCTTTTTTAACATCAGAGAACCAAAGAAGTCCAGCACTGTCTGTACAGCTCAAGTGGGCATAATAACATAGGGTTGTATCTGTAGGAAATCTATCTATTGGCCAACCGTGTTGGTCTGGAAACATGAGTTCACCAGAATGATTTGATTTACTCTAACTTTTGCAAACCTGGAAAACCATATATTCTTAAACCACACTGATTTTGTGGTATTACATATTTTGTATGCACAATGTGAAGAAATACAGTTTTTAATTACCCTCAGCTTTCTACCACTTGTGATCATGAGCCTAGCCTCCAGAGATATATATGGTGTTATCTCTCCATTTACTGGACCATTTTTACATTTTCATTTTATGCTGCTCATCTGAGTTAGGTGGTCAGTTGCCGTATCTGAAATAGGTTTTGGCTTTTGATTTTTTTTTTTTTTTTGTAATGCAAGAGATATATCAGAGAAACACAACCATGAAGTGCTTTCTCCACCAAATTCATCTTATGTGTGTTGCCTTTAGGCCTTTCCATGTCACAATTCCATGGAAACAGAACTGGTGATTGCAAATATCAAGTGAAATCAAGTGAAAACAAAATAACATTTTTACTACTGGCACTGGTGAAAAAATCTGATCCACTGAGGCAGGTTTTATTTTTGTGTATTCTGGGAGACTGTGGGTAATGTAATTTGCAAGCTTACCTGATTCTTAAGACTTCCTTTAGACTTGTTCCCGGAACTGACCTCTCCCTTAGCTGTCCTTTCAAGAGTCATGATAAGGGCTGTGAAAGCCAAGTTATATGAAGCCATCAAAACCTCATCATTTACCAGCCAATAGGCAATGGAGTGCTATTAAGTGCATTAAGAGGGTATATCTTCAAAGAACCTACTTTGCTTTAAACTGAAGTGAACAGGTGATTGAATTGATATCACTTGAGCCTCTTACACCCAGTCCATTATATTGTAGCACAACAATGTGTTCTGTTCAATTCAGCCTGCTTTTGTTGCTAATTTGGCCATGAGTCTCATGGCACAGTGGTTAAAGCCACTACTGTCCTCACGACCCAAGGTTCAATCCTATGTAGCAGGTTCATGGTTGACTCAGCCTTCTATCCCTCCGAGGTTGGTAAAATGAGTACCCAGCTCACAGGGGGTTGGGGGCAAAATGTGTAACCTGAAAAATGCACTTATAAACGGCCCAGAGAGTGCGTTAAGCACTATTTGGTGGTATATAACCAGAACACTTTGCTTTGCTTTGGCTTTGTTTTAGCAAGGACTTCATAAGGTTCTTACCTCATGCTGTGACCCTTTATGTTGATGCCTCTCACTTTTTGTAGGACATGAAATATGCCCCAAGGAAAACCTCCCTCTTGTTTGCACAACTGATACATACTGGGATTTTCCAGCTCATTTAGGTTCAGTCTACCATTACCTTTCTTGATCTTGCTTCAGCATATTGTGGCGATGCTGTTGCAACTGCAATAGGTTGCATGTGCATACATGATTGAAAGCAAACAAAGATCCCTGCTTACTGTATCTTGGGGCTTATTTACATCTTGCAAAAGGCAGAGTGGAAAAAGCAAGGCTACTTCAGTCTCATTGTTGGGTGGCCGGCACTTCATTGGCCACCACAGCTCACACTGACTTTTTGGAAATATTGGGGTTCAGTCAATCCACAATTAGGCTGCCAGGTGTTAAGAGGTAGGGGTTTCTTTTTCAGGCAGACACATGAGGGTTATACAGTAGTCCCTTTCAAATTCACTTATGTTCCAGTCTCCCCCCACATCACTTTTTCTGTATTTTCTGCATGCTGCTGTGATATTGTCCCATTGCCAGTGCTGAGCCAGCTTCTTTATAGAGAGTAAGCCCTGTGTTATCATTCTGCTCTGGCCAGTTCTTGACACAATCTCTTTTCCCTATTAGCTTCATTTGCATATAATAGCAATGCTAAATTTTGGGCTAAAATATTTTATATTTCTTAGCAACCTTACTCCACAGACTCCCCATGTTAGCACCATTCCAATCTGTTTCATCAAGAATACGGTGTGAATATAATGTTTAGGAAGGAAGGCTGGCAAAAGACAGATTACAGTATCCCTGTGCAGTCCATGTTTTGCCCACAGTCTATCTTAGATCACAGACTTATCTAATTAGTTTTGAGTGCAAAGAGCAAGGTGGTGGCCCTCTTGGACAAAGTGCAAGCTGGTCGCCCTCTTGGAGGACAAGATCAGGCAGATGGAAGCCTGTGTTTTCAATCTTCACAACTTTAGGGAGCAGGAAGGGTTGTTGCAGGAGGCAGAGAAAAACTTTGTCAACACTGGTGACAGGGATAATGTCAATCAAGATGAGGGCATTTCACAAATACAGGAGACAGATACTTGGAGGAATGTCACAGTCAAAAAGGGAAGAACTAGGAAACAGACAGACAGCTTGCAACTGCACAATAGATTCCAACCTCTCTCCCTTATCAACCAGGAAAAGGAACTGCACTAAGAACAGCAAGGTCAGCTTGAAGACCCTGGACAGAGGAATCTGAATCCAACAGCACAAAAGGGGCACCTACCAAGCCTCGAAGGAGGCGAGTGGTGGTGGTTGGAGACTCCTTGCTTAGAGGAACAGAAGTTGTCATCTGCAGGCCTGACAAAATGAAGTAAGAGCTCAGCTGTCTCCCTGGAGCCAAGATTTGGGATGTAACAGAGAATCTGACAAGACGCATCAAGCCCGCTTTCTTTTGGTCCATGTAGGAACTAATGGTACTTCAAAATGCAGCTTTCGGGATATCGCAAAGGCATATGAAGAGATGGGTAGGAAGCTGAAGGACCTTGGTGGGCAGGTGGTGATTTCATCTCTCCTCCCTGTAGAACGACAGGGCTCACGAAGGGAAAGAACAAAAGTGGAAGTGAACAACTGGCTTTGGAGATGGTGCTGGCAGGAACGATTTGGATTCTTGGACCATGGTTTGATATTTCATTCAGATGGGCTATTGGGCGAGGATGAGGTGCATCTCACCACTGCTGGAATGAATCTTTTTGCCAAGAGGCTTGAAAATTTGATAAGGAAAACTTTAAACTGATTTCTCAGGGGGAAGGAGAAAATTTTCTTAAAGGCAGAGATCCAGAAGGGGTTGTGGGGAATAGCCAAAAGGTTGAAGTAGGAGCAGGACAAGGAGTATTACAGACCATCAATGTGAGGGAAAACAGGAAAAGCAAAGGGCTTTTATGAAACACACCTCAAATGTCTCTACACCAATGCACAGAGCATGGGAAACAAACAAGAGGAGCTGGAACTCCTAATAAAGAAAAATAAATATGATGTAATTGGAATCACTGAAACTTGGTGGGATGAGAGTTATGATTGGAATGTTATTGGACTGTATAACATGTTTCAAAGGAGCAGACCTAGTAAGAAAGGAGGAGGTGTACCTGTATATATTAAGGACTTATATACTGCTGAAGAAATACAAGATATACAAAAGGAAAAGAAGGTTGAGAGTATTTGAGTGAGAATTAAGGGTGAGAAAAATGAGAGACACATCACTGTGGGGGTATATTAGAGACCCCCCAAGTCAGCCGGGTAAGTGGGATTATGCCTTCTATAACCAGATGGCCAAACAGTCAAAAGGGAGAGATGTAGTATTAGTGGGAGATTTTTAACTATCATGATATATGTTGGCAACATATATTGTTAGAATGCGAGGTCTAACAAATTCTTTACTGCCCTTGCAGACAATTTCATGGTCCAGAAGGTAGAGGAGGCAACAAGAGGTACAACCATTTTAGATCTGGTCTTAACCAATAAGGAAGACATTATAAATGGGGTCGAAGTGGTGGGATTTTTAGTTAAAAGTGACCATTCCCTCTTGGAATTTGTTATACAGTTGGAAGGTGAAGCTAAGCATAGTCAGACAAGAATCCTGGTCTTTAAGAAAGCCAATTTTTGTAAACTTAGGGAATTATTGGCTGTGATTCCATGGACCGAAACACTGTAAGAGAAAGGAGTCCAAGATGGATGGGAGTTCCTTAAAAGCGAGATATTAAAGGCACAATCTAAAACTGTTTCATAAAGAAGAAAAATAGGAGATGTCTAAAGAAACCGCAATGGTTTACTAAAGAACTTTTAACTCAGCTAACAATAAAGAAAAACAGGTACAGGAAATGGAAAATTGGGGAATGTCCCAAAGAGGAATATAAGCAAACAGCTAATATATGCAGGGGGATGGTAAAAAAAAAAAAAGCTAAAGCGCAAAATGAAGTTAGACTTGCCAGAGAGATTAAAGATAGTAAAAGGGGTTTCTTTAGTTATGTCCACAGCAAAAGGAAAAATAAGGAAATGATAGGCTCTCTGGGTGGTGATGATAACCAGTTACTAACAGGAGACAAGGAAAAGGCAGAACTACTCAACACCTTCTTTGCCTCTGTTTTCTCCAAAAAAAGGAAGAAAAAGATCAACTGGGACAAAGAGCAGATGAGGTAGGATGGGAATTGCAACATAGAATATGTAGAGAGGTAGTAAAGAAACACCTGGAAACATTAAATGAATTTAAGTCTCCTGGGCCAGATGAATCACACCCAAGGATATTAAAATAACTGACAGAAGTAATTTCAGAACCATTGGCAATGATCTTTGAGAAGTCCTGGAGAACACGGGAAGTCCCCATAGATTGCAGGAGGGCAAATGTTGTCCCTATCTTTAAAAAGGGGGGGGGGAGAGGACCCAAATAATTACCGCCCAGTCAGCTTGACTTCAGTTCCTGGCAAGATCCTAGAACAAATTATTAAGCAGACAGTCTGTAATTATTTAACTAGCAATGCTGTCATAATGAGATGTTAACATGGATTTCTTAAAAACAAGTCATGCCATAACAATTTGATCTCTTTCGCTGATAGAATTACAGGCCTGGTGGATGAGGGGAACGCGGTGGATATTGCTTATCTAGATTTCAGTAAGGCCTTTGATAAGATTCCCCTTGCAAAGATATTAGTAGAATGTGGGATAGGTAGTGCCACTGTTAGATGGATTTGTAATTGGTTGACTGATTGCACCCAAATGGTGATCATTAATGGCTTCTCTTCAGCTTGGGGAGACATGACCAGTGAAGTGCCCCAGGGTTCTGTTCTGGGTCCGGTGCTATTCAGTATCTTTATTAATGACTTGGGGGAAGGAATAGAGAGTAGGCTGATCAAATTTGCCGATGATACCAAAATGGGAGGGGTTGCTAACACCCTAGAGGATAGGATGAAAATCCAAAAGGACCTTGACAGATTAGAGTCCTGGGCCAAAGCTAACGGAATGGGGTTCAACAGAGGGAAATACAGGGTGGTGCATCTAGGTAAAAAGAATGAATTGCACAGATATAGGATGGGAGACACCTGGCTGGAAGATAGTACCTGTGAAAGGGATCTGGGAGTCTTGGTGGACCACAAATTGAACATGAGTCAGCAGTGTGATGTGGCAACCAAGAAAGCCAACACAATTCTTGGTTGCATCAACAGAAGCACAATGTCTGGATGAAGGGAAGTGATAGTACCACTCTATTCTACTCTGCTCAGACCCCATCTGGAGTACTGTGTCCAGTTCTGTGCACCTCAATTTAAAAAGGATGTTGACAATCTTGAACAGGTTCAGAGGAAGGCGACCCAGATGATTGAGGGCCTGGAAGAAATGTCTTAGGAGCAGCTTAGACACCTGGGAATGTTTAGCCTTACAAAAAAAAGGCAGAGAGGGGATATGATAGCTATGCTTAAATATTTGAAAAGATGTCACATTGAAGAAGGGACTGGTTTGTTTTCAATGGCTTCAGAGACTAGAATGCAGGGCAGTGGTCTCAAACTACAGGAAAAGAGATTCAATTTAAACATTAGGAAGAACTTCCTGACAGTTACAGCTGTTCGGCAGTAAAATATGCTGCCACAGAGGGTGGTAGAGTCTCCTTCTTTGGAGGTTATTAAACAAAGTCTGGATGACCATCTGTAGGGAGTACTGTGATGTGGGTTCCTGCATGGCAGTGAGTTGGACTGGATGGCCCTTGAGGTATCTTCCAACTCTATGATTCTATGGGTGGCTTCAGCAGTCACATACAATTGGTGGAGCTCCATTTGATGATTTTTTTTAAAAAAAAGAAAGGGCAGCTGAGAGGTCATTGAGAAAAAGGGATTCCTGTGCCCTGGAAATCTTGTCATTGGTCTGTGGTATGTGCATATCTTGACCAGACAGAAAAGTGTAGATTTCCCATTTAGGATGAGACCAGTGGAACATAAGAATCTGTTTTACTTTGACTCATGCATTTTCTGAAGCATGCAGAAAATACATTTGCTCTGTTTACTTCAGTATTGTCAGTACTGGCCCGTGTCCAACATCATGCTTAAGACAGACATGGGACTTCCTTCTCCTTCCCTTTTCTGTTGTCCTACATGCTGCCTTAAAACCAACATCAGAGGACTTCCCAGTTCTGCAAAGCAGGTTTTGAGAATACAGGGAAAGGTACAGAGGGAGAGGAAGCCACCACCAACCATTTCCCCTAGCAGACGAGGAGTAGAAGACCACTGGATCCTGTCACTGATTTGCAGTGGCTCTCCACAATTTAAGAAAAAAAAAAAGCTTTCCTCATAGAATCATAGAATTGGAAGAGATGTCAAGGGCCAACTGAAATACAACTTCAGTTTTATTTCCAAGTTTCTAACATAATCACAGAAGCATAGAATAACTGAGTCAGAATTGGCCTATTGGATCATACAGCTTTCTTACCATCTATCTGATCAAAAATGAGATAAGATTATTCAGGTAGGATTTGTTCCTGACAAATCTGTGTTGGCTTCTCCTTATTACTGCCTTGTTTTTCAAGGTGCTTCCAAAGTGACCACTTTATAATCTGTGCCAGAATTTTCCCAGGAATTGATGTCAGACTGACTAGTCTGTAGCTCCCAACTTCCTCCTTTTTTGCCCTTTTTTGAAAACAAGGACAACAAAAGTCCTCCAGTTGTTTGTATTTCACCCATCCTTCATGGTTGTAAGAGTTCTTCAGCCAGTTATTTCAATAATCTTGGATATACAGTAGTTCATTTCTTTTTTTCTGTCTTTTTCTACACACTTATCTGAAAATGGGTCTTTGGCCATTGCTAACCTCTGCTTATTCTGAGCTGTAGCCTTCATAACACTGTCCTTTCAACTGTTTCCTCTTTGTTTGTCCTCTTCCTGGCTTACCTTCCACTTCTTCTATGTGCCCTTTTTGATTTTCAGGTCCTCTCTGAGCTTTTTATGAAGCCACATTGGTCTTCATTCCTGTCTTCCACTTTTATTTCTTCTTGCAGTTGTTAGTACAGGTAGTGGTGCCTTTAGAATTTTGTTTTTGAGAAAACCCACCTATATTGTATTTCTTTTTCTGTTAGAATCTCCTTGCATGGGATCGTACTTAATTATTCTTCTGAGTTCATTATGACCAGCTTTGCTAAAACCCAGTGTACATCTTTGATCACACTCTCTTTTTTATTTTGGAAATCAAGAACTGAAGTAGAACATGGCCACTTTGCTCTTGACTGCCACTTCTTTCCCCAAGACATCTCTATTGATTAGAAAATCAAATCAAGGATAACTACTCCTTTAGTGTCATCCTCCACATTTTGTAGGAGAAAAGTATCCATACAAGTCAAGAATTTCTGGAGAGGGCCATAAATGGCAAAATTTGTCTCCCAATAGATATTAGGTTTATTAAAGTCTCCCATGACTAGAAGGTATCTCTTAACATTCTTGCAAATTGTTTTTCAAGGAATCTTCATATTCTTGGAATGTTCAGTAATCAAGGCACAAGCTGTACAAAGGGCAGTCTAAATAAGACTGAAACGAGAATAATTCTCATTTAACTAAGTGAGGCTTACATCTCAATAAATGTGTAGCGTTGCATTATTAAGTCCATCATTTTATTTAAGGCCAATTTTTGTAACACAGGCTTCCCTTTTAACCAAAACCGACTCCTAATAGATTAGCTGTAATTACTGCCCTACGGTACAGTCACTGAATTCTTCATTTGTACAGGGGTTTGCGTTGCACCAAAGAAAGATTAGGGTCAGCTCTGTGTTGCTTAAATAATTTGCCTGGTACAGCAGTTTGCTGGGATGAGAGGAAGAGAAAAAAATCACATTGTAATGCAAGGGCAAAAGAGTGATCTGTACATTCACTTGTTTTTGAAACTGAAGCGGGGAACCAAGAGTATGAGCTGAATTGAACGATTCTTTCATCTTTTGTTGAAAATTTCTGTCTTCATACTCCCCCTGCCTCTTCTTAGTGCTCTCTTAGGAGACACAATATTGTAAATTAACAGTAGTTCCTTCTTACAGTAGCAAAGGTGAGGTACCAAGCTAGCATGCCAGAGGTCAAGGATAATGGGAGTTGTTGTTCAGCAGCACTTTGAAGGCCATACATTCCTTAGCCATTGCAATTGTATGGTTGGTTGAGGTGTGATGAATAACTTAGATGCTGTACTGGAAATCCCTTGGCATTCCTTCCAGGATTCCATCCTGATATAAATGTTCTCATTTTCCTGAGGCTGATACTGAGAGAAATCCATTATATTGAATGTGGCTGTAATAATTAGAACTTAAGTAACTACATTTCTCATTCAATGGACTATTAGTATGCAAGGATAAAGTACGACATGTAAATAAGTGATCCACAGCGATCGTCACGATTTCCATTATATAAACATAAAATCATAGAATAATTGAGTCAGAAGGCCCTACAAGGCCTGTATGAGTTGCTAGGGATCCTTCAGATGGGTGGAACTTTACATGTGTCCCAGCATCCTTCAGATGTTGTCTTAGTTCCACATGAATCCACATGAATCCCACAATTGTGCCACCCAAAAGGTGCATCAGAGAAAAATCAGATTGTCTGACCAATCTACTGTTTAAGGATGTGGTCTCATTCCCCGTCACCCTCACATTCCAAGAAGCTGTGTATGCAAGCATCTAATATATTTGCACATGCACATTTGTTGCACACTGTTTTTTTTAACAACTCCTTGGAGTTTTCTTTCACCATCCTTTTTTCCTTTTTTTTTAAAAAAATGGCATTGGTATATCAGAGTCTTTTCAGCTGCTACTCCAGTCCAAAATGGGTATCTGATGACAGAAGGAAATATGTATTTATAAGTGCTGTGATCACTTCCAGCTCTATCTGGAAGGAGGGAGATTTCTCCAGCTGGATCTCTCCAGGTATGATGGGTTGCTTATGGTGGTTTTGGATTATGGGAGTTTCCATCTAGCCCCTCTGATGAGCACCGTGTTATGAAAGGCAGTTCTAACATGATAAACAACTACAGTCACTAATATCCAGTTTTCCTTCCTTAGGTTTTCTTTTTCCCCTTTGCAAAACTGGAGAAAAGTGCTCATTATGATCTAAATTTTTTTATTGCTGCTCACTTGGCCAGTCTTTCTAAACAAGTGCCAGTAAAACAACTTTATAGCGCCATGTATCGCTACATATTGTTTATCTTGTGTATGTTTGTTTTTGTCCTTGGTTCACATCTCTTCCCTTTCCGGAAAGCATGGTTTCTATGGGAACTGACAAAGGAAACTTTGTGCAGTTTCTGTCTCCATTCCAAATGGATATCGGCAAAACAGAGCTCTGAATCTGAGAAACAGAATGATATAAAAAGAGCACCACACATAATCTCTTTTGACAACCCTCTTTCAAATCTGATACAGCCGCGCTAATCATCTCTTGAAGCCTTCCCTTTTCCAAGCATGTTGCGAGGACCTGGCTGGAGCTGGTCTGAGAATTATCAAACAGAGGCTTTGGCACAGCTGCCAGAAATGTTTCACCTGCTAGTTAGAAATGGGCACAAACTGAAAAAATGGCGATTCGTTTTGGTTCAGTTTGTTTTAGGGTTCAGTTCGTTTTGTTTTGTTTTAAATGATTTTTTTAAAAAGTAGTGTGTGTGTGTGGTGCATGTGCAACTTTGGCTGGGGGGAAAGAGGGGCTTAATCTCTCCCCCCCCTGCCACTGTGGGGTGGGGGAAAGAGCTCACCCAGCCAGCGCCTCTCAGCTGAGAGGCATGGCTTGGGGCCAACACCTCAAAGAGACCCTTCTTTCTGCCTCCGCATGAGGAGGCGAGGGGCAGGGCCTCTTTCGACCTTTTCCCCCACAGCGCATGGCAGCTCCGAGTGGGCGCTGTCATCCACTGTGGGGAAGATCCCTTTACAGAGACCCTGCTTCCCTGTCATCGGTTGGGCCCCTTTAAAAATGGCCAAGTCGCCACCAGGGGTTCTTCCCATAGCCGACTGGGCCATTTTTAAAGCGGCCCAGCCGATGACAGCTCGGCAGGAACTCTCTGAAAATGGTCGGGAAACCAGAGGGAGAGTTCCAAACTGGCGTCCCAACTATTTTCAGAGGGATCCTGTTGACCTGTCATCGGCTGGACCCCTTTAAAAATGGCCCAGTCAGCACTGAGGAGAACCCCTCGTGGCGACTGGGCCATTTCTAAAGGGGCCCAGCCGATGACAGGTCGGCAGGAGCTCTCTGAAAATGCTAGGGAGAGCTGCTTGATCCCTGGAACAGCCCTCCCTAGCATTTTCACAGGACTCCTGCCGGGCTGTCAGTCACTGGACTGCTTTAAACCCAGCCCAGTCAGTACCAGGGGGACCCCGTAGTACTGACTGGGCCAGGCTTAAAGGGGTCCAGCAATTGACAACCCCTCAGGAGCCCTCAGAAAAAGGGTGGGAAGGCAGTGTGATTAGAGATGGGCACGACTTGGAAAAATTTTTTTTCGAGTTGTCGTTAGTCAGCCGCTTCCATTTCGGGTCGTTTCCGTTTTTTGCGAAAATTTGCAAAAATTAGTCAGTTCGTTTTTTTTGTTTTTTCGTTTTCGTTAGTAGTGGTTTTTTTTGGGGGGGTAGCGGGCTCCTGGAGGCACCTCTCTGGCACCTCAGAGGTGGGTGCCTCCTCTGGCCCGCTATAAAGGGAAAGCGGGCTCCTGGAGGCACCCGTGGGTGCCTCCTATCCTCACCCACTAGGAAAGGGAAGCAGGCTCCAAGAGACCCCTCAACATGGGGGTCTCCCCTCCTCACCTGCTGCTGCTGCAAAATGGTATGCAATAGCCATATGGATATGCATACCAGTTGCAGACAGTGAGACTAATGATGGCAGTGACCCCAGAGCCATAGGTGATGCCTAACTAAGGCTCTCGCACCACCATGTCTCACACAGAAGGGAATTGTACTTGCGTGTAGTGCAATGCAAGTAGATCTGGCTTAGGGTTAAGGTGGGTTAGTGCAAGGGCTAGGGTTAGGCTAGTGACGGGTAAGGTTACGGTGGGCTAGTGGGTTGCACCTCTGGGTGCCGCTCTGACCCACTAAGAAGACAGTCTGTGACGTATGGGTAAGGACTGGAGTCAAGGATTAGGGTTAGGGTTAGGGGGCTAGGGCAGGTTTTAGGGGGCTTTTTGGCACATCCCAGAAGTCTCCATGGCCAAGTGGCCATGCGATTGGTGGGATGGCTCCAAAAATTTGCATGGTCGTCCACTCCCACATGGCTGGCCACTCGGCCAGCCCATCATTGCGCAGGTGTAAAAAAAACACAATGGAGGACAGAGGAGGAGAGGAGAGAGATTTTGTTGCAAGAAAAAACCCACTGCTACTGTGAAAAATCTGGCAGTTTATAAATTTTTGCGTGTTTCTGTTGTGCTTGTGTGTTTTTGGACCACGATTTCAAAAACAATATTGCGTTCGCCGCCCCACTTTGGATCCCCCGCCCGCACCGCATGACATGGCGAGTCCGGCTGCCCAGGATGGGGGGGAGGCGGGATCCCCCCCTCCAGAAACCATCCCTCCGGTAGGTGCCCTGCGCCCTTAGTCAAGCAGGCATTTTTCCGCCTGCTTTTTTGGCCCGGGAATGGGTGGGGGGAGAGTTTAAAAGTTTTTTCCTGTGCCGTCCGTGCCGCTTGCTTGCACTTTAATTGCGGCGGCCGGCGGCGAGACTGGGCTTTTTGCTGGCTGCGAGCCTGCGGCGAGTCCCACTAGAGCAGCCCAGGACGGGGGATGGGGGGGAGGCCGGGGACCTCCAGAAACAACCCCTCTGTTTTTTTTAACTTTTAAAAACTTTTTTCTGTGCCGGAACGGAAACGGAAACGGGAATACCGCTAAGTCGTGCCCATCTCTAAGTGTGATCGCTGCAACTTCCCTCCTGACCCGTTTTCTGAAGGCTCCTGCTGGGCTTTCAATTGCTGGACCCCTTTAAACCTGGTCCAGTCAGTACCAGGGGGACCCCCTGGTACTGAATGGACTGGGTTGAAAGGTGTCCAGCAATTGACAGCTCGACAGGAGCCCTCAGAAAATGGGTCAGGAGGGCTGTGGGATCGCTGCAACCTCCCTTCCAACGCATTTTCTGAAGGCTCCTGCTGGTTTGTCAGTCTCTAGACTGGTTTTAACCTGGCCTAATCGGTACTAGGGGGAGTCCCTGTTACCAACTGGGCCAGGTTTAAAGAGGTCCAGCCATTGACAGCTAGGCAGGAGCCCTCAGAAAATGGTAGAGGAAAGAACGGGCTTTAAAAATCCTTTTCGTGCCAAAGGCAGCGCTACAGCTGATCGGTGGCGCTGGCTTCTGGCGGGGAAAAGCCCGCGGTTTCCCCACACCAATTACAAGGTAAATATTTCCCATAGGAATGCATTACTTCAATGCATTCCTATGGGAAAATGAAAAACAAAACGAACGAAGCGAAGATTTCTGTTTTGTTTCATTTCATTTTTCTTTGATGGGTCAGTTCGTTATTCGTTTCATTAGGTAATGAAACGAATGACGAATAACGAAGTAAATTAAAAATTCATTTTGTGCCCATCTCTACTGCTAATGTTTCCCTTTGCCTTTTATTCCCCCCCCCCCATGTGAAAATTAAGAAAGTCCTCTACGTTCCCTCAGTTTAGTTATAGCATATGCGTGCACACCAGCCGGATAGATCCCTTGGGTTTAAAAGCTGGGAAGTATAAGAGAGTTCCAAGATATGGGCAGCTTAGGCCTCTGGATTGGTAATACAATATTTAAATTAATATGCTTTCCTGGCAGTAAGCCAACAGAAAGCAAAAGCTCAACAATAATGTGATCTTGGGTCCTGGCAGCATTGGTATGAGTCACTAGATGCATTCCACCTATGTCTGAACTCAGTGGGGTGGACCCAAAGCATAAACGTACTTCTTTTTTTGGGGGGGGGGCATAGGGTGGAAGCTGCAAATTCCAAGAAATGAATTTCAGATTGGTCAATTTATGCCTGGGGAGGGTTTCATATCTTGGTGCAGTGGGAGTGCTTTTGTGTAGTGAACAAGTCTCATGGACTGGTTGGGAAACATAAGATCAGAAGCAGAGGTCAGAGATCATTTTCCAGATTCAGTCAGCTGTTGAGAGAATTCCACAAGAAAGAAGGATTTTACCTATCCACCTTTTTCATCAATACTTGTGGGTTGTATTTGAAAGTGGGGCTCTACAGAAAAGGTCAGATTCCCAAATACTAAATGTTAATGTTCTTAAGTTCTGTCATTCACTTGTTTTAGTTTTTAATTCTGTTTTGGACAAAGCAGAAAGTTGAATGCGATTCCTCCTACCTGTGGAAGGTAAAGAATGGCTTTGTTTGAGGTTTGGCCTCATGGGAATTGCAACACAATGAAGTAGCATCTACCTTGTTCCACAGAGCAAACATTGATTGTCTTCAGCACTTTCCCAATACCTGAGATCAACAATGAAAAGGACGAGGCAACATTCCTCAGAAGGCTTTTATTTTATTTTATTTTATTTTATTTTATTTTATTTTATTTTATTTTATTTTATTAGGAGCACCCTGGTCAAATTTAGACCAGCAGATGCGATGTTGTAAAAGCAAGAGACATTGCAAGACTGTGGTGTTCTCTGAAGCAAGAGAGGGTTTGTAAAACAAAGAGACCCTGTTAATCTTCAAGTCACAATCTTTCAAAAGTTATTGTATTGGCTGAACATTGTGTGTGTAAAGTGACTATTTCAAGGCCTGACACTTCAGAGCACGTGGTACTGGAAGAGCTGGATTGCAGTCTAGGTCTGCCAAGGTCTGTCCTTGAAGGAAAGCCCAATGTTGTATTGACGTGCAGTCCTGCGCATTTAATAACGGTGTAGCCAGGAGACATTTGCCAGACGTGGCTTATCTAGTAATTGTAAGGCTGCTGCAGCCAAAGCTACAACTGCTGTCTGCCAGCCCTTACCCTGCTCTGCAGATATTAAAATGTCAGAGAAGTATTTTAGCCTCTGATGAAGAGACACACAATGCGGTTGAGTGCCTGGAGCTCTGTCTCCAGGCTGAGCGAGATGAGGACTCAGCCTGGCAGACTACATTATTAGAGAGACATATAATCAAGTGCTGCTATTGCAGTGGGTTCAATATGGCTGTGGGAAAAAATCAGGACCAGGTAGGTCTATAGGAGGCTCCTTCAACCCTCCAGATGTTTTGGACAGCAATTCCCACAGTCCTTTGCCATTGGCAAACTAAGCTTAGAATTCTGGGAGTTGCAGTCCAAAACATCAGGAGGACTGAAGTTTGGACATGCCTGGTCTATAGGATGAGTGCATGATCAGAAAGGAGAGCATGAAGCTAGGATTAAAGGGGCTCCAGCCAAAGGGGGCAGCTGCAAAAGGCTTTTGAACAGGGTTGGGCAACTAGTGACACATCTTGTAATCCTGTGTCAGAGACTGCACCATCATTAGCCAGCATCGGGAAAAGTATGGTGGGACTTTGCATCCAACAACATATGGCTGGCCAGAAGTTGCCCAGCACTGTTCTTTGGCCTCTGTAGGCCAGGGCAATTCAATGTGATCAGGCAAAATCACTTACAGAGATAACCTATAAACACCTTTGGTCCTGCCCCTTTTCTGTCTTTGCTTGCTACTTTGTTGACTCCTTCGAACCTACCCTTCAGGGTGTCATGAGGGTAAAATGGAGGCATGAATACAGTCAAAGGCCTCGGGCAATGGTCCTGGTAGAAACATAATTAAAACACTGAAATCTTGCTACATATTTTTTAACACTCCTTTTGTTTTGAACCACTGAAAAGAAGATCAACTGCCTTGTGTGTTTGCCTGAGGAAGATCCTGACTTGCAGCAAGAGGTCTACATCTTTCTAGGAAAAGAGATTTGGTTTAAAGTTTGACTCTCCTTCTCCTTTATTAACCCTTCTCTGTGCCAGAACCCCCTTTCACTGTGCTAATTTCAAACCATGTAGCTGAGTAAGTTCTTTACTATCTAAACAGCTTTTGTAAGATGGCAGCTATCTCTGTCTCCATCAGATCAAAAGAGATCACCAAGTGATCCAGGCTTGTTTGTCTTATTAAAGGAGGAACGGTCTCAAGATCATTACAGACAGTTAATGCATATTCTGTTTGGTTATTAAAAGCTTCCTCCCTTCCTTCATCATCACGCTGTCCCCTGCCAAAAGAGTGGAGTTGACCTTATTGTGGTTCCATAATTCCGTCTTAAAATTGTAGCAGCTTATAAAAATAGCTTCTACCTAGAATGTGATTGCTATTGGATATAATAATAAGCTAGGATTTATTTGTGCATGTTTTTGAAATCTCTAATAAAATATGACTGCTACTTAGTGCCACTGCTGTAGGATGGATTATATACGTATGACCCTCCAGATGTTCGAATACAACTCCTTCCATACCTGACAATTGACCCTATTCCACTAATTGTCTCCATTCCACCAAGTTCTTTTATTATGAATGATGATGGTGATGATATCCCACTGATGCAATATTTATTTATGGCAATCCTCGTTGAGGCTTTAGGCATCAAATGTTTAGAAATGGTTTTGCAGTCCCTTCTTTGGGAGCACTCGGGGACTGTGCAGCTTGCCCAAGCAGGGGTAGATAGCAATAGATGGCACAGGACCTCATGCACAACACACACTCTGGGTGATCCAGTCTGGTCCCTCTCTCAGAAATCATAATGGGGTTTCAAACTCCTGGCCTCTGAAGTCACAACCACATGCTCCAACCCACTAAGCTATACCAGTTCATAATATGAGCCTGTTGTCAACCTAACAAGCCTATTCAGGCCACTGTTCATTTTATGAGCCTATTTCAGACCAGGGTGACATGAAGTCAAAGTGACCTATAAAATGGAGGACTTGCAACTAGCTTTCCTCAGACTGACAAAGCTGTTCGGATGAGCTGCAAAATGTTTCCATCTCTCAAGAAAAGAAGTCTAGTTACCATGACTCAACTTCCAGATAAACTCACCTGGATGACTGAGGATCTTCACAGACAGTTCATAATATATGCATTTTTTCCTGTTAAAACTAAATGCTTGAGCTTTCCCATCTTGGCTCAGGATCTGATACCAGTAACCTCTCCAAATGTCTCAGCTTCTTTAACTGGCCATTGCGCTTTATTGCATTAACTATAGCTTATTTCTATGGTCTCCCCAGATTTTCTGCAGCAAATGGACAACTCAATAATGTAGGACAGTTCAGCAACAGAGTATTATGTTGGAAGTTAGATCTGTGAAATAAATATTTAGGTGTTTTTTTTTTTTTACTGTGAAATGAAGATGGTTGAAAGACAGGGCAGAAAGATAGGGATTTATGAATTATGTCCCTGTACTGTACTATACTGGATGTGGGATTTGGATTCCTAAAACCAAGATGGAAACACAATCAAATACAGAGCAGCCAGGACTGGGATTACCTGGTAACATTTATATATAATGAATGGGATGGTTTGAATCGAAAGCAATGGGCCACTTTTATTTTCCAATATTTTGCTTGTAGAATAATCAAATGAGCTTCAATTCAGATGAAGTTCTGGCTCATTGTTTGTATGTTTCTAGAACTGGCAATAAAGGAAGGGAAAGAATAATTCTAGATTTAGTTACATCTCTAGAGAGGGCAGTGATTAACTGATTTTAAAGGAATTTGGCCTAAACATTGAGTTGACATCCAATAGATTTGGCCATGATAACCCACTATTTGGTCAAGAAAAAAGCTATGACTCCTCTGAAGACAAACTCTTGATGAGCATTATGATTTACATTCTGGTCAAGCTTCTGAAAACACTTATTTACAGAATAATACAATTGATTCCATAGGATTTGAAAGCTGCAATGCTTAGCTAGTGAACATCTTGCAGAAAAACATTGATTAACATATATAATTCAATATATATTTTTGGACAATCGTATGCAGAAATGTGCATGGAGTTATAAGCACCTCTTTGATGGGGACTATTTTATGTTTTGCTCATTTAAAGGATTTTGGTGTTGTTGATTTGTTTGTTTGTTTCAAAGGTAGTATTCTGAAGCTCATTTATTTATTTATTTAGATTTGTCACTTCCCATCTCCCCAAATAGCTGAAGGTCAAGCTGAATGGCTGAAGTCTTTGGCATTGGTTTTCTGCTTAGGTAAGTAGCTCCTAAACTTTACTTACTGTTCTTAACTCACACTCTCCTTTATTGCACCAATAGCATAAATGTGTCCCCAATCTGCTAAAAACAAAACATATTCACCCAGTTTGCGTTTAAAAACGAAGTTGACCAGATACTTTCTGGGGGTCCAGTACATTAAGAACTGATTAGCGAAGCATTGTATTGGTTGACTTGTTTGGGCTTTATTTTACTTCATGGACAAAACCAGGTCATATATCCTTCCAATTAAGCCTTTTCACTAGGTGAGATACATTTAGTTGTCTGTAGGCATGCCCAGTGAAACTCCCAGAAAAGGGAAATCCCTAGAGTTAAAGTTCAGAATACTGTATCTCAATGGCATATTCCTTAAAAATTAAGTTTTATTTCCTAATTTTTCTTCATTTCTGCCATGTTTTTATCTTCCATGTTATCTGCCTCTAATTTATCGCATGGGTTCTTCAGTTTTGTTCCATCTTTCTCACATGTTACTTGAACACTTACAGAGTGGATGTTGCCACTGTAGTAAGCCCCACAGTTGTTAAAATATTCGTCTGGTAGTTCCGAAAATTCCGAAAGGCTGGCTAAAGAGAAAGCCCTTGTATGCTAAAAATGCTTCTTGTATGGCTGTTACAAGTGTTCAGTGTTGTTCATGCAGACACGTTTGGTTTTATAGTACCTGGGACCCAGTAAGTTAAGCACTGGTTGGCTAAGCATCATATTGTTGGTGGCATTTGGGCTTCTTTCACTCCATGGGCAAAGATTCTTATAACTTTAAGCTTTATGTAACTTTTGCATTGGAGGAGACAATTTAGCCAGGATTCTTTACAAAATGAAAGAAAGCCTTAAGCAACCATTCCCATTTTAGACCATATTCAACCAAGTGTATCTACATGTATGCAACCCAATATTTAGAAATCTGTATGAACATGAAAACACGCGCACACACATGCACATACTCCTTGAGACTGACATACATTAGGTATCGGAAATGCACTTGGTAAACGTCTCATTCTCAGGAAAGAAATTCTTTAAGAATCCTCACCTCTATCTGAAAGGAAGACAAAGAGTCTTGTTCTCTGCACTGGGCCCTCATAATTTAAACAAAGTTATTTCCCATCTCCTTTCACTTTTAGAAGTAAAAGGCATGTGTGCTCATTCACTCACAAAGAGAGAGAGTGCATGTGTGGAAGAGCCAGCTGACTGTCAAGAAATAAACAATCTGTCTCATCCTTCAAATTCTCAAATAAGAATGTAGAGATCATAACTTGGAACAATGTATACAGTGTGCACAAATGTATGAATTGCACACTTTTCTTACCATTTTTGCTGGCAAGGAGAACAATCTCTTTGTACTCATCCTTGCATACAAGGGTGAGACAATCAAAAAATTACATCACTAATTTACCTGCAAAAACACACTGTACATCGTAGAATGCCCCAGTTAAATAGCATTTGGCTGTGTTTTTTTTCTGGACTTACCTCCATTCTGATTTTGCTGTCTTATTACAGGATGATCTGGAAACTGGCTTTCTCCTTGTTTCTCATGTCCACTCTGATTCAAGTGTCAGAAAGCAGGAAAAATCGACCTGCGGGAGCCATTCCTTCCCCTTACAAAGACAGCAGAAGCAACAACTCGGAGCGGCGTCAGCATCTGAACAAAGAGGTGCTAGCTTCCAGCCAAGAGGCCCTGGTCGTCACCGAGAGGAAGTACCTGAAGAGTGACTGGTGCAAAACGCAACCCTTGCGGCAGACTGTCAGCGAGGAGGGCTGCATCAGCCGTACCATCATCAACCGCTTCTGCTATGGCCAGTGCAACTCCTTCTATATCCCGCGCCACGTGAAGAAGGAAGAAGAATCCTTCCAGTCCTGTGCCTTCTGCAAGCCACAGAAGGTCACCTCCTTCACGGTGGAGCTAGAATGCCCTGAACTTGACCCACCATTCCGACTTAAGAAAATCCAGAAGGTCAAGCAATGCCGCTGCATGTCTGTGAATCTGACCAGTACAGGAAAACAGCAGAAGTGAGGACTGGTGGCCTACCCAGCTAACATCCTTGTGGCCTCTCCTCCTTTCATAGACAGCTGGGCTGGTTGCTTTCTTGGTTGTGTTTATCATTTGTGGTTGAGTCATTTCTGGAGAAGCTCAATGCATGCCATTTGACTACTGGAAATCAAGGCAGCCTTGGGCTGATCACAGGGTTCCGTCTCTTTGACCAAAGCAGTTGTTGGGCCACCGGGTCTGTGTCACTTAAGGGCAAAGCCAGCCTCAAGCCTCAGAAAGAACCATTCAGGTGACCAACAGATTAAGTTTGACATCTTTCGGCTTTCCCGTGTCCCTGCATCTGGATGGCCCTTTGAGATCACCATTTACTCCTTCTGTGTTTTGGAACATTTCAGTTCATTTTTGACACCCTCATAACCATGTTCCATAAACTGTAATGCTAACATGGATATGGTTAAGCACAGTCATAAATAGCCATGGTTCCCCCCCGTCCTGATTGATAAAGGCAGTTCAAGTGGTCTTCCATGGAGATTATTAACCTGCTACTTTTCCAATTACAAGACTGAGAATGGCTTTTTACAAATTTCCAGCTAAATTGCCTCAAGCACACGTATCTGCTGCAATGTCTCACTTGTAATGCTTTGTTAATACAGACATAGGCACATATATTTTGTGAAATGTCTAAGCATCTGAAGCGCTAAGAAAAAATATCTTCAACTTTTGGACTAGTTTCTTCCATAAAAATGACCTGGATTTTGCTAGTATTAGTTTCATAGCTATTTTTTGCAGTAATTTAAGCCTTCCTTCCATCAAGTCACTCTTGTGCATTTATTTAACCAACTGCGATGAAAACAACACTGTGTTGACCTTATTAAAACACAGTAGCACATAACAAAATACTGTCATTCTTCTATTGAACAGAAAGCCCAAACTACTCAAATCACTCTCTGTTTCCTTTGTGCCAAGGAACAACTATATAGGGAGAAATGTCTTGTGTGAAGTATTCTCAGTCATCCAGGTGCTTTGGGAGTTGAGTCATCCTGACTCATTTTTGAGAGATAGAAATGAACCAAACGTTTCTATCTCTCAAAAAAGAAGTCCAGTAGCCATGACTCAACTCCCAGTCTTGTGTGAAGTAACTTTGTCATCCTGACTCATACCATGTTGCATGTTAGAGTTCAGCATATTCCACAAAGAGTCGTATAAATGCCTCTTAAATTATTTTGGTAACACTGACTATGGCCTGAAGCTTAACATTTGCAGTGGATGTAGCTGAAGGCGTCTCGTGTTATTTTGAGAAAATCTTGTACTACCAGTGTCTTTTTGACACGGCCACCAAAAGAGTTAAATAAATTGTTTTCTTCGAGCTGTACGTTTGGTGCCAACTCAAGGGTTCAGTGGCACAGTTCTCTCTATTATGTGTGACTGGCAGTTTTAAGAGGCTTTTGGGGACTGATCTCTGCTAGTGCTCACCAATCGGTTTATGGGGATTGGCACAAGGAGGAAGCACTGGGCAGGTATGTTAGTTCTCCCCCTCCTTGGTGCGTTACACAATGGCTCTCAGGAAAGTATGATAAAACACACACACACACACAGAGAGAGAGAGAGAGAGAGAGAGAGAGAGAGAGAGAGAGAGAGAGAGAGAGAGTTCAGACGCAGCAAGCACTTGCCATACCCTAATGTTACTTATTCTGTTGCTTAACCTATTTGGTCAAAATGAAAGGAAGAGAAGAGTGTGAGAAGGATGGTTTTCTCATGTCACAGGCTTATGTTCCAAGAAGAATCCCCCCCCCTTTTTTTTTCTTTAAGAGAACCTAACACCAGGTTCATATAGTCAGAATGTAAACAAATATTTGTTCCGCAATTAAGTGAGCAGTAATATATGATTCTGGTCAGGGACAACCCTATTATCTTTAGGGTTCCTCACCAATGTGTGATAAACAAATTATATCTGCTTGAATATGTCTGTGAAGCTGTTTGGATGAGCAGCGAAATGTTTCTCTCTCTCAAGAAAAAGAAGTCCAGTTGCCATGACTCACCTTCCAGATATATTTGCTGCAGTAGGGAAATGTCTCCTTAGGTTTGTTTTTGCTTATAAAGAAGAGTTGAATTGACCTTGTAATGGTTCATACTATTTAATTTTTTGTTTTATAAATGAAAACAAAATGGAAGAAATGTTATAACTATAATGTAATTATTTTATAGGTGTATCATTGTTAAATTATAGAACAAATAAAGATACTCTAGGAATATATGGAATTTATGTATCCTCGCTTCATTGATGTGTGTTAAAGCTTAAGTACCAGTTTATTTGAGTTTGCTTCATCCAATCAATGTAAACATTGAGGCAGAATCCTGCTGGGAGAGAGGATACATAGAGCAGCAATCTTTTGGTGGGCTTTCCATTGTGTAACTGGAATCTGTGCACTGATCATGAAATTGCCTGTGCTGTTACTGCTGCGTGTGCTTTAGATTTTAGCCTAAATATTTGTAAATGAAATAGAAACACAGCAGCCAAAGTAATTTGTCTTTAATTAAAATCACTTAGGTTCAGATGCATAGAACATGTATGTGCAATGTATACTTACTAGTTTGTTTGTTTGTTTGTTTGTTTACTGCACCATCTGCACCTGTGCCACTCTGGGCACTTTACAAAGGTTATATATCAAAACTTTCTATATGCCGCTCCAGATGTTAAATTCTAACACTTGCTAGTTACAGGAAACATGAAATGCTGGGATATGACAGAAACTGCTGCCCAGCAACATCTGGACAGCACAGCCTCTTCCTCTTTTTGTGCTTATGTATACATACCACAAAACAAAACCTAAATGTGCAACTGTACATTTATACATGTATACATGTCTGGGTGTGAGTGAGTGTATCTCTATATCTTTCTGAAAGTCTTTCTGATACTCATGTAAGATTTGCCAAACTGGCTTATTAATCAAGGGCTAAGATGCCTTTTTGTTGCCAAACTGGGTGTTTGGCCAGGCATGTCACTGAGAAACCTCATGGACTAGCTGCAGTTAGTATTTTGTGCAAACCTTGCATGAACATCAATTGAATTTAATTTGGCCAGCATAAAAATACATAAAATTTCTAGTTGATCCTTTCAATGTTCTGCTTCTAAGTACAGTAATAGTTTGGTTTATGACTGCATATGTTCTGGAAGCATGCTTGTAAACCAAAATACAGTAGGACCCCCATATCCGCAAGCACTCTTATCCAAGGGTGATGGTGGTGACAGCAGTGGTGGGGTGACTGGGATGAAAGTGTTCAAGTTTCCTGGACAGCAGACCCAGCATGCAGCAGCATGCTTTTGCGACACCCAGTCTGCCACACTGTCCAGTGGCGTGGGGGGGGGGGAGTTGCCGAGGGCAAAAGGCTGGGACATATGGCAGGTTTCAACTCCAGCACCCCCCACTGATCGCCAACAGTGGATAAATGAATCTGTGGATGGTGAATCAGTGGATACAGTGGTGCAACTGTACTCGTATAGCAAAGCAAATTTCCCATAGGAAATAATGGAAACTTACCTGATTTTTTCTGGGATCCCAGTTTCCGTTAGTTCCTATGGAGAAATTTGGTTTGGCCAGGAGCTGCAGAAGACTCCGGAACTCACCTGAGGTGTGCTGCATAGGCCATGGATGGGTGACACTGGGTTTGGGATGCACTGCGGAGGCTGTGGATGGGCAACCCTGGGCCCAGGGGGCGCTCCAATGGTTACTTTTGGTCTGATGGAGGTCAATCCCAGTTTGCTGGAAGTCACTTTCGATCAGCCAGAAGTCACTTCTAGTCAGAACTGGGCTTAGCGCGGGCCCACTGGATGCTCCCGGAGGCCTGTTCCAGGCATCGCTAGGCCCGTGCGGAGCTCTGGAGGCCACTTCCAGTCAGCAGGCAGAGGAGGAAGAAGAGGTGAGCCAGGCCGTGACTGCAAAATGAACGCCTCTGATGCTTGTTTTGCAAGACATTGCTCGCAAACTGAAGCAAAATTTTATTAAAAATTTTGCTCATTTTGCCAACCAAGGTTCTTGTAAACCAAAGTACCACTGTACTAGACTTCCTGGTTGGTATTTTGGACTGGATGAAAACACGCAGAAGGGTAAATAAGGATTTTATCTTTTATCTATAATAGCTGATTTTGCAATTAATAGTAATTTTGGACTAAAACATTCTATCATCTGCTTTCCCCAATATGTGAAAGCACTGCCAAAAGCAAACATTGACTATCCATCCAGGTATGTTTTTGTATGTAACAAACTGTTACATATCATTTGGTTCTGGCTCATAAATAAGCAAATAAGTCTGCATTTGTGTGAACTCAACCCAGCCTACAAAGATGAGGTACCATTACAAGGTCTTTGTTAGCTATTTTGTTTTCTTCTCTTTCTTCACTTGTTATTTTCTGTATTGCAAATTTTAGCTCTTTTTCAGCAAAGCAAAGCAAAGTGTTCTGCTTATATACTGCCACATATCAAGTAGTCTGGGTACTCCTTTTACCGACCTTGGAAGGATAGAAGGCTGAGTCAACCATGAGCCTGCTAACTGGGACTGAACCCCAGGTTGTGAACACAGTTTTACCTGCAGTACAGGCATTTAATCACTGCGCCATGGGGCTCAGGCATATTATTGCATTTTTTTTAAAAAAGCTTATTTTTCACCTTTCTATCATAGTACATAAGGCAGCTAACATCGCTTTGCCTAGAGAACTGACTAGGGGACAGTCAGAGGGTCTCGTTGTGTCCATACTATACTGTTAAATGGAATGTTATGAAAGGAAATAGAAACTAATTAAGTAAACAATTAAAAAGTTCTGAAGTAATATTTCATGAATTATTGAAAGCAAGCAGTGGATGGGTTTTTTTCATCTTTGTGAGCTATCAGCTTATTTTCTGCTTTTTCTCTTTATGCTTAACTTAACAAACAAAAAACTACTTAGAATCAGCAAGTTAAAACTGTTTGTTTGTTCAAGATATTTTGCTCATGGGGCTTTGAAATCCTTCATTATGTTGCCTTGTAAGAAGACACCCTGTCTTATTAGAAATAAGTCATTAGTGAATATTCTTCTCATATCTAGCTTGCAGTCAAAAGTATTTCTTTGGAATCGTTTTGAAGGAATTGTTTTGGGAATCCAGTATCAGGACTACTATTCAGTAGTTTGCATTGACTGGACTGGCAGTCTACAAGTGAATGAATGTGTAATTCACAAATAAATGTCTTGTGCTTTTCAGACATCAGCCTGCCATCTTGTGGCAAATATATTAATCACTCTGCACAGTGTCATATTGCTGAAAAATATGTCCAATCATTTTAGGAAAGATATTTCATTCTTTCCCATTGGGTTGACTCCCATTTTTATTGTTAATACTCCCTAAACATGAAGTGTAGAACATTCCTTGTGGTACTTTCCTCTTTTGGGTTTTCAGTTCTGTAACTGTTTTGCAATACTAACTGGATAATCAGTGCCAGTCACCAACATAATTCAGGATCTATCTATCTATCTATCTATCTATCTATCTATCTATCTATCTATCTATCTATCTATCTATCTATCTATCTATCTATCTATCTATCTATCTATCTATCTATCATCATCAATGACTGTGGTCATACCTGGGTTTCCTTTGTATTTAAATTTCCTGTGTATTTTTTTCGGGAGCGGTCACATGGTTTTTAACGAGCAGTTGGTGTCCTCTCCTTTGCGTTGTACTTTCCTGTTCTGGTTCTGTCCTAACCTGTGTACTACGCATTTTGTCCTACTTTCCGGCTCCAGTTTCCAAGGCTCTGTCTTTTAAGCCGGGGAGAAAGGGGAGAAACTGAATTTACTGCATATTTTCAGTGTCCTGTCGTTGCAACAGAAGTAAACAAGTAAGCATTTACGAGCAAAGTTTCTAAATCTAGCCCCTGGCAGTGGTTTAGGAAACTTCGCTGAAACTGCTCTTCGAGGGGCGTGGTCGGTCGGGAGCAGATTTTGCTTCTCTTCTGGGTTAGAACGCCATCTTTTACTGCGTAGTTCGCCGACAGGAAACTACACACAAAAAGCATGCATGATCGCGGCCTATCACTGACAGTAGCTGAAATCCTGTTGCTTGGATTTATAGTTGAACATGCAACTAAAGTCGACCCATTGAATCAATGGGAATTGGGTGAGTCAACTCTGTAAGTTCAATTGGTTCAATAAGCTTATTCTAGTTGCAACTTACTATGCTAAGCAATGCGATTTCAGCCATTGAAAGAAAGGAAGGGGGAGGGAGGGAGGGAGAGAAAGAAAAGCTGTTGCTTGTCTTTGTTCTGGGCAGGGACAGAGACAATGATACCAGGCTTTTTCCTTCACCAAAGTCTCGACCATTACTTTTATATCTGAAGACAGAATAAAACTGAATGGAACAAATACTAAGATTAATTCAGTGTGTCGCTTGGAAATGCAGAGTGAGGTGTGGCAAGACTGGAAGCCTGCTTTGGTGCATGGGCTGGATGTTTTTCACCTTTAGCTTAGGTTAATATACAGAGAGCTTGAGATATGAAAATGTAGGCATGGAATATTAGCCTACCTTGATTTATGCGTTTGGGATTGGCTGTTCCTTTCAGCTTCTACAGCTTGTTGATTCAGTCTACCATCAATGAAAGTAGAGCTAGTATCCTCTCATATTTAGTTATTTGAATGTTTTGCTTCATTCAGTGTGTAACAGTCAAGTGTGCACAACCCATTGCCTTCTTAATGGGCTGCTTGTCAAAAAAATAGTGAGAGTCACACTATTGTTACTGTCTTGAGCTTCCAGTAACGGGTTTTAAATGGGGTGCGTCTTTCTTCCAGATAGCCTGTACAGTACGTGTTTCAACAAGCACTACCCTAAAAAAAGCTTTCTAGGATTTAGATATGACAATTTTATTATAGACCATTATAGGCAGAAAAATACTATATTTCCATGGGCAGGCCTATTTCATAGCCCTATAGAGTAATCCCCTGCCTATCATGGGTGTTAGGGACCTGATCCACAATAATGGAAAATCCACGATATGTGGATGCTGGGTCAGGTCAGGTCGGGACTGGGAGGCCGCTCTGGGGGCTCCTACACTTACTTGAGGCCTGGTGCAGCCGCAAACAGGCCTCCAATGGGCTTCCCGGGCATGTGAGAGGCCCCAGAAGTGGTTTCTGATGGTCATGCAACTAAAGTCGGCCCATTGAATCACGTCTGGTTCACCAGAAGCCAATTCTGGGGCCTCCAACAGGCCCAGGAAGCCCATCAGAGGCCTCTTTGGGCCAGCGCCAGGCCTGGGGTAAGTGCAGGAGGCCTCAAACAGGCCGAAGCAACTTACCCCATGGGGGCCTTGCTTTTCATATACGGCGGTCCCACAATATGGTGGGGAACACTGAAGAGAACTTAAATGTTACTCTCTTTTGCTACTGAACAACATTTATTTTTGAATAATATTTTTCCCCATTTTAAATTTCAGATAACCAGAAACTGCTGAAAGTAATAAGGATTCAACCCTAATTTTTATCTAGTTAAACTATGTCTAAGTTTTTGTACGAACATAGTTCTGTTCTGTTCTCTTTTGTTCTGACTTTTGCATTTATATTTATAAATGTTCCATAATGAGATGTGTTGAATTCAGTTTTTGGTTTCTTTCTTCTGTGAGACTAAAGAAAACAAACATTCTAAGGTGATGCCTGGCAACTGAATGTTTTGGCATCCTTTTATTAAAATAAATAAATTATTATTTCTTTGTAAATGTCCCCAGTTAACCGTGCACAGCCTTTGTAGCTTTGTAGCTTATTTGATTGCTGAAAGGTTGCATTCCAAATAAGAAAAAGTAGTTATTCATATTAATGTTATAAGAATTCATGGGATTTCATTCTCTGATAGTGACTGGCACAGATATTTCAAACTGAATGATGTTTTGTGAATTGAGAGACAAAATGTGCCATTGTAAATAGAAACTTAAAAACTTAAAAAATACCATACAGTGGCTAGGTATTAAATTTAGGGAAGACTATCTAGAAAGCATATTGATAATACATGTGGATACAGCACAAGGACTTGACTCATGCAATAAAAAACACTCCCAAGAATTTTGAAGGATGAATGATGGATTTTTCATTTTTATGCAATCAGTTTGTTATTTTGCATGTGAATCTATGAGAGAGTCAGACAAGTGGCACAGTTGGATATTTTAAGGCTTGCATATATACCACTGCAAAGAGCTTTTGGCAATGGTCTCATCTATGGAAACCTGAAGATCTGAAATATGTATATTATTATTATTTTTTCAGTTTTTCTGCTCTGTCTTTTATATAGCCAGGTTTTCAGAGCAGTAAGCTTTTTAGATTTCATTTTGTAATTTCATTTCATCTTGCAGATTTCCAGCATAATCTTTCAGATCTCAGTGGAATTAAAAAACTCTCCCAAATTATTATATACCTGAAACAGCTTTGATGTAATTATTTACTTTATTTTTCATATAAATCAACATTCTAAAAAAAATTGGAATAGAAACACTAAATACAGTATTGCACATAGTGGTCTTTGTTAAGTGTAGTATTATTTAATTTAGTATGGCAACATACATACTGTACGTACTGGAGGGAGCAGGAAGTCTACAAAACAGAAACATGCTACCATGTTTTTAAATGCACTTAAATGAAAGAAAACACATATGTTAAACAGCAAAGACTATAGCTTACATAAATACAAATGGGCAACTTTATCAGTGCTATTAAAATATCATCTGCTTCTTTATTTGCTTTTTGATAGGTCTCTTGTAACAATCTTCTTTTTTCCCCCTTTCCTAAGAATAACTTTATTCCTAACACTATAGGATTTTATAATGTAGTTCTGGGTAAACATATAAAGGGACTATCAGGAACTATCCTGAAACACATCAGAATTTCAGGCTGATCACATAACAAGAAACAATTTTCTCAATGAATGAAAAAAATATATATATTAGTGCTTGGCATTTAAAAGTCAATTCCTGAGGTCATAACGTCTGAAGCCCTTATGATTCCTGGAACCAATATGTTAGCCTGTGGACAACCAGGTATCATGTGTGGGGCTACATGAAAATGGGGAGGGGAGATCAGCAGGACAGAATCCAAAACTACCCCAGCACCTTCCATGCTAAAGGGCTTTGGGATATACACACCTTACTGTTTCTAATTTGGGCTGTTTGCAAGAAATTCTTAAACGGTGACTTAATCCTGCATGGAAGAAATGGTTTGAACTACAGCTAAATATGAGGCTGTTTTGGCGGCTGAAGGCTGAGAAAGTGCAAAGCAAATGCAACTGTTGCACAGTTCAGTGTGGGCATTCAATAAAATACAAAGCAGGTATGGAATAATAGTTTTTTTTTTTGACCAGAAGAGAATCTCAGGTTCATCCTTTCATCCTTGAGGACCAACAATGGCAATAAATGGGAAGATCTTTGTTCTTTTTGATTGCACAGTTCAACAGATTGAGGGTCTTTTAGCATCCTTAGCCCACCTGAGCACCTTTGTGTTGATTCCTTCCATTGTATTTGGCTGAACATGTTTTTTTTTAAATGCCCCGCCTTATCAACTAGAACACCAGCTGTGCTTAATGTCATGTTTTTGGAAATGGACAATGAAAGCAAAGTTGGACAGCATGGTCAAAGGAGCACCATTACCAGCTCAAACTACAAACAACACATGTCAGCATGAAACAGACACAAACTATTCTGGAGAAGCACCTCCCTTCTCCCCTAATCTAAACGCAGCACTGAAGTGCATTTGCTTCTGGAAACAACTTGCCAGCAGGAAGAGGCACGTACTTTGTCTGCTTATCTTGTTGCCAGTTAGGATAGCCCAAGAGACTCTCAGTTGCAAAAAATGTGTTGAGTTGTTTTTAGTATTCTTCCATTTGCAATGCAAAACATAGTTTTGGGCTGCAATAGGTAGCATGGGGTACATGGAAGACTTATGTCTCAAATCCATAGCATCTACTACTGAGCACTCCAGAGAGCAAATCTGTTTTTTCAGTCAAGTTCTTAGTTGCTACACATCATAATCAGTCAAATCAGAAGACAAATGTAAAGCAGTCAAGAAAAATAAATCGGCTGTAATGTAGTTTCCCTTTTCTCCCCACAGAAAGAGTTTATTGAACAGGTGGACAATGACATATGGCTTCCTTCTATCATATTTTCATACTTATCTTTGCTTTCTGAAAATAAACAACAAGAAATAGAATTAAGATTTGCTTTGAAACTGCAAGTACATCACTTATACTCAGCTATACTAAATGCCCTACTGAAATGGCAACAACTAGCCAACTCACACAGGGACAACAGTGCTTTCCGATAGCCGTCAATAAGCCTTATTGTAAACTGCAGTAAATAAGGGGTCAGAGTAGAAGAATGAATATCCAAATGAATAGAATATAGCATCCCATTAGAACTATTTGGAGAATATTCCTGCATGGAATTCCTTCACTTGTGAAGCATTTTACATCGGCAGAAGGTCATCACAAGCCCATTCCTGCACACCTGATGGGAATTCTGCTCCAATGAAAGTTATGGTGCCTTCACATGAAACTGTAAAGACATCAGTGCTTTGGTTTCTCAGTAATTGTTCTATGTACACTGGGAGTATCCCCATTACAAACAGGTACTATTGGAAAACCCCGCATACAGTAATATCAGTAGCTTTATTGAATATTACTAGACATGGATAAGTTAACAGAAATGAATTGTGTTAATCATTGTTAGAGCAACATCACATAGCAGTGCTTTGTGGTTGTGGGCACTCAGTCTCTAAAAGGTTCGCCATCACTGCCCTAGTGCATCCTGCTCTTCCCCAGGCGAATGATGCACATGCCGTTAATCAGCCACATTATGTAAAAGAAAATGCTGCTCCAGGATCCTGTTCTGACACTTACGCCCCCTTTGTAGGTGTTTTTGGTGGTGGACCAGGGTCATCATAGACACGGTGACCTTTCTGCAACCATAAGTAACAGTCTGTGCTCTGAAACCTTTCTATCATGGCCATCATTAGGTTTTTCAGCAGTTTGAACTACAGTAGCTCTCCTATGTGATTGGATTAGATGGGCTAGCTTTCGCTCTCTGTGTGCATCTGTGAGGTTTGCGCACCCATGATGCTGATGCTGGTTCACCAGTTGTCCTTCTTACTTTTGGTAGTTACAACCCAATGCATACCAAGAATGCCCCACAGGACCGGATGTTTTGGAGGTGCGGTGAACCAGTTGTCTAGCCATCACTATTTGGCCCTTGTCATTCACATCTTTTGGGCTTTCCTGCTTCCAGGTTCCAACACATGAAGTTCAAGAGCTGGCTGTTCACTTGCTGTCTAATACATTCCACTCTTGACAGGTGCTATTGTAATTATATCATCAAAGCTATTCACTTCACCTGTCAGTGATTTAAATGTTGTAAGTGATTGGTGTACCTCCTCATCTATGTTATGAGTAGCAGTAAACTGCACTTAGGGCCAAGGCACTCAAATTATCATTTAGTACAATTTAATTATCTGGATACTCTATCTGGGTGTGATAAGAATTCTATGCCAAAAGATTCAGATGGCTGTTCTATCATGATGAATTATTATGTACTTACAGTGGTCGATCAACTGCTACCATGGCTTAAAACAGCTTGGAGAGTTACAACTCCCATTATCCCTCACCATTGGCCATTTTAGCATAGGCTGATAAAAATGTGGTCCAACAAAAATAGCTTTATGTCTGTGAAGATTCTCAGTCATCCAAGTGAGGTTATCTGGAAGTTGAGTCATGGCAGCTGGACTTTTGTGTGTGAGATTGCAATGTTTCACTACTCATTTAAGCAGCTTTGTCAGTCAGTTGAAGAAGCTACTTGGATGAGTAGTGAAACATGTTGATTCCACAAGAAAAGAAGTCCAGTTGTCATATTCCCCATGTATGACTTAAAGTTATTACTAAAAAAAACTTGTATTTGATCTTTCATTTACATTATTAGATGTACATAAGTAACAATTCAAAGCATGATACAAGAGACTTACTTCAGACATTTTATCACAATTTACTGTGAAAAACTAAGAATCAACTCATTTCTTCAAATTACTATGAATAAATAAGAAAAGCAAAATAAGAAAGCAAGCAATACTTACAATTCCAGAATCATGCTTTTGTTTTATGTTGTAAAGCGATTTTCCCTTTTTCTGTCTACAAACTTCTTCAGCTTCTTTAAGTCTGTAACATATTTAGTTAATACATCAAACCAATGCCATTTGCAAAGACAGAGCATGTGATGGATTGCTGAAGGATGAAAGTTTTCATCCTATAATAATCAGGGAGTTTTCAGAATATAAATTAGAAGCAATAGTGCCAAGAAAAATCTACCTTCTACCACATTATATGTAAAAATCCAATGATATTTTAAATGTATTTATTTTAACTGCACAAAATTCAGATTGTAGTGATAAATATTAGATCTATAAAGGTTCATCTTGCTGCCTGCATCACTCCCATTCTTTGCAGTTTATTTAAAGGCCAGACCCCCTTCCTCTCATTGCTCACACCGTGCAGTTGACATGTTGTATCTACATTAATTCATTTGGTTTATAATTATGTTAACCCCAAATACTTGCACTGATAAATCATAAATCACAAGCCACATAATAATCTGTTGCATCATAAATGGTTAATTCACAGGATGGAGGTTTAGCCTACAAGACTGTGTTTGTCTAAGAATTCACCCTGAATACAATAGGTACTCCACAATAGGTACTGCACAATACTGACATCAATTTCAAACAATGCCCCTAAGTTTCAGCTACTTGCCATGTATAAATTATTATTATTATTATTATTATTATTATTATTATTATTATTATTATTATTATTATTATTATTATTATTATTATTATTATTAATAATAATAATAATAATAATAATAATAATAATAATAATAATAATAATAATAATAATAATAATAATAATAAATAATTGCTGATTTTAAAAAATCAGACACAATATGGCAGGGAAAACAGTTCTATTCCTTTCTGGATCTTACCAGTGGAACATATTGTCTCACCAGTGGAACAAAATAAGCTCCATGCCATTTTTCAGTGAACCATCATGGATTCGCATGAAAGGTGGGGCCCGGAGGAGGGGCCAGTGCCCGTCCCTGCCACCAAGTGGGTGGGTACAGCAGGTATGGGGGAGGCACGTAGCAAGCGCTATCCAAGACCAATGTGGTCAGTCTATCCCCACAAAGACCCTCATGGGTATCAGCAGTGTCCTTAGTAGGCGGACGTCAACCTTTTTTCTTTCTTTCTTCATTGCTGCCTGCTGAGGGGTTTCCCTCTCTGCCCTATTGTGCTTTGCTGCCCCCTCATTGGTTTTTTTTACTGTTTTAGCTGATGTTTTTATTGTTAACCACCTAGAGTCCCACCTGGGAAATGGTGCGGCATAGAAGTGCACAAATAAATAAATAAATAAATAAATAAATAAATAAATAAATAAATATCATGTTGATCGCCAGAGGCGGAGTCGACCGAAAGGTGCCAGTGACAAGAATCACAATCTTCAGTATAGGTATCTACATTCCGGTGTCGATGGCCAGATTCATGGTCCTCGGTACGGATTGCTGGAGAGGGATCCAGATGGCGAGATTTGTGAACCACCGGGGCATTGGTAAATAGCGCCCGGAGTTGTTCCATCTGTTGGTTTGCCAGAATTGAGGCCGAACCTGAGGAACAGATGGAGACTGGAGAAAAGCTTCTACGAACTGGAGACAGGGAGATGCTCGGAGCTGACTGACGGGATGGAGCCGGTGAAGACTGGTGGGAAGATGGCTTAGACTGCTTAGTCTTATTTGGAGCAGACGATTCCAAAACCAAATATTTTGTCGGTTTCAACTTCTTCGGTTACGACGGTTTTGACGGTTTCGATGAAGTGCCGGATGGTGAAGATGTGGCTTGCGAGACTGAAGGATCCATTTGGGACAGCAACAACGATTTTTCCAACAAATAAGTGTTGAGTCTATGCCTTCTATTTTTCAAGGCTTGATTGTTAAACTTTTGGCAGTGCAAGCAAGAGCCCAGGGTATGGGTGTCCCCTAGGCAATAAAGGCAGAGAGATTGTCCGTCAGTGAGGGGGATTCCCCCCCCCCCAATGGACACACTTCTTGAAAGGTGCCCGGTGGGCCATAAACTAACTTAGTAAAAAAAAACAAAAAAGTCCAAGTGGAAGATCAACGGAAAATAGTTGAAAAGGTTTGACCAACGGAGAAGAAGTGATTTGCGACCGACTGCAATGGCTGAGGGAACTGAGGGTTTGGGCGGGAAACGGTGGGAGCATGCACAGTGGGGGAATGACTAACGGATGTAATTTTCTGCTTGGGAAGCGTTTCCGGTTGGACGCGCGCTCGGCGTGAGCACCCATTTGTATGGCTTCACGGAGGCCACAAAGAAGAAGCTTGGCTCATCCAGGGCGGATGTTGCAATCTCCAGTGGGTTTGAATTATGAATTATGAATGAAACCCAACTTAAAACCCTAAGCCTAGGTTACATTTTCATATCCCTACGTCCAGCCCCAGTTAGGAATCTGACTGCTGCATTTTGGACCTACAGAAATTTCCTGACACAGGCAGCCCCACATATGTGCTAATGTCTGACATTAAACTCAAATAATTTTAGCTAGCAGCCTGCTGACCCGCTTAGAAAATCCTACTGATTGTTCACATCTGGGCCTGTCCTGGGTCTTCATATTGAATTATATATTTTTAAATTATAGGACATTTTAAAAGATCAAATCAGTAATGCCATTGGGGATGGGGAAAAATATATGAAAAGCTGCTTTCAGAGTTGTTCATTTGCCAATGTTCATTTGCCAATGTTCATTTGCCAATGAACACCACCTAAGTTCAGATGGGTTGTACAACCAAAGATGATCAACTTGAGAGGAAACATACGTACAAATGATGTTACTGAATGTTTTCAGTAATGAAATTTATTTATTTTTACTTATTTATTTGATTTATATAACACCCATGTAGTCTGGGCCCCCCTCTTTAAACAGCTTTTCTTTTTGCTTTTTAAAAAAATCACTGAACATGTACATTTTGTTGAGCCTTGTACAATCTCATACTTGAGCAAAGTTTGGTATTTTGTTTTTTCATTTGTCATTTGCTTCTCTTTCTACCCTTTCAACTAGGCAGGGAAACAAGGAAATGTGTAAAACATACTGTAATTCAGTTAGGAAGATTTATTTTTGTCACCTTGTTCCACATTGGCTTTGTGGCCATCATGGACTGTCTCAAAAGATCGTGGGCTTCCTTTCAGTTGAAGTTTCTAAACAAAGACTGGACACCCATGCATCAGGGAGGCTTAACTGTTAGCTTTAGCAGGGTCCTGAACTCAGTGATCTATAGGGTTTTCTATATTTTTCTATATTTCAAAATGCACCTTTTTGATAAACATAAGGACTAGAAAATTGCACAAGATCTTTTAAAAACCCAGAATTCACAATCGGACAGGGCAAAAAAAAAAAAATCTCGAGACAAAGCAACCCAGCTGAGGGGATGCTTTATGCCAGGGATGCCCAAACTTTTTGTAAAGAGGGCCAGATTTGGTGGCTGATAATGTGTCACGGGGCGGTTGCTCCCCGACACTGCCACCTCACTGCAAGCCCCACCCACTGACCTATAAGCCACACCAACTGACCCCGTACAACCCCACCTGCAGGAAGGAAGGCGGGGACCAAGGGAGGGAGGGAGGAAGGTGGAAACCAAGAGAGGAAGGAAGGTGGGGAACAAGGAAGGGAGGGACGGAGGGAGGTGGGGACCAAGCGAGGGAGGGAGGAAGGCAGGTGGGGACCAAAGGAAGCACAGGGAGCCGTGGCCACAGGTCACCCCTTGGAAGAGGCGATCTGTGTGATGTTGCACCCCCCAAGCTACCCAGCAGTGGTGACGGCTCACCCGCCAGCCCACCCCAAAGCTCCTTGGCGGTGGCAGAGGCCCGCTGGCCTGCCCACCCCCACACATTCCCCTGCGGTGCCGGTGGTGACAGACCACCTGTCCGCCCAAGCTTTCCAGCAGTGCCGGTGGCACGGCCTGCCCGATCATTGCCCCGCATGTGCGCCCAACTTCACAATGTTCCCGGCCATGCCGGTGGTGGCAGCCGGCCCACATGCTGCCCTGCGCGCACACGCCGAGCTTCACAAGGTTCCCGGTGATGCCGGTGGCAGTGGCCCACCCATGCGCCACTCCCCCCCGCACGCCCAGCCTCACATGGTTGCCGGCGGTGCTGGTGGCAGCAGCCTGTGCGATGGCTGGCCGGCCGGCCCAGCCCCACAAGCTTCCCAGCAGTGCTGGTTGTGGTGGCCCACCCCCTCACCTGCCCACCCAGCCCCACAAGCTTCTGCTCACCGCCCAGCTGGCCCGCCCAGCCCCTCAAGCTTCCCGGTGGTGTCAGTGTTGGCAGAAGATTTTTTAAAAAAAATACATGGGGTGAAGGAGGGAGAGGGAGGGGCAGACCAGGACTTTGGGCAGGGCTGGACTTTGGGCAGGGCTGGACTTTGGGCTGCTTTATGCCCTTGCCAAGTTCCCCACTTCTGCGTCCTAAGTAAGAGTGTGAAAAGCACTTGCCAAATTGGGTTGACATAGCCTGTAAGAGGAAATCTCCTTGTGAGTCCCTGCCTTGAGCATCTCATTAAATCCTACATACCCGTATATACTCGAGTATAAGTCGACCCGAGTATAAGTCGAGGCCCCTAATTTTGCCTTAAAATAGTGGGGAAATTGATTGACTCAAGTATAACCCGAGTCAATATTTTCCTCTGCTGGCAAGGAAGGATGGGACTGAGGAGCGCAATCCCGGAGCCTCAGCGGTTCCCTTTCCCTTCCTCTTCCTCCTTCTCTTCTTCCAATGGGAGGGAGAAGTGGAGGGTTTTAAAAACTTTTTTCTCTCCTGAAGCAAGTGCTTGCTTCAGAAGAGAAAAAAAGTTTTAAAAATCCCTCCACTTCTCCCTCTACATGCCCAATGGAGGGGGGGGGGGAAGAAGTGGAGGGTTTTAAAAACTTTTTTCTCTTTCTTCGTGAGAGAAATAAGGTTTTAAAACCCGCCACTTCTCCTCCTCCTCATTGACCCCACCATATTCACCTGAGTATGCTGAGGGCCCCTTTTCTCAGCCCAAAATTAGGGCTGAAAAACTCAACTTATATTCGAGTATATGCAGTAATTTGTTTCTTTCCCCTTGAGAAGCACGCCACGCCCACACAGCAAGTGCAGAAGGACTGCCTAGTTGACAACACAGTAATAGGGTCCCTATTAAAAGATTAAAATTATTCAATATCCATGAAACTAAGAAATGGTCATTCCAGGTTTGGGCAGATGTGGAAGAACTAAAGGAAGGCAGACTCAAAGGAGCAGCTGGAAATCTCACAGGCGAGGGGAAGAATGTTGCGATTGTTTGCCCTCCTTGCAAGGACAAGGCTAGGAAGGATTTACGCCCCTGCTCCTGAGTGAAGATATCCATCATGACATTCTCACTAAAGCATCTTTAGCCCCCTTTTCTGCCGACAAACATTTAAAGCTCTCTCTTGAAGGGAGGAGTCCTCTGCTTTGGGAATCTTACCATTCTTTCCCACATGATTGTTTTGACTTACAAGGTCATTTCTTTAGATATGTAAGCAATTTGTTAACAGTTGCAGGGAAGAACAGAGCATTTCAGGAGACAGGATGGCTGGATGTTAGGACTCCTGGAAGCTGTCTGGGACTCGTTTAGATGGAAAAATCTACAGCCCAGTCCAACACATACACAAAGAAAATTACCAAAAAATAATAATAAAAAGATGGAGCAAGAGACGTTATTTCTCTGATTTCTGCAGAGAGGAGACAGTGATTTTCAAGCCGGTTATTCATATAAAAGCTGTTGTGTTTTACAAGGCATGAACAGAGAAAAGTATATCCTGCAAGGTCATGAAATCATGACTGCTTGAGAAGTTACTTTTTTGGACTGCAGCTCCTGGAATCTGAACATGACGCCTGCGGCATGACTGCAATGACAAGCCAAATAGACTTGTGTGCTATTTTGACTGTATTCACTTCCACTGAGTCAGGTCTCAGTTGTTGAACTAGCCCCTATATTTTTAAGGCAGACATCCAGCAGTGCAATCCAAACTCAGATGTACACTAGCAATAGTTGCCTTGGGATGGGCAGTAACCTCTTGTGCTGGTTCGCCACAAAACTGCCAGTACAACTGGATTTGCCAGTTCAACTGCTGCACTGATGTGACATCAGGTGCAGAAGATAGAGAAACAGCAGGAAATGGGAAGAACTGAGTGAGGCCAAATCCATGGGTAAGAAATCAGACGCACTAGAGAAGCCCAAATCTACCACCACAAAATAAAAGCAATATGTGGTGGTAGAGATTGCATACTAGGATGAACAGGGAAACCCACCTGATGTGCCAGTTTTGTTGCTTAGCTTTTGATCCTTGTCTAATGAAATCTCTGAAAAACCAGTAAGAAAGAAGCAGGCAAATTGACAGAATGGAAACCACTAACATATCAGGTACCAAGAGAATGGTAGTGTGGCTAATAGACAGATTGCCAGAATGTATTACTGGAAAGGGGTTTCCTCAGAAGATGGAAGTCATACTTAAATTGAGAGGTTGTTAGACTACTGGAAAATAAGAAAATTAATGGCAGGTAAGGAGACTACAGAGAAGCTTCTTTGAACCTGGCATCACTGTAGAAGATTCAGGACTAACAGCCATGTCCAAACTAACTTTTTCCTAGTACATATCCAATGAATTCAGACATTTATGAAGTTCTTGCCCACAAAGGCAAACTCATAAAAGTGAGTTACTAGATCCAAGAGGCACCCACCTGAGGTGTTTGTTCTCTGCTTATCTTCAACAAAAATATAAATGTGACCCCTAAAGATTAACCTCCATATTTGAGAACCAACAAGTAAGTGATATAAGGTCAAAAGCTGAAAGAAGGATTGGGGAAAGATGCAGGAACCCATGGACACAATGGCCCCTGTAATTTTCATCCCTGCTGTGTAGGGCTCTATTCCATGCATGGACTCTTCTCCTTCTCTTGAGTCCAACTTCCCCCACCCCACCCCCATGCAAGTTCTCTCATAACTGAAGAAAAAAAAACTATGGATGGAGTAATCTGTGAACATTTAGTAACTGGACAAAGGCTCTCTGAAGACTCTGAAACAGCATTAATAGTTCTGGGATAGGAAGAAAGTTCTTACAGATTGATAACTGATTAAAGAACTGAACAGCAGAGTAGGAATAAGGGACATTTCTTATAACACAAGAGTCTGAATGGCAACATTCCATTATGATCTGTGTTGTTGCTCTTGGACATATTTATGAGTGATGTGCTTGAAAAGGTTTTGCTGAAAAAAATCAAGTTATTTAGGGTATCATTCTATTTAAGGGGAAAGTGAAAAGCTCCAAAGAGATCTCAGCAAGTGGGGATTAAAATGGGGAAATGGTGATTAAAATGGTGGTTTCAAGGTAAATAAATGCAAATTGTATCTTGTTGTGATGAATGATGTTTTCTGAGCTGGAGGCGACTAACTAGGAAAGATGTCTTTGAACCAGTGGGGAAAACATTGCTTAGTGAAAATACTGATTAAAGTGAATGCAAGCAGCCAAAAATACAAATCCCATCTTAAGCACTGTTAGGAAACTATTTGAAAACAAAACTACCAATATGATTATTCCTTAAGCTACCTTATATATTATAATAAAGGATATACACAAAGGTCGTAAAACAAAATGGCCCAGCGTGATTGGCACAAATGGACAGAAATTCTTCTTATTAAGCAAATTAGAATTCACATTCTGTCTCATTACCGTACACAGGCTGCAGTTCCCCTCAAGTCCTCTTGTCTATCAAAACTAGAAAATCTTTTCCAAGTCTTACCCTTTCCATTCAGCGTTCTGACCTGTTGAAAAGTACAAATGGCCTATCTCCCTCTGGCTACTTTCTTACAGCTTGTGCCAGTGATGCTGTTATCCAAACATATATGTCTCTGCCCCTAAAGATGCAGTCCAGACCTACATCTGGAAGATGTTCCTCTAGGAAACCCTCTCCTAGTTCTATAGGGTTCAAAACTGGATTCGTCCTGCATGAGAATCTGTTACTTACTGAACATTATGACTGGTCCTTGTTCCTCACATGTTAACTTTTCATTTTAACAAGTTAATTCATCTTTAAGACTGTATAATGGAGGCAGTTCAATGTTTTGTGTCTGTATGTTTTCTTTGCCATGCTTTTATCTGTAACATCTAACTTTAATAAAGCCTTTTAATTTTAAAGGCTCTCATTTTTTCTAATGATCTGATCTACTTATCGTAAAGGACATTTCCAGTGCATGTCAAAATTCACTGAGCTTTCTCAAGAGAGATTGCAAAGTCCGCTGCTTATTGCCTCCTCCTGGGATGAAAAGTGTTTTTGCAACTCCAAAAGTTCTTCTCAAGAGCTCAGGCACAACTGAAGGACGGTGGTGGTGCACAGGTTGGGTTTTGCATGTTGATCTTCGCTTCAAGGCTGAACATTCTTCATAGTCATCTTAAAAAAGGTTAATGAAGGAACTATAGAACTACAGAATGATGTGATATGCCTTCCATGGACATTTATTTTATTCGCATATTGTGCACTATGTTGTTGTTTTCAAATTGGAACTAACGTATATTGATTCTAACAGGGCTATAAAGGCAAATGAGATTTTAAAGGAGAGGTTTTACTAGTTCAACATCCTCAGTGAGTTTCCATGGCTGAGTGGAAATTTGAACCCAGACCTCCTGAATCCAGGTTTGTTACCTGATCCACCGCGTTACATTATACTTTCAGTCATACATCCAATAAAATATTTTTCTGGTTGTAAGAAATGCCACTCAAAACATTTTCCATTACTGACCTTGAAAATTATGTGCATACATTGCTATAGAAAAGGGGAGCTGTTCCTTGTCTCCATAAGAACTAAGTTGTTCTCACTCCCCCCAGCACTATTGCCTCTCTATCTTTCTTATTTATTGTCAGCCAAATGTATACAAAATGTTCGCCATGGTTAAGGCTGAAAACAGTTCCCAAGATGAATAAGATAGAATCAGGGAAAAGAAACCAGACGTTGCTGTAGAATCATTTTATCTCCTCTCTCTACAGTGGACACTAGCCTGATCATGGCCTTATCATGAGATAATTTCTCCCATTCTTCAACCCAGTGGGAAAGGAAGCCACCTCCCTGCCACTAAGCATTAATAATTTTGTCTACAGAAGTATCTCTGGTAGACGGATTCATTTCCGACTGGCTCCAAGTAGGCTTGCTGCAGATACCTTTACACATTGCCTGAGTCTAGTAGTACATGACTAATTTAAACAGCCTGACAAGGCTGGAATGTTCCTGTGCTTGGTAGCTGAAGTGGTCGCGACAAGTCTTCCAACAATAATCTATGGAGTAGCTAACATTACTCTTTGAAAAACATACTTCTAGAAGCCGAGCACTAAAATGAAATGTTTTTAATTCAGTACTCTCTGGACGAAAAAAAGAATCCAACCACTCCAATTTAAAAACACAGCATGGTTTCTGTTTGCTTTTTTAAAAACGAGGGTTTAAAACATTCTGCATAGATTTCCACCCCATCAGCATTTGTGGCAGTGGGGCAGCTCACATTTTTAGAGGGGTACTGAAATTTGCTTTTACTAACTACCGTATAAAATCAATTTCTTGCATGCACTGTCATTTTCTGGGAAATGAACTGTAAGACACGAATACAGGACACCATGACAACCTAAAGGGTTACCTTCTGTGTCATCATCTAGCATTTTTTCCAATCTGGAGTAGGGATGATCACAAAAATTGTGTTTCATTTTGTTTCGTTCCTGTGATTTGTTTTGTTTTGTTAGAAATGATTTATTTTTTAAAAAAATCATAGAAAACGAACCAGTAATGATCTGATTCATTACTCTATAAAATGGCTCATCTGGATCTTAGAGAGGAACCAGAGGAGCTGTTTTACAGTGAAATGAATTGGTTCGTTTTAAATGGGAAAAAACCACCAGTTCATTTTGTTACTAACAAAACACTGCTTCCCTGCTTCGTTTTGTTTTGTTTTGTTATGTAACAAACCGATGAAACAGCGTTTCATTTCTTGTTTGGTGTCCATCCTTAACTAGTGGAAAATGAAACTGTCATTCATAGAAAATATTTCCTCCCATGATTTTTGCAAAGCTGTCATTGTTGCTTGGCCCCAGATAACTTAAACCAGAGAGAAATTAACTAGATGCAGACATGCCGGTAGCACAAAAATTAGTCTGTTTAAAACCTTGAACTTCTCTGGGTGGGATCAAACTGATTTGTGTGCAATCCTTGAATCATCAATTTGTGAACCTGCAGTTATTTCAAGACAGAACCTCCTATTTCCTTTGCTTGTTCTAATCCACCCACTAGAAGAAGAAAACAAGAACAAACATATTGCCTAAAACACTACTGATGCTCAGAAGCAGGACTGAGACCCCAGGAACCCTCTGGCATGCCCGGGAAGCCCATTGGTGGCCTGCTTCATGCTGCACCGGGGCCTGGGATAAGTGCAGGAGGCCCCAAGCAGGACCCCCCAGTCACAACCCAACCCAGCATCCACATAACACAGATGTCCCTTTATCGCGGGTTGTGTTTGGTCCCTAAACCTCACAATAAATGGGGGACTACTGTTCTGAGTCATTTGACTTAGCATATAGCAAATTGTGTCTACAGAGATTTCTCAATTTGAGGCATTCATCTCTAAAACATAGACCTTTTGCATCACTGCACAACTGGATTTTGGCCATTATGTGGAGAGCCATAAATCTTCCAAGATTTTGAGTCTGACTTTAAAACATCAATTTGGAAGGGGAAAAGATTTACACAGGGAGACGAACAGTTGGGCAGGTGCACACATACTTTCCCCTAACACTATTTTTCCAGTCCAACTCAGGAGGGGTCTGTTTCAAAATATTGTGTGATTGGGGGAATCTTATAATATGCAATTTGTTACATGGCCTTTAATCTGGGTGGAAAGCAAGGTGGCATCAGACACAAAAGCTCATGAATTTCAAGGTGGGGTCCTTGTGCAAAGAAAGTGTGGAATTACTTAGGAGTTCAGCATGAGATGGAGAGCTGGAGCCATTGCAGAGGAATCTTGAACAAAGTAGTTGGGTATTCAGAAGAAAGAGGAAATGACTGAACTTGAAAGAGGTGCCAAAACCAGTGACAGCAGTTCGGAAGAGTATAGCTCTTGAGCCATAGAAATAAGCAGCTGTCCTATAAGCCTCTTTTGGGCTTAAGAACTTTACTCACTTTTTATCTTGTGGCTAAAACTCAGCGTATAGGATGCAATGGTACCACCCTCCTAACCTTCCAGTGCTTCCATCTCCAAAACAAATAATGATCATTCCTGTGTCTCCAGGTGTCTTGTTCTTAAGTGAAATTTGCTGGCTTCTGTTCCGAAAGCTAACAAAAGATCCCTTAAATTACTCTGAGAAGACATGCCTCGTGCTATAAGATTTAATGCCATTCTTTGGGAAGAAGCAACGACAGCTTTCCGGCATGCTTCTTCCTAGGCAATACTTGGCTACACGATGCCAGACTTTAAATCGTTCAACATCAAGCTTTAAATCATCCTGCCGAGTAATCTGTAGGGAGACATACCAGTCTTTCTTCAGAGGGAGATCAATGAGCTGTGGAGACACATTGGCCAGGAATCTCTCCTTTCATCTAGATGTACAACATGACACACCAGGTGCCAGCTTAACTGTTATTCTTGCAGGAATGGGCAACTTTTATAGCCAAGCAAGGCCTAGATGCATCCTGGGATTTGAAAGCAGGGAATTGGCTGCTAGACAGAAAGAATCAAGTCTGACTTGAGAAGCACCACATTAAGAATTCAGGTCATTTTGCTTCTGTTGATGTGCACAATCAACTGTAAAGGGTAATTTTACTAGATTCTCCCCAACCGGAATAGTGGTGGTCTTGGGTTATATAAACCACTTTTTTGAAAGTTAAGAGCTCCCCAGGCAAACTTGTTATGTTTCATTGCCAACTTAGGAGAAACCCTTAAATGGGCAGATTTCTATATGTGTTATCATGGGAAACTGCCTCATTGAGTCAACTGCATCAGATTATTGGCCTATCGAGCCTGGTATAGTCAGTGCTGACTGGGTTGTTTCATAGCTTTACAAGGGGGATCCAGGGTGTTATTTATTGATCTCCCATCGAAATACTCCCCAGGCCCAACCCCGCTTAGCTTTCAAAAATTGTATTAGCACATGGCCAGGATGCTCACGAAGGGTCAGTCACGAATATAACAACAAAACACACACACACACACACACACACACACACACACACACACACACACACACACACACACACACACACACACACACACAGAGGATGCTCCTGCAGTAAAGTGTGTGGAACCTTCAACCTTGCAGAAAATCTGCTCCATATAGCCTGACCTTGCTTTCATGCCCTGTGCTGCAAAAATGACTGAAATTTGATTTGTAGAAGGTTTGTTGTGTGGTTGTGTGTGTGTGTGTGGGGGGGGGTAGGATCCTATATGTAGACATTCAGCAGTAATTCTTGAGAATGTATCAAGAGGAGAAGGAGAAGCAACAAAGCTTATCCCATGCCTCCCATAACAGCTATTTCCCCCCACTCACCAGTTTTCTCTCATGGTCAGCAGGAACCTCTACAGGTCCTAACATTTAGGACCTTTTCAGTTTGTAGATATTACTTTGTCTGTTCTTAGCTTTTAAAAAAAATAAGAACAAAACAGCTGTGGACTATAGTCACAACAACAGACAAGGCAGTGAATTCCTAGTAAATTCCTCAGAAGGTCCCTCTGAGCTTCTGAAATCTTGGCATGCCTTCATGTCCAGTTTCCCACCAAAGGTACTTCTTGGCTTTTTGGCATTTTAGCCCAAACATAAGCCTTTCAGTGCTCCCCACTTCTTTAAGACTTTAGTACAAAGGTCAGCGATAACATTGAAAAAAAAATAAGGGAAACATCAGTGCTTTCCCCACTAAAATGAAAGATGGGAGAAAATACAAAAATGCTTCTTGGTCAATACCACCACTCCCAGGAACTCAAGATAAGCTGTTCATTACAAGAGGAAGCATGTTGTTGTTTTCTGTTCACACCCTGCCCAAAACAATGGAGAAATGGTAGGAGATGAAAGGATAGAAAATGTTGGAATGTGCCATTAGGATTCTTGCCATCAGTTTTGAAAGATACACTGCACCCTCTTAGCCACTCTGCAGTGAAGAATAACTATGGATACTGAAAGAAGAGCACACAGTCACACTCTGTAGTTGTCAATGTTGAGCTAAGTAAATCCTTGCAACCCCTCATGTATTATGAATGCCTGGAATGCAACTCATTGTTCTCAGAAGCAATATCTGGTTACTCAAAGATTCAGGCACATACCAGGTTAGATCGCCTTTTTTTTAAAAAAGAAGTCTGCATTCAAAATAAAATTGTGACAAGACAAAAAGGTCAAAGGTTAGAGAGCAAAGCTAAGATGTGGACAGGTGTGACATTTAGATGTCCTGATGTCAATGGGAAAGTGTCCAGTTCCTGATAAAGAGAAGAAAAGAAAAGAAATCTCCTTGTGATTATCCTTGAACATGGGTGGCTGTCACAATATTGATGCAGTGAAGGAAAACTTCAAGACCGGACCTGGTAAAGATGAATGCTATTCATTCTTTGCATTGCCTCAATGGGGCAAAACTGGAAGGCTGGGAGAAAATGAGAATATTTCTCAAAGAACTGATGATATGATGCAGTAACATAAAACTTATTTGAAGTATATTACTGAAAGGAATCTTCCTAATAACAGTAGGAGTGGCAGTAACCATCAAAACCATCATTTGTAGCAATAGACTGATGTATTGCATGCCAGTCATTACTGGCAATTACCCACCCAATTTCTTGGGCAAAACAAAACCAAAATTAAAAAGAAAGAAAGAGAGACCTTTGCTAACTTCTACTACTGTAATTGTTACAAACAGGATTTCTTCCTCACTTGTCCAAATGGATTAATTATCAATTCATGGCATTTGCAGTGATAAATCTCCATCTCTCTAGTAGATACAAGACAATCTCTATGAACAAGAGATGGAGGATAGCTCAAAATATGCTTATTCAGAATTCTCCAGAAACTCTTGAGAGATGAATATTTTGAGGAGAGACCAAAGCATGCCCTTCAGGTCACAACAGCGTCATCAGTTAACATGGCAACCATATTTTGTTACATTGGTCTGATGGACTGCCTTTGAGAGTGAGAACTGTGCCAATCAGAAAGGTTTCAGACAAACCCCATTCAGTCATTCATTTGGCTAACAACAGGAACTGAGGCGCTTCCTAAAGCCCACAGAAGCAATGTCACATTGAGTGCTGTCCACGTGTGATTGGTGCTGATGCTCTGAACAGAACAAGAGCTGTTGCCTTATTGGTGAAATAAGTGAATATGACTGAGCAGCCATCGGTGTACATTCCCTTTGGGTGTCTTTCTACAGAAAAGATTCTTGGATACGAGATCAAGACTGACCAAGCTTTTACTGCTAGAGTAAGTCCAAGTAAGCACATCCATACATTGAACTAGATTCTCATCGGGCATTTGCTTCTGGGCCTGGCTATTTAAAGCAACATTTCAGGTTACTTAGCACTCATTTGATATTTTCACCAAAAGGCACTGACTGACTCCCCCACTTTACAATAAATTATTGGATAGCTGTAATGTATGGCAATTGAACATAACACACTGCTGTTGCCATTTGGATACTGGATTACTCTTTAGAGCATCAACTTCATAAGGTTGATGACTCCAGTCAAGATTTTATTATAGAAGTCACATTGGACACACCAAAGTGATGTGCCAAGAATGCAACAGGAATCCATTTTTCAACATCTGATGATGGAAGGTGCACACTTTAACAACAGAGGGTGGAGAAAAGGTGATTTACAGACACCACAAATTATCACCTCTTGTAGGCAAATAATGAAAGTGAGGGCAAAGAGGGCAAAGCTATTTTGCTGAAGGAAACAACTTATGACCACATTGAATAAAATATCTGAGAGTGATTCAGGCTGCTGGGACTGAAAGGCATCAGGAACTCATCATACCATGTTTCACAGAAAGTAACTCATTCGAGTCTTACATTCAAGGTAGAAACTTTCCTGGAGAACAGAAGCATCCGTTTGTATCAACAAAAGCACCTACAAGTTCTGAAGAACCTTTATTGTGGCATAAAGGTTGAAGAGCCTTTAGCACCAGATGAGGGAGGCTGTAACCTACAGGAGCTTACAGCACAAGACCCATTGTTTTTAGTTTCAGGGCTGGCTGAATCAGATGGAAAGTAGGTCTGGCAGCCATTACTGTTGCTTTCAATGAAAAAATAATTATATCCTGCCTCATCCAATTGAGATGAATGTAGCTTATGACAGCAAAAACACTAGATACAATGGAACATAATCATCATAAAACAATAGCAAAAAAGTGAATGCTTGTATACTAAATTCCACAGCAACAGAACTACTACAGAAAATATACTGATGATTCATTTGCTATACCATATTTCTCTTAATTACGGGTCCCCAGGGATGGCTTATTTTATTTTATTTTATTTTATTTTATTTTATTTTATTTTATTGAGTATTTTTACCCCACCGTTCCCCTTGAAAAAGGACCCAAGGTGGCTTACAGTAATGAGGGATAATATACAGTCCAGTACAATTAAGACATGCTCAAGTATTGAGAATAGGGAATTGAGTGACATCTTAAAGCATTAACAGACAACATTACATTAAAGCTACAAGAGAATGCGAGCAGTTAAAAGGATATTAAAAGTCCATGTAAAGTTATGAGCAATGGAAACTAACATTGAAAACATAGTGTCAATGTAATCACATAAGATTATAAGTAGTTATAAACACAAAGTCTATGTCAGGCATGTCCAGACTTCAGTCTTCCTGATGTTTTGGACTACAACTCTCAAAATTTCAAGCCTGTATTTCCAATGGCAAAGGACTGTGGGTGTTGTGGTCCAAAACATCTGGAGGGCCGAAGTTTGGACATGCCTGGTCTATGTGATCTTATTGATTCATATAAAAGACCCATAATAAGTAGTCCATCATTCAGGGAAAGCTTGCTGGAAGAGAAAGGTATTTGCCTGTTTCCAGAAAGACAACAGAGATGAGGCAGTCCTGGACCCTAATGGGAGGGAGTTCCAGAGTGTGGGTGCAGCAGTCAAGAAGGTCATTTCATGGCTTCTCATGTGACACACCTGTGAAGGTGGTGGGGAGGAGAGAAGGGCCTTTCCTGATGACCTTAACACCCGAGTTGGTTCGTACTGTGAGATTCGATCATTGAGGTAGCTAGGACCCAGGTTGTACAGTGCTTTGTAAGTCAAGGTCAGCTCCTTAAATTGTGCCCGACAGCTGATTGGCAGCCAGTGGAGATGCTTTAATAGGGGTGTAATGTGATCTCTGTACCCCGCCCCAGTCAGCAGTCTGGCTGCCGCATTTTGAACTTGTTGAAGTTTCCTGAGACTTTTCTTCGGTAGTCCCACATGGAGCGCATTACTGTAGTCTAGCCAGGACGTCACTAGGGCATGTGTCACCGTGGCCAGAGCTAGTTTCTCAAGAAACAGGTGTAACTTGCGTACTAGCCTTAATTGTGCAAATGGGCTCCTGGCCACAGCTCTGACCTGGGTGTCCAAGCTCAGGGGTGAGTCCAAGAGCACCCCCAGGCTGCATACCTGATTTTTCAATTGGAGGGTGACCCCATCCAGTACAGGTTGCATCCCTATGGCTTGTTCTCCCTTTCAACTGACCAGGAGCACCTCTGTCTTTTCTGGGTTTAGTTTCATTTTGTTCATCCTCATCCAGTTCAGCTAAACACTCACGTAAAGTTGAGATCTTTTACTAGTATTGACAAATGTTTCTGGGAGGAGCTGATCTTCCCAAGGTTTCAGGCTGCTAAAATTTGAACACATGGACTTTCACTGGGCACACAATTGTCAGGATTTAGTCCAACCCTTTTTTTTCCAGAGTAGTTCCTAGAGGGAGATGATCCAGTCATTTCTTAAAAACTTGGAAGAAAATCTTTTTCAGCCAACTGTTGTAGCCCTCTGCTTTGGAGTAGTACATAAACTAGTCTACTCTGTCTTTTGTACTGCAATGTTTCAACTATTTGAGTATTTCTTAATCTTCTCTGCTGATTGCTGAGCTCTTTCAACATTTCCACACAGGACCTTATTTCTGAAGCAATTACCTTTTGTTTGCTTGTATCTGGATGTGTCCTAGAGGCTAACATTCCAGTACAAGTGCTGTAAGATGAGATTAACACAGTCTTGTTTCCTTCTCAGGTCCGAAAAAGGTACTACAGTATTTTACAACAGCTCTGTTTGCTCAAATGCAAGACAAAACTGTCATGGATGAAGGTGGAGAAGCTTTAAATGTGGGAAGTAACAGAGGACTGTTTCACTTTTATATTTTCACATCAGTGATCAATCAGTAGCATGACATGCAGACACGCTTTTCCAAAAAACAAACAAAAAAAACCCCTCCGCCCTCTTGATTCTTCTTTCTGAATGTCTAATCACTGAATTGACCCGTGCTTCACATGCCTGAAAAACCTTGCATTGGTGGTATTCCTGAGCAGATATGTGTAAAATTGACTTGTGCTTTCTGCTGTAAGGAGGAGGATTCATACATGGATTGCATGTGGCCTCACTCTGTGCTCTATGTCCCCACCCCACCTCATTGGTGCCATATGGCCAAATAAACTCTAGCTCATAAGTGGGACAATTTCTTTACTCCTCTACCCATTATACAGTCTGGTGGGTTTTTAGTGTGGAAGGACAGAAGGGCATACTGGAGTCTTGTGGAGCAAACAGAGAAACCCGTGAGAACTTTTGGAACCTGTCACTTATGAGTAATTAAGAATATATAACCGCCACAGCAGTTCTAATGTTTAGAGATATCAAAAAATAAAGCTACTCACCTTTCTTGTAGAATAAGCTTATTTTCCCTTTTCCAAAACTCTTTGAAATCAGAGCTAAATTCATGCCAAATGCTGAAGAAAGCATTTAGGGACACCTCCTTTTCACCCATTTTTGCCTTCATACAGAAATAGGCAGCAGTTTCTAGAAAGCTGTTGGAGAAAACAAAGAGAGCAATGATTTTGTAATTGAACACAGCATTCCTTTTCCAACAAGAACAGTGGCTGATACTTTGTTGGGTTGACTCAGTTACTTGTCATAAGCACAGCCCTGATTCTCCTTGAGAGTGTCCACTGTGAGACTAAAGCTTGATCATTTCTTCAGTATCACCTATTCATTTCTCTAGCCCACGAACATCAGACCGTTCTCTTGACTTTTCACTACTGATGGAGCAAATGTTCTCTTCTTTTATTTTTCTATTGGGAAGTGAAAAAAGTAAAACATTTTCTCCTTTCTAGGTGAGAGTATGACCACGATCCAACTGAGAAAAAACACCCACATACATACAATCATGCGGCAGTATTTCCACTCTAGCAGACTCTCTGTTGTGTGACTGATAACACTCCTGCTTGTATATCTAATTTATCTAGTGATTTTACAAAGGAGATTTTGCAAAATGGGGGGACAACGACACATGATTGCCTTTATACTGTCCCATAAATGAACAGGATTGCCACATATGGGAATTTTGGTTCAATCCTTATGGAAGTTGAGTCATGGCAACTGGATTTCTTTTCTTGAGAGACTGAAATGTTTCACTGCTCATCCAAACAGCTTCGTCAGTCTGAGGACTCGCAACTAACTTTCCTCAGACTGACGAAGCTGTTTGGATGAGCAGTGAAACGTTTCAATCTCTCAAGAAAAGATGTCCAGTTGCCATGACTCAACTTCCAGATCAACTCATCTGGATGACTGGGAATCTTCACAGACATATTGTTCAACCCTTGCATTTTTTTAAATAATGCAATCTACTGAAATGTTGGCACAAAAACATATTTTGTGCAACTCTCCCCCACAGCCAATAGTTTTTTTTCCATTAAGTATCTCACTGTGGAGCTAGACTTTTGGACTTTGATATGCCTTACCGTGTCTCCTGGGAAAAGGGCCAGCCTGAATAGCCTTTGGATGGGATCATTCCAACAACAGGAGCAACTTATTTTACCTTGATGCCAATGTAAGCTTTGTTATGACTGGAAAGATTATCTAGTTCACAGTGGAATTAACCCCATTTGGGGCATAAATGCCAGCTGTTTGAAGGCACGCTTCTGATTTTTCCTAGAGGTTTATAAAGGTCTATAGGTCTCTTAGGAAATTATTCAGGCATCAGACTTTCTGACCCATCACAGTAACCAATGGAGGGGGGCAAGTCAGCTAACATGGCTCCATTCATCCCCATAAATATGTGAGCTCTTCATCCTTGAAGAGGGCTTATGTTGTCCAAACTTGACATGTTTTTGTTGTACATCATTATAAATGTAACAACGGTGTTTGCCATATAAAGTCTGGTGCTAAGCAAGGAATGAAACAGTAGATCCACGGCATAACAGAGAGTTTTTCCAAGGAAACACAAGATTAAACGCATCCCATTGAAAACAGTCCCACCAGGCCTTATGTTTCAGTAAAAGATAACAACAAACCATAATTCTCCATCTGAAGCTGCGTCAACAATTGGGAAGCCAGACTAGTTTGAAATCCCCACAAATAGGTGCTTGCTAAGTTTGATAAATAGTACTAGCTATTTATTAGAGGTGCAAAGGGTTTTGTTAAGAATACTATGGCATCAAAGGGGACAAAGCAGGCTTTTGCAGAGATTGCCACTAATCTTGCAGGGAGCCCACAGAAAGAAGGTTCAGACACACAGAGACATTTAACTGCTAGCAAAATTCCTTTTCCTAAACAGCTACAAGTTACAACAAAGAACACCGGCCAAAAACATCTTCAGCAATGGATGTGTATGGAAATACTGAATAGCAGATACCAGCAAAATGTCAATAATAACAATATACAAATGTGACTTATATACAGGCATGGAGAATAGGGGTTATAGAACAAACAGGCTTAAAAGCAGGGTTCCTGAGGAATTAAATTGTTTATCAAGTAAGTGCAGGCAAGTTCCCTTTAAAGTAATCACCTCCATTTGTTCTGAGAAAGTTTCCCATATATGGTAGTTAAACCATCACAACAGTGTCTATTTATTTAAGAAGAAAAGAAAAGAAACAGATGAACAAATGCAAGGTTTGGGATTCTTTTGTTTCCCATGCCTTTATAGTTACTACTAGATTATTCTGATACAGACCGAGGGCAAAGATCAGAAACATGTATTTGGAGGGAGAAAAAGCATACGGTTCCCTCCCTATCAAACTGGTAACACCATTTTATTGCAGAAGAAATAGCCCACTTATTTAGGAAGAAAAATGACTGATCATTATCCCTTTTCCATCCAAGAAGCTACATAGTGATAAGTAACAAAAAGAAAACACAATGTTGCCCTCACATTCAATCCTTGGTACCGCCAAACAATAAACAAAGCCTTACAAAACAAATTGGATGAAAAGAAAATAGGAATGCATGTAAGGATTTCTACAAGACACAAGTAAATTAGTGTGGAGAGTTTTTCAGATCCAGTTCCCTCTCTTACAGTTGAGAGGGGTTGAGGGCAATGACCAGCATTATGAGGACCTGCCTTAAGGACAGATGTTACCCCTCAAAAAGGTAGAATTGGGAGACCATGGGGAAGTTATTCACCCTTAACATTTTGGGGACTTCTCCTAATTGTTCCACGCGGCATGCAGACAATGAACTCAAGATGTGAATTTTCCTCATTTCTTTTTCGTGGTAGGTGCCTGTTTCTTACCCCCACCCAATGTCATGGAACAATGGTTTGGGACATTATGGCAGATGTAAGATTCTTTTATAAAAAGAAAGAAAGGGTGTATTACAATCATTGCTGATGAGCTCCAAGTTCAAGAAAATGACTGATTTTCTACCTCAAGAGGGTCCAGAGGAGGGCGACCAGGATGGTTGAAGGTCTGGCAGAAATGTCTTACGAGGAATGGCTTAGGGAACTGGGAATGTTTAGCCTTTCAAAAAGAAGGCTGAGGGCAGATATGATAGCTATGTTTAAATATATGTTTTCCATGGCTTCAGAGACTAGGACTCAGGGCATTGGTTTCAAACTACAGGAAAAGAGATTCCATTTGAACATTAGGAAGAACTTCATGACAGTTAGAGCTGTTCGGCAGTGGAATATGCTGCCACGGAGGGAGGTGGAATCTCCTTCTTTGGAGGTTTTTAAGAAGAGACTGGATGGTCATCTGTTGGAAATACTGTGATGGGGTTCCTGCATGGCAGGGGGTTGGACTGGATGGCCCTTGAGGTCTCTTCCAACTCTATGGTTCTATTATTCTTGTTCCCCTGAAGAAATACAGTGAAATGGTCCACAGTTTCTTTGGGGGTAAGAAACTGCAAAAAAAGCTACTTGTAAATGGTCACAGGCATTCACTCCACCACCATGACTCCAGAGAAGAACCATCCTGTGCAGCCCTGGGCAAGGTATATTCTCCAGGTGCTCCCTGAAGAACAGCTGACCTTACTAGAGCCATAAAACCATAGAAATTCAGGGTTAATAGACTTGACAGAATAGACTTGACAGCATGCTAAGTATTATTATTTATTATAGTTACCACAAAGATGGACTGAAGCAAAAGTTTAGAGCTGGTAGGAACATGCAGGGGTCACCTGCAGCCTCAAGGGACTTTTTGCAGTCTCCCACAGAGCCCATATCCACATTTTAAAATCTCTCTCTCTCTCTCTCTCTCTCTCTCTCTCTCTCTCTCTCTCTCAAAAATGGCTTATTTTTTAAAAGATGCCTTTCACCAGCACCATTTAAGCTAAACCTGTTTTTCAGTGTTTTTTTAAGCACCACTTTTACAGCCTCAGAATGATCAGAGGGCTTTGCTTGTTGGTGCTATCCATGTACCTAAGTTTCCAATTCCTTCGTGGGTGCAGTCCAAACTGCTGAGGTAAAGTTCTTCTCCGAAGTCAAAGACCAGAAGACACGAAGAATCACTGCAGACGATATTAGAGAGAGAGTTTGCCTTGTCTTCCTTTTCTTTCAGGGAATTGGCTCTACTCAGCTGCCACTTGCTCTTCAGATTTTAATGACAACATTGTTAATTTTATTTAATTTTAAGATGCTTGGGTGGAGGCAAAGACAGGGGAGAAATTCCCTAGATATAGAGAGACCGAAAGTTTCAGAAGACCTGTCTAAGCTCTCTCTATGGATCTGTTGCACCTTTTTTCTTAGAAAGCTACCCCTATTGATGTCTGTGAAGAAGCTGTTTGGATGAGCAGCAAAATGTTTCTCTCTCTCAAGAAAAAGAAGTCCAGTTGCCATGACTCAACATCCAGATACCCCTAGTGTTTTATAAACATAAAAAAAATCATCTTTACAAGAGATGCCATTTGGTTGGCAGGCAGAGACAGGTTATATGTCCCCAAATTCCAGAATTTGAACAAACTTTATGCAGAATTCCAAGGGGTTAATTGAATGTGCACTTAAAGGTAAAAATGCTTTATAATTCTTGTTGTTACATGTCCTTATGTGTCCCTATAAATCAGTGACCCTATTTTGGGTTCTTGAGTTGTTGTTTTGGTAAAATGGTAAAACGTAAAAGAAGACAATTAAAATACCCTTTCTTTTTGAGTTTCATGAACTCATTAAACTCACCCTTCTTGCATTAACCTTGAATATGAATCTGCTCCAGTGTGAGGTTCCCAACCATAACTACTAACGCTAACACAAGGGAAAAGCAGAATGACAGTGTGAGGTTGAGACTGTGTGCTCAGGGGGAAGTGACAAAACTGGGGTGGGTGGGGGGAAGCCTGACCACGGGCTCTAGTCAGGTGTTCATTAATTACAACGTCACTCTGGTGAGGTCACCATGTCTCTGCACTTCAACTTCTTTATCAGTGAATTGGGAACACTTACTAATGAAGAGAGGCTTTGGTCAGGCCAGTGTCTTGTTTGTAAAGCTCTTAGAGATGCTTATCTCAAGGGTGCCTGAGCCAAGAGCCCTGTTGTACCTATGTATACTCCCCCAGCACTAGCACTAGAAGGAGGGAGGGAAGGTTGCTGTCAGGGATTAATCAAGGCAGCAAAGGTCAACAGCTTTGCCTCTGCTAGCATGACTTTTCAATCCTTCGTAAAAAAACAAGTCAATGGTTGTTCACACTACCCTTTTGTTTATGGAGGGCAGAGGCTACACACAACAATTTCCAAGAGGTTCAGATCTTTCCCTGCCAAGGATGTAAATATCCTTCAGTAAGTACATATGCAAAGATAGTCTCTGTTCCATGATTTCACATTATTTGTTTGTCTGGGGCAATTATGCAACATGATCACCAACGCAGTAGTATCACTAAAATTTTCAATATTAATTCCATTTAATTAACTTACTTTAAACATTTCTTCCTTATTCCCCTACTCCCCAAAACAGTCTTCAAAGAGGTGGATCTTGGCTTTCAAAAACACAGTGTGACAATAAAATATCAAGCAACAAATTAAAAGAAAACATCATTGAAATAAGAAAAGAGAGGGAAAGCAAGAAGCTCGTCCTCAAAACCCCAACAAACCAAAGCCACAAATTAGCCTACATCAAGATGAAGACCTCAGGAATTGAATACCAAGCAAAATCCTTCTCACAGATGCTCACATAAGTACAAGAGTAAGTAATTCGGTGCCAAAGAAAGAAAAAAGAAAGAAAGAAAACAAAAAATAGAAAGGAAAAGGAAAACAAGGTAGTGCCAAATGAATGTCTCTGGAAGACTCTAGAGGCTTTTTTATCATTAAAGCAAAAGCCTTATGTTCTGTAACAATTCCTTGAAGTCTAGGGATATCCAGGGTCAGTGCAGTGGTCCAAGAGTTATTTCTATAACTGAAAGGAGATCGCTGCACAGCCATGGTAACCAGAATCCAACTGGCTACTTATGCTTGCAAGTGAAATCCTGACAGTTGGGGTGGCAATTGCTGCCAATTACCTAAAGGCCAGTTGCATTCCAGCCTACATGTTTAATTATTTGATTGAGTGTATTGCCAATAATGAAACCAGCACCACATTAATTAGCCACAACATCCTGGCAGAACCTACATAATTTGATTTATGTGGTAGCTCAGAGAACTAGAGAGTGCTGAAAGGGTTTGCTACAAAGTAGGCAGCTTGGCGGTTCATATCCCAGCTGCCATGCAGCGGAGTGAGCGCCCACTGTTAACCCCAGCTCCTGCCAACCTAGCAGTTTGAAAGCATGTAAATGCAAGTAGATCAGGCATGTCCAAACTTTGGCTCTCCTGATGTTTTGGACCACAACTCCAGGAATTCTAAGCTTAGATTGCCAGTAGCAAAGACTGTGGGGGTTGCGGTCCAAAACATCTGGAGGGCCAAGTTTGGACGTGCCTGAAGTAGATAAATAGGTACTGCTATAAAAAGTGGGAAGGTAAACAGTGTTCCATGCAGCCATGCTGGCCACATGGCCATGGACTTGCGCAACACAGGCTCTACGGCTTGAATACGGAGATGAGCACCGCCCCTAGAGTCAGACATGACTAGCACACATGGGCAGGGGGAACCTTTACCTTTTAAAATCATCAGGAGGATTCTGACCACAATCTCCAGGGCCAATGGGAGAATAAAACCCCCATGAGTTATGTACATTCACCTCTGGGTGGGAACCATATAGCTTGGCCAAGATGACATAGCTGGCTTTCCTCCTACAAGGCACATAGGAGAACCAGACTCCTGACCCAGCTGCTCCAGCTCAATGAGCTATCCAGCCAATTTCTTGGAAGAAAGGATAACATCAAAAGAAAAAGCTGGTCTGCACATTCTGTAGGAGAGCATACAATGGAACTTGCTGATCTTTCCATGTGCATCTTCCAAGGGTCTCCATAGAAAGAAATTCTTCCACATAAAAAACCCTGGCATGAAAATATTGTTCCGCTTAAGGGCAACTCTGAAATTCCCAATGTGGATGAGATGTTCAAAGAGTGGTGTACATTTTGCTGCCTTCCTATAAGCTTCCATGGTGAAGGGTGGGCCTCGTGGTGCAGGGGCTAAATGCCTGCCCTGCAGCTAAAACTGTGATCATGACCTGGGGTTCAATCCCAGGTAGCAGGCTCAAGGTTCACTCAGCCTTCAATCCTTCCGAGGATGGTAAAATGAGTATCCAGCCCACGGGGGTGGTGGTGGGGAGACAATGTGTAGACTGCACCATTACTTGTAAACTGCCCAGAGAGAGTACTTTGAGAGCTATGGGGTGGTATATAAGCCGTAAGCTTTGTTTTTTTTCCTCAATGGCAAAGTAGAGATTTGAACCCAGCTCTTCAGTGCCCTAGTCCATGAAATACAACATGAAAATGAGGTTTTTAATTTCTGTCTGGTTTCTGTCAAGTCATATTAACAGAGAGAGGATTGCACTCCATCACAGGAAAAAGCAAAGAAAAAGCAAAGTGAAGTATAAGAAGACACCCAGGATAGATGGTCTGGCTCCTAGAGCTATACTCTGTCCAGAATCCCCACTGGTGATTTATTTGTGTTTAATTCACAACAATTAATTGCTGCTAACTAATGAGGTAGTTACATTATTAGGGAAGTGCCTGTTGACCAGGCAGTTGTTTGCCACACAAAGTGCCTGGCACCTTATTGTTCACCAGCAGTTCACCATGATGTTATCCGATTCAATGCATGCATGTGTAAATCATCAACAGAATTCCAGCCAGGATGTTTTTAAGAATTCAGAAAATGCACAAATGCCAAGGAAAGATTTTCATTGTCACTTTCATGACGACAAGTTTCATATTCTGATTGCTCATGTTTTCTGGTACTTATCCTTTATGGAAAAAACGTCAATGCCCAACAAGTTTGTTTGTTCACCAAAGTTTCTAAATTGTAAATGACATTGTTTTACTCCATCCCATACACCAAAAACATTACGCACAGTATGTGAGATGAAAAGCAAGAGGAAAGACACTCAGTTTCTCAACTGAAAAAGAAAACAATAACACTTCTTACTATGGAAAAGAGCACTCATTTCTAAGGTTCCTTGACCTTCTGCCTACCACTTATAAGAAATCTCTAATAGGTTAGTGTTGGAGAATCACAGATGCCAAGTAGTTGCGCTACTGCAAATTCTCAGCATGTTAAGGGCACATAAGCAAAAATACCAGATAATTACAATATAAAATGCCTTAGCTCATTTACTGAAATGAATCAGATGGTCATAAATTAGCTGGGATTCAAAGAAAGAATATTCATGCATGGGACCAAATGGCACAGGCGGCTGCAGCAGTCCACTAAACTATGAAGTGTATGAAACTAATAAAAGACAAACAATAAAAGGAAATAAGAGACATAGCTGAAGAAACTAGTGACACTGAAAACCTAAAGTTAATACAGAGCAGCACAGATGTCATTAATCAAGGCTGCTGAAAACAGTTGCAACTGCAAGTGTTCCCTAGAGGCTCTACTGGATCTTTCAGAAGAGCCATCAACTGTCATAACATCTGTTTGCTGGATAGGATACTAGTCTTCTTTGCAGGGGTAATTTTGGTGGCGTTGAGTACTGTTTCATAACTCGTCCATTGCCTTCAGTGTCCCTCAATATTCTATCTTGGCTTCCATGTTATTCTGCATGTACTGTATATAAAACAACTGCCTGACTTTGTGGTAGAGTTTTGAGTTTAGTCTGTACTGTCAAGATGCTTATGAGGTCCCACTCTATCTCTCTTTTTCACCCTTCTCCAAGAAATCTCTGAGGTCCAAATGAATGCCTTATAGATCAACAATGCACTGGATTGAGGGCCAGGATGGGGGCTTCATCTAAACAAGTCAGAGGTGTTTCTGGTCAGTTGGAAAGTGCATCAGGGATAATGGTGTCTCAAAGACTTGGGGTTTCAGCATGGGAATTAGTGTGGAAACAAGATGTCCAGGCTTTAGCAGTGGCTAGAGCTACATATATTCACATAGGTAAGGTTCATGTGTGGATTCTTTTCATTCCTAGAAACACCAGACTTGGTCATGGTGACACATGTCTTAATTACAGTATATCTCTCTTAGACTGCTGTAACTCATTCTCTCTAGGAGTTCTTTGGAAACATCCTAACAATATAAGGCTGGCTAGAACACTTCAATCAAACTACTGGTCAGGGGACACGTGTATGAGTGTGTGTGTGCATACAGCCCTGAATAACATACATAATTGAAGACAGTTGGAGATTTTCTCATATGAACTTCTCATGTTTAAGATCCTTAGGAGAGGCTCTTTATTTTTAGCACTGAATGCACCCCCCCCAGTTATAAGTCATTTTATTTCATATTTTCCACATATCCAAACAACAAAAATAGTAATTTGTAATTTTCAAATCAATTAACAACTAGATAAGGGTTGAGGAGAAAACAAAGTTATAAACATAAAATATACTCATATCTTGTGGTTGCATCACCACACTGATGCTAATAATTGATATACTTTCTATAATCCTGGGCCTTGCCCTGGACCCGACGTTGTCCCTAGAGTCCCAAGTGGGAGCCGTGCCCAGGGTAGCATTTTTCCAATTTAGGCTAATCGCACGACGGAGACTCCCTGAGAACAGTCGTGCAAGCGCAGGTCATCTTGAGGATAGACTATTGTAATCCTCTCTACATGGGGCTTCCCTTGACCCTTGTTCGGCAATTGCAGTGGGTGCAGAATGCTGCAGCCAGACTGGTGGTTGGTGCAGGTCGTTATGACCACATCACCCCCATTCTGACTTGCCTGCATTGGTTACCCGTTGCCTCCCGAATAAGGTTCAAGGTATTAGTTTTGATTTACAAAACCCTCCATGGCTTCGGACCAGACTATCTGATAGAGCGTATCATCCTAAAGTCAACATCAGCCCAGCCCACCAGAACATCACAGTCCTTTGCTCTGCAGGTCACCATTCCCTGGGAGGCGCGTAAAGCCTCCACCCAGAATCGTGCATTCTCTGTGGCTGGCCCAACACTTTGGAACCATCTTCCAAGTGAAGTTAGGACTGCGGAGACCCTCTCGGCCTTCATAAAGCTGCTGAAAACCTGTCTCTTTAAGGCCACTTTCAGCGATCAAGAAGGAGGTTGATTTGTTTTATGGGGTTTGTTTGCCCGCCTGTGTTTTTTTTTGCCATCTTACGTTAGTATTCTTGTTTTTGTATTTTTTTTCACCTGAGTTTTACCTGACTTGGGTTTGTTTATTTAATATGTCCTATTGTGGAAGTTTGTTCATTCTTTTTGTACTGCTTTGTATTGTCCACCACCCTGAGTTCCCTTGGGAAAATTGGGCAGTATATAAATATATAAATAAATAAATATCAAAACATCAAAGCATCAACAATAGTGCACTGCTGTGCAGTGCAGTTTTGTCTTTTTTGTAATTTGTAATTTGTATTTTTGTATTTTGTATAAAATAAAAGGTTTGCTAAAATAAATAAATAAATAAATAAATAAATAAATAAATAAATAAATAAATAAATAAATAAATAAATAAATAAATTCCAAGCCCCAAAACAGAACATTCTCCAGCTCTCTTAAACATACTGGAAGAGGCTCTTTTTTCCAATCCCATCATCATTGGCAGTACATTTGCTAGGAATGCAAAAAAGTAGCTTTTGGGTGGTTGTTACCAAGTTGAGGTATAACCTTTCAAGAAAAAGTAGTCTAGCTGCATTTTGATGTTATTTCCATCAACAGGGGAAAGATTTTTATGTGGATATGCTTTTGATTTTTTAAGATGACTTGTTTGCTAAGAAGATTTGATTGGAGTTGGCTGTTTAGTCTTTTTATTCACTGTTTTTAACTGATCTGCTTTTGTGTTTTAATTTTTAGAGCTGCTTTGAGCACTATTTATAGGCAACACATAGAATATAAAACCAAGAAATATTATGATTATCAAAGAAGATATATATGGACAACATTCATACTTGCTGTGTTAGGAGAGAAGTCACACTTTTAATCTTTCTGTCATAAGAGACCTGGGGAATCTCCCTGCCTCTTTCTTTCTTTCTTTCTTTGGAAATTTGGAATATAAATGCGTAGCAGTATTCTTTAACTGTTTTTATCTCTCCTGAGTGTTTGATCATCACCCCCCAAAATCAGGTTGAGATATGTCTTAGTAATGCTTTCTCATTGAATCCAGGACAAAAGTAATCATTTTCAATTTCTCTCAAGACCGAGGATCAATTAAGAAACAATGTTAAACAGGATATAGATAATTATCTAGAGATTAAGACTAGTTAAGTAATTTAGGTGGGCCAAAGAAGTGAGTGATGAATTTTCAAAGTTATTTTATTCCAGAGATTACTATGGTTTGAGATCTCAATTGACTCTGACATGCAATCCAGGAAAAGTTTGGGAGGTGTTTTTAGCAACCTGTTGAGTTTATGAAGCTTTATTTAATGTCTTCAATCTCATTTCACAGAAAGGAGCCTTCTGGTAATAAACAGCTCAATTTAAAACACTGCTCTTAATGAGGCTGTCCTTAATAACAAGGGCAAAGCTGTTCTTAATAAGACTACAATGGATTTGTTCTTAATAAGACTACCATTCCTTTTAATCAATCTTTTCTCTCATCCTAAAAATGGGATCTGCCCTGCCCAGTCAATACACATACAGTTAGGATGCTGAAACTGTTGATTACACATCCCATGTTTTACCACTACAGTATAGTGAGACTACAGTTCAGTGGTAGAGCACCCAAACTTGATTTATGTGGAGGAGCTCTCAAACCATGTCATCTCCAGGGACAAAAAAGGAGTATCTTGACAGCATTACTAACAAAGACCTTTAGCTGGAGCCCTGAAAATTCAATGTCTTTCTAAAATGAAAATTCTGACACACAGTAGAACCTCAATCAGCCCTTTATATCCTCTCTGAACCAAAATGTGTTTTCCACTTTAGTGTTCCAAGTATTTCATAGGTACGGAGATAGTTAGCAATGAAGTTTTAAAATGGAAAGTGCCAGACCTTTTTCTATTGCACATTGTCAATATTGTTCAGAGATGATGTAATTATTTGGGGTTTGGTGAAGACATTCCATATCACTTCAGCTTTAATACCAGCCTGGAGTCTCCGTCGTCTGCCTGTGTAAGCTAGATAAATACAGGCCCATGTGCTCTCCACTCATCTCGCAATACTTACCCAGAGATCTCGGAATATGCCCTTATTGTGAGCTAAACATTTCACATTTCTTTTTGGCTGATGTACTAGAAATCCATTTCTTGAATAAACACTTCACACATTGACATACTTAAAGCCACTAAATATGATAAATAAATAAAAATGTATACAACATTTCAGAAACTATTAAACATCTCACTTTTGACAAATGAGCAGCCAGACACTTTATGGAATCTCTGGGTCAGACCTATCATATCTTTTGTCTTCATTATGTGTGAAAGATTAACTTTCCATTTCAACTCATCTGCTCAACCACTGGCCATTTCTGGATGCACTGTTCACAATCTGTGATTGTTTTAGAAATACTTCAGAGCTTAATGTTTTAATAACTTCTTTTTTTTGCTCAAAGTTTTAAAACATCACAGGCAGAAGGTCTATTTATCATGCCCCATATAAAACAGTGAATTGGTATTTCAGAGTAATTCCAAGACATGTAATCATGAGGCAGACACTGTGTGGCACATAGTCACTTCAAAAAGAAAAGTCCAACCACATTAATCACATTAATTGTGCTCCAGCTAATCCATCACTGTACCTGACAGTAACCCACTTGTCTATTCACCCATTGTACCTCTGTTTTACCCTTGATTAGCAGAATGTAACTAATCTCTTATTTATTTAGGTTTCTGAGGCAATTTTCTCACCCTGTGCCCCTAAGGGTCTTTGACACTGAAACATTTTATGAGGTGAATTCTAAATAAAAATGTCACACATATATATACCCTACAGAGGAAAAATCCCTCCCTTCACAATACAAGAAAATATTTTGTTAAACTAAATATGTGCATCATTTTAGTGAAACATAAAGGAGGCAGGGAATGTAAGAATATGGATTCATATTAATAGACAATTACTTTTCTCGGCATTATACATGCCAAAAATTACATTCTTACTGGACAACCTACAGATTAGGTTGTAGTTTTAGATCATTATTGAAGTGTCAGAATAATGTACATCTAGCATCAGAAGAATCTACACTGAGAAGATTTTACACAAAAATGTATTGCCCCCCCCCCCCAATAAGCCTATGGTACCATGGCATTTTCTGTTGTTTGGAATATCTAACAACCACAAGCCATTCACCTTCTTAAAAGAAGCAGCGAAGGAGACAACCAGAGTCCAAAAACAAACAAGAAACAGAACAGAACAGAACAGTGGTCTTGGAGAAGAAATGAGCGGACTCCAACGGAAGTTGAGAAGACTGTCACTTCACCTTTCCAAGAACAATAATGGAGGTGTTGTAGTGTTCACACAGAGTGTAGTGCATTCTTAGAATCAATTTTCATTATTGGCAAGACCTGTCATATTAGAATTATATTCCTACAGGTAACTTAATTCCACCTCTTCACACCAACATTTAATTTACTTTCAAGAGTTTCAATTTTCTGTTATGGCAATTCCAGGGTGGTGGTTTTTGTGTGTGCTTTTTCTCATTATTGCTTCAACTGCTAGACAGAAATATACCATGCAAATGCATGCCATCCCAGATTCAAATCATGGCCTTCCAATTTCCAAACTCTTGGGTTTTCTAAGAGAATCCATTCTCTTACCAATCCCAGTACACAAGATTTATAATACAAATCCCAATCAGGGATTACAGCCATTCAAGAGGCATTGTTCAACTACCATGAAGATGTATAAAAGAAATACTATCCCCAATTACGTTTAGGAGCAATTCCCCATTGTGTTTCCTTGAATATTACATTTCTTCAAAAGTGCAGCTGGAAAAAAAAATAAGCTTGTCAAATGTGTCATTTCTATTTGATTTTTTTTTTTGGGGGGGGTGATTTAAAAGTATTTTCCCCTGCTGATATAGCCACTTCATCAAACCACAATATTTAGAAAATTTGAGAAAAGAAGGTGGGGAGAGGAAATGGAGAGGTGTGCAAGAACAAATGAAAAGGCTTCAAAGACTCAGACCTGATGCTTACATTAATAAGAAGTACACAGAGTGTATTGGCTTCATTGTCAAAGTTAATTCAAGACATTAAAACAATATACAACTATTCACATTGTTAATATGTTAACAGCATCTCTTTCCTTTCCTTTGTGTGTACCAGGGAGCTTAAAAAATATAGAACAGCAGCAGTATGCATCTGTTTTTAGTCTGAAAAAGAATATCTCTCTCTCTCTCTCTCTCTCTCTCTCTCTCTCTCTCTCTCTCTCTCTCTCTCTCTCTGTGTGTGTGTGTGTGTGTGTGTGTGTGTGTGTGTGTGTGTGTGTGTGTGTGTGTGTGTGTGTGTGCAAATGCCTAATTGGTTTATTTTAATCTACCCAACTGTACTATCTAAGAGCATGGGGTATCCAGAATTTATGTTAAGCAAATTTTCCTTTATACACATTTCCTATAGGAATGCATTGAAAACAGAGTACTCCCTAATCGCAACCATTTTTATGCTGCCTGGATTTACCCCATAGGTGATTCTGTTAAGCAAATTTCCCCTATCTCCGGAATTTTTATGTTGTACAGATTTTATGTTATATAAACTGTTTGTTATACGAGGGTCCACTCTATTGTATTAACAATTTGTCCTTTAAGGTTAAATTTATTTCACCAAGTAGAAAATCAAAGCTCAGGAGAATAACAATAAAAGGATTTTCATATTTTGTTCAGCTCACCTTTTATGTGTTGCTTCCAAAGATTTCTCTTCCATTTCATGGTCAATTTTAGCTAAAAAATAAGCAGAGAAAAAAGTTAGCAAAATTCCTGCTATATACAGTTCTAAAAGAAACCCCATTAACTGAGTTAATGTATAAATGACCAGTTAAATTCTGAATTTGGGCTTAACAAAAATTATAAAATTCACTGCAGTCACATCGAGGAAAGAGAGATGAGAAGTAGATGGGAATTATCTTCTGACATCTAAAACTCCCCCCCCCGTTACTTTTGTAACTGTTCATGGTTGCTGTGCACATTTAATCAGTTTCACATCTCTCATTTCTTTCTCTCGGCTTCTGGAAGATAAATGCACAGCCACCTACTCATACATATTATGTACATAAGGAGTCTGCGCATTTCAGCAATGCAAAATTTACTGGATTAGAACTTCCTGTCATTTTAGCTGTCATGTGTGTGAGTGTTGTGTCGTTACACTCGTGACATGTGACTCCATGTCCATGGAGTTTTCTTGGCAGGAGTACTGGAGTGGCTTGCCAGTTCCTACTCCAGGTGCCTACAGCACCTGGTATTCCCTGGTGGAGAGAGAGAGAGAGAGAGAGAGAGAGAGAGAGAGAGAGAGACTGGGTGAACTGACTAGAACATTCAGTCTAAACTAAATACAATGAAATGTGACCTCTTATTCATTGCTAAAATTAGTGTAGGCTGAGTACAAAAACATTACCAGAAATCAAAATTACTACTGGCGCAGAAATTCGCCAGAAGTGGAATTTTGTCTGTAATATTGGTACAACATGTTTCCAGTTTATTATTTCCATCACATCCATGAAGAGAATTTTTGTTTTTACTGTGATTGTGTTTGTGCTTTGTAATGATCATTCTGCATTCTGGAGATCTATTTTCCTAACATTGTACCCTTTCAGACCATGTATTCTATAATTTGGGCCATGATGAGGACAGCTTCTCTGAAGCAATGAAAACTTCACCAAAACTGCCTGCAAGCTAACAATTTCCTCTTGTCAAGCCACACAGAGAACAAAAGATATTTGCAGCAAAACATGTTTTGGCAGAACAGACCCATCAAATATTGGGAGGAGTTAATAAATTAGAGAGGAAATCTGTATAAAGAGAGCTTACGGGAGACCTACTCCAAGGAATTTGAAATTTTGCAGTTGGGCAGGTTTTAAACTTGCCAACACAATATCAACACTTTGTTTTATACAGCATGTTGAAAGAGAATGATTTTAAAATGTGGTTTTTCTTAAAGCAGCCTATATCCCATCTACAAAAGCTTCCCACTGATAAACCCAGCTCCTGCTAACCTAGAAAAAAGAAATTTGATTCTGAAAACTTTGTGTGCAACTGAAAAGAGAAACAGAACAAGAGAACACGGTAGCTTTGGCAATCCACACAAATGAGGACCAATTTTGAAGTAAACATGGATGTTGGCTCACATGAATTTTACTTACAGATAAGCCTACATATAGGACTGAAGGATGGTAGGGATGTGAACACACATAAAAACTTTGTCTACAAGCAGCCACATGGGAAGCATTTTAGATCTTTAAACCTGGCACACCAAAGTCTATGGGGGGCTTTGAAACTGCATTTGGGTGAAATGTGCTGACAGAGCGTGCAATAATACACATCCAGTTCATAATCATAAAAAAGAAATAACCTGAGCAATTTATATAATGAAACTGCCAACATCTTATACCATAAAATGTGCTTTGTGGAGAATATATTAAATGCTAATTTTTAAGATCTTAAATGGTGTAGGACTTTGTTACCTGGCTGAGTGCCTCTCCCTCAAAACATTTACCTGTCCCACCTATTCCTCTCAAGTGGCCCACCCTGAAGAGACCTAGAAATTGGTCACTCAAAACCAGGCATTTTCTGTGGTTGCCACAGAGGATGCTGCCTCCCCACAGAGGTGCAACAAGTCCCCGTTCCTCCTGGGTTTTAAGAGACAATGGAAGACTGAGTTATTCTTCCAAGCCTTTCTATAGTTTGTTCCTAATTAAGTAATCTTATATCTCACTCTTGACCATCCACCTGCCATTTATTTCTATGAACTTTACTTTTCTATGCTTTTTAATCTTTTTTTCTCTTGTTCTTATTGTCCTTGCTAATATTATTTATGATTTCATTCTGTTTTTTAGCTTCCCTGAGTAGCACCTTGGCAATCAAAACAAAAACAACAAATATTTCAAGAGATGAAAGAAAACACTCTGCAGAAACATCTCTTGGAAATTTCTCCAATATATGCTAGCAACTAAATATGAATTAATGGGGCTTTCTCCTCAATTATTTTAAATTAGCCATTCTTTCAGATGATAGCCTTGTCTCTTCTACATGTGGGTTTTATTTTGATGCTGTCCAGTTTTTGCAGTTTAGACATGCAAGAGATCGACTGCGGGTGACCGGTGGCCAAAGAGACCATCAGAAGTCTCCCACCAGGTCCCTGCCAGCCTCCCGACACACTGCCAGCAGTGGCATATTCAGTGGGGGGGGGATTTTGTCCTCCCATCCACCCGGACACTTGGTCCAGATTTCTACCCTTCCCTTCCCTTCCCTTCCACCGCCACCATATTCAAATTACTAGGTCAGTGGATCTGAACTTCTGTAAAAGTCAGACAACACAGGAAAGGCCAGAGTGGGATGTATAATGTATAAGTGATCTATAAGTACAGATTTAGAGAAGTTGTAGAACACAGTATTCTGAATACAAGAAGAAATTAGCTAACAAATTCACCATTCCAGCCAAGATTAATTTAAATACATCAGTTTCAGACCTGGCTATTAGAGATGGGCACGACTTGAAAAAAAAATTTTTCGAGTTGTCGTTAGTCGGGCCGGTCGTTTCGGCTCGTTTCCGTTTTTCGCGAAAATTTGCAAAAATTAGTCGGTTCGTTTTTCGTTTTTTCATTGTCGTTAGTACTGGTTTGGGGAGGGGGGGTAGCGGGCTCCTGGAGGGAGCAGGAGTCAGCCAGAGCCACAAGTGACGGACTGGCAGACTCTTTGCACCCGCTGTGTCTCACGTACTTGCATGTAGTGCAATGCAAGTAGATCTGGCTTAGGGTTAAGACGGGTTAGCGGAACGGCTAGGGTTAGGCTAGTTACGGGTGAGGTTAGGGTGAGTATTGGGGTGCACCTCTGGGTGCCTCTCTGACCCACTTAGAAGGACAGTGTACTGGCGTATGGGTTAGGCTTAGGGTTCGGGTTTGGGCTACGATTAGTGGGCTGTTTATGCCCGATTGGCACATCCCAGAAGTCTCTGTGGTCAACCTGGCCAAGTGGCCATGCGATTGGTGGAAAATTTGCATGGTCTAATCCCATGGGAGTAGACCATGCAAATGTGCAGGTGTAAAAAAATAAAATAAAATAAAATCAACGGAGACTTTTTTTTGCAAGAAAAACCCACTGCTGCTACTGTAAAAATTCAAGCATTTAAAATAGCCAATTTTCGCATCTTTCTGTGGTGCTTTGGTGGGGTTTTGGGCAACGATTTCAAAAAAAATATTGCGGTCGCCATTTTGGATCCCCCCCACCGCATGGCAAATGGATGCGCCCTCCCAGCCTGGTACAGTCAGCAAAACCTGGCCATGCGATTGGTGGAATGGCTCCAAAACTTTGCATGGTCCACTCCCATGGGCGAGCCCATCATTGCGAATGCGCAGGTGTAAAAAAATAAAATAAAATAAAATAAAATAAAATCAACAGAGACTTTTTTTGCAAGAAAAACCCACTGCTGCTACTGTAAAAATTCAAGCATTTAAAATAGCTAATTTTTGCATGTTTCTGTGGTGCTTTGGTGGGGTTTTGGGCAACGATTTCAAAAAAAATATTGCGGTCGCCATTTTGGATCCCCCGCACTGCATGGCAAATGGATGCGCCCTCCCAGCCTGGTACCAGCAGCGCAGCAGTAGCAATAGCCAAGGAGAGGGGGTGGGGAAACCCCCCCCCAAATAAAACACCCTTCTGGCCTGGTAGGTGCCCTCAGACAGTTTTCGCCTACTTTTAGGGCCGGGAATCGGGGTTTTTTTTAACTTTTAAAAACTTTTTTTCTGTGCCGCTTGGCATTGCGCGATGCAAGTAACGAGCACGACAAATCAGACCAAATTGTTCATTCGTCGGTTCGAGCTCGAATTCTGGTGGAGTAATTCCTGTTTCCGTTTCCGTAGAGTAACGGATACGAGTAACGGAAACGGAAACGGGAATACCGCTAAGTCGTGCCCATCTCTACTGGCTATAGACTTTCTACACTAGAATCACATTGCCTTTTTACTGACAGTAACAAAAGTGGAAATCATTGTAGGATGGAAAGAATGATCATCATGGAAGCTTGGCAATGGAAGATGATGGAGGCAGGGAAGAGAAGTATTAGCAATGGAAAAACTGACAAATCAGTTTTAAAGAGGAAGAGGTTAAATAAGATCACGTTTCTCCTAAAAACTGTAGGAGCCTAGACCATGGAAGCAAAACCACCAACAAAATAGGATGAATTCCTGGAGCTGATGATGCTGAAACAAAATACACAATTTATTTATGTGTTTCATTAGGTTAGCCACATTACTACAGGTTGTTAATTGTTCTGTAGGCACAGCAGTACTATGTATTTGTAAAATAGCTTGAAATTGTTACTAATGTGTTATCTTGCATAACATGCTTGAAGGAGGCAAGAGTAAAACCACTGTTTTAAAAGCCCTCTTTAGATCCAATGATACTGAACAATTACCAACCGGTATATAACATCCCATTTCCTGGGTAAAGTCTTAGAGTGCTCATAGCTCCAGAAGGTTCTGAATGAAATAAAATCTTTGGATCCAGCTCAATCTGGCTTTAGGCCAGGTATTGGGACTGGTTGCCTTGGGAGATAACCTACGCCAGGAAATGGATAGGGGATCTGTGTCCATTTTAATTTTATTGGACCTTTCAGCTGCTTTTGACACTATCAACCATAGCATCCTCCTGACTCATCTCTCTGAAATGGGTCTTGGGGGCACTGTCTTACAGTGGCTTCAGTCCTTCCTGCAGGAGAGAATGCAGAAAGTGGTTTTAGGGGTCTCATGTTCAACACCACAGCCACTGACTGACCTGTGGAGTACCCCAGGGTTCCGTTCTGTCTCCTAAGTTATTTAACCACTGGGGAAAATTATTCAGAGTTTTGGAGTGAAGAGTCACCAGTATGCCAATGACACTCAACTCTACCTCTCGCCATCTCTGCATTCCAAGGAAGCTATTTCGTCTTTAGATCAGTGTTTAGCTTCAGTAATGAACTGGATGAGAAAGAACAAACTGAAACTCAACCCAGACAAGACAGAGCTGCTTTAGGTCAGTGAAAAGGGGGATCAAGGGATAGGGATGCAACCTGTCCTAGATGGAATTACCCCTCAATTGAAAAAAGAGGTACATAGCTTGGGGTGCTCCTGGACTCATCCTTGAGCTTATCTGCCCAGGTCACACCTGTGACCAGGAGTGCATTTGCAAAATTAATACTAGTACACCAGTTATGCCCATTTCTTGAGAAATCTGTGACACATTCCCTAGTGAACTACCGGCTGGACTACTGTAATGCACTCTATGTGGGACTACCAATGGAAAGTCTCAGGAAATTTCAATGAGTCCAAAATAGCCTGGGTCCAAGCCCCCTCAAAGAACAAATCTCACAGTATGAACCGGCTTGGGTGCCAAGGTAATCAGGAGATGACTTTCTTTCCATCACACCACCTTCAAGGTGTGCTTCAAAAGAATACATGAAAGGGCCTTCTCTCTTGCTGCTCCCAGACTTTGCAGCTCCCTCCCACTGGAGGCCAGGACTGCCCCATCCCTGCTGTCTTTCTGGAAGCAGGCAAAGATCTTCCTCTTCAGGCAAGCTTTCCCGGAATGAGGGACTTCCTATTATATAACTTTATATGGATTATCATACATGATTGCATTGATTGAACACCAGTGTTTTCCATTAACGTTCCTTTCTCTTTTATTTTTGTGTGCTCTTTGTAGCTGCCGGGGCTCTGGAGGTGGCGATGAGGCTTTCCACCATCTGGTGTGGCCTCTGCCAGAGCCTTCCAGACTGCTGCCACCAGCACCACTGCCAGGATTGCCAGGATCGCCGGCGCCGGCGCCACTGAGGTAAGCCGAACCAATTTGATTCGGTTCGGTTCATACAAATTTTTGTCTTAAAAATTTGTCCGAACCAAACCAAACCAAACTGGGGGAGGGGGGAACAGAACCAAACGAACCATCAGTTTTCTGTTTTGTGCCCACCTCTAATAGAAACGTTTCGCTGCTTATCCAAACAGCTTCATCAGTCTGAACCAGCTGTTTGGATGAGCAGCGAAATGTTTCTACCTTTCAAGATAAAGAAGTCCAGTTGCCATGATTCAACTTCCAGATAAACTCACCTGGATGACTGAGAATCTTCACAGACAATAAGTAAAAACGAGTAATGAAAATATTTACTATTAAAGCAAAACAGACACTCTGCATGAGAGGAAGTAATCTGTAATTCAATAAAGTTCACACTGAAATAATTCTTCTTGGTTTTAAAGTGCTACATTTTTGATTTCTTTCACATTATACAAAACAAACATGTCCAAAAGTTGACAGGTTTTTATTATCAGTGCATTAGCATACAGCAAATCAAGATTGTGCAGTACAAAATATTTATTTTTATTTATACCGACTGGTCTAGAAAGAGCATTGTATAACCCTAGAGGTGATGGGAAATAGAGTATATTTGTTGGTGGCAGCAGAATATTTAATTTCAGTTTTCAACGTGTGGTTTTTAGTTTTCCACAATTTAACTTGTGGAAGCCTAATCAAGCCAGTGGAAGTGAAAAACCACATTTGTTAGACCCCAAACTCTCTTTTAGTGAAATAATTGAGGCTTGTAAGAGGGATTGTAAGAGGGGTGCTCACCACAAGAAGTACAGTATAATCCAATTCTAAAAATGCAGCAGCAGAATCCAGATCAATGTCAAATTTGGCACATTTGTAGCAGACTGTTTGCTCTTGCTCAGTGACAAACATGGGAAATTTGAGACAGAATATTTATAATTTTTTAAAAAATTAAAACTGTTTACTCCATCCCTACCCTGCACTATTACCCCTCACTACAATTCAGATTTGTCAAGAAAACAGTTCTGATAACTCCTTTGTGTTTGGGTGAGAAGTATTTAACTGATATATAAAAAAGGAGTTTCTGGGACTAAACATAGCTTGATGTCACTTTGTGAAAGGTAATTGGTGTTGTCAACATACAAGCTTCCTGTCACTATGCAAAACTTGGTATCCCTTTTCCTGCTGGCAATGTGAGCACAAAATTATGCAACAATATTCGGCCATTTCTGGATCATGGATACAGAAGCACAATATCACACATTCATAACAGGATGATAATTTTTTTAAAAAAAATTGAATTTAGTAAAGGCTCAGCTAATCACTTCAGGGATAAGTAAGATGTTTTATAGTGATTTTTTCCATTTTACTCAACTACTGTAGATGGGGTAAAATAATTTGCATTTTGGTGGGATTCAGCAGTTTATATCAATTTGGTTACATTTTGGCTAACAAACAACCGAGCTGTGACATTATAACTGAATTTTGCCACTTGAGCTAATTATTTAATGCAACTGTGGTTTCATGCTAATTCAATCTTATTTGTTCGCTATTACCAGGTTTCTGTAGGATTTGTACTAAGGAATCGATTTAATAAGTATCCATAGGCACTGCTATGGTGATTAATGGTTTCTGAGGCTTACAGGTAATTTCTCTGGAAATTTTGCACAAGATAGGCAGTGCTTTTCTGAGGCTCTGGGTAGAAGTAATGGAGAAGATTCACCCTACATTGATTATGGTAACAACTAGGTACAGAAGTACTCTGGTCAAGAAAGCCTGGTTTGGACAAAGGTGTTTGTTTGTTTGTTTGTTTGTTTGTTTGTTTGTTTGTTTGTTTGTTGGAGGTTCTGTTTAAACAAAAGTGGCCCTAGTTAAACATGCTTCTTGTGTTCTTACCTCTTCATTGACTCCTCATTGACTTCAAAGAGATAATAATTATGAAGAACCTATGTTCTCCATGGTTTTGCTCGGCTGATGTTTCATACCACTCCTGATGGTTGAGGCTTATACAAGGTGATTCATTCCTCAAAAGAAAAGCTCAAAAGTGCATGTTTCCAAATATCCCGCACTTTTCTATTTATGTCAGGGATTCTTTAGTAAATAAGGTTGTTTTACCAGAATTGTTCACACTGAGGAAAGAATTAGACCCAACACCGGTGGGAGCTAAAAGAACATCAGGCTGCTGGAAGACATGTTTAGGATCAGAGCAGATGAGGGTTGTTGAGATCACCAAAAGGCAAATTATGTTTACAGTGTTAGATCAGGTGAATCTTTGGCCTGTCATATGGTTTCGACTTCTACTTCCATAATTGCTCCCTTTGGTCATGCTTAATGTGAGTTGCACGCAAAACAACCAACTAGCCAACACATTAAGAGAGCCAAAAGCATCATGAATCTGCTTTAGACAAGAGACCAACATGGTCACTGTCTCAACAAACTTGATTATTATTTGCAGTGTGTCTCCATATTAATCCTGATAAAGTGATAAACAAAACGTTGCCAGGTATGTCCTTGTGTACACTGGGGATCTATAAAAAACACTGGAGCTCTTTGCTGTCTCATATCAGATTGGCTGTGGATGGGGCAGGGTGTTTGTGGTGGATACTGATGTCTGCTGACATAATTGCCACAAATAGGAAGCCACAGGTGCTAAAATGTAATGGTGGCAACAGTAATTAGACTGGGATTGAAAGGTCACTTGAAATGTTTTGACCCCAAACAAGGATTATTGTTCTGGTATTACCAGTAATTTCAAGAATTTTTGTTGATGGATTACAGTAGATTCAAATTTACTTCTAAAGAAATTTTATTTATTTATTTTTATTTATTTATTTATTTATTTATTTATTTATTTATTGCACTTATTGACTGCACTGACTTTCCCAGAGGAACTCTGGGTGTTTCCAATAGAACATAGCAAACAAATAAAACACAGTATAATACATTAAAAACAACAAACATAAATAATCCTCAATAATCCAGGCAAGAGGGATGGCGGGGTAACAAAACCAAACCAAAACAACATTACAAAACATCACCGGTTGCCAAAAGCTTTCCTGAAGGCTAGGAGGGACTCAGCAAAGTGGTCTTGCAATGCTGTCTATGCCATAGAGCCCTGGCAGCCACTGAGAAGGCCCAGTTAATGCCTTTTGGGCCTCCCTTCGAGTGGCTACCCAGAGTGAGAGAGCCTGCGATGCTCTGGTGGACCAGGCCACAGTTGAATTTTGCTCCACAGATACTCAGGTCCCAAGCCATGGAAGGTTTTGTAAACCAAAACCAGTACATTGAACCTTATTAGGGATGCAATGGGTAACCAATGCAGGCAGGCCAAGATTGGGGTGATGTGGTCAAATCTGCCCGCACCAGTCACCAATGTGGCTGTCACATTTTGCACCAGCTGCAGTCGCCGAACAAGGGTCAAGGGAAGCCCCATGTAAAATTGTGTTACAGCAATCTATCCTCAAGATGACCAGCGCTTGCACAACTGTCCTCAGAGAGTCCCCATCAAGGCACGGGCGAATCTGGGCAATGAGCTGAAATGGTTGCCACCTGGGATTCCAGGGTCAAAGCCAGATCCAAGACTATGCCCAGACTTCTCACTTTATCAACCAACTGGAGGACAGTCCCACCCAGACTGGGAAGAGGGCCACTGTACCCATCAGACTCCTCCCAGAAGAGCAGAACTTTGGTCTTCTCCAGGCTGAGTTTGTCCTGGTCCATTCCATGACTGCCTCAAGACAGCGTTCAAGGATCTGGACTGCCTCTGTTGCAGCGGTGGAGAACGAGAGCTAGAGCTGCGTGTCATCAGCATACCAAATTTCCAAATGATCTCAGCCAGAAGAAGAAGAAGAAGAAGAAGAAGAAGAAGAAGAAGAAGAAGAAGAAGAAGAAGAAGAAGAAGAAGAAGAAGAAGAAGAAGAAGAAGAAGAAGAAGAAGAAGAAATAATGCTGTCCTTTCTGGTCTCCTCTTTACTCTTAAGTGAACACCCTCTTAACAATCACAACGTCTTCATGTGAATATTTTATTTATTTATTTATTTATTTATTTATTTATTTATTTATTTATTTATTGGATTTTTATACTGCCCATCTGGCAGTGAGGTGCTGAATACAGAATTGGAGTAATTTCAAATGGAAGACAATGCATTTGCTCATTTCTCCTCTGAATCTCTTTCTATGTACTTGCAGCAGGTATTTTTCTAATCTTCTAAGATTTGATTTACATGTTTTTGTCATACACCAAAATTAGTGCCTGTTGTGAATCAAGCCACTATAAATAATAGAACTTTTCATTGAATTGAGGCTGCTAGAATGGTGAAATCCTGATAGCATTTCTCTCATCAGCATTACACTCAGAAAAAAGGGAGGATGTAGAAAAATGTTTATACAGTTCATTTTCGGGGATTAGCACAATTCACTTTGGGATCAGAGAGAAATTCAGACAGCAGTCATACATAGTGGTCAAATTCTTGTTGTTACAATTAGAGATGGGCACGACTCAGTGCAATTTTTGTTTTCGTTTTTTTCGTTTTGTTTCGCAACGAAAACGAAAAAATTTTCAGAAGCAAAACGACAACAGAAACGAAACGAAAATTTTTTTGCCGTGTTTTTCGTTTTCATTACGGCAGACACATTGCATTGAAAAGAATGCTAATGAAACGAAAATTTTTCGTTTTTGTTTTTGTTTTTTCATTTTCATTTCGTAACAAAAACGAAAACAAAAAATGTGCAAAAAACCCCCGAAAAACAAAAATGAACCGAAACAGACCCCTAAATGAAAAACGAAAAACGAAAAATTATTTTTTTGAGTCGTCCCCATCTCTAGTTACAATTATGCTTGTGTAAAAAAGATCAGGGAGTGGAAATGATTAGTTTAAATTAGAATGAAACTTCCTATCCCTCTGTTTCAGCTTCTGAGGCTCTGAAGGTTTTGTGTTTCCCCAGAAAAATATTTTGGAGCTTCATGAATGGGGGTGGGGGAAAAGGAGTTTTTTTATAGTTATAAATCACCACAGAATCCAAATCCTGGTGGTAGTGATCCAGGAGCAATTTTATTTTTACTATTAAAAACTTGAATAGTAAAACCTCTGGCTCTACCCCAAGGCTCCCAAAGCTTTTCTATGACAGAATGGAACAAAGAGGGAGCATTGGAGGCTGAAAGCCGGCCATAATACCCGATCCTCCCAGGCTAGGCTTCTGAGACAACTAACACCACAAGAGGCCTGAAAGGAAAAAAACAAGAAATAGGGCCTTTTCTGCCATTGCCCCTCACCTATGGAATAACCTTCCACCAGACATCTGCCTGGCCCCCTCTTTAGCTGCCTTTAAAAAACTATTAAAAACTGGTTTATTTAAGCAGGCATTCCCCCAAATATAATTCCAACTCAGTTTTCACCCATTAAATCTTGATTTTAACTGATTAGCCTGCATATAATAATATATTGTTTTATTGCTTTATGTCACTTTAATATTATTTTTATTTTATTTTTGTTTTATTGTGTTACTATGGTTTTATTGTATAAATTGTTTGAATGTATTAATTGTTGTAAACCACCCAGAGTTGACCTTGCTGCCAGATGGGTGGTATAAAAATCAAATAAATAAATAAATAAATAAATAAATAAATAAATAAATAAATAAATAAATAAACAAAAGCTGTACCTTAATAAATAAATTTCAGCAACTTGGTTTATAAACCTGTGCCAAAATTCGGTTTAACAGTATGCTCACAAGAAGCTGTACCTTAAAAATTTAAACTTATATGATTTACTGATGACTCCCATTTCAGCAAAATGCTTGGTTTATGCCAGAAGACCTGTGCCAAAATTCGATTTTTGCTCTGTTTAACAGTATGCTCACTATTATTCCTCCTGAAGACACTATGTCAACAGGGTTCAAAATGAGAGGCTTAAACATCGAACTTATATGACCTACTCTCATTGTATCAATGCTATGAGTAAACAGAAGGAAATGCATACAATTATATAAACCAACATATTGAGGCCATAAACTAGATTCATGAAACCCAAATCTGCCAATTTCTGAAAGGTGTCACTTTGCATTTAGCTTGGATACCGCTCTGTGATAAAAACTGTTCTTTAGTCTATTTGTCCTTGACCTAAGAGTCCTGTATCTCCTGCCAGACGGCAACAGTTCAAAAAATTGGTAGCAGGATGCGAAGGGTCTCTCAAAATTCTAGATGTCTTCCTTGAGCATCTGGAGTTGTATAATTCTTCCAAAGGAGGAAGAGGACAGCCCACTATCCTCTCAGCAGTGTTTATGACCCTCTGGAGTGCCCTTCTATCTGCCACTGTGCAACTGGAAAAACCAGACACAGAGGCAGTAAGTGATAGTGCTTTCTATAAAGCCCCGGTAAAAGGTTACCCCCCCTTACACAGTTTTTTCCTGAGAAGGAAGGGTTGGGCCTTCTTATGTTCATTGCCACTCTCCTGAATTAATAAATCAGTAGTAGCCTAGAATCTCTCCAGTTTTTTTCGATAGTCCACTATAAGTATATTTATTATCAGATTGTTGGTTCTAGAGAGGGCTGACTCGTCTCCAAAAACTATAGTGTCATATAACTTGATGAGTTCTTGCCATCAGCAAAGCATCATTTCTAAACAATGAAATGTGGAAAGAGTGAGGGCTCATCAGTATGTTGATAAGAAATCCATGATCCAGGCACAGATGGAATGACAAAAACCAAGGTCCTTAAGTTTAGATATCAATAATCCAGAGCTAAAGTCCACAAAGCATCTGGTTTCCAAATGGGTAAGAGCCAGAATTTGCTCTGTAAGCAAACTGATATTTATCAAATGTGCCTGGGAGGCAAGAGATGATATGCTGGTGGACTAATCGTTCCAGAGACTTCATTACAATGGAGGTAAGTTATAATCATTTAAGCTGTTAATAGATGGCTTCTTTGGCATGGAACAATAATGGAGGCCTTCAGACAAGTGGAATAGTTGACTGGGCTAGAGACCGGTTAAAAATGGGACACAGATTAGTTTTTTTCTGAGTAGAGATGGGCACGAACAAAAAATAATGGTGATTCATTTCGGTTCAGTTCGTTTTTTGATCCAGTTTGGGTTGTTAATTGTGAAACAATTTTTTAGAAAAAAAATCATTTTGTAATTCGTTTTGGTTCGGGTTCTTTTTTTCTGTTTTTTTTGGAACCCCACTGGTGGGTTTTTATTATTATTATTATTATTATTATTATTATTATTATTATTATTATTATTATTATTATTATTATTATTATTATTATTATTATTATTATTATTATTATTATTATTATTTTAATCCTGCTGGTCTGGATTATTTTTATTTTATTTTATTTTAGTTTTATTTTTAGTTTTTACTGCCAACCACATGGCCCACCTACCAGCTGTAGTGCGGGCCGGTCAGCTTTTTAAAAAACTTTTGCCAGCCCATGGGCCAGTTCAGCGACCTGTGGACTGGGTCTGGTGCTTGCGGGCTGGTACTGGGCCCACATGCCGGATCGGGGGTTTTGGGTGGGGTTTTTTTGGCTGGTCTGCAGGCCAGATTGGTGACCCGCAGGCCGGGTCCAGTGCTCGTGGGCCGGTACCAGGGCCCACACGCCAGACCTTTTATTTTTATTTTTATTTTATTTTATTTTTTTACTGCCGACCACGTGGTCGCCTACCAGCTGTAGCACGGCAGGTCGGCTTCCCCCCTCTTTTTTCCCCTGGAGGCTCCTGGACCCTCCCTGCAGCCAGGATGGAGGACCCCAGGAGCAGCACCAGGTAGGAGACACAGGCAAACAAAATGAACTGAAAAAAAACCCAGAAATTTTCATTTCGTTTCATTTCTCTTAGAGGGGGCAGTTTGTTATTCATTTCGTTAGGTTAGGTAACAAAACAAATAACAAAACAAACAAAAAGTTCATTTTGTGCCCATCTCTAGTTCTGAATATATGCTGTGGTCAGATATGACTGTTACACCACCCAAGTGGATGCCTCTGAGTGAGGTGTGTTTTTACAAGGGTGCCTATATGATTTTATCTAGTCGTCTTATGTGTTTGTGTGTCTGTATTATTGATATACGCTGAATTGCTCAGCCTGTAAGCCGCCCAGAGTTCCCTTGGGAAGATGGGTGGGGTATAAATTTAATAATAAATAAAATAAAATAAAATAAAACTAACAGCCATTTCCTCAAGACTATACTCCTGGTAAAGGGCACATAACATAAACTACTCTGGTTTGACATGCTTGTGTTTCGTGTGTATGGCTACAAAAGCTGAACATTGGGTAAGCATGAGTATGCTACTTAAAATAGAAATCATTCAACTCAATAGGCTGAACGAGCTATATCTCTCATAAACTAAAAGGGAAGAACATAAAGTAAGTCTGAAGGCATCGTCATCGGTTCAGGTGTTTTGTTAATAAAAAGGTCATTTTTCACCATCAACTTCCCTTTGGTAATAAAAACATCCTTACTTCATCCTGTAGATCCTAGGTATGGATCTCTTTGTTCTGGGGAAGCATTTCAGGGCCAAAGGACTACCGACCTCTGGCTCCACACCAGATACCTAAACCAGTGAACTAGCCACTGAACTATCTAAGCACGCATCAAAATTATCCAAACATATAGGTGCCCACCATTTGGACTTAATTAACACTTCCCAGTTTGCAGCTATACGGGCATTGAAGTAACCACCAATTATATAGGACTTATATTATTCATACATGTCAATTTTTAATTATAGTTATATAATGTCTGTAATATTTCTTTGAGATCTAATCGATCTAGAGATGGGCACATTTCTATTCTGATAGCACATTTCTTTGAAAATGTTTAGATTCCACTTTATAAACCACAGAAATTTTTTTAGCTACAATACATAGGTTTGCAGCCCATCTCCCTTTTTCTCCTATTAAAAAAAAGAAAAGATTACAAGTGCCCTGAAAAAATCAGAGTTCACTATTGCAGCAAGGTAAGGAGACCAAGAAGGGTAGTTTTGCCAGAAGGTGTAACTTTTCTGAGGTCATGGTTGTGTTAAGTGACGGAACCAGTTGGCACAGAAGGTTATGTCAGTGGTGTCCAAACTTTGGTCCTCCAGATGTTTTGGACCACAACTCCCACAGTCCTTTGTCACTGGCAATACAGGCTTGGAATTCTGGAAGTTGTGGTCCAAAACATATGGAGTACCAAACTTTGGACACCCCTGGGTTATGTGAAGTAAATGGCAGAAGAGTGTCTGGGATAAAGATCAGTCTGCTTGACTAAGTTCTTGAGAGCAGAAGGCAAGATGTGAAGTTCATAATTTGATCTGATTCTGTATTCTATGTGAAGTGGGTCTGAGTTATTGTTCCATGTACACAATCTGAGGCTGTACAACAACAGACAGCTTACAGGACATTCATCTATTTATAGGGCATGGTGTCTTTCAGTAAATTACTCAATTCCCTGGGTATTGGAAATATTTTCACATATACAGTTTAAGCCTTCGAAATAAAACACAGATACTAAAGAAAAGGCTAGACTGAACTGAACTGGCAACATAAGGTTCAGATACACAAACAGCTTGATTAAAAAAAACAAGCAAATATTTAATCCATGATTTACATTTACTCAGACAATGTTAATTGCAAGAAATTATACTTCAGAAAGAGTCTTGAAATTCCATTTCATTTCTCTGGAGAACACACACAATATAAACAGCCAAATCCTCAAAGGTGCCAAATGCTGCCCTCCTTTTCCCCTAAACTATATTTGCGTGTGCATTCTAGATGAAACAACTCATCGATTATGACTGTGTAAACATCAAGAGCCCTTAGGAAAAAAATGTTCAGATCAAAAGCTTGTCAAATATTGAGCAGGAAGGAGAAATCCTATGTGAGCTCTTTTCAAGTCTGAATTCAGACCAGACAGATAAAAACAAAGGATTTTGTGTTGCACACAATGTTACTTCACTGTGGAATATTATTAAAGTTGCTTCCCCCATCCATTTCCTGTACACTACTGTCAAACACTTGGTTAAAAATGCAGAGGAAAAAAAACGTGCAGAGGAAAATCAGCAGATGTGAAAGGCATATAAAATCCACTTCCCAATTTCAGATATCCTACCACCATCAAGTGAGGTAATCATTCATAGTTGCTCTTCCCATTTTTTTTCTGGGATGGGGTAACTCCAGGTGGGGGAAACAGAAAGAGGACACTTCAAGAAGAAAGTGACAGTTATGTTAACTACAGCTACCTCTAACTGCATTTGGATAAGCATTTGTCTAGCACATTCAAGTTATCCTGGCAAACATTGGTCTTCATTGACATGTATATATCTGCCCAATCATAAGCATATATAATACATACTTCTGCCCATAAGTGTATCTTGTGGGAAGGCAAACCATTCAGAGTTGAAGAAATATTTGTCCATCTGTGTTCATAGCTTCTATGTCTCTCTTTATTGGTTACTGCCATATCTGTCTGTCTGTCTGTATGAAATTTTTATACCACAGCCATCTAGCCCAAGGGCTATTCTGAGCAGTTTAATTATACCATCATGTTGAAATCTATTCTTTCATTAATCCTCTGGCATATTTCATCATTTTCTTTGGAGAAATTCTGCAAACTCTTCTCAAAGTAACTTGCAAATACTTTATACTTCCCAATTGTACCCATGGAAGAGCTCAAGATCATTTTTGTGAGCCCATTTGACAGCCAACGGAAATGCTGCTGAGGACACCTTTGAATCTAAAAGCATCTGAGGTGATAAAGGTGGTGGCAACAAGTAAACAGAAATTAAAAAAAATGGAAATCTTCTACATGTCTCCTCCTTCTCTAAGACTGCAGCACCTTGGCCCAAATTCTGCGACCTGCAAGCACCAGTACTGAGTCCAACACCAGGAATTAGAGACATACATTGCCACCACATATGAATGTGTAGATTGCATTTCTTGTTGCATGCCAAGCTGCATCATCATCCTCATCCTCATCCTCATCCTCATCCTCATCCTCATCATCCTCATCAACATCATCACACAACTACAGCATTCTTTAGCTTTATTTATTTCATTCCCCTCTGGGCACTCACTCTCGCCATTCAAGTATGCTACACCTAGTATGCCACAGTGATGAGGAAAGTCAACATGTCACAGCAAAACAGAGGGAAGGAAGGGAAAAGAGAAGGAGAATATGACAATGGAAAAACCTTTGCTCTCCTCTTGGCCTTATTTGTTGCTTAGCTGATAAAGTTAAGGGCAGAGGGCAATTGTTCTTTTTCTTTTAACGGGGCTGGGCTTTTGAGGGCTCCGGTTGTCAGGGTTATTTCAGGTAAAGACCAAAAACTTGTGTATTTCAACAGAAATCAGTACGTTCCTTTATTAATCAGCATTTACCCCATCACTAAATTCAGATCCAAACACAACCTTCATTCCACTTTTGCAACTGGGTTATGACCCACACAATAAAAGAGCATGCAATTAAAATTGATTATACAAATAAAGAGCATGTAAACAGCATATCTGAATGTGGATATGAATCAGAATAAACTTCAAGTTGGAAATCAGAGAATGAGACGGCATTTTTAAGATGTGACATGCCTTGAGTTTGATATGAACCAGACGATAATTTAGAAGCAATAGAAACTCACTTCTCATCTGAGGAAACAGTTTACTGGCCCCAGGATTTTTAACTATCATTGGATGAATAGGACTGACAGTATTTTTTGCAATGGTCTCAGGATAGAAGCGGAGTCACAACAAAGATCACATTCACTGCAGCTGGAAACTTGAGCCTGCCTTGCAGGTCTCATGGCCAAATTTGAGATGGAAAGCCACAATGCAGGCGAGACATGAGCCGTGGGCTTGAAGTCCACCTTTGTGGCACTTTCTGCGAATGTGGCCCAAAGGGCTGAGCTTTCATTTCCAAAAGGAATTCTTGGAATTCATTTCCAAGGAATTCTCCAGCTTTCATTTCCAAAACATGTGTCTTTTCAAAGGCAATTTACTAATGAAATAAACCAGAACTTTGGTACGTGCCCTAGTTTTTGGTACTTTGAAAAGTGTAGCCACATCTTTGGAGGGAAGTCAAAGCACAGCTCCAGCCTATGGCTTTATAAAACTGCTCAGAAACAAATGCTGGAAAATAGTTTCTAATGCAGAATATGAACTCATCTAGAATCTTATAATTAAAAGCCAACCACAGCATCTACTGTCATTCAGAGCCTGAATTCAAAGTAGGTAGAGCTGTTTTGAAAAGAAAGACTATCTAATTGGGCTAATCTACACATTTCTATGGTTCCAAAATAAATAGACTCTTTACTCACCATGTCTAAGCATTGTTTCTATAACCTCTTTTTGAAAATGCCTGGAAAGGTTAAATGACATGTCATTATTTACCTTGACTAATGAATTTCTCCATGTTGTCTTTAAAGGGCTGGATGTGCTCCTCTAAGGAAAACTGGCAAACTTTGGCTGCTTCTGTCTCGCAGGCTGCAAAATGAAAATGCATCTGAGTTACAATCCTGTTAATCACAAAGCAACTTCTTCGTCAGTACATTGGCACCTTGTATAAAGGAATTAATTTGTTCCAAATGAAATTATGTTAAGCAAAGTTTCCTTTATACAAATTTCCCATAGGAATGCATTGAAAACAGAGCAATCCCTAATTGCGACCATTTTATGTTGTACAGATTCACCCCATAGGCTATTATGTTAAGCAAATTTCTCCTATCTCTGGAATTTTTTATGTTGTACAAAATTAATGCTATACAAGAGTCCACTGTATTTGCTTTTAACTGGATAACACATGAAGATGGGCAATCTGAAGAATTAGCATAACTAAAGTTCATCAGGCTGAATAAAGAACCCAAAGAGACAGCATTCAATAATGTTATATCTGAGAGCTGGAATAAATCAAGAGGTCTTAACATTACTTTGGTTATTTCTTGTTTTTAAGGCTGCTTCTAGCTTTCTTCCTTTAATACTGTCTTTCCAGAAATACAAAGCCAGAAAGGACATAGGTTAGGAAATCCAATATTTCAGAAATGAAGGAAAGCTAAGAATGCTCGCTAGAGAGCTCAATGAATGATATATGTGGCTGTGGAGTGAGAGGTTAAGAGTTCAATTCCACACTGTGCATCCCAGAACAGCCAGTCTGTGTGGTCGTGGGCAAGCTGCACAGTCCCAGAACATCCCCCGAGGAAGGGAATAGTAAACCACTTCTTTACCTAGAATACCCTGGAAAGGGTGGCCATAAGTCAGGATGGACTTGATGGCACAGAGAGAGAGAGAGACAAAGAATAAGGTTACACCTATCTGAGAAACAGACTTCAAATTTTATGGGGTTTTTTTTGGGGGGGGGGGAGGATTAAGGTGTAATTCACTGGAATCAACCATGCCTAACTCTGGTGACCATGTAGCCGATTTTAATAGACAAACGTTTCATTTAAAGTTAAATTTTAGTAGCTGGTAAGTAACAAATGTGCTTTATAGTGTTGGGCATTTAAAGCAAATATGCATCTGCAAATCAAGCAGGACAAGCCATGTGTTTAAACTTTGTGGGACTGACTATTCAGCTACAGTAATTTACCAAGGCTCAGATCACACACCCTTGTAAACATCCTTAACTACAATACCATGTGAATTACATTGACCTCAATGAGACCATTCTTGGTTGCAAAGCTAAAATATATATTTAAGTGTTTATAGGCTCAGTGCCCAAACAAAGGCAATGTTAAGTCAATTTCACAGCAAGTGCAGGAGCTGCGGTGCAATGGAAACTTGTTTTGATAGCCTATGTGGTCTCTGACTTCTGTTGTCAATCCTGGCAAAACCACAATGCTTTATGGGCTTATTTTTTGTGGCTGGCTACTACAGAAACGGAGAACCAAGAGGGAAAAAGATGCATTGTACATATTGGGCACACATTGGACACACAGATAATAAATTCACCCAGGTAAAGAATGTGTCATATGCAATGACGATGTCTGTCTCCCTCTTTTCGGTGTTCAAGAAATCTTCAGTGATCTTAGAAAGGATTATTCCTAGCAGCATATTTCAAGATGGTACCATATGATCTTTGTTGCTCTGTGTTGCTGACTCCTAAAAGATTATCCAGTCTTTTTAAAAGCCATTGTGTAATGTTTGCAAACACACACAGAGCTGTATCTGCTCTCTCCAAGTATAGTAGTTGTCTGCAAGCAACATTAAGTGTGGGTTGCTGAAATTAAAAGGAAAAACATGCACCACTAAGTGAACTCCTTGGCCCCTCACCACTAGGTAAATGCCCTGGCCCCTCTAGACAAGTGTTTCCGTCTAGACTAACTAAATCTAACTTGAGGAAAGAGCCGTCCTGTTTATTTATTTAATTGGGGTTTTTTGTATTCATTTACATACAACAAAGGTAACAAAATGAAACAAACATAACAATCTGACAAACTCATACAAAAGACAGAAAAAATGGACTTAGAAGTGAAGGCAAAAACAAAACCTCCTGTGGTCAAATACTGTCCACTTATCCACATACTATACAAAAGGACTAAGGATTTCGTCATTGTCCGGCCATCTACGTATCTTCCACGGGCACTGTATATACATCCTTATGTCTGTTTCTTCCCTTACTCATTTGTTCTTCTGGGCCCAGTTATATAACATCTTCCAGCTCTCATTTACAAAGTGTCTTGGTTGATCCCAACTTTGCCTGATGTAGGTCAGTTAACTCTGATACTATGTGAGGTCACTCTGCTCCCTATACTTACGCTGCTAGACCGGTTGTAAGTCAGGTTATGCCTCTATGCATATTCCCCCCCTTCTGTATGTTATGCTATGCTGTGTGTTTATATTGTTTGCCAATGAGTGCCTATTTTCTTTAATACATTAAGTTCAAGTTTTACTAGACTGTGCTGAGTCGTTGTGTTTCTCTGGGGTTTCCTCTGGGAATTCTGCTTGCTCTTACGTACTACTCAGTCACAAGCGTGCAAATCGCATCAATATTTATTTATTTTTGAATGTTTTTACCCCACCTTTCTCCTTGGAAAAGGACTCAAGGCAGCTTACAGTAATGAGGGACAATATACAGTCCAGTACAATTTAGATATATTCAAGTTTATGAGCAGGAATGGAGGGGCAGCTAATAGCATCAGAAGGCAACATTAAAGTTAAACGAGAACACAAGCAGTTAAGAGAAGTATAAATTCCATGTAATAATGTACGGTAGAGATTCTGGACCATTGGGGTGAAGGAGGCTAACTCTTGGAAGAAGGCAGCACTGTGCCTGTGATGCAGTAGGTGGCTGGATTGCCTTCCAGTCCCTGAGGGTGCTATAGGACAAAGTCATGAGCTTCACTCATCACTCTGAGGTGAAGTGCTTGGCTGCAAGGAAAGATACCTTAGGAGAAGAGGTCTCATTAAGAGCAGGGGTCATTCTGAGGGAAAGCTCTCTTCCCAGCAAGACCTGTAGGCCAACATCTGTGTCAGTTCCCCTTCCAGGTGCCTACAGGTCATTATAACCCTTCCAAGTGCCAGGTTATAAACCTTATCTTGAGCAGGGAGATTTGCCAGAGAGAATATCTCATTTGCTTCCTGATCCTTCCTTTGAATTAAGTTATGGGACCCACAGGGACAGCTTGATTTGTACAATGTTCTGAACAACAAGATTATTCTTTGAGGCTCCTCCTCTTTTTGTTTTTGTTTTAGTGAGCATTGTGCTGGCTTGATGCTGGACTGCCTTTGAATTCAAGCTTTGTTTCACCTGCAGTTAATTCACCAGACTCTCTGATAGGGTTTGGTTGGTTACCTTTTGGGGGGAGGGACTTGCCTGAGAGCCAGATAAGTTCAAGAGGTTTTTGCATATTTGCATATTTGTATGTTTTTGGAAACAAAAACTTCCAGGAGGATTCTTGGGGAAAAACTTTAATTTACACTGAAAATCTCATATTTGCACATCGTTTTACCACAAATTATGATTTTTGAATAAATTTCAGGCTTGTTTTTGCTGTCTGATTGATTTTGTGGAGGACCGAAAATTTTTGCAGTACCTGCCCGCAATTTTTTTGACAGCTCTCCTTTTAGTTGGTGTTGAAGATGAGAACATATTGACAGCAGACTCCTCAGTCTGTCCCAGAAAACAAAAGAACAAAAGATACTATATAAAAAGTCTTTGAGAAAACTGAACTTAAGCAAGGGAAAAACCCAGAAAGCAATGAAATTCATGCATCAAATCAGTGGGGCTACCATTTTTTGCCCACTGGCAACAGTGCATGGCCAATTCAACTTAATAGCATTTTCTTTATAAGAAAGCAGACCTAGGATTGCAGTATTTGTTAACTGACCAAAAGAAAAGAGCTGAACAAACAGAATTAAACATACTTTTACAAATATAATTTGCCATAATTCAGTTCTGTATATTGTTACAATGTTTGTTCTTATCATTAAAGGACGAGAAGAATGGAGAACAAAGCCTTCCATTGGGTACTTTGAAAATTTATTCTCTCTCTCTCTCTCTCTCTCTCTCTCTCTCTCTCTCTCTCTCTCTCTCTCTGTTTGTGTGTGTGTCTGTGTGTCTATCTATCTATCTATCTATCTATCTATCTATCTATCTATCTATCTATCCATCTATCTATCTATATGGTTTTCTAAATTTTCCTTGCCATGGAAGACTCCATTTCTTCTGACTGTTCCCAAGTTATATAGAAAGGCTTGATGTCGGTAACTTTAAAGGGAGTCTAGAATTTAATGCATGGAAACGAAGCCTAGTTTATCTGAATGGCACACTTTTCCATTAAAAGAGAAAGACGTCTCAATTTTCTTTTATTTATTTTTTTGATATTGTTAGGACTTACGCTAAGGGCCATTGGGGCTTCAAAAGCTTCGACAGACAGCTCCTTGTTTGGAGTTTTAAGGACAGTAAAACATGACTCACAGATTGACTGAAATCCTGGCTTTATTTTACATATGGTTTAGGTTTAGGAGTCTGCATGCAGCATGTTTCAGTCAGTTAACCCTTTCAGTAATGTTTGCACAGGCTACTGAAGTATGTGGGCGCAGTGCCGATGATTAGCTAGCCACAACATATTCTCTGTGGCACTGCAAAGAGATTACTAAACTGCAGTCATGGAAAGCACTGATGAGTACGGTAGTCCTAGCGGTTATAAGAACATAAGAACATAAGAAGAGCCATGCTGGATCAGGCCAAAAGCCCATCTAGTCCAGCTTCTGCATGTTAGCTAAGCTGCCAATGTCAAAATGGACTTTGTATTATATGAAAAGCCATGGGACAACTCCTGACAATTCTCAATGGATCTCTATAGGGATGGGTAATCTGTGTTTGTTCTGGATCAGCCATAATGCAAATGACCAAAACCAGCATGATCACCTTGTTTATGCTTCATCTAACACAAGACCTTTCAGCCACAGTAATCTTCCTATGCTTAAAATGTACTTGCATATAAGCCACTAGCTATTGTGATTTATAAGTAAACAAATGAACAAGAAAGCAAAGAAGTCAGAGCGGCTGGAGAAAATGCATTAAAAATATACGCAATAGAAATATGTGGGTAGCAGCAACACGACAAAATATTTTTAACATGATATGGATTTTGGGGCAGGAAAGTTGCCAAAAGACATAAAACACACAATAGGATATTTCAGCTTCAATGTTTTTGCAACCTTTTTTATGGTAAAAACTGGATTAATCATTTGGACCAATTCCCCAAATGGGACATTTTGCCAGCACAGCAAGAATGTTTTGGTATATCTAAAGATAATGACAGGTTGTCATCTTGACAAACGCTCTTGAAAACATGACAAGATTGTGACTCATCCTATGTTTCCAGAATATGGGATGCATCTTTCTATCCCTTAAGCCAAAGAAAGAAAGAAAGAAAGAAAAAAAGAAAGAAAGAAAGAAAGAAAGAAAGAAAGAAAGAAAAAGAAAGAAAGAAAAGAAAGAAAGAAAGAAAGAGGAAGGGTAGGAGAGACACTGGGTCAACACTGTGGGAAACCACCTTGCATGTTCAGGAAATATGTACCTTTCCATAGCTGAAATTTTCATGCCTTCTATTGCATTTGGAATTTCACATTGAATAATAGCCTTGCTGAACTATAATTTTGTATTCACAGGTCAGTTTGTCCTGTAATCTTTATTTATGCTAGCTGATTTTGACAAACACCAGTCATGGAGCTTTAATGCCATAACTGAGCTACTAATCTGTATTACATACGAGTATATGATATATCAGGGAAGTCATGTCTAACATTATTTCTTTAATTTGAATTATACTGCATGATGAAATTGATTCTCTTTATATTTTATGGTTTCTCCCACTTGTGCTAAGTTTAAAAATGGCAACTAAAATTTAAACATGCTCAGTAAACACCCCAAACACACACACACTTCTGAGTCTATTGTGTCAATATATAGTATATTCAGGATGGCTATATTTACAAGGAGGGACCATGGGGAATCAAATTCCCAACCTCTGGTCCTGCAGCCAGATATCTAAACCACTTACTTAACAAATGAACCCATTTTAAAATCTACCTATACAAAGCCAGGCTGTATTAACATGGCTGGACCCCTAGGGTTTCAGGTATGTTGGGGACCCTCCGGTACTTCAATTTTCATTGGAGTTCAGCAAAGCAAGCAAGCAAACAAACAAAGAAACACCCCAAAGAAACAAAACCCTTGATGGGCCCCAATTAACCTTATGAGTAATTTGGCCTTGGGCCGAAGCTCTTCAAATGCATTCTCCTAAAAGAGTACAATGAGACAAGTGGATCCCATTTTAGGTGACAGGGAATTTGCAAAGGTATATCTGCATAAAGACAGAAACATCAGGAACCAAGGCTCCCTCTCTAAGATGTGCACTCATGTGCATACCTCCAACTCTCTTCCCGTGCAGTTTCCCACCCCTGTGTATCCATTGCAACCATTTTTGTAATGGCCACGATGAAAGCTACTCATGGAGGGGAGTTTTGTATACACACACATGGAAGAGAGCCCTGAACCAAAAATTAAGGGCAAGTTGTCAAGATCTGTATAAGGCATTGGCCAAATCTTATATTCCTTCCCTAGGAATTAAATACTATCATTCTCATTGGGATTTTTATGCCAGTACATATGGATGGGCTTGCAATGTTAAGCTCTTTAAAAAGAGTTAAAATCGTTTGAAAATGGAGCACATTACAGCAATACTTTCAAGAAATTCTAATTTATGTGTGCAATAGTAGGAGACACTGCCGAAGTTGCTAGAAAACATTTATTCCCCTGGAGTGTTCCCATCAATCTAGTTGCTTGGTTCTCTTCAACACAGGCAAGTTGCTTAAGTATTGTACCAAGTGCTAAAATTTCAAGTGTGGAATGATAGAGTTACTAAAAATTATTGCTCAACATGATGACATCAAGGAGGTCTGCTGACAGCCAGGAGAGATCAAAAGGAGATCAGGTTCCTTAACAAACTATATGTCACTGAACTGAGAAAGGCTAAACTGACAATCCTGGGGAGCTGTGAAATCAAGGGGCAATTTTTGGAGCCAAACCAGTACATATATTAATAAAATCCCTTGCTGTCTTGGGTCCTTTGTTTATTAGAATGTCTGGCACATAACCGATTCATGTTAAATAAAAATTGGTGGCAGTTGAGCGGGATGATCCGCGAAATGGTATATGAACCGAGTTCCCAAAACTACAAATGCAATTCTTGCTCTAACTTATTAAAAAGGCCCCAGTGTGCTCTTTAAATCACCAAACATTGCATGTTTTAAAATTTAAGTCCATTTGGCATTTCTATCTCTCTAAAGCATGGTGAATTCCATTGCTCTGATACAAATAACACATATATAAATAAAAGAACCTGCACACTCACTATCTATGTGTGTTTGTGTCTGTCTGCCTGTCTGTCTGTGTGTAAAACAAGACTTTCCTTTAAGGAAAGCCAACAAAAAAACACTATTTTAAACATATGTGCACCAAAGCTTATTGGCCTGATTATGCACCATAAAGAAAACATTTACATTATAAAAGTAGTTTTAAGTTTGCATGGTTTGCCACAGATGGCTAACACAGTGAGCAGTCAGATGGAGCAGCACATGCCAACGATTGCTAAAATCAGGAAACACTACTTTTTGAGTTCAACTTTCTGAAGCATCCATTTATATGCAGAAATTTGTCGTGCCAATTATAATCATATCTGTAATACTTTTCTTGTGGGAAGACACAGACAACTGCGCTTCACTTCCAGGAGTCAGACTGAAGTTCAGCTATATTTAGATAAAAGTTTACTCTGAATTCTAACTAAAAGATGTGCCAGCTACAGGAGGACATTTTTTTCTGTTGTTTGATCTCGGATATCTGCCAATAGAAGTGATCTGCTGGCCTGAATCTGTGAGCAGAAGAACAATGTTTCAGAACCATTATTTTGCTTTAGAGAATGAAGCCAAGAGTGCAGTTACTACTCAGAAGTTACTTTCACTGAGTGAAATGATACTTACATGACAGGAAAAAATATGGCTGATCCACTGCAACCCACAGTTTTTCAAAGAGGATTTATGTGAATGAAATCCATACAGACACTCAGAAAACATATAGTTTTCAGGAGTAAGCAGATAATGGGGCTCACGCAAGTTCCCACAGCAGAAGCTGCCTCTGACAAGGTGCTAACAAGGTGCTAATTAACAATTCCTACCTTTATTTTGTTTATTTCATTTGCTTAAGAGCCCTTGAGTTCTTGAGTAACTCAGAGAAACTATGAGCTATGCCGTAGCTCATATAGTGGAGAGTTTGACTAAATGTGGTCCACCTGGAGTAGGAACTGGCAAGCCACTCCATATCATGGACAGAAACAAAAATATGATGGTGGAAGATGAGCCCCTCAGGTCAGAAGGCATCCAACATGCTACTGAGGAAGAGCGGAGGACAAGGACAAGTCTCCAAAGCTAATGAAGCAGCTGGGCCAAAGCTAAAAGGTCACCCAGCTGCAGACATGCCTAGAAGAGAAAGGAAAGTCCAATGCTGCAAAGAAATATACTGCATAGGAACCTGTAATGTGAGATGTATGAACCAGGGTAAGTTGGATGTGAATGATGTATGTAAGCAAGAGGGAGGTGCCCATACCATGCTGCTCTTTGTTTGAACTGGCCTGTAAAGTCCAGCCCCGTCGAACCATGCTACCCTGTGCCTTCCACAAAGAAGCCTGGCATTTATCTTGCCAAGTGAACTTTTAAGAACTCTTTCCTGGCAAATTATATCCCTTGCCATGTTTCAACAGCTATACCTGCTTTGAAAATGGGAGCTTGCTCCCAAAAGCTCAGCAACTTTTTTATTTTTCTTCTAGCAGCCTATGAAGGTATCACCCAGTCTAGCTTTTTTGTTTTGTTTTAATGGCTGCATGGCTCCAAAACAATTTTTTTACTGCAATGGAACAAGAAACCATAGAATCATAGAGTTGGAAGAGACCTCAAGGGGCATCCAGTCTAACCCCCTGCCATGCAGAAACCCCCATCACAATATTTTTGACAAATGGCCATCCAGCCTCTGCTTAAAAATCTCCAAAGAAGGAGACTCCACCACCCTCCTTGGCAGCATATTCCACTGCCGAACAGCTCTTACTGTCATAAAGTTCTTCCTAATGTTAAAATGGAATCTCTTTTCCTGTAGTTTGAAACCATTGCCATGAGTCTCGTCTGTGGAGCCATGGAAAACAAACGTGTTCCCTCTTCAATATGACATCCTTTCAAATATTTAAACATAGCTATCATATCTGCCCTCAGCCTTCTTTTTGAAAGGCTAAACATTCCTAGTTCCCTAAGTTGTTCCTCATAAGACATTTCTTCCATACCTTCAACTGTCCTGGTCGCCCTCCTCTGTACCTGCTCAAGGTTGTCAACATACTTTTAAAATTGAGGTGCACAGAACTGGACACAGTACACCAGCCCCATTGCACTAAAAAAAATAGTTTTGGAGCCGTGCAGCCATTAAAACAAAAGAAAAAGCTAGACTCTGGGTGATACCTTCATAGGCTGCTAGACGAAAAATAAAAAAGTTGTTGAGCTTTTGGGAGCAAGCTCCCATTTTCAAAGCAGGTATAGCTGTTGAAACATGGCAAGGGATATAATTTGCCAGGAAAGAGTTCTTAAAAGTTCACTTGGCAAGATGAATGTCAGGCTTCTTTGTGGAAAGCACAGAGTAGCATGGTCCGATGGGGCTGGACTTTGCAGGCCAGTTCAAACAAAGAGCAGCATGGTATGGGAACCTCCCTCTTGCTTACATACATCATTCACATCCATTATGCTCTTTTGCTGTTGTTTTATTCTTTTTTTGGTGTACACCGCCCCGAGTTCCGTCTTGGAAGATGGGGCAGTATATAAACAAACAAACAAATAAATAAATAAGGTAATTTGCCAGAAGAGAGTTCTTAAAAGTTCACTTGGCAAGATGGATGCCAGGCTTCTTCATGGAAGGCACAGGGCGGCATGGTCCGATGGGGCTGGACTTTACAGGCCAGTTCAAACAAAGAGCAGCATGGTATGGGCACCTCCTTCTTGCTTACATCCATCATCTCTCTATTGGCTCTTCAAAGTACCGAGCTCGTTATTGGCCAGAGGTGGGTAGAAGTAGGAGGTTAATGCAAACTCTGCCTCTCTCTTTCTCTTTCTCTCTCTCTCTCTCTCTCTCTCTCTCTCTCTCTCTCTCTCTCTCTCTCTCTCAATTAGGGGGTAGGGAAGAAATATTTTTTGTGCAGGAATTTTAAAATGTCCCACTAGGCAGATCCAATGAAGACCCGGTCGAAGTGAAAATGATATCACAGTACCTAGTGTTAATATCCCGTTGCTGTAGATGTTTCTTTAGCCTTCTTCATGGTAGAGGCGGTTCTTTCATGATAGTGTCTAGATCAAGGGAAGTGATAGTACCACTCTATTCTGCTCTTGCCATGTTTGGACTTCTATACCTGCTTTGAAAAAGGAAGCTTGCTCCCGAAAGCTCAGCAACTCTTTTATTTTTCTTCTAGCAGCCTATGAAGGTGTCATTCAGAGTCTAGTTTTGCAAGAATAAACACTGACATCTTGGGTATCAGTGAACTTAAATGGATGGGAATGGGTGAATACAGTTCAGATGAATATCACATCTAAAACTGTGGGCAAGAATCCCATAGAAGAAACAGAGTAGTCCTCATTGTCAACAAAAGAGTGGGGAAAGCTGTGCTGGGATACAACTTCAAAAATGACAGAATGATTTTGGTACAATTCCAAGGCAGCCTTTTCAACATCACAGTAATACAAGCTTTCACACCAACTACCGATGCTGAAAGAGTCTGAGATTGACCAATTCTATGTAGACTTACAACTCCTTCTAGAACTGACACCAAAGAAAGATGTTCTTCTCATCATAGGGGATTTGAATGCTAAACTAGGGAGTCAAGTGATAACAGGAATAACTGGCAAGTTTGGCCTTGGAGTTCCAAACAAAGCAGGGTAAAGACTAATAGAGCTTTGTCAAGAGAACAAGCTGGTCATTGCAAACACTCTTTTCCAACAACACAAAAGGTGATTCTACACATGGACATCAACAGATGGACAATACCAGAATCAGATTGATCATGTTCTCTGCAGCCAAAGATAGAAGTGCTCTATACAGTCAGCAAAAATGAGACCTGGTGCTGACTGTGGCTCAGATCATCAGCTTCTTACAGCAAAATTCAAACTTAAATTGAAGAAAGTAGGGAAGACCACTGGGCCAGTCAGGTACAATCTAAGTCAAATCTCTTACGCATACACAGTGGAGGTGAAGAATAGATTTAAAGAACTAGATTTGGCAGACAGAACACCTGAAGAAAGCTAGAGAGTTCCAGAAAGCTAGAGAGTTCCAGAAAAACATCTACTTCTGCTTCCTTGACTATGACAAAGCCTTTGACCGTGTGGACCACAACAAACTATGACAAGTTCTTAAAGGAATGGGAGTGGCTGACCACCTTATCTGTCTCCTAAGAAATCTATATGTGTGACAAGCAGCGACAGTCAAAACTGAATATGGAACAACTAACTGGTTTAAAATTGGGGAAAGGGGTACAACAAGGCTGTATACTGTTAATCCTAAAAGAAATCAATCCTGAATGTTCACTCGAAGAATAGATTTTGAAGCTGAGGCTCCAGTACTTTGGCCACCTCATGAGGAGAGAGGACTCCTTGGAAAAGTCCCTAATGTTGGGAAAGATTGAAGGCAAAAGGAAAAGGGGATGGCAGAGAATGAGATGGTTGGACTGTGTCATCGATGCAACCAACATGGATTTGACCAAACTCCTGGAGGCAGTGGAAGACAGGAGGGCCTGGCATGCTCTGGTCATGTCCAACAAAGACTCGGACATGATTAAATGACTAAATGACAAAGAACACTTGTAAAAGGAACTGTTTGGAGAGAAGAGGTGCTTGGTTATGAGGAACAGACACCTTTCAAGTGCTAATTTGTATCACATTAGGTGATCACACTAGCAGAAAGTGGCCAAAAGGGATATCAGCCAGATCAGAATAAATTTAAACCATCTGTGCCAGCTGAACCAGACGAAAACAAAAAAGGTGATTCCCCATTCAAAAGAGGTAATTCCACAACAGCATTCCTCACATTAAACTTTATGTCATGTGGCTGTCAGGTTTGGCAGATTAAACAGTCTAGGTTGATGCCCCCATGCTTAAAGATGTGTATAAAATACACACCCTTGCAGCCTAATAACCATTGAGGCCCACTGAAGGAAAACTGACATGGTCAACAACAGTATACATGAAATTCTTGCGTACTAGTCTCATAAGGATGGATCTTTCCCTGGCCCACTAAATTGATCAGCATAAGCTCCTCAGATTATAGTTTAAAAACCTCAAATATGAGGGGGAAAGTGCAAATCTGAAGTCTTCTGCTTTCTCTTCTGCCAATAATCTTCTAATTCAGAATGTTTCACAAGACATTCTGCTACAGGTCAGTTATCTTTGTGGCGTACATTTGGTCTTCTCAATAATATCCCTTTCAGGTTTGTTGACACTCTAGACACAGCTGCAAGACCTGCCTCTCTATATATGTCAAATGCAAAGCAACGTACTAACAAAACCATGTACCTCGCAAGTCTTTTTTAAGTTTGCGGAGATCCTTGTGAAACTCTTCAAATTTTAACTGAGAAGCTTGGAAAAGATCTTGTGGTTCTGGAAGAGGGAAGATGCACTGCTCTTTTCCAGCATCCTGGAAAAACAAACCATCAATATGTTCAATAAGCAAATACTATTTGGAAGTCAATCCTGATATGAACAGCTATGCTTCTTTTTCACCTAATTGAATCAAACATCACATCAAAAGATCACCTCCTTCATCTTTCAGTGTATCAGATTCACAGTATATTTGCAACTCAGAACACTAATGGTTGTTGTAAAAAACTTTCTGGATATATTTTGTTTAAGGTTGTTTAAGAAGAGGAGGAGGAGAAGGAGGAGGAGGAATGGAAAATACGCCACCTTCTGAGGCAACCCACTCCACAGCCAAACAGTCTTTAAATATACAGCATTGTTTTTAATGTTTAGCTGAGATCTTCTTTTGAACCATTTGAATCCATTGTTTTGGACACTACCAACTTGATCCATCTTCACAAGAAAACCAACTTGATCCACCTTCTGACAGCTTTTCCAAAATAAGGAGGAAAATCTCACAGCCTCCTATTGTCTGTGAGAAGCAATAGGGAATGAAATCCCTCTTTTCTTTCAGCAGTGAGATTCTTCTATGCAAACCTGAACTTCCATTATTTTTCAAGAAAGTTCACATCTTGTGGTCACAAATAATATATTATACCAATAATACAAACCCTGATACCCTGATAATATACTGTTTAAGTATTTTATTGCAGTTATTATTATTACACAATAAAAAAAACAACGAAGCTGTAAGAGAAGACAAAGAGTACAATATTGGAGTCACAATTTATACCTTCACATTTAAGAGTTCTCGAAGAAAATCTATCTTTCATTTCGACATCCACCTGGGTCCATGTGATTACTCCCACCTAATCTGTCTTTGTGCGTTTTTATGATTTATTTCTGCCCCATACATTACGCGGTCTTCAGTGTCTTATATTCTGTCATATAAAATTTGTCTTAGTAACAGTTCTCCCTCTAATTTTACTCTTATTAAGTCTCCTTTTTAACAACTCATAAAATAATTGCCAAGTTTGTGCATAGACGTTATCTTCTTCATTATTGATCACATTTGTCAAATTATTCATCTCCTCACAGTCCAGAATTTTAGAGATTATTTCTTCGTCCTTGGGCGTTGTTTTCAGTTTCCATTTTTGGGCCCATGCTAGACGTGGGGTTGTTAGTATATGTATTATTAGGTAATTTATTTCTTTGGGTTGGTCACCCATAGTCAATCCTAATAAAATATTGTGTCTTAAACTTTATTGTTCTTTTCGTTATTTCCTGTAACCATTTATGTATTTTAATCCATTTTTTTTTTACTTTTTTGCACGTCCACCACCAGTGAAAGAAGGTTCCCTTCTTTTGTTTACATTTCCAGCACTTATCAGATATTTGTGGATTAATTTTATGTAGCCTCTTAGGAGTCATGTGCCATCTGTGGAACATCTTCAATAAAATTTCTTTATAAGATGTAGCTATAGTTGCTTTATAGTTGGTCTTCCACAACCTTCCCCACTGCTTTAGGCTTATTTTCTCATGGATATTTCTCGCCCATTTGATCATGACAAATTTTACTTCCTCATCCTTTAACTCCCAATCCAGCATAAATGTGTACAGTTTGCTAATGAGCTTAACCTCCGTATCTAGTAGTAATTTATCTAATGCTGACTCATGATTTTCAATGCCAAATTCCTTTCTATCTAGTTTGTATCTCGCATTAATTTGATGGTACGGCAGCCATGATTTAATAACTCCCAATGTACGAAATTGTTCATATGATTTTAACTGCCCCTTTCAGTCTAATAAGTGCTTATATGTGGGTGGTGAGCCTCGCTCTATTAAGTTCGGATGCATAGTTGCCTCTAACGGTGAGAACCATCCAGGTAATTTTATATAATATTTCCTTTTAATCTCATTCCAACTTTGAATGAGGGAACGCCTAAGGAAGTGACTATTGAATATCTTACTTTTGACTCCTCTGTGCCATAAATGGAAATGTCAGCCCCTCTGGAGGTTAAAACCTTCTAAATTTAATAATCTGTTTGTTTCCTTGATTGGTTAGAAAATCGTGTACAGGAAATATGATGCTTCATGCCAAAACTATAGATTGGTATATTATCAGGGTATCTGATAATATACCAATCTATAGTTTTGGCACAAAACATCATATTTCCTGTGCACGATTCTCTAACCAATCAAGGAAGCAAAGACAAAAAACAAGAACAACACATAAAGAGGGTTAAGAGGGAGCATAGAAACTCTGAATGAGGCATCTCATCCTAGCAAGACTGCTGTGAATGAGAAATTTCCAAATACTCTTCACATCCCTACTTCAAATATTTGAAGATGTTTATCCTTTCACCTCACAATCGTCAGTTGTCTAGGCTACACAGAAACAACTCCCTGAACCATTACTCGCTGGGCTTCATTTCAAAACCCTTTATCATCTTCCCTGCCCTGGTTTAAGCATGTCTCAGCTTGTCCACATCCTTCTTAAACTGTGGCTAAAAGTGGACACAGTTGTCCAGGCAACACTTCACCAGACCTGTTTGGGAAATTTGTGCTGGCTTTTAGTAATTACAGCATTCTTTTCTATGTGCTTACAGACCAACTCTTTAATGATCCATTCTGAAACATTTCCTGATACTGATGAACAAGCCAGCATGCTGGTAGTTGCCCTGATCCCACCTTTTCAGGATGGAGACAAATCTACTTCTTCTGTTTTCCCACTATACTCACACGTTATAGACAGAGCCTGTTAGTGAAACCTACAGATTCCTTTAATGTGTTTGGATCCAGTTCACTTATTTTAAATTGGCCAGGTGTTCCTATATTTTCATTTTTACTCTTCATGGGTTACGGACTCCTCACTGTATTAGTTTTTTCTATTTTTACCAGACTGAGCACTGCATTCCCTTTGGAAAGAGACAGAAGGCCAAAAGGTACTGAGCAATTCCACTTTCTTTCTGATGCTCATTTGGTACTTCTCCATCATTACATGCAAGAGGATATAATTGCTTTCTTGTTCCATAGCAACCACCCCCCTCTTGTCATTAGTTTCCTCTGTTCCTGCAAGGTGCAGTTCTTTCTGATAGAGATGGGCAAAAACTATGGCTTGGTGTTTCAACCCAGCTTGGTGCTGCACCCATACCCACAAAGAAGTTATTCAGGTGCCACACACTCTCCTCTCCCACCTCCTCTGCATGCTGACCCAGTTGCGCTGGGGAGGTATGGAGGGAAGACTGCATCACCCCGGGAATGGGTGAGGAGGCAGGAGTGTTTGGGGCTCGCATTACACTTGTGCAAGTGTGGCACCAAAATGGGCCAAACCACCAAACTATAGTTTGTGCCCATCTCTGCATCCTAACTTTTAGTTAAGGCTTCAGTACTCGTGCAGATTCCTCTTTATTGATTGGCACCACTATTCTGCTTCTTGTACGTATCCCCTTTCAATATCACTCAGAAATTCCTTATTCAGTTCCTCCAATTTTCTCCATGGACACCACTTTTAATTCTCATTGGAATTGTCTGCTCTTGTGTTTTCAGTTCCTTGCCTTCTCCTGGGGTGCACCTTTAACAATGTGGGAGCCATGGTGTTAGTCTTTTCATGTAAAACCCTCTCACTGCTTGTGTTCCCACAAACATCAAAATCTCCTCTGGAGGACTAGGAAACCCAGCGGAGCAGCTTTTCAAGTGGCATACAAGACTGGAGGAGGAAGAACCTATGCTAGTGCAATGGAAATGACTAATTACCCTTAGACAACCGGGGAAGGGGATTCATATTAAATAAGAGGAATAAAACATCCTAATCTTAAAATGCAAGACTCTTTTAAAAAAGTAAAATGAAGGATTTTTACTTACCTCATCAAAATTACGTAAATAATATGAAACAATGTAAGACAGAAGACTTCTGCTGTTGTCCTGTACAAAGGCAAAATTAAAAAATGAACATTATATACATAAAACATATGAAGTATAAGGTAGAGCCATTTTAATATAATGAGAAAACTACTGAACCAGAAGACAAAGGAACCAAGAACAGAAGAAGACATTCTACTTACCATTACTATCCATGTACCTTCCCAGTCCATTTGGCTATTACTTTATAAATACAGAGAGTGGTCATAAACAGTGGCATTTAAGGAAGAAGAGGAAAGCTGTATTTTGGGGCCTGAACACTGAAAAATGGTATTGGCCTGCAGCCACTACTGCAAAGTGAAGATGCTCCTGCTTGATTTCAAGGACTAGCAGACTTACAAAGGTCTGGTCCAGATTAAATTCTGTTTGGGAAAGGGCCAAAATGGATTCAGAAAGGGAACATGAGAAAGAAGGAGCTGCCAAGTTCTTCTAACATCTTCAAAAAGCATAGGTGGGGGAATTCCTTCCACTCAGCTTCTTCTATCAGTTTATTTTTTAGTGTTAAGTAAATGTATTTGGAAATAAACACAGCCTTTCTCTACGACTAAAGAGAAGGGAGGCATTTCTTCAATGTATATTCCTGGTGCTGTTAAGAAGGGAAAGAAATGATACAGTGCCAAGAGACTGCATCTTAGTGGCTGACATCAATATGCAGAATAAGAAGCTTCTGAGATAGTAAATATTAGAGCTCAGATTACCAAGTTACTGATGGTAGTTTTCCTATTTGTAAGGTGTTACTACAGTACTACTTAAACACTCATTGACTTCTTGTAGTAATGTATGTGTTAAATGTTTGTATCTTAAAACACCTGCAGTTCTGTGTTGCCTGATTCTTAGTCAGTTTTGTAAGTTATTGTAAGTTCATTCACAGAAAAGGCTAAATCCAGTATTTCCCCTCTGGAGACAAAGTGGAGTATTTCCTAAGTGGAGTCCAAAAGCAATAAAGTACAAGAACTTGGGTATAGTTGAAAACAAAACCCTAACAGTCAGAACCCATCCATGCAAAACTATATCACAGATTTCAAACACTAGACGTGCCACATGGACACAGCAGCTGGCCACCTTCGAGCATGAAAGCAAGTCTCAAGTAACATTTCAAATAGAAACTGTCAGCTTTTTATTTCATTGATAAAATGAGGAAGGGAAGTCATGAGCTGAAGAACACGATGAGAAATTGGGGAGGGGTTACTCAAAGATGCAACGAAGGCTAAACTTACATTGCTCTTGACATCTTTCAGTTTGGGAAGGATGTCTAATCCAAAGCCATCTGCCTGTCCTCTCGTTCTGTTTCCACCGTTCATGTAATTTCCAAATGCAAGAACTAAACCTAAAACTCGCATTACTCCTGGGCCACTTTTCAGTGTCTGAGGAATTAAAATACAAAGCATTTTTTAAAAAAATGATTGTTTATTCATTTATTTAAAATATTTCTATCTTGCCTTTCTCCCCAGTAGCACCCAAGGTAGTCTACACCAGATCATCATCACTGGTATCCTTCAGTCTCGAAAGACTATGGTATCATGCCTGGAGTAGAGATCCGAAAAACAGCACCTAGTGTGACTAAATAGACCAATTCGGGAATGGCAGTCTCTACCGCACTGGGGGCAGATGTATTCTGTTTCCTGCCTGGTCCTCGAGTTTTGTTCTTTCCGTGCCTGCCTCTTTTCCTCTACCTGTTGGACAAATGCCTCTTCAAATTTATGTAGACCATGCTGTATCTCTTGCCTCCAGACAGTAGTCTACACCACATAACAGTATTTAAAAGCTAAAAACAAGAGATATACAAATATCAAATAAGAATTAAACAAGTATTACAAAGAGCCCATTTCTAATATGCATTTTTAAAAATTGACCAAACATACTTGAGTTCCATATTCCATTTGTTTGAAAGGATTGCACCAAATCTCATACTGCACCTCCCAGTGACCCTATTTAGCATGTTTCAATCCTGATGTGTAGACACCCTTTCATTTCGTTTTGAAATTTTACACACCACTAAGGGCCTTTTTACACGACCCCTAAGATCCGCTGGCCACTTAAATTCGGACCAGAGATCTTAGGGGTTCCTCGCTCTTCCTCTGTCCCCACCCCCTCCGCACTTCCTGGTTGCTGGCTGCCTGAGGGAGGGAGAAAAAAAGAAAGAAAAGAATGCCTTCTTACCTCCGTTTTGTTCCGGGCAGCATTCAGATCTCTTAAAGGGGCGGGGCGCAAAAAAAGAACAAACGGAAGCCAGGAGAGCCCCACACTCACTATCCTTACACCGGATCAAATATTTGTCACCTCCAAAAAGCAGGTACAAGAAAACTGCTGTTTGGTCTTGCTAAAGTGGGCGGGGTCGCACTTAATTGTCTGCAAAGTCCGGAGCTGGTGGGTAAACATTTTTAAGGTCCGGACCTTGCAGCCATTTGCGGCGGAGCTTAGGGGTCGTGTATAAACGCCCTAATAATGATCAAAAGAATTTGATGCAGCATACTTTTAACATATTTATGGATGCTGGGGATATTCTCAGACAGAATAAAGAAACACAATTAAAATGGTTACTTAGCATCACTTTAGCTGCTGTTTGAATTATGAGCCCCCTCCTCAAAAGTGCACTTCCACATGCCATAACTTTAATACATAGCATCCACAACACTGAAACATTTTTATTGTGAGAAAGCCTACACCTCACGTTTTAAACAACAACAACAAATTTATCAGATTATTTCTGCAGTGATATCGTACAATGAATGATCACTTTGTTGCCTAAGCTCATTGAAATAGATATTTGTGGACACAATGGAAGGTGAACAGTCACCAGTTTGACAGATTAACCATGAATAGCTGAAGGAATTCCTTACTTTATTATGGGGGGTGGGGTGGCAAAGTACAGACTGCAAGCAGCACCTCAGGTACTTTTTTTTATAGCTCACAGAGCCCTGTCTCCTCTCACTCATTCAAAAAGCTAATTTTTATTCATTCATTCATTCATTCATTCATTCATTCATTCATTCATTCATTCATTTATTATAAGATTTATATCCCATTTTGACCACAAAGAGCTGTAGGAACTGTGGTCTTGGAATGTTCTCCCAATTCTTCACCACAGAGATACTAGAAGTGCCCATCCCCCTTTATGAGGTCCTTCATGAGACCCATGTCTACCATGTTAGGACAATCACGAGCCATTGCTATATTACAAGGGTTCCCAATATTGGGTCCTCTAATGTTCTTGGTGAACAACTTCGAGAAATCCTGGCCAGCAGAGTTAGTGGTGAAGGTTTCTGAAGGTTTTTGTCCATGAACATCTGGGGATCCAAAGTTGGGAACTACTGCTCTGCTAGGACAGCAACCATTACTAGGCATGCACAGATCTTTTTGGGTCCACATAATGACTTCACACATGCTGTTAAATTTCACCATAGGGTGCTTGATTCTCTTTCCCCAACATTCACAATGTGCGTGGCACTAGCATTTAACATACTAACTGCAGCAATCAGCTTTGTAATAGAAGGCCAGGAAAGAAGAAGAAACTTGGGAAGTATTAGAAAGGGCCTCTCTGCTCTCCCACTAACAAACTGAGCCACTTAAGAAAGGCAAAGGGAAGAGCTTAACAAGCATTGAGCCCAGGAGAACAGCCACTAAATGGCAACCTAGTAGTTGGTACTGCAACACAGGATTTTGCACAGTGGGCTAAGTGCTCCAAGGTCAGCCCAAGTTTTCCAAGTGGAAGGAAGCATCTGTCACAGTAATACTGCATAAACCAACCATAGATCCCATAACATTGTCAAGCACAGGACGATCAATAGTTACAAAAAGGGGGTGGGGTGGGCTAGGAAACCACAAAATCTTGAAAAATTCCAGTGTTTATTTTAGGAACACCATTTGTTAGTCATGAGAAAAATATGGGGGATGAAAGAAGACAATATAATTGTCTGTCTCTTTTTCTCTCTCTTTAGAAACAGTCTGCTTTCTGTCTTCCCCTACAGTATTGGAAGTGGAACATAATATGAAATGGAGCAGTAGAGTCAAATCTAATGAGGCGGGAGTACAGAGATAAGGATTACTTTCACTATCTGACCCCTAATTGGCTCGGATCCTGCAGAAAGAATAAGAGAGAATGCAGCAGCAGCAAAACAGCATGAACTCCCCTCCTCCAAAAGCTAATGCAGCAGGGCACCCCATGAGGGAATACTTCAGCCCATTTTACTGTGAAAGTATTCAAGGCCAAACAATTAGTGCACCCTGAAATGTCCTATCACAGCCAAACAGCTGCAAAGGTCTCTTAAAATGAGAGTTTTGAATGCAAGCATTATCTCAGAAGATAGCTGTGCATATCAAGCACTCACTTTATATGATATAATTATCTTTTTTTTAAAAGGGGGGTTTCCAAACAGAATTGTTATTTGAACTGAAGATGTGATCATTTGCTTTTGTAGTTAGGGCTCAGGACTTTTCTCCCTTCCTTGCTTTGATTATGCCAATGTCACAAAATTACTGAGATCCAAACATTATAAATTATAGTACTGCTAGAAGGTTTATTTCCACAAACCAAGGCACATGTGACAGGAAAGGGGCAATAAGTGATTGTTTGGAAAATACTAACAAAAAGGCAGTGATTGTTAACAAGAGAGAAGATTTTGCTTTGGCACAGGAAGAAGGCACGCTACTCTCTTGGGGCAGATATGCACTGGCTACAGACCTATGATGTTATATTTCAGCACTAAAAGCCAAATCTTAAGATTTGCTTTGATCTTGAAGCGCAATCATAAAATGTTCCATTCAGCAGGACTGCTATCCTTCACTTTTAATGAATGTTTATAGTAAATAAAACTTTTGAAATATGAGTATCACTGAACAAGAAATTGAGTATCAGCAAATCTAGTTCTTACATCAGATGGTCCAGAACCTACCTCACACAGTTTCTGCATCAATTCAAGTTTGCTACGAATAGAAGAAATGCTTTCAGAAAATGTTGATTGGAACAGAATACAAAAGACGCGTTCCGAGAAGTTGGGAATGAGGGAGAGTTCATAAAGAAACCTGCAGAAGTTAAAAAATAATAATATTTAGTTCTGTGATAAGGACTATACCAAAAAACTATTCCTCCTCAAAGTATGAAAAGACCAAAATAATGCCCATTCTACCAGTGAATTCAACAAAACCTGAACATGGGTCAGGACAAACCTAATTGGTCCACCTGAATTATCTGGAAGACTACTGAAATAGAACTGGAACAGAATCAGGGCAGTGAACAAAGAGGCAAGGTACCCATTCAAACAATGCCAGCACCAAGTTGGACAAAGTCCATTAACAGTCTCCATGTGGGATCTCACATGGAGGTCTGACCTATACTCACTCAGGTAGCAAAACCCCAAGCCTGAGGATAAACAGAAGCAAAAAAGCTGGTGATTCCCTCAGTAATGGAGAAAGAGCAGTCCTCTTTTCTAGCAGTGTTGGGGCACTAGCAGCACACTTCCCTTAATTGGAAATAATCAAGTATGAGCAGCAGCTATATTTCCTTGTTGTAGTTGTAGCTGTTGTTTTTGTTTTTGTTTTGTTTTTGTTGTTGTTATTTAGGAAATTGATTTGTCGATTGCTTTTTATAGATTGTGTGTGTTATGTCATTACAGTCATGACCGACTCTTCGTGACCCCATGTCCATGGAGTTTTTCGTGGCAGGAATACTGGAGTGGCTTGCCAGTTCGTACTCCAGGCTCCTATAGCACCTGGTATTCCCTGGTGGTTGCCCATCCAAGTACTAGCCAGGCCCGACCCTGCGTATCTTCTGAGATCAGGCAAGATTGTACCCACCCTTTAATTTCCCTTTGATGGATCTAGGATGCTGATAGTGCTGAATTCTGGAGAAATCCCATCATCAGAGGATTTAATTGGTGGAGGTGGCAGAAGAATCCAACTATGTGACTGGCTCTATACTAGTGCACACTTGCCTCAAAGCAAAAAAAGCAGAATGAACGATGGGAATGATGGACCAGAGGGTTTGAGCCTACTGCAAATTTGATGGGCCATCTAGAGGGTTAGGACCTGCTGCAAATTTGATTTTTGGCATGTTTCAAATACTCTAGTGCAAGGATTTTTGTTCTCTCCATCTTCCATATTTGTGTTAACGTGCTTTAGTTGGCTAATCTGTGTGTGGCTTTCCCATAGTCTGGTACTGTCTGTGACTTGGGGCCTGATCACACCTGCCAAAAGAACCCCCATTATACTGATTCTTTCCATACCTCTGCAGTACCGTTACATTTATTTTCACAGTCACAAGGTATGTTCCCATTAGTTTTAATGAAATTGATTCATTTCTTCCGATTTGAAATGTTATTTCCAGCTACACCATGGAATTTATTTATTTTCTCTGATTGTTTTCGGGGCAGCGCTGCCCCAAATTTTTATTAAAAAAAAAAACACCAAAAATTGATACAGTGGTACCTTGTATAAAGGAATTAATTAGATCCAAATGAAATTATGTTAAGCAAAATTTCCTTTATACGAATTCCCATAGGAATGCATTGAAAACGGAGTAATCCCATTTTTATGTTGTACGGATCCTCCCCATAGGCTATTATGTTAAGCAAATTTCCCCTATCTCCAGAATTTTTTATGTTGTACAGTTTTTATATTAGACAAACTGTTTATTATACAAGGGTCCACTGTACATTGATATGATGGGAAGGGATTCCTGTTTGGGAACATTTGATCTGTGATGTCTGTGACTCTGGAAGTAATACATTGTCTATCACGATCCCACCTGTAAGGCTGTGCCACTTGGAAGACAGCAGGTAGACTTATCACAGAGTAAACAAGACAAATGACATACTGAAGTCAATCTGCACTAAGATTACCCCCGCAAAGCCATGGACTTTAGTTTATTGATGTATCAGTACACTGGTTTCAAGATGACTATTAAAAAAATCATTAGAGCAGCCATGCAGCAATCATGGTGGACTGAGGATAGGAAAGATTTGATAGGAATGTGCACACATGCTACATGCAATATAAGGATTGAATTGACACATCATCAGTACAATTCAAAACCACTCTCTTGGAGAGGGGAAAATAAAATGGAAATAAACCAGTGGCCAGGAAAAGGAGTTAATCTTGACCATGTGTTGTATGCTCAGTAATTCAGAAAACAATCAAGAAAGCAGCCAAATCAGTATAACGGGAGTAATTTTGCCAGGTGTGATTGAGCCTTTATCTGCAAGTTTGTATACTGAAAGATACAATACACATATTAAACCTTTGAGTTTAAAGTCAAAGTCAAATAGAATCTTAAAAAGAAAAAAGGGCCAAAATGTGGGAGGGGAGGAGGGAATAAAAGAATGATATTGAGACCAAGACTCACTTAAACAAGTAATAAATAAAAAGAGGAAGGAGGGATGGAATTAGATGGGTGGAAAAAATATGAAAAGAGGATTAAAGGCTGGATATTCGGAAGGTGAAGAAAGGAGAAACACGGGCAAACTCCAACAAAGTTTCTCCAAAATTATGATCAGAGATTGATGGCACAATATGATTCTTGATTAGCCTAGGGTAAAAGATGGAGGTGTAAAGAATAGATGTCTTTACACCTCCTAAGATTTACACATATGAAACAAATTAGTACAGTCACCCCCCGCCATTTTGCGGTTCAGGTACTACGGTCCCACTATATTGCTGGATAGCAGTACCTGTGGGGGGGGGGCTCGGAGCCACGCGGGGGACGGCAGGGAGTGATCGCATCGCTCCCCGCCACCCCACCCACCCCTCTGATCGCCCCCACCCCCACCTGACCCGCTTCTGCATATCGTGGATTTTCATGTATTGCGGGTTGGGTGGGTCCCTAACCCCCGTGATAGGCGGGGGGTTATTGTATTCTAATAATTAAAAGAAAAGACAAATAGAGGAGTAATCTTAGACCATAAAAATTAACAAGACACAATGTATGAACTTAGACTAAGACAATAAACCATCATCAGAGCACTCATTGCTACTTTTCAGTGGCCGGTGTCTAACAAGCAGAGCAAAGCAAAACAGTAAGGAGCTATGTGGTGCACTGAATATGTAACCTCAATGATAATGCACCATCCTTATCGCCAAACATAGTTACTGAAAGGTTCTAGTGAGACTGTTTCCTGTGACCTCAAACTAGATAAAGAGCAACTCCCCTCTTTTCTTTCCTCTCTGAGCTAAAGAGTAGATTTTCCTTATATCGTGTTGTTTTGCAATGTTTCCAAGACACACTGGCTGAAATCCTTTGGCATAGCATAGTAAGTCACTATTAAAGTAGGCCCATTTGTATCAATGGAATATATGAAGGAGATATAATAACATAAGAAGAGCCATGCTGGATCAGGCCAAGGGCCCATCTAGTCCAATTTACTGTATTTCACAGTGGCCTCACCAAATGCCTCTAGGAGTGCACGAGACTAGATATCTGTCTCCTGATACCACTCCCCTGCATCTGACATTTGAAGTATCCTGTTCTTTTAAACCTGGAGATTACACATCCCTGTCATGGTTTGTAACCTGTGATGGACTTCTCCTCCAGGAATCTTTCCAATCTCCTTTTGAAGGCATCCAGGCTAGATGCCATCACCACATCCTGTGGCAGGGAGTTCCACAGACTAACAACATGCTGGGTAATGAAGTGTTTTCTTTTTTTCTGTTCTCACTCTCCCAACCCTCAATTTGAGTGGATGTCCCCTAGTTTTGGTACATATTTTGTGAGAGGGAGAAGAGAGTCCCTCTTGGAGATGACTCACCAAATCCCCACTGACTCAGTGAACCTACTGTACTGCAGCTTACAGTATTACACTAAATAACAGGATTTCAGCCATTGGTAAATCACAACTAGAATAGGAATACTGAAGTAATGGAACTTACATAGGTGATAACTCACTAAACTCCTACTGATTCAATAGATCTACTTTAGTTGTGACTTGCCACTGTTGGACATTCTTTTAACATCTGAGACACCTCATTGGTGTTTTTTGATTGATCCAGATCTAATGTGGACTAATCTAACGTGTTTCAGATATGATCTTTATTTCAAATACTGTACAATTTGGTTTGGGGATTGGCAAAATAAGCCACACAGCATTAGTGTTCATCAAATGCTCTTCTGTTTCCAGTACAATGGGAATATAAACTATATTTAACAGTAAAATTAAATAGAAATATATATTTAAAATATGGATTAATCTCTGACCAAAAATTGAGGGAAAGAAAATAGGAAATATTACAGAAGCATAGGAAAGACAAGGATGACATCACTGGGCTAAACATAAATCTTGATGAGGAGGAGCTGAAAATGCTAAGAACCCCTAACGGTGTAGGGAAATTGGCAAAGTACTATTTCTCTGAAAATAGTCATTCCATATATATGCCTTTTATTTTAAATGATGAAACTGAACCAGCTGGTTAGACATATCATCAACCATTAACTGAACCATTAGAAGTTTGAACCAGAACAATTTCCATTGTGGCTTAATCTGACGTGTAGATCAGCTAACACTGCAATGCTTTGAACACTTGCAATCAATAAATAAACTTGCCAATCATGGAAAAAAAGAGACAGGTCTTGTCCTGGATCAGCAACTGGCTAAGGGACAGGAAACAGAAGGTAGCACTAAATGGATACTTCTCCAAGTGGAGGGAGGTAAAGAGTGGGCTCCCCCAAGTTTCACTACTGGGACCCCAGTAGTAAAAGCTGAGAGAGATTGTGAGGAGCTCCAGAGGGATCTCTTGACACTGGGGCAGTAGGCAAACCAGTGGCAAAAAAGCTTCAACTTTAGTAAGTGTGGAGTGATGCCCATTGGGGCAAAAAAGCAACAGTAACATTTATAAACTGATGGGCACAGAACTCCCTGCAACAAACCAGGAAAGGGACCTTAGTGTCCTGGTGGGCAGCTCAATGAAGGTGTCAACCCAGTGTGCTGCAGCAGTGAAAAAAGCAAACACAATGCTAGGGATCATTAGGAAGGGCATAAAAAATAAGTCAGCCAGTGTCATTTTGCCTCTTTATAAATCTATGGTGAGGCCCCATCTAGAGTATTGTGTACAGTTCTGGTTACCATACCTCCAGAAGGTTATTACGGAAATGGAAAAAAACAGAATGTTTTGGGGACTGGAACACCTTCCTTACTATCTGAGGCTGCAACAGCTGGGACTCTTCACTCTTGAACGATGGCGCCTAAGAGGTGACTTGATTGAAGTTTATAAAAAATCATACATGGTGTGGACAAAGCAGATAAGGAAAAACTGTTTTCCCTATCACACAACGCTAGAAGTAGGGTGCTTTTGGGTGCTAGATCTCAAACAAATAAGAGAAAGTATTTTTTCACCCAGAGGATCACTGGTTTGTGGAACTCCCTGCCAGAAGAAGTGGTAACAGCTGTCAGCCTTGACAGCTTTAAGAAAGGATTAGACATGTTCATGGAGAACCAGGGTATCAATGGCTATCATTATAGATGCCTAAGGACAACCTCTGGGTTGGAGAGATAGGCAGGATCTCTCACAATGCCATTTGCAGGGAATCATAAGCAGTTGAAGAAACCTGCTTGGGAATACCCAGAAGCAAATGGTGAGCCACTGTGTGAGACAGAATGCTGGACTGGATGGGCTGTGGCCTGTTCTTATGTTCTTAAATTGTGCAAATAATATCCTTACTGTTCAGGTTTGTCCAAAGACTTGGCATTCTCCTTTTCTTTACTTGACTTCCCATGTTTCTCTATCTTTTCCAGTTCATCTGATTGTGCTCTCTATAAAAACACAAAACAAAAGACAAAACAGCATTGGATTGGAAAGTACTATGTAAAATATATAAATCAGCAAATTGGAAAATAAGTAATACGTTCAATGAAAAGTTGTTCAGTTGCAATTCCCTTTTTGACTTCCTCACTCTTTTGTTTCTCCCACTCTCTTGGACACACTAGTGTCAGTATCTGTTTAAGGTAAACATACTTCATGGAATAATTTTACATACAGAAGTGCTTGATGCACAAAGTAACTGTTCTAAATCCTTTATAATTTATAGCTATGAACAATTTGCAAGACGTCTATCACATTCAGCAATGCAAGATCTCCACACTCACATACAACATAACCCTGTCCAAATAATTTGGAGGATCAAATGACATTCTAAAGCACTATTTCTTTCTCAGTAGTCAGTTCCTTGCACCTGACAGGAATTTGATCTGCAAAAACTGATTTTACAAAATAAAGAATGACAGACTAAAGCAATGGTTTCAGCAGCAAGTGCTTCATACTTTGGGAAGGGAAGGGAGATCAACTTTTCACTGATATCTTACTACTGCTCAGTGGTTTAGATATCTTGCTGTGGAGCTCAGCGTTGGGGATCTGAATTCCCCGTATGTCCCAGACGAGGGCTTAACTTGACGATCCATAGGGTCCTTTCAACTCTGCATTTCTAATATTATTAGTATTATTATTATAGGTTATCTGGATAGCACAGAGAACAAGGTTTCTGGCTGCGTATTTCAATTTTCCACTGTGCTTCAAATCTCTATTCACTCTTACCTCTGGTATCTGTTGCCATCTGATCTCTTGGTTCCCTCTTTGAAATGGGAGAGGGGATCCTATTTCTAATGACTATCAATATGATAATGAGCAAATGTTTTTCTTTATTGATTCATGACTGCTTCCCCCTTCATCCCTCCACTCCATCACTAAATTAACTGTTGTAACAGTGTAATCACATTCAGAGTGGGCTGGGGATTCAATAGCATGGCTGCAAAGAAAACAGATGCAAGGACAGTGGCTCTTGTATATATAGGACAATCCAACACATGACTTGGTGTGGACAGGTGGTTGTCTGATTACATGGAAAAAAGATAGAAAGGGGTGCTTAGCTGTACTCTAAAGCTGAAAAAAGTGTGTTTAATGTTTCCAGCATAACATTCTAATGAAAATAAATATATACATCTTCAGAGTAAAGCTATATACATCCCTCTCTTTCCCCAATAAAGTAAGATCTAATTTGTGACAACTGCTTAAATTGGTCTTCTATCCTTCCAATGTTGGTGAATTGAGTACCCAGCTTGCATAAATAAACTGCAAACCACCCAGAGACTACTTGAAGTGGTACAGGGTGGTATGTAAGCAGAACACTTTGCTTTTTGCTTTTTTGAAGTGATGAGGTATAGGTTGTGGGTAATGATGCTCATGTGGAAGTATTAGGAGCCTGTGGCACTGTGGTTAAATGCCTGTACTGCAGCTAAAACTGGACCTAGGGTCAATCCCAAGTAGCAGGCTCATGGATGACTCAGCCTTCCATTCTTCTGAAGTCGGTAAAATGAGTACCCAGCTTGCTGGGGGGGGGAGGCAATGTGTAGCCTGCATAATTGAATTGTAAACCACCCAGAGAGTGTTTAAGCACTATGGGGCAATATATAAGCAGACCACTTTGCTTTTTTGCTTTTGCTTGTTCTGTCGTTGCATACCTCCACTTCCATGGATTCCTTTGCTGGTAGATACTCTTCACCTGCCTCTCCCAATGGCCTGAGGCATCTGGGAGCGTCAAATTGGCTCTCACCACAAAGCTGATTGTGGGACGGGCTGTCAGGGATCAGTCATAAGGTCCTCTGCCCCCATCCAGCCCTTTTTTCCATGAGGCAAGAGCATTGTGCCCCCCACCCCCAGGTCCAGCGTGGCTTCAGCGTTGCTTTGGGCTGGATAGGTAATTTGAGCCCATATCACCTGACTGGCATATAAAAAGAAGGTGGACATATTTATGTCCTATCCCACATTGCTTTACCCACGGGAATCTGAGGGCTGTTGTAGCTGAGTCATGTATAAATAGGTCACATTTGTGGGTAGTGCAGAACTGGAGTACAATTTGGTGAGTGCCCAAAAAACATGAGGGATGCTGTTTCACCCACTGTCATGGCAACCAGGATCTAGAGTTTCCCTTGCTGGAATGGTGGGTGCCTGAGGAATGGCCCTATCCATTGCCCCTATAAGTTTGGAAGGACTGGACAGATAGTGGATGGGGAGGTTCTTTTCTTCCCAGTCTGTAGCTGGCATGGCATGAGTTGTCTGGAGGACAGCTCTGATCAGGGGCTTGGGACTTTCCTTGTTTGGGGTCAGGGAGGTAGTTAGAGTACCTCTATAGCCTGCCCCAGGTATTTGCTCTTCAAGTCTTGCAAATTAAAGACCATGTCTCCCTTTATTGGTTCAATCCACCTCATATTCTGTCTTCCTTGTGCAGTTTTCTACTTTCCCCAGCATTATTATATGTTTCCATGAGTATAACTTGTTATTACTCTGTCCAAGATATTGTAGCCACTGGTTCCTTTTCTGTAGGAATGCAGGACTGATTTAATGCATAACACATTTATTTGTCTTTCTGGCAATCCAGAAAATTCTTCTACAACATCACACTTTGAATGGCTGTTTTTCCCTACCCGCCTTCTTCATTGTCCAGCTTTTACATGATGTCTACATTTTAAATGGAAGTACCACAGTATGAATGACCCTGGTGTTGGCCTCTAGCAGCACATCATTACACTTGAGGATGTTTTTTTAGTTTCCTCATAGCTGCAATTCCAAGTCTGCTTCTGATTTCTTGACTGCGGTCTCCACTTGGACTGATGACAAAACCAGGGTACAGGAAATCTTTAACAATTTTGAATTTTCTTCATTGTCAACATGAAAAATATGTGATTTGTCTGTTGTCTGTAGTTGTGATTTTAATGTTTAACACCTTTAATGTTCTGCACTTTCATTCTGTAGTCTTTAATCTAAAGTAATTTCAAGTCACTGTAGTTTTCTTCAAGGAATATAGTGCCATCTATGTATCTAAAATTCTGATTTGTCTTTCACTGATTTCCACTCCTTTGTCTGATTCTAATACAACTTTTATATGATTATGTTCTGCATACAGACTGAACAGTCAGGAAGTAAAATATATAAATATCGTACACCTTTGTGAATTGGGGAAACACATGCTTCTCTGAAACAGTTTAACAAAAGGTGTATTTGATTTCTTTGTGAGTGTGGCAAGCAGGCAGCTTCACACCCGTTTCAGTGTACTCTGTGCCACTCAACTACCACAGAAGACTTGATGCTAGCTGCCCCAAATTCACTTAATGTTGGTGGCTATTGGGCAAAAATGATCTGATATATTTCTTAATTCTACTGTGGTGGTTCTGACACAGACAAAGACAGAGAAATGGTGTTGCTACACAGCTGATTTATATTCATTTCAGCTTTGATGTATTTTAAATCAATTTACAGTGATGTGGTTTTTGTATTCCTGTGGTATAAATTCCTGCCTTCATTGAAGAAAGTATCCAATGAAAATATTCTAGATTTATTACAATTTCATTTCTGCTACTATATATGGAAACTGAGAAGAAGAATTTGAGAAAGAGTGAATTATGCTTTCCACCAAAGACACATAATGTTGCTTCTGAGCCCGAAGTTAAAGTTTAGGGGAGAACAGAAGAAGTATGGATCAGGTATTATTATTATTAGAGATGGGCACGAAACGAAAAATTTTTCATTTCTGTTTCCATTTTTTCAATGAAACGACAAACGAATTTTGTCTCTAAAATGAAACGAAATGAACAGATATACCAGAAATTTTGGCGTCCGTTTCATTTTCGTTATGGCAATACATTGGACTGCTTTAAATGCTAAAAAAATTGAAATAAATGGTAACAAAATGGTAACGAAACAAATGAAAACAAAAACGATTTTTTTGCAAAAAATTCACAAAAAACAGAAACAAACTGAAACGGACCCCCTAAACGACAAACAACAAGCGAAACACCATTTTTTTTATTCGTGTCCATCTCTAATTATTATCACCATCAAAACAAAATACAAAATCTAAAATCATGTTCTAATCAGGTGGGGAAGACAAAGCTGTTCTGTCGCTCAAACAAGCTGGCTTTCTATCTTGTCCATTAGATACCACTGCTCTATTTGAGGGTTGACCATGAAACCTCCATAACTAATTTTGGCTATATTTCTCTTTTTGAAAAAAATATGAAGCCAAATTCATACACCATACTAAGAAATCAAAGGGGCCTTTTCCTTCCCTGCTCAAAGGCATTTTTATCAAAGGGACATTAAGAAGATGGTTCCCATAAAAATTCATTAGCTCCTGGTTACACTTGACCCATATTTGAAATAATACATTGAAATAAAGTAAATAGAAGGCCTCTGGGTGCAGGCTAATTGTAATACAGCACAACAGAGTGCAAGATTATATCTGATCACTGCCCTCCATGAACTATTCTTCAAGTGGGAAAGTGAAATATTTTGGGTGGGAGTCTCTTGGAAGACAATCTTCAGAATTCTTGCTTTTTCAGAAATGTATTGCTCTTCACATATACAGATAAGTATCCATGTAATGATTATAACATTAGCACAGTCTTATGTGGGGTTGACATGCCCACATCAGGCACTGTGGATTCAGTGGCTACAGGTTTGATTTAGAGACTGAAATTACAGTGAAGGCAATAGATCAGGAAAAAAAACACACACACCTCCCATCCCTATTATTTTAATTGGTTTTCTTTGTTTATAGACAACGGTTGTCTTTGAATGTAATGAGAGTAAGCTGGTATTATGAAAAGTTTTAAGGAGCCTCAAATTTTCCATGTTACTTTTTTTAAGAACAGGAAACAAGAATATAATTTACAAAAACATTTACAGGCCTTTTTCATAAGCCAGGGTTATTTGCACTTACGTACCACTTACATCTGTAAAAATTACAGACATGCGATCAAGCGTAGAACTACACACCAGATACAAAAACTCATCTGACTCAGTCCCATAATGAGCTATCCATTCTCCATTAATTTGCATAAATGACCTATTCTTTGTGCTTCTAGCAAACATATACCCTCCTGAAATGTATGTGATAAATATTTGTAGAATAATTTTGGATAGAATGTAGAACTTGGTTTAATATGTGCCATATTCTTTACTGGAAATCTGAAGTAAATACAGCAATACCTTGGCTTACTAGCATAATTCATTCCAGAGAAATGTTTGTAAACCAAAACACTATGTACTTTGACTTAGGTTGGTAGGAGGAGTTCTAATTTGCCTTGGATGGAAAAAATATCTTGATAATTCAACTAGTATTTAAGGTTTAATATGCTTATAAATTTACTTTAAAAATCACAGATGTATAGTTCTCTCAGAAAGCAGTTTTAAAGATATAAATAAAAAACAATAAACACTTCTACAATAAAATGACACCTAAATTTTGTATACTAAAAGGTTGAACAAAAATATAAAAACTGGTCAGCGTACATGGAATAAATAATAAAAGGCTTTTGTACTTTAAACATGTCTTTAAAATAGGGCACTCATACTGGAAATTTTCCAAGATACTTTGTCTTTCCTCAGTGCATGGTTTCATTGAGGAAGCCCACCATTTTCAAAATCATTCATGATTTTAAAGATGGCACCTTAAACTGACTGTGGAAACAGACTAGTAACTAACAGAAGAGCCCCGTGACGCAGTGGTTAAATGCCTGTACTGCAGGTAAAACTGTGCTCACGACCTGGGGTTCGATCCCAGGTAGCAAGCTCATGGTTGACTCAGCCTTCCATCCTTCCGAGGTCGGTAAAATGAGTACTAAGCTTGCTGGGGGGGGGGGGGGAAATGTGTAGCCTGCATACTGCAATTAAAAACTGTAAACTGCCCAGAGACTACTTGAAGTGGTATCGGGAGGTATATAAGCAGAACACTTTTGCTTTGCTAACAAAATTGGTGCGGAATAGGGAGTATATGTATGAACCAGTCATCACTCTGGGAACAGTATCTTGAGCCCAATGAAAACGTGCAACTGGGCTGTTTTGGGTTCTGAAACATGAACAAGAATTTTTCAGGAACTAGTTGAAGTGCTTTACTCCACTCTGATTTACAGAATAATAAAAGTTCAGAATGATAAAACAACAAAAAGGATGGTTAAATTTGAAAGATAACTTTTATTAAAGCATCTTTCAGTTGGATTTGAAAGAATGCTGCTACAAAACAAAGATAATGAAAATATATTGCAAAGACCATAAAGTAATAATTATTACAAAGGTATGTTCTTGTAACTACTTCTTCAACAACTATGCAGAAAAAAACACGAAAGCAAAGGAATAAAAGTGAGAAATACTCGGGAGTAGAGATGGGAACGACTTAGCGGTATTCCCGTTTCCATTTCCGTTACTCGTATCCGTTACTCTACGGAAACGGTAACGGGAATTACTCCGCCAGAATTCGAGCTCGAACCAACGAACAAACAATTTGGTCTGATTTGTCGTACTCGTTACTTGCATCGCGGCGATCGCGCAATGCCAAGCGGCACAGAAAAAAAGTTTTTAAAAGTTAAAAAAAAAACCCGATTCCCGGCCCTAAAAGTAGGCAAAAACTGTCTGAGGGCACCTACCAGGTGTTTTATTTGGGGGGGGTTTCCCCGCCCCCCTCTCCTTGGCTATTGCTACTGCTGCGCTGCTGGTACCAGGCTGGGAGGGCGCATCCATTTGCCATGCAGTGCGGGGGATCCAAAATTGCGACCGCAATATTTTTTTTGAAATCGTTGCCCAAAACCCCACCAAAGCACCACAGAAACATGCGAAAATTAGCTATTTTAAATGCTTGAATTTTTACAGTAGCAGCAGTGGGTTTTTCCTGCAAAAAAAAGTCTCCGTTGATTTTATTTTATTTTATTTTATTTTTTTACACCTGCGCATTCGCAATGATGGGCTCGCCCATGGGAGTGGACCATGCAAAGTTTTGGAGCCATTCCACCAATCGCATGGCCAGGTTTTGCTGACTGTACCAGGCTGGGAGGGCGCATCCATTTGCCATGCGGTGGGGGGGGGATCCAAAATGGCGACCGCAATATTTTTTTTGAAATCGTTGCCCAAAACCCCACCAAAGCACCACAGAAACATGCGAAAATTAGCTATTTTAAATGCTTGAATTTTTACAGTAGCAGCAGTGGGTTTTTCTTGCAAAAAAAAAAAGTCTCCGTTGATTTTATTTTATTTTATTTTATTTTATTTTATTTTATTTTTTTACACCTGCACATTCGCAATGATGGGCTCGCCCATGGGAGTGGACCATGCAAATTTTCCACCAATCGCATGGCCACTTGGCCAGGTTGACCACAGAGACTTCTGGGATGTGCCAATCGGGAATAAACAGCCCACTAATCGTAGCCCAAACCCGAACCCTAAGCCTAAGCCTAACCCATACGCCAGTACACTGTCCTTCTAAGTGGGTCAGAGGTGCACCCCAATACTCACCCTAACCTCACCCGTAACTAGCCTAACCCTAGCCCTTGCGCTAACCCGTCTTAACCCTAAGCCAGATCTACTTGCATTGCACTACATGCAAGTACGTGAGACACAGTGGGTGCAAAGAGTCTGCCAGTCCGTCACTTGTGGCTCTGGCTGACTCCTGCAGCTCCCTCCAGGAGCCCGCTACCCCCCCCAAACCAGTACTAACGACAACAAAGAAACAAAAAAATGAACCGACTAATTTTTGCGAAATTTCGCAAAAAACGGAAAAGAGCCGAAAGGGACTGCCTCCGACACACGACAACTCCGTCATTTTCCCTAGTCGTGCCCATCTCTACTCGGGAGTTGTGACAAGTGATAAATTATTCACTATCCTAAAATAATACAGATAAATGGGATTAAATTATATGGTTGGGTGTATGTGTTGGTTTTTCCTGCTTAAAAACAAAACACAGAAACAAAAATACCACAATGCATTTAGTAACTATAGTTTAACAAGACTTTAATTCCTCAGTAAACAGGAATTGAGCCCTCAGGATTGTGGCTTTTGAAATTAGGGTGTGTTTAGACTTGGAGGCTGCCCAAGCTCCTTTCACATCTTGAAGGAAAAGCGCCATGCCAGACATATGTAATCAGCTAAAAAAGTGATTACATTTTGATGAAAGATCATAAAACAAGTGCTCCCATATGTTTTAGACATCAAATAGAAGGTCTGAGAACGAGCACCACAATTTTTTCAGTGTGCACAAAAGAAAAAGTTTCAGATTTGACAATTAGCGCAATGTGTGCGAAGTAACAAAAATGGTCATGTAAAGTCAACAAGGACTCTTAAAATGTAGACCACTAAAACACTGGGTTTCTGTTCACGCATCTTTTAAAAACAGAAACAAAATATTTCCCTCATCTTGGAGGTAATGCTGGGGTTGACATAAGGGGGACAGAATATTTATTATGTTCATAGTTTTAACATTTTTCACAGTAGACTTGAACACCAATAATAATAATAATAATAATAATAATAATAATAATAATAATAATAATAATAATAATAATAATAATAATAATAATAGGTCAACTACAAATGGCGGCATTATTAGGAACAGCGTATATTCTACAAAGATATCTCCAGTCACCCTAGGCCAGTGGTGACAATCTTTTGGAGACCGAGTGCCCAAACGACAATTCAATACCCACTAATTTTTCGCAAAGTGCCAATGCAGCAATTTAACCTGAATTCAGGTGGCTGTGAAGGGGTGATGTTGGATGCCCACAGAAAGGGCTCTGAGTGCCATGTTTGTCACCCATGCCATAGGTTCGCCAACACTGCCCTAGGTTCTTGGAAAGAGCTCAATCATTCAAGAAGGCCAACTCCATCTTAACACCTGGCAGCTGTGTTATTCAGATGATGATGATGATGATGATGATGATGATGATGATGATGATGATGATGATTAATAATAATAATAATAATAATAATAATAATAATAATAATAATAATAATAATAATAATAATAATAATAATAATAATAATAATAAAAAATGTGTGTGCTGTCAAGTTGATTCTCATCTATGGCAACCTTTTTCAAGATTATCTAGGCAGAGACTATATAGAAGTGGTCTACCATTCCCTTGTTCTGTCGGTGCCCTGGGATTGTTGAGCTTGCCCAAGGCCATACAAGCTGTTCTGTAAGAGGCACAGTGGGGGATCAAACTTAAAACCTCTAGCTCTGTAACCAGATATGTAAATCACTATCCAGTCAACTTGACCTGAGCTAAAAAGAGTTTTATTTAAGCCACTATAATTAAGTTATATATTTTCATAGTACCTAATCTAGTCAAGGTGGTACTGGTAGCTGCCACTTAGTGAGGCTTGTTGCTTAAACAGTAACAGTAATAGATGTGCATCAGGTCCAATTGAACTGTGAATTAAATTCTAAATTTGGCTACAAATGATTGATGTCCAAATGGAAACTTCAAGCTGGTCGATTCAGACTTCCAAAGTGGACCAAATTTCATTAGCACCTTGTCAATTTGGAGAACACATAAATTCAGAGTGAATGCTGAAGCTGTATAGTATATCGCATAGCTGTATGCTGCCAGTTATAGTATTTCTTGTAGGAAGAGGAGTGATTAAAAAATCAGATATATTATTTTTCATTTGCTTATTCATCCTAAACTATCACCTAACCCTTTTTCAATCTCTTCCTACCAGGTGGTTTCCCAGATTCCTTTCTATAAAACCAAATACTTATTCCTTATACACCTAATACTTATTAGATTTGGCATTCTGTGCCAGATTGTTACGACTGAGTGTATTTTCTGCACATGATTAACAGGACAATAATAAATGATTCAATAATAAAAGGGGGAAACCATGCTTATTTTTGCTCCCCCAAGTGTGTCCCCATCAGGGGTAATGATTTTATTTCTTGGATTTCTATACCGCTCCCATTGGTGCCATAGGAACTAATTTGATGTTTCATTGCCATGACATCTTCCTTTTGAGATCTGGTGGGACTTTGCACATACGACTATAAATTTACAAAGACCTATCTTTGAAAAATGAATGTAAATTTATTTACAGTATCTTCTTCCCAGTTAGAATAGTAAAAATGTACTTTCACAGCCACACATTCACAGCCACTATAAATTAACTGTCTCTTCCAATCTCTCCTGTTCTGAAGCAAACAAACAAAAAAGTCCCTAAAACCACATAATTAGTACATGCCCATTGTTGACTTGCTACTCACATTCTCATAAAGGGCCTGGAGAGTCTCGAGGTCAACCACAGAGTTGTCCAAGTTCACAACAGCTGTGAAAAAGACAGATAAAAGTGAAAAGGGATTACATGTCAAGATAATGATCCACTGGAAAAGAAAAGACTGAGTACAATATTTCTTTATGACCCAGTGGTCATACAGCTTAACAGCTTAATGTCTATTAATGTCTTGGAAAGTGGTACATCTAAGCCTGCAGACAAGGATCCTGGTGGAGCCAGGTGTCAAATGTTAAGCAATTCATGTCCCCTTTCCCCTGAAAGACACACACCCCGGGATCCCAAGAGGATGGCAGAAGTCAAAGATCAGAGATAAGCTTCACATCACAGAATTTCATGGTCCAACTAAAAGCATTACAAAAAAGGCAGTGCACGTCTATTAGTGTCAAACGTATATACAGACAAATGCACAGACACACAGGAGACCTGTCAATGGTTGGGCTTCCCTTTTAATTGATTAATTTAATCAACAACCTTCAAAATACCTGAGAAGACTAAATCTTCTGTGCAGTAAAACCAAAGATATAGTACTGGAAAATAAATATTGTTTTTATTGCTGAGGCAACATTTTACACTAGACTACAGGGGTCCATTACTACCTCCCTTTTTCTGTGAGAATAATATACAGTTATAGTTAGTTATTTAAAAAGTAATTCTGATTCTCTGCACTTCAAAAGGGGGAAGCAGTGAATATGATTAAGAAGGATGGGGTGACCGATATTTAAACTTATTCAACAATAGCAAAGATAAAACAATTTGTTTATTTGATCAAGAAGGAATTCAATCTAGTTATGATTTTTAAAAGTTTGCCACAATGCTTACTTTTAATAAAGGGTTTTATAAAGATCAAGGTAAATTTTGTTCTTAATAAATGAAGGCACAATTGAGTTTTAATTGTGCTGACTTCAACTACACAAAATGCTTTCACACTGAGAGAGGAATACATGTTGGCTCTTGACATGCATCCACTCCAGCTGATTACAAGGTGCCACAATATACTTGGTAGGTTAATCATATCAGTAGTGGTTCATCTTTGAACCAGTCTTGTTATGGATCCCAAGGCGGTGAAAGAATACCTGATCAACTTTATAACTACAACACTCTATTATTATTATTATTATTATTATTATTATTATTATTATTATTATTATTATTATTATTATTATTATTATTATTATTATTATTATTATTATTATTATTATTATTATTAATTCAATTTATATACCGCCCATCTGACAGAAAGCCACTCTGGGCAGTTTACAATATAAAATAAACCGATTACAAAATACAGATACAAAAATATAATAAAAAGCAAAAAATATTACAAATGAAAAAGTAACTAAAACAACTACATTCATGAGGATCAAAGGTAAATAAGATAAGCTAATTATGGACAAGAATAGATCACTAAATCAATAAGGCCACATAACAGTTAATAACCAGGAGAAGCAGACTGAAATAATTAAGTCTTCAAAATTTTCTTGAAGATCAACAATGAGGGAGCCAGGCAGATCTTCAAGGGGAGTTGGTTCCAGAATCTAGGAGCTGCCACCGAAAAGGCCCAGTTCCTTGTTGTTGACTTGCGGGCCTCCCTCTGCGTCAGCACCTTCGAATGACCTGCCTGTCACAAACAAGTGACATGGGCAAAAACTCTGGGATAGGATTCACTCTGAAATATAGGAAGGTCCCAAACTGATTAGGGCTTTATGTGTCAACGTTAAGACCTTCAAGTCAGCAGCCAGTGAAGTGCAGCCAGAGTTGGGGTAATATGATGGAATGTTTTAGTACCCGATACTTGTCTGGCCGTAGTATTTTGCACCAGCTGGAGCTTCCACAGTAACTTACTAGGCAGCTCCACACAGTAGTCTAATCTCGAGACTACCAGTGCATGGACCAACATAGTGAGAGCGCCAGGGTCCAGGAAGGTGAGCAGCTGCTCAATCCACCTAAGGTGATAATGTGCAGTACGGACCACTAATGCCACCTGGGCCTCCATAGTGAGCGCTGGGTCCAGAATTACGCCAAAGCTGTGCACTTTATCATTCATGGGGAGAGTCATCCCCACAAACTGAGGGAGTTTCCAAACTTGCCAATACCAGGCAGCCCCACTTCCGTCTTGCCTGGGTTCAACCTCAGTCTATTCGTTCTCATCCACACCAGAACAGCACCCAGGCAGCAATCCAGGGACAAAATGGCATCGATTGCAGATGGAAAAAAATTGAGATATAGAGCTGGATGTCATCAGTGTATTGATGAGACAAAATCCCATACCTCCAAACAACCTCCCCCAGCACCCTCATATAGATGTTAAACAACATAGGGGAGATTATTGACCCCTGAGGCACCCCACAACTGAGGAACTAAGGGGTAGAAACCCACTGAGAGTGACCCATTAATTATTGTGGTGGCCCATTTAGTAGTCACTGGCCTAGTTGATTTTATAAGCCAGGCCGGGCAAGGGTCAAGGGAGGAGGTGGTGGCCCAACAGTGATTAAGGGCCCTGTGCACTTCAGATACTGGCTCTCCCAATGAGCTCTGTGAGTATATCCTGGCCCTCCTGGAATTTGGAAGGTGATGGAGGGAGGGAGAGAGGGAGGATGTGGGGAGGGTCAGACTGAGCATGTGGAAGAGCTGGCGTGTGGTTATATTCCTGTTGGAAGTGAAAGGGAAGAGAAAACCTTAGTTTTCATGTAGCCAGCCCTAAGGCACTTTCGGTAGGAAAAAATAGACCTCAACCTGTTCAAAGTTGGACAGCCCTGTCTTCAGGTAATGCATTTGGGTATTGAAATCTGCTTTTAAAACCATCTGAAAATACTTATTCTGAATGTCTGACAGCATCTCTCCCTTGAGGAGAAAGATCAACTTCTGTGTTGAGCTTTATGTGAGATATTTCTTGAAAATGGGACATTTTGCAAAACACTGCTCCCCCGTACTCCTTCCTTCAGTTATGATGTGGTCAAAGCAAGCACATGCACTCCAGCAGCATATGATCTTTTGAACACGAGGCACGTTACCTTCTGAAAACGTATGTCTAGTTTATTGCGATATTGTATATGGCATTTACACATAAAACAGAACAATGTACTTCCACCATGTAGTGAAGATCTTCTAAGAAGGATGAGACTCAATGCACATTTCCCCAGAAGCACTAAATTGGCAAGAGCTCCAGCATCTTGCCAAATCTTTCCTAAGTAAGATCCTCTGAAATGTGGTCATGAGAGGTCCAAAACATAAGGAAGGATATTTGTACCTGAGAGACATTTCCCATTGCTAGGGCTTTGCTAATCATTTTGGATAATCTTTTTAATTTTATGTGTAAGGCTTTATTCTTTAAATGTCTTAAATTAGCTGTTTTTGTTGTTCATTTTGATAACCACTTTGACGTTCTCTTGAGATGGAAAGGCAGTCAATGATGACCACCAGCGCATCTCCCTCTCTGTTTCCTCGTTTTTCTCGTTTCTTCCATTTAGCTTTCCTTTCTATGCTTTTTATTTACTGTACATACATTTCAGGCAACATGGGAATCAAGGCAAAAGCTAGCGGGCATTTCCACCAGCAACCTCTGACAGAATCATGACATCAGATTACTTGATCCTCTATAAATCAGTGCCCTTCCCTGTTGTTAAATGACTCTCTGTATACACCTCAAGATTAGAGACAATATAATTCATGCTCATTTGTTTCTCGTTCCTGTAAAGCATTCAGTGATAAAATGGTGTCTGGGACTCATCACGTTTCCCCCCTTCAGGTCTGAAACATAATTTTAGTTACAGTATAATAAAAGAAGATATAAATAAGGAAAGGCTAGTCCTGATTGCACTAAGCAGGGTCCACTGCATGTGTAGAGACAGGAGGGAGGGAATTAGCAAAAGAAAATAACACTCATTCTTCTGGGAAGAGGCTAATTTCCTAAGACAATCAAGTTCATTCTTGCATATTTTTCCCAAACCTTTTGTTTTGTCTCACTTAGTCCCTTTCCTGCTTCAAAATACTTTTCTGTGCAGAACCTGGTTTCTACCTTAACTGGAAGTAACATGTAATCGGTTATAATTGGTTAGCTCTTTTAAAAAAAAAGAACCTTCCAAAATCCAATACGTACATTTTTTAAAAATGCAACTTCACAAAAACACCAAACTACCCTTCTCACTTGAATGCAGACTTGAATTACAGCCACCACTAGTGAGTTCTGCATTCAAGGGAGGCGGAAAGCTCAGATAAAATTAGATGCCGTGACAGCAGCTTTTCAAGTATAAAGGGCTCAACCAGTTTCAGACTTTATAAATAAAACAAACACATCCTAAGTCAAAAGAGACTTAATATTCGCTGGGCATGGTATAGTGGCTGCCATGTTAACACCCTCTGGGCTAGCTGCAGCTTCTTGGTCATCCAGGGAGATTTTATTTATTTACCTTATTTTTATGCTGCCTTTCTCCTAATAAGGGGACTCAAGACAGCTTATGGTATTAAAAATATTATTAACAATGCAGTAAGATATTCATTAAAAACAAATTAAACTATAAAAGTGATTATAATTCATTATATAATTAAAACAGTTTAAATGTTAAAAATGGTCTTACTTAAATATGGCTTTGGGGGACTGTAAGGGTTCGATCCTCTCAAGGGTCAGTTCCAATTCATAAATGAAGTCTGAGTCAGGTTGCGATTGAACATTGAACGGATTTTTATTAACTGGAACTGCATAACAACTTGAAGATACATTCTCTTCAGGCACTTGTGCTTGTTTCAATAACTTAGACAAATCAACAGGCTCAAATAAAGGTTCTTCTAAATCTAACTGAACCGGACTATATTCTAGAATCAATCCCCTTAGCGATAAGGGCGACCGACCGTCCCCTGCCCCAAGCATTGAGTGCTGCAGCACGGGTGTCTTGCCCACTGTGCGACTGGATTCTCTGTGTTGGGCTTTCTCCATTCTGCCTGGAACTTTTCACTGGTCTCCGGCCACCTTAGAGGTTTGACCTTGACTGACCACCTGAATTCCTCAGGCTCTCTCTTTCTCCATTTCTTCTCCTCCTCCTGAGGGAAGCTGTTCCCTGTCTGACAGCTCCTGTCAGTTACTGGTTGCCTCCAATGGTCACCTGTCGCCGCTCCCCCTCAGGCTCCACCCACTCATCACTCTCGCCCGCGTGCCTGTCACCTTTCTCACGCGCATCCTCCGCTACCCACAACACCTCTTCATCAGGTTTATTTACATTCTTCTGCGCTTTCATACTGATTTCTCTCAAAGCTACTGCGATCTCTCTCTCTCTCTTCGGTCTCTTCCGCAATCTTCCACTCTGCAGGTGGTCTCTCAGACGGCTCACTATTGCTTGACCTCTCACAGGGACCCAGTCATGATTGTTAAAAACCTTCCTGAAAATGGGAGTCTTCAGCTGTCAGCAGAAGAATAGAAAGGAGGACACCCACCTGAACTCCTAAATAGAGATGGGCACGACTTGAAAAAATTTTTTTTCGAGTTGTCGTTAGTCGGGCCGGTTCCGTTTCGGGTCGTTTCCATTTTTCGCGAAAATTTGCAAAATTAGTCGGTTCGTTTTTTTGTTTTTTTGTTTTCGTTAGTACTGGTTTTTTTGGGGGGGTAGCGGGCTCCTGGAGGCACCTCTGTGGGGTGGGTGCCTCCTCTGGCCTGCTATAAAAGGAAAGCGGGCTCCTGGAGGCACCCGTGGGTGCCTCCTATCCTCACCCACTAGGAAGGGGAAGCAGGCTCCAAGAGACCCCTCAACATGGGGGGTCTCCCCTCCTCACCTGCTGCTGCAAAATGGCATGCATATCCATATGGATATGCATACCAGTTGCAGACAGTGAGACCAGTGAGTGAACCCAGAGCCACAGGGTGATGCCTAAGGCTCTCGCACCGCCATGTCTCACAAGGGAATCGTACTTGCGTGTAGTGCAATGCAAGTAGATCTGGCTTAGGGTTAAGGTGGGTTAGTGCAAGGGCTAGGGTTAGGCTAGTGACGGGTAAGGTTACGGTGGGCTAGTGGGTTGCACCTCTGGGTGCCTCTCTGACCCACTAAGAAGATAGTCTGTGACGTATGGGTAAGGAGTCAAGGATTAGGGTTAGGGTTAGGGGGCTAGGGCAGGTTTTAGGGGGCTTTTTGGCACATCCCAGAAGTCTCCATGGCCAATTGGCCATGCAATTGGTGGGATGGCTTCAAAAATTTGCATGGTCGTCCACTCCCACATGGCTGGCCACTCGGCCAGCCCATCATTGCGCAGGTGTAAATAAAATAAAATAAAATAAAATCAATGGAGGACAGAGGAGGAGAGGAGAGACATTTTGTTGCAAGAAAAAACCCACTGCTACTGTGAAAAATCTGGCAGTTTATAAATTTTCGCGTGTTTCTGTTGTGCTTATGTGTTTTTGGACCACGATTTCAAAAACAATATTGCGTTCGCCGCCCCATTTTGGATCCCCCGCCCGCACCGCATGGCATGGCGAGTCCGGCTGCCCAGGACGGGGGGAGGCGGGACCCCCCCTCCAGAAACCCCCCCTCCAGTAGGTGCCCTGCGCCCTTAGTCAAGCAGGCATTTTTCTGCCTGCTTTTTTGGCCCAGGAATGGGTGGGGGGAGAGTTTAAAAGTTTTTTCCTGTGCCGTCCGTGCCGCTTGCTTGTGCTTTAATTGCGGCGGCCGGCGGCGAGACTGGGCTTTTTGCTGGCTGCGAGCCTGCGGCGAGTCCCACCAGAGCAGCCCAGGATGGGGGATGGGGGGGGAGGCCGGGGACCTCCAGAAACAACCCCTCTGGTAGGTGCCCTGAGGCACGGCAGGCATTTTTCCGCCTGCTTTTTGGCCGGGAACCGGGTTTTTTTAACTTTTAAAAACTTTTTTTCTGTGCCGCGTGGCATCGCACGATGCAAGGAACGAGCACGACAAATCAGACCAAAATTGTTCGTTCGTCAGTTCGAGCTTGAAGTCTGGCGGAGTAATTCCCGTTGCCGTTTCTGTAGAGTAACTGAACCGAGTAACGGAAACGGAAACGGGAATACCGCTAAGTTGTGCCCATCTCTACTCCTAAAGCAATGGTGTCCAAACTTTAGCCCTCCAGATGTTTTGGACCTCAACTCCCACCCTCCTTTGTCATTGGCAGTACAGGCTTGGAATTCTGGGAGTTGTGGTCCAAAACATCTGGAGGGTCAAAATTTGGGCAGCCCTGTCCTAAGGGATAGCATTCTATAACCTGGATATCTTTGGTAGTTCACAGTGGGGTAATCTAGCTGTACAGGCTTATGTCTGAAAATTCATGCCCAGGTAAATTTCAAGAAAAAGTGGATGGGTGATTCTGACCCCTATTCTGTTCTCTACTGTAGCTTGTCACTGAGGTGTGTTTTTTGACATAGTTTACCATGGACTTTACCTGTTACATGTAACAAGAACAACATGTAACTGTAACATTACTTTTTGGAGTAAAAAGGACATAAAATAATGTTCTATGATCTGAGTTATTTAGTTTTCTAATGAACCTAAGTAGTAAAAAAATGTAGATATTAAAACATTAATTACAAACACGGATAAGTAATGACACAGAATCACAAAATAGCATACATGTTGTTGTGAGCAATGTGTATGGAAGCAGACTAGAACAAATCATTACCTAGTAAAATTTCAGCTCAGTAAGACCACTCAGTATAATGTACCAAACAAAAGAAATGATTTTAAAAAATGCTACCAGCATAAAGCAACAATGGGGTAACAAGGCAAAATATATAATCACTTATTGTAATTTTCTAAATCCAGTTCTAGCAGATACAGCTTATGTGTAAAATTAATTATCCATTTCTTCCTTATAGCTGTTGTGAGTTTTTCGGGCTGTTTGGCTGTGTTCTGGAAGTTTTTCTTCCTAAAGCTTCGCCAGATTCTGTGTCTGGCATCTTCAGAGGGCAAGGAGTTCAGGCAACCCCTAGTTCCAGAACATGGCCAAACAGCCCCAAAAACTCACAACAGCTTTCAGATCCCAGCTGCGAAACCCTTTGAGAATACATTTCTTCCATCTTTATTCCCCACTGTGCCTCCTTGAGAAAGGTTGGACTCAACTTGATGATCCATTGTGTCCCTTCCAGCTCAAAGGTATTAAATAGGTCACAGTTTGGGCCATGAAAGCTCAGTATAAGCAATGTGATCCTGTGGGTGCCATTAGGCAATTGGAGCCTATATGTAGCTCATTTGAATCATGAGACCCAGATGAGTCAGGGACACCCTCTGCGGCTGAATCGAGCCGCAGTCAACTGCAAGTGTCGGGATCAGGTTTTAGGTGGCTGCGACAGGGCAAGGCTGTTACTTACACATAATGGCTCAGCCTTGTTGGTACAGGGAGGAGGCCACGAGCAGCTCCTTTCTGTTGACCTAGGTTACATACTGTGTGGCCACGCTGCCTGTCAGGGTTACTTAAAGACTTAATAAAATTGTGGCTGTTTCATCTCATCATTTTTGTCTTGTCTATTTATCTCCTGGCTGGAAGGAGCATGTTTTATGTTTTTATACCTCTGTTCTATGCATGAGTAGGGTTTTGATGCATTTTTCTTAACAAAAAATGAACAGACGTATTTACAATTATACAGCTATTTGTTTCAGTTTTGCTATAATCATCAACAAATCATTTTTAAAAATTGCTTCGATTTATTACAGGTTTTATTCCTGAGACTTGTCTGATATTGTCGTGGCACACATGGAACATGATCTACCATGGAAATCAGATAAACTAAGGGAAGGATGATTATGAAGATACAATGGGATAAGCAACTGCATAAAAACAGTGTTTTAGAAACTCTCTGGTGGGCTCCACTCCTTGTCTCAAAAATGCTGGCATTTTAAAAAAATAAGACATAGCTTCTGTTCTAAATTTAAGATTACCTAGGAATGAGTTTGAGAGCAATGGAACACTTTTGTTTGAATGCCTGAACAAGATAAGAAAACGTCTGGCAAACGCAGTGGTGCCAGGCCTGTGTACTTTAAACAGTACAGGTATGTAGGCAAATGCATATTTCTGAGAGCTGCTTATAATTTAGGTTGGAAGGACTTTAGGAGAACAACTGACAAATTTGTGTGGGAAGAAGCTGGAAATATAAAAACTAATATTCTACTTACATAGTCATACTGTTATACAAACCATTGGCGGCAGGGGGGCGGGGAGCAGGATCAGGATTGGACCCATTCTTACCTTCCTACCCATCGTATAAAATGTAACATATAAAGCAAACGTGTGCAGACTAGGAACAGATTGACAAAACTGTGAGATACAATAATGTATATAATTAGGGGTGCTTAGATTTGTGCTTTAAAAATAGGTTTCCTACGAAACCTGCTCTGCATTACTTGAACTCTGTGAATAAGATATGCTGACCTCAGCTATAATAGTCTTTTTAACAGCCAAGCTATACAGCTACTGCTACGCCCATTAATGATAGGACCTTTTGATGGTCATTTATTCATGATGATGATGATGTGCCATCAACTCAATTCTGACTTATGTTTACTCTTTTCATGGTTTTCCAGGTAGACAATAAAAAAGCAAAGTGTTCTGCTTATACAATGGTACCTCAAGTTACAAACGCCCCAAGTTAGGAAAAAATCATGGTATGAAATCCACGGGAAAATTTTGAGTTACAAAAAAAGCCTGTTTTTTTTTCAAGTTACGAAAGGGAAAAGGAAAGGAAAGATTCCTTTTCAAAATGGTTCCTGCTTGTTTGCAATAGCAATACTGCTATGTGGACACCCGATGATAGTGCTGAAATTGGGAAGAAGAAGCTGCCATTTTGAAAAGGGAAGCTGAGAACCGGGGCTTTTGTTTTCTTGAAGTGCCCATTTTGGAAATATTTGGCACCATTTGGGGGGGCTTTTTGGGACTTTGATGGATTTCTCATGTGGTTATAAGGTAAATTTGCTCATCTTCTGTTGTTTCCTTGCCTGTTAACTATGCTTTTTGCATTCTTGGGAGTGTGGGTGATTTCCCATTTGGAACAAATTAATCCATTTCCAATGCAGTTCTATGAGAAACCCTGTTTCCAGTTAAGAAAATTCATTTGGAACAGATTAATTTTGTAATTGGAGGTACCAATGTATACTGCCCCATAGTGCTTAAAACACTCTCTGAGCTGTTTACAATTTAATTATGCAGGCTACACATTGCCCCACCCCTGGCAAACTGGGTACTCGTTTTACTGAACTCGGAAGGATAGAAAGCTGATTCTACCACAAGCCAGCTACCTTGAATACCCAGAAGTGGTTGACCATTCTCTTCTTCTGGGGTCCCCTTGGACTGTACAGCATGGCCGAGACCACACAGGCTGCCTCTTCAACCAGGAGGCACAGTGGGGAATTGAACTTCCAGTCTCTGGCTCCATAGCCAGAATCACTGAGCTATCTAGCCAACCATTAATTCATAGGTTTGCCATAAGCTGGAAATGACTTGAAGGCAATCATCAACAACCAACTGCAGCTGCTGTTTCCTCTGTTTGTCCTACTCCTTAACAGTTCTATAATGTTGACGTCTGGGTGAAAACAAAATGTCTTCCAGGCTTCACGCACGCTCCTCCCATACAACCATTTAGCAATGTGGTGTTAAAAATTAAAATAGCACAACTGTGTCACATACATTATAAATGTTGCTATCTCTTCCACAAAACTAGGATAATTGTATATAACAGATCATTATATTGAAAATATATATATGATGAAAATTAACTACAGCTGAGACAAGGAGGATGCTCAAAGATATGCTGTAACCACTTGAGGTTTCTAAACCAAAGATAAACCTGTGGTTGTAGGTAGTCTTGCAGCTCTTCTAAAATCATGTTATTATTTTTGAGAAGCAATTATTGTTTTTTACTGATAAAAATACAAGGAAAAATACCAGTACAAGTCCAGCCATCGGTCTAAAATGATATTCATAGACTTTTTTTTTTGGAGATGGCAAAAAATGGTGTTTCAGGGTGCTATGAGGAATATCCTGGTGTAAGATTAAGTAAATATGCTGTGCACACTCCCCCATGGGGGAGGTATATCCAGAGGGGAAATTTCATATGGTAGAGAGTATATGCACGAAAAAGAAAGCAGCATTTTAGGGGATCCTGTATGCTCACGAAGTTCTTGTCTGTAGCAATGATATTACATTGATATAAGTTTTAAATAAAATGTTATAAAATAGAAGTATTTTTTTTCAGTATAAACATTTCCGACGCAGGCATCTTGAGTAAACAGGCTTATATAAATTCAAAGACATACGTTACTGATTAAATCAGCCAAAACTTCATACACCTATACAGTTTGTTTATAAAATGTGTGCAAGTTAGATTCTTAGAGAACAAATACATTTTGTTTGAGTCAGTGTGTCGCCTTCTTGTCTGGGGAACAGGAGGAGGGGGGGAATGAGCCCTGCACTGTAATCCTTTCAGAATAAAATGTTTAAATGCAAACATGATTGCTATTGTAGACTGTTTAATCTAGAGAGATTATATTACAATTCTATTTTTGAGAGGTGTGTTGATATGACCATGCAGAGTCCTTGAGTGCGTCTTTGAAATATTTAGATAAGATTTATTTCAATTTGGCAAGTGATAAAAACATGAGTGAAGAAAATAGGTGGGTCCAAAACAGCATGACACTGTTTTGTCCACAGGTTTACCTTGATGGGTTCTATCACAACATATATTCGGCAAGGAGAGTTAAATAATATTTAATAACTTTTCAAGGCAGAAAAAAATTAACCCAGCACAAATTTGATCCAGTACATATTGTACTGCTAAGTACTTGCTCGATACTTCTTATAGAGATTTGCAACAGTAGATATAAACTATCAAAATGTTCTCTTTCCCTCTCTAAAGAAGCTCTGAGATCAGGTAGCCACAGAAATGATTAAAAAATAGTTAAAATAAGGAACCTTACTATCAATTCTACACAGATCATTATACAGTAACCCCCCCATCTATTGTGGGCGTTAGGGACCCATCTGACCCACAATGATTGAAAATCTGCAATATGTGGATGCAGGTCGGGTGGGGCCTGGGGAGGCGGCACACAAACTTTAAAATGCCTTTAAACAACGGAGCCAAGCACTTGGCTCCATTGCTTAAAGGCATTTTAAACATTGCACACCACTCCCCGGCTCACTGGCACTGGGGTGGTGAAACAAAAAGTTTTTCTCCCCCACCCCAGTGGCAATGAGCTGGAGCCCGGGGGTTCAGTAAGGGGGGGGGAGGTTTAAAAAGCTTGGGCTTTTAATACACATTTTCCCTTCTGAAAACAAACAAACAAACAAACAAACCTCCACAATATGTAGCATTTTAATTTTAGCTGATTCAAGTCACATTGTTTTTGAATCACTTCCTGCATTCCTACTGGAGTAATTGAAATGCTCCCTTTAAAAAGGGACTGTAAATTGACAATGGGCGTAAGTCAGTAAAGAAAATGGGTTACTAACATAAATGGCTCTGTGATGGCCATTTACTTTAACTTTCTCACTCAGAAAACAGTAAGAGTTTTGGTTCAATTAGAAAAATAAGCTTGTAGTTTGGAATTCGCCATGTGAACGTGAAACTCAGAGTGTTTTCTTTTCCACCCCGCAAAAACTTATCAATTAACAGAGCTGGCAGAAGATGACGTGAAGAAGATGGACAATGATTCTTGTCCCAATTCTTGAATAGCAGCAGCATAAAAATGAAACCCTCCCCTTCCCCCAGTGCAGCTGAAAGGAAGAAAGCTTGGGAGTGTGATTCATTTTTGGAATTCAAAACAAATTATTGAGCTCAGAAATATGTATTTAGCACCAAATTTTAAGTAATGGATCTTAAGGTTTTTTGTGTGTGTATGTTTGAAGGGTCTCCTTAAGCCTGAATTGCCTTGACTAATAAATGGAACATGAAGCTGACAATACATATAATGGAGAGGCACAAACAAAACAAACAAGAAACAAACCTATTGCAATATATTCTGTATGCACAGATTTGTTATTTCAATACAGTAAAACAAGGCAACAGGCTCAGAAGGATTACAGTAATTCACAGTCATTATGCTATATATGTGTAATTGGTATTAACTCATGAACTAAACTGAAATGAGTCATTTGTCAGGTAAGTATACATACCCTGCAATGCATATGTCCATGACAGAGAATTATTTTACAATGTTTAAAAGAAAGATAATAAGCTTGGGGAGAAAAAAAAGCCTTCACTAGACATGTAGCATCTCAGTTATTGTAACAACAGGAAATATTTTTCTGCCATGATATCAGCATTAATCGTCATGTTACAAAAGCCTATTTTATCTACTGACACATTAAAGCTTTGTTATTGTTGTTGTTCAGTCATTCAGTCATGTCCGACTCTTTGTGACCCCATGGAGCAGAGCACACCAGGCCCTCCTGTCTTCCACTGCCTCCTGGTGTTTGGTCAAATCCATGTTTGTTACATCGATGCCACCATCCAACTATCTCATTCTCTGCCGTCCCCTTTTCCTTTTGTTTTCAATCTTTCCCAACATTAGGGACTTTTCCAAGGACTCCTCGCTCCTCCTGATGTGGCCAAAGTACTGGAGCCTCAGCTTCAACATCTGTCCTTCCAGGGAACATTTGGGGTTGGTTTCTTTCAGGATGGATAGGTTTGATCTCTTTGCAGTCCAGGGGACTCTCAAGAATCTCCTCCAGCACCACAGCGCAAAAGCGTCAATTCTGTGGTGATCCGCCTTCTTTATAGTCCAACTCTCACTCCCATACATCATTTGCTGGGGGGGGGTAATGTGTAGCCTGTATTACTGTAATTAAAAATGTAAACCGCCCAGAGACTACTTGAAGTTGTATGGGGTGGTATACAGTGGAACCTTGACTTACATACTGCTTGACTTGCATCATAATTGACTTGCAGCAAGAAGGGGCCTGTTTGACTTGAGTCACACGCTTTTACTTACATCTCGGAGCCCCGGCGCAAGGCACCAGAATTGGGTGGCAGCCACAACCCAGCATCGCGGCTGCCACCTCCAAACTGCTCCTGCCTTCTTCCCCTCCTCCGGCAGCAGCGGCTTCCGCGAGACCAGCTCAGAGCACCTGGAGCTGGTCCTCAGCCTCACCGAAGCCGCCGCTGCTGCCGGAGGAGAAGAAGGGCCGGGAGCTCGGGGCTGGCCTCGCTGGTTAGACAGTCGGCTCAGTCTTGTAAAAAATCTGGCTGCAGAAGTCTGGTCCACAATGGAAGCATTTTACTTGGGGAATTGTAAAGTTGTGGGACTCTAATGGTAAGCATAGAGTTGTTCAGAACTTGGAACGTCAGGTTAAAAATCAGTAAAACTTAAATGTTAGACATTTTTCTATGAACATTAAAAAGTGGAGGTGTATAATTTGTGGACTATAATTCCACTGCCTCCTCCTCTCTTTGAAGAGACATTTCATTTACATCCCCAGAAGGAATCTCCTATCCCAGTCAAATTTGTGTTAAATTGCTGTTTTCGGGGGTCTTTTTCATCATCTGGAACGGATTAATCTGCTTCCCCATTACTTTCTATGGGAAATGTTCGTTTGACTTAAGTCATGTTTGACTTAAGTCTAGATCACTGGAACGGATTAATGACGTAAGTCAAGGTTCCACTGTATAAGCAGAACTCTACTGGGAAAAAAAACAGCTTTGACTATCCGGTCCTTAGTCGGCAAAGTGATATCTCTGCTCCTTAAGATGCTGCCTAGTTTGTGGTCATCACTTTCCTCCCAAGAAGCAGGCATCTTTTAATTTCATTGCGGCAATCACCATCTGCAGTGATCAAGGACCCCAAGAAAATAAACTCTGTCATTGCCTCCATTTCTTCCCCTTTTATTTGCCATGAGGTGATGGGACCGGTGGCCTTGATCTTAGTTTTTTTTTATCTTGAACTTCAGCCTATTTTTTTCACTCTCCTCTTTCACCCTCATTAAGAGATTCTTTAATTCCTCCTCACTTTCTGTTATCAGAGTAGTATCATCTGTATATCTGAGGCTGTTGACATTTCATCCGGCAACCTTAATTCTGGTTTGTGATTCATTCAGTCCTGCCTTTCGCATGATGTACTCTGCCCGGGCTTTTAAAAAACCTTTTCCACCATCCCCCAAACCCCGCCAGCCAGCTGATCAGTGTTGGTGTGTGTGGGGGGGACCTTTTCTCCCCCACCCAAGCACCCACGAGCTGGCAGGTGGGTTTTGGGGGAGGGGAATTTTTTTTAAAAAGCCTGGGCTTTTAAAAAAAACTTTTTCCCCCTCTCCCCAAGCCCCACCTGCCAGCTTATTGGCATTAGGGTGGGGAAAATTTCTCCCCATCCCAGCACCGATCAGCTGGCAGGTGGGGCTTGGGAGGAGGGGAAAAAGTTTTTCCCTCCACCACTTTCCAGCCCCCCCCCCAAACCATTTCATTAAGTGGCTCGTTTCATATGATTTTTTTTGAAAATTTACCCAGAAGCCCGGTTGATTTCAATGGGATTTTCCCACCCTGCTGCTGCCTCTCTTACATGCTGTTCTTTCGCTTGGTACATCTTTTGCACAGGTCCCTCAGCACATGTTTGAAAGTGAGCATCTCGGGGCAGTAACTTTTTAGGTTTGCACAAGTTTTGCATAGGCTGCTGCCCCTTACTTGACTTTCATAGGATGAGAGAGATTAAAAACTGAAACTGAAAAGAAGGAGTCTATCCTGGAGGGATCCTCCCTTCTTCCTGCTCTGCACCTGGTGGCATAGGCTTCTCTTTCTCAGCTTCGCTATTAAATCTCTTTCATCCTATGAAAGTCAAAAATTATTCCAGATGCTGAGAAAGTCTTTGCCTCTGCCTCTTCCAGCACCTGCCAATTCCAGGGCAAGAGCATGGGCTCCTCTATCTCAGTGATGACGAACCTTTTAGAGACCGAGTGCCCAAACTGTGATTCAGAACTCACTAAATTTTTGCAAAGTGCCAATACACCAATTTAACCTGAATACAGGTGGCTGTGAAGGGGCGATGTCAGGTGCCCGCAGAAAGGGCTTCGAGTGCCACCTTTGGCACCCGTGCCATAGGTTCGCCAACACTGCTCTATCTCCTTTTTCTGCAATTTTGGGTTGGAAAAGTGTATACTTGGGAGTGTCTTATCGATGGGAAAATATGGTAGCATATATTCACCTTTTTACTTACTTGGAAGAACCATAGTGAGCAGAAGGTGAGTGGGGAAAAAGGATTTCTAACTTTTGTTAACAATGAAAAATAGTATTACTGTACAGTGGTACCTCGGGCGTTTATACACGACCCCTAAGCTGCGCTGCAAATGGCTCCCAGCTCCGGAGCTTAGAAATGTTTCCCCACCAGCTTCGGAGTTTGCAGACAATTAAGTGCGACCCTGCCCACTTTAGCGCGACCCAGCGCACTTTTCTTGTACCTTCTCTTTGGAGGTGAAAAATCTTTGATGCGGTGCAACGATAGTGAGTGCGGGGCTCTCCTCGCTTCTGTTTGCTGCTTTTTGGCTCCCGCCCCTTTAAGAGCTACTTTTACAGAGACGAGGGGGTTGGACTTGATGGCCTTAAAGAGACGAGAGGCAGAACGAGGTGAGCGGCATGCTTTTCTTTCTCTTTTTCTCCCTCCCTCACGCAGCCAGCAACCAGGAAGTGCGGAGGGGGGTGGGGACAGAGGAAGAGCGACGAACCCCTAAGATCTCTGGTCCGAATTTAAGTGGCCAGCGGATTTTAGGGGTCCTGTAAAAAGGCCCTAAGGCCCTCTTGGCCATTAAGGGATGACAGCACTGGTTGACAGCCCTTTCTTCATTTCATATAAATCTTTGCCTCTCTCTCTCTCTCTCTCTCTCTCTCTCTCTCTCTCTCTCTCTCTCTCTCTCTCTCTCTCTCTCTCTCTCTCTCTGTGTGTGTGTGTGTGTGTGTGTGTGCGCGCGTAAAAGTTCTTTTGGAGAAGCTTGTCTTCTGCGTTTTCTCTTCTGTAGCAGAGCTTCCTAACCTTGGGTCCCAAGATGTTCTTAGGCTACAATACCCTGAAATCCTTGCCAGCGAAGCTCATGAGGAAGGTTTCTGGGAGTTTTAATCCTAGAACATCTGGGTCTCCAAGGTTGGGGACCCTAGTACCATAGAACGATGCACACTGAGTTATGGTGCTAGGTAGCTATACAAAAGTGCACCTTGGAAACCATTGTTCCCCTATATACTGTAGCCATAGTGAGGACAATAATAATAGATGTGTGCCATCAACTCATTTCTCATTTACAGCAATTCTTTTCAGGGTTTTCCAGATAAAGAGTGTTCAGAGGTGGTTTAGGGTTCCCTTCTTCTGGGTGTATCTTGGGAATGTGCAATTTGTCCAAGGCCACACAGTCTGACTCTCCTGGAATTCACAGTGGAGAAATGAATTCTCAACATCTACCCAACTGGTCAGAAATTTGATTGAAAGCCTGCACTCTGCCTGTAAGAGGGAGTGGGAATTCCCTCCTTCACTTTGCAATGCTAAGAACTGCCCTGTTGGTGGGAGGGATTAACTGAATCCTCGTGTCTGTGTCCTGTAGCTCTGGCCAGTGCACAAAACAGAACCCTGCCGTAACTCTTGCAAAACCGGAATCATGACTTAATCTCTTTAATCCCAAAGTTGTTTTTCTGATGTAAATGCTACCATGTGAGCAAAGAGGGAGACCACTGTATGAAAAGGGGAGCAGCAGCATTTCTAAATGTTGCCCATAATGCAAAACTCCGCTTCTGTGTAGTAATAATCCAGTCTGGTCTTGTTTGGATTATGAACAAATTAACCAAGTAAACCCAGACAAAACACAGCAGCCAAACCATTCTTTTTAAAAAAATGTTCTACAATTCCTATTTTCAAGTCTTCCAGTGCATTTTATTATTGGGAATAGACTGCCATTTTCTATTGTGCTCATTCGTGGTGATTTACAATTTGGACTGGTTAAAACTATAGGAAATCTAGGCTGTTTCTGTATTAATATTTTGGAATAGTGAGAGGAAGCAAGGCCAGGCAATTCTTCACAAAGCCATAAATAAGTAAACAACTTATCATTCTTGATGTTTCATGAATTGTTAGAAAACCTAAATTTTCACTACATCCTCCTTTAAAAAACTCAGGCAACATTTGGTTGTGATTACATTATTCAATTTTGAGTCAGAATATATGTTAGCTCTTTTAATGTGGACCTTATGAGATTAAGGTGAGTGATGCTGTGGTTGTCCTGTCATTGTGATATTCCTGTAAATTTTTATTTGTTGATTAACCTGCATCTTATAACTACATTATTGAATTTGCTTGGTGTCCAACGTGTTTTTGTTTTAGTCATACTAAAAATACAAACAATAACAAAAGAAAACATACATAAAGAAAGCTTTAAAATTGAATTTGAATATGTGTTCCATTATTGAATTAAAATAAAATACCCTGCAAATTACAGTCTGTGGTTTTAGTACATCAGCTCAAATATAGTAAACTTGTTCATGATGTCATTTGGACATGATGTTCTGTTGCTCAATACAAACATCAAGGTCATTCACAAAAGCCTGTTTCCTACTTACAAGTTTGGGCAAGTTCTTTTGCATGTTGTGCATATCTTTGGATAAATTTCATTCCTGCCATCATCTTTCTATAATATACAGTGGTACCCCGATTTAAGAGCAGCTCTACTTAAGAGCAATTCAATTTAAGAGCAGAAAACTGTTGTCGTTTTAACTGCCGCCTTACAAATTTTAGATATGGTCTGTTTGACTTACAAATATATTTTTTTCATTTTTTTATTTTTTAACTTATTTTTTCAATTTGTTAGATAGGTACCCTGACTTAAGAGTAGTTCGACTTAAGAGCTTGATTCAGAATGGAATAAATTCGTAAGTTGAGGGGCCTTTTCACACGACCCCTAAGATCCGCTGGTCCCTTAAATTCGGACCAGAGATCTTGGGGGTTCGTTTCTGTTCCTGCGTCCCCACCCCTCAGCACTTCCTGCTCCTGTCGGCGTGAGGGGAGGGAGGGGGAAAAAGGACAAAAGAAGCCTTTACTAACCTGCCGTCTGCTAGCGAAGTTGCCACGAGGAACCCTTACTTCCTGGTTCCTTCTCCCGAGGGGCTCTTTTAGGGGGATATAGGCAAAAAAACATTTTACAGACAAAAGCGAGGAGAGCCCGGCACTCTTATCCGCATCAAATATTTTCCACCTCCAGAGAGAATATTTTGCAGCCATTTGCAGAGGGAAATGTTTTATAGTGTGACCAGTATGAGATTTTCATTATTCATACATGGAGACACTCACCTAGAGATGTGAAGGCCCAGAAAAAAAAATGGGGGGGGGGGGCACCAGTTTTTTTCCTATTTTTTCCCCTCAAGCATTTTGGTGTTTTTCCAAAAAAAATAGAAAGATTGAAAAAAGAAATAGAAAAAAATGATTATGGAATGTTTTAATTTAACATAATGAATAAAATATTTTAAAACAGAGTGTTGAAATATTTTCCAAATCATTTCTAAAAAAGTCTCATTGAAACTTAGTCCCACTCTCTTCTATACATTTCCCTCCTCTTCAATTCTTTTTATGAGAATAAGGTTTTTATTTTGTTTTCATTCTAATACTGTGGAGAGGAAATATGAATAATTGTTCATTCTGGACTTTTAAGCATTGTTTTGTAGAGGATTTTTTTATCCACATAAACTAGTAAACAATTCAGGAGACTGTTACTTTATTGTTACTTACAATTATAAATAAATATCATTTAAAAATAAATTCTGTTTGTAATAATTGTTTGGCTACACTACATTTTAATATGCTAGTTGTGATGATTTTATGCCAAGTCATATTGTGCATAGTGATATTTTATGTTTCTAAAGTAACAGAATGACTTTCAAGCTGAAAAGGGGGTGGGCAGGAATGCTAATGTAGCATTTTTTTTTAATTTTTCCAAATTTTTCCTTTTTTTCCTAGAAAAAAATGGGGAAAAACAGTTTTTTCCCAGTCTTCAAAATGTCCAGAAATTTTACATCTCCACACTCACCATCTCTGCATATAGGCAAAAGAAACAATTTCACACCAGGGATCATTGTTTCCACAACCCCTGTAGTGAAGGATCCTATACAACTACACCAGCAGGACTTTCGCCTCTACTATTGGTGAACAGGTTTTTGGCCTAAGCAGTTATGAACTCACAGCAATGTCAGTATAAATCATGAATACTTGCACATCCTAAATTAATAATTGATAAATATTCTCTAGGTAAATATGGAAGGACTATCTCGGTTTATTAAAGAATAGTGTTATACTTTGACTTTTTAAAAGTCAGAATAAATGTTACATTTTTAATACAGTAAAAGTTGGGCAGATAAGTTGTCTCTGATGTACAGCTACAATGTTTCTTAAACATTAATCATATCAAAAAACATATGATGACAACATGAAAGTCCAAAATTTAATAGGAAGTAGTGAGACTAAGGAAATAAGGTTTCTAAAGCTCAGAAGGCTGCAAAATACAATAACTTGATATAATTGCAATATGGACAATTTTCATAGAAAATTTCTGAAAGGGAAGAAGCTACATACAAATTAATGCAACATTTAAAAATATTTTCCCAGGCCCCTACTCCTAATCTGTTCTTATTCATAAGAGATCATGTTGGCCCGATACCCATTTCCATATGGGAGAGAGACAGTGTGTCTTACTTTGGTGGGGAAACAAGTGTGATATTCATTATTTTTAATGTATGTATTTAAGGGGAGAGGGTTTTAATTATATGCGGCTCCTTAAAAACAAACAACCATTGTGTCATGACATGCTGAACCTATGAGTTCATCACTTGGTTCTGATAGATTCCTAACGTCCAGGGACTGAAGAGATCTACTACTGCCATTTTAAAGTTGTCAAGTACTTGACAAACATCTTCCCTAACAAACAGATAAGCACTGTAACTCTGACCGTATCACATAAATCAATGGGAGTACTGCAGGGATTGTGTGTTTCAAACAGTAGCCCTTACATCACCTGAAGGCCTAGCAAAGAGCCATTATTGTGGAGCATGGGAGCAATAATAATATTTTGTCTGAAATGTGGCGCAAATAGCCAAAGTTACAGATTACTGAATGGCAAGGCAAAGGGCAAGGATCCAGTCACTGACAGCCTCATTCCTGTCCAAAGCACTACCCCCACCTAAATGCTGAGATTACCCTGAAATAAAGTGGTAGGAAACCTGGGTCAGACACAGTGCAAACTTTTGTGTGGGCCTTTTGTGTGACCTCAGTGTGTGCCAGCAGTTAATCTGGGCTGAAGTTCAGATCTCTAATGAGGATCTCCTAATGCGGAAAAGAGAATTCAACACTTACTATGGTCATGTGCCTCCAGTATTTGTGATGAAAACTGTGGTAGTACTAAAGAAGAATTAAACCACAGATTAACAATATTGATATGAGGGAGAAAAATATTCTGGATGAAATTTTTTCCTAGCCTAATCAACCAGTGGCTAATAACTTTGTAAAGCAAGGGAATAAGCACAAAAGTCATCAAGACCCAAGAGTTCCCAATCTCTTTCACAACTACCGGATTGACTCAATGCATTTCAGTGGAGAAATTTCCCCCCATTGGAATGCATGGAGAAGGCCCAGGACTGGAAGGGATTTTAAAAGGGGTGTGCCGCTTCTCCGGAGCCCCTACAGGGAGAGGGGGAATCTGCGCACCCCTTTTAAAATCCCTTCCAGTCACGGAGTTAGACTTTCCTCTGTGACTGGAAGGCATTTAAAAAGGGGGGCGCTGCTTCTCTGGAGCCCAGTGGGGGGGGGGAGAAGTGGCACACCTCTTTTAAAATCCCTTCCAGTCACAGAAGCAGACTTGCCTCTGTGACTGGAAGGCATTTAAAAAGGGGTGCACTCCAAATGACTGGCGCTGGGGTGGGGAAATAAAGGCTTTTCTCCCTCACCCCAGCGCTAATCAGCTGCAGCCCCAGCATGTACTGCAGTCCATGAACCGCAAAATGGCAGGGGGTACTGTATCAGGTTCTGCCCTGAGTTCCACCTTCTATAAGTTCTAAAAGAATGTTACATATAGAAAAAGGAAGTCAGCCACTTTATTTTTTTAATAAAAAAATAGTCAACCAAAATCCAACCAAATAAACAATCAGTGCCATCACTATAAACAATTGCTGTCACCCCTCCCAAGTGGTAAGATTTATTTTCCATCATCCCCTGTGACTCTTCAAAGCATGTGGGGGGGGGGGACAAAAATAAAGGGAAACCCAGTCCAGAAGTAATTAGTTACAGTACTCCTATTAAATTATACCATTATTTAAATCTTTTTCATCTGAAGTAGCAAACTGTGGCTTATGCTTGCCCTCCAAACCAGAATAATAAATTGCATCTGAAATTACCAAATCATGTTTTTTAAAAAATACAGAAATATCAAGCAATATGGAATAGCATATTCCACTAATGGGACCAAGCATAGGAAGTCTGTTTGCAATAGCAGTATATTTAAAAAAAACTTCTCAAAGCCATGCTAAATGGTTAAGAGCTCAACAAATGTGTCTGTCTATGGAGGAGGTCTTTTTGCAAAGCTTTAGAAAACGATTTAAAACCAATGTTTTTTGGAAACTGCCTTCTAGAAACCAGTTCAAAGAAAGAAACACACATGGGCTGCTTAAGTGCATCTATTTACAACTTTTCTACTGCTTGGAGAGGTTAGCTAAGTAACAGCATCTACAGCTTTTTGTGCCATTCAGATGCATACTGCTGGGTGTGTCTGTCTTAAAGTATTCAAGTTTGCTTAAAAAGTGTGTTACAGAAGACTTCAAGATGTTTTGGGATGGAACCTGATGTTGACATGAAGAAGACAGTGGCCCTACCTGTTATATAGATGCCATAAAGTGTTAGAGCTACAGTGAAATAGTGAAATCCATGTTGGCCATGATGGTTGGGCAATGGTGGGGATTTTAATCCAGAAAGTAATATTTCCAAACTATTTTAATCTATAAAGTAATATTTGAACCGTATCTCTGTAAGTCTCTTTTGAGGTGCCTCCCCCCATTGCACCATGGACTATAACTATCTTTTTTTTAATGTTTCCAGTGCTTTGTTACTCGCATGAAATAAGTGATAAAGTGTAGACTGCCTATCAATAAAGTAAAGTGTTCTGCTTCTATACTGCCCATAGCACTTCAAGCACTCTCTGGGCCATTTACAATTTAATAATGCAGGCTACACATTGCTGCATTGAAACATTCCTCAAATGGGGCCCTTATTTAACCAAGGATATACAGTGGTATCTTGTATAAAGAAATTAATTCGTTCCAAATGAAATTATGTTAAGCAAATTTTCCTTTATACAAATTTCCCATAGGAATGCATTGAAAACAGAGTGATCCCATTTTTATGTTGCATAGATTCAGCCCATAGGTGATTATGTTAAGCAAATTTCAAATTTTATGTTATACCAACCGTTTGTTATACAAGGGTCCACTGTATGTCATCTTGGTAGACTCAGGGTATCTAAACTACACAGTTACAGTAGTTTGACATCACGTCAAGTGCCATGGCTCCACCCCACAGTATCCAAGGGTTTACCCTTTGGTAGGGTTACACTATGAATGGCCCAGAACTACAGTACTGCTGTTCACTGGCAAAAGTACTACTGCTCCAAATGGTATGAATGGATGTATTTATTTATTTACTACTCTGGGTGGTTTATGGGTTAAAATTTCAAACCCTCAAGATCTCACATGCCAAACATGCATTTACTCATGAACTCAAATCTTGTTTCATATATGCACGCACACCACGGCCTAAAGAAACTCAAAACTAGCATCCTTTCTCAAGGATGAATTCTATGATCTGTTAAATATTTACCAATTGCTCACAAATTTTATGTGGCTATTTCACTTGCTTATCTTTTAAATCTGTAAGGATGACATTCAAAATTTCAGCGGAGGGCTTGCATCCATGAGAGGGAAAGTACTCCCCCTCCCCCTCTGCCAAATGCCATTCTCTGGGTGGTCGTCCCAATCACTGTAGCAGCTTTGGTGTTTCAATGAATCAGGATTTGTCTCTGTTTGTCTCTATGCCTCCTCCGTGGCAGGCATGTGCACTTGGATGCAGTCCTTAATATACCGGTATAAGTCTTAAAATATAATTATTTGTCATACTTGTCCAGGAATAAGCTGCAACAGCTACTTAGTTGCACAGTAAACTCAGAGCATCGTGTAACTGTATTAAACCATGCAGAAAGATATACAGAAAGACAGGCATATTTCTTAATGGTTGGTTTCAAGTCTACATACTGCATAGCTTTCTATGGTCACCCCAATGTTTCTCATTCTAATAGTGCCTGCCAGACACATCTTCTTATTTCAGCATCATATTTAGCAAGTTAAAAAAAGGTTCAGCCTCATTCACACATATAGTTAATAACGAACAAGATTTTTTTAAACTAGGTGTTTAAAAAAAGAACAAGAAGGGAGCACTAAAGCACAAATGCAGAGCAATTAAAAAAATCTTCAAATGACTTCATAAGATGGAACAATTAGTTGCACTTAATCCTAATAGGATAAAAGGTTAAGCATAGTATTGCTTGACACCTCCAACGGCTGACATTCATGCCATATTATTGTTAGCATTGCATGTTAAGCAAGCAAATTTTCAATCAAGTTGTGTTGGCTTTGCCACAGACACAGATGTTAGGCGGACTCCTTTGTTCATAAGGTTCTCATTATTAACTCAAACCGAGCCGAATATTTGAGTGAAGGAAAGGACCATATCATTGTTTTCAGATTTCACTCTATGACTTAACTGAACTACATCTGCCAGCTTTAGAAATACCAAGTGCTTCTTGGCGCCAGTACTGGCGCCTCAATCTGTGACTACCAGCATAAATGCTTCAGTTTGAGGAAGTTTGGAAAGCATGAAAACAACTTAATAAAAGCTTAAATTGTGATTAAAAGTCCTTTGCACATTGACAGTGCATACCAATATTCATCCTGTATGCAATCTCTTCAAACTAACAAATGTAACATACCGTTAAAATAGCTAGGTTAGAAAAATCGCAAATATGTATCTGTGATTTATGAAGTCAGCCGTGTACTTGAAACCCTATTTATTTAATAGGTAAGCTGGCACTCTAACTGCTCCATTCCATCTGCTTTAAATCTGTTATAAGGCCTTAGGAGCATGAAGAGCACTGCAAGTATAAATATAGTTCCACTTTTCACCTTCTCGCAAAGCCATCCTTTAATGTCAGAAGAGAAGGAACAATTACAGACACCCCAAAAGATGTCTGTCTGCTGATATGAAACATGCAAGATCATATGTTATCTGTCAGACTTTCAAATTTTGTTTTGTTCTGATGCAAGGCACAGCATATTATATAAGATAAATGAGAATTTGAGGATTGAAATGGGAGATGGCAATTACAATAATGGATACCAATTATGTAAATTCCAGTAATATTTCATGAATGTTGGAATCCCCAATATTTTGTTCTAAACAGGTGGGAGAACAAACCAATCCCCCCATCACACCATATTCCAAGAGTGTCCACTGCTCAAACAGAATGAACGCCTGCATTCCCATTCATTTCATTGAGATCCATGTAGGAAATGTTCCTTACAGAGTCTTCCTGGACACTTCCTGGACATTTTAGGATAAAAGCCTTTGAGCTGTAAGAGTTTACTATACCATGGAGACTGTTGATGGATTTAAGAGTAAAGATGCACATTTTTACTGAACAAGTGCTTACCTAATTAAAGAAAAGAGGGGATGAGAGCTGGTAAGCTGCAAACTGGATGATGGGTGGATGGACCCACCGGCTTTTAAGTGGGGTGGGAATTTTTTCTGGTCTAGCTCTATTATCTGAACCACCACCACCCTCAACACACACCAACCACCTGCTAGCCATTACAGGCCAACAGGAGAATCCCACTATCCACTGGCCAATCAAGGCCAATAGAAGAATTTATGGTCGCTGCCTCTCCTTGCTGCACTAGGCCACATGGGCACCATCATCTTGTCCTGGCACCCTGGACCCTGGTTAGCCCTTCTCAGGACCAACTGGGGTGCCCAGGTGAGTCTGGGCTCCTGCTTTTTTAAAGCTGTAGTTGATTTAGTATTTCCACAAGGAACATGAAACAAAGGATATTGTGACACCTTAAAGAATACTGCTATGTTTTTATGTAAGCCTTTGTGGAAAATGATCATTTTGTCACACATAAGAGTCAAAACATAGACAATTTCAGGTAAAAATCAAAGAAAAACAAAACAAAACAAAAGACACAAAACATGTGGCACCTTAAAGACTAACTTTCATATTTTAATGTGATGTTTCATGCACATGTGCACTTCTTCAGATTTTTGAAAAGACTAACACAGCTACCCATTCTAAGGGCCTTTTTACATGACCCCTAAGGTCCGCTGGCCACTTAAATTCGGACTAGAGATCTTAGGGGTTCGTCGCTCTTCCTCTGTCCCCATCCCCCTCCGCACTTCCTGGTTGCTGGCTGCGTGAGGGAGGGAGAAAAAGAGAAAGAAAAGCATGCCACTCACCTCGTTCTGCCTCTTGTCTCTGTAAGGCCATCAAGTCCAACCCCCTCATCTCTGTAAAAGTAGCTCTTAAAGGGGCGGGAGCCAAAAAGCAGCAAACAGAAACGAGGAGAGCCCCGCACTCACTATCGTTGCACCGCATCAAAGATTTTTCACCTCCAAAGAGAAGGTACAAGAAAAGTGCACTGGGTCGCGCTAAAGTGGGCGGGGTTGCACTTAATTGTCTGCAAACTCCGGAGCTGGTGGGGAAACATTTTTAAGCTCCGGAGCTTGCAGCCATTTGCAGCGGAGCTTAGGGATCGTGTATAAATGCCCTAAAACACAGAGACTACATGATAAAACACTCATACAAGGCTGTAAGATAAAGGGACTGTGATGTTTGTTTGTATTTCAACCTCATTATGATTTTAGCCACATTTTGTATTCAGTTCTTTTGAAACTTGGTTTTGTAAATAGCAAAAATGATTAAAAGAAACAACTACAGAATGATAGCCTATATCTTTGAACCTTGCTCTGAGAAGGTGGGTCCGGTCAGTAGGAAAGAAAAATAACAGTAGATGACACATAATTATCATATTTGGTAATGGTTTACAAAACCTTGGCTAATATTTAAATCCTACAAATGGGTGTCCAGCATGTGTTTGTTTTATCTCAGTTGTTTTCCTCTAGATTCTTTTTCTGCAAGGTTTCCTCTCCAAAAAATGATTTTTTCTTTTTTTTATCCAACCAAAGTTCACTTTACTTACCATGCTGTATATCTTTCATATCTAAATGAAGACTGGACATCAAAATTCCAACGGCTTGTGATCTTTTGTTGCTTAACAACTTGACAACCTGCCAAATGCAAAAAAAAGTTTGTTACATCCTCATACATTGCTGGAAAGTGCAAAACATCTTTTTTAATGGTTACAAATGAGACAACAAGAAAACTCAAGCTAGATTTCACTCCCTAAGAAACTAATTGAAACATTTCGAAATCACTGCTAATGACTGGACTTAAACAACAGTGAGCACCTTGTTTGGCATCTGCTCACAGGGATGTCCCCACAAAGCATGCACATTTTAGCTCCAACTGTTCATCCATGTTAGAGCCTGTGCAAAACAGGCTGCCAGAGACATTCCCAACTGTGCCTTTTGCATACTTAATTTTGTTTCCAAAACCACACAACTGCTTCCAGATTAGATGCAAGCTAAAACTGTGAGAATATTTCTATTGGAGTTTTATCTTGCAGTATTGAAAAATAAAAACAAAGCCAAAAGAAATGTACATATTGTAAAGCTCACTGTTCAATGTAAGGAAAAGCACAAAACACAAATGTATTTGGGAGAGAAAAAGTACACGGGGAAGGGAAAAGGCCTCTTTGGCCTCAGGAAGATTGAAATTAGCAGTGCATATTCCAACTAGAGTCCCAGCCCCCCCCCCCTTTTTAAAGCAGTCAGGATAAAAAAATGGGGAGATAGTTGTCAGATTATTTAAGTCACATGAATTAAAAGTATGCCTCAAATGTGCACAGATATTGGAGATGGGCAGGAAGCCCTTCGTGATGGGTCACCTGGTATGCTCACTTGCCTCCCCTGGCCAGCTCCCTCATTGACCTGCAAGGGTGAACTGCTCCTTCCCTGTCTGTCACACAATCTTCCATCCCAGCATGCACATGGATTTCTCTTCTCCGCCTCCTCCAGCAGCTGCCCACTCATAGGCTGTGCTGCATGAATCCCTGCCCTGCAGATCAGGAGGGAGAGCTGATGGTATTTGTGGGGAAAGTGAACAGCACCTGTGGTTGCCATGCCAACGATGTAAACACAGGACGAAGTGCTTTGTGCCCATCCCTAAAGGATATCAGAAAGATTCTTGGAGAATTTAAGTTACCAGAATTAAGCGTGAAATCCTGCAGTTCCTTATAATGAAGTGATCGACATGTGTCTAAATCAGGCATGTCCAAACTTTGGCCCTCCTGATGTTTTAGACCACAACTCCCAGAATTCCAAGCCTGTATTGCCAATGGCAAAGGACTGTAGGAGTTGTAGTCCAAAACATCTGGAGGGCCAAAGTTTGGACATGGCTGGTCTAAATCCATTGAGATTAAATGCTGTGAAACCCATCATTATAAGCTTGAAAAAATAGCCCCCAAAGAGCAGATATAATTCAGTAATGCAGCAGTCACTCAGTTGGATCCAGGCATTGTTGAACTTGATTAATCATAGGAACCCTGTATCTGCAGGGGATCAGGTCTATAATCTACCATGGATGTCTGAAACTGTGGGTATAAGGGAAGCATTATATGCAATATACAAGGGAGGAAGACAAAGATCACAAGAGGACACCCTTGTATGTTGCACAAAGGCTGTGTCAAACTGTAGATAAGTGAGATTGCAATGTTTATCCTACTGATAAGGTGGTCCTACTGTACTCTCAGTTCCAGACAATATGGCCAGTGGTCACACATTTTGTTGCACAGCAACATCGGGGGGGGGTGTAGGTTCCCAACAGCCACAAAGACAAAAAAAGCCATTGAGTCCTTACCATGTGCTGTGTGAGATATGGAAGATGGCAGGATAATTTGGGATCAATTATGAAATCATGCAACTCACATAATATATTTAATTCCATTTGGTTTCTTACCTAATGCCACAGATTTAACAAAAAATGAATGAATAGCAACTGCCACTATTTGATCTCCAAAAAATGTAAAGATAAATATATTTCACTAAAGATAAACCCCTCCAACAAGCACTACGTGGATGCTACAGTATCATATTTCCTCTTCTGTGAGTAGGATAATAAGGGTCTAGAACAGTTCCCATAATTAGAAATGAAATAAACCCATTAACTGTAGCCATGTAAGCTACAGGGTATATATAAGTGATGCCATTATGCAGAGAAACTAAAACAAATGTTGAGCAAATCCCAAAGGATCAAACCACTTCAGACAAAATACAGATCTCCATTTTTAGTCTGGAATTTGGAACTGTGCTTTACAAAAATATCAATGAAGCAGATAATAGTTCAGCACACTAACATTGGAGCCAGGACTGCCCCATCTCTACTTTGCCCCCCAAACCCGGAAATAAAGAGGCGAGACAACTTCAACTTTTGGGTACAAATGGGCCACAACTTTATTTATAACTCATCAACTTATTAACTGGGTTAGTCAGGACCTGTGAAGGGGACCTGAGCCGTAGTGCAAACTGGTAATGAGATGGGATGCAATCCCTCAGCCAACAAGCTCAGTATTCAGGGAGATCCGCCCAGGTGAGCTGCCGCCCACCTGTTGAGCATCGCAATAGGATGGGCGAATCTGGAAGCCCAGCAGAGCCCTCGTGAGGCCTCAAATCACATTCGAACTTTCTTTGTCTGCTGACATAGTCAATGGTGATAGACTGAGTTCAAGGGCTGTCAAGCGCCGTAAGGGCAACTTATTAGAGCTTTACCTGAATTCAGATACCAGTTGCACTACCCGCCGAGTTAGTGACCAACGGGAAGGAAGCCCATCCCCGGGGTGAGGAGAATGGGATGGGCGAAAATGCGTGGCTACTCCCAGCCAATCTGAGTAGCCACCAAAAATTCCCATCTGGCCCCAGATGGCGACCAGCTAATCTCATTCTCTGACCATAGGGGGGAGGGCGGGGCCGAGGATCTCGCCAACAGAACAGGTTTGGGGGGCGGGAGCCTTCTTATAGGCTCCCGACCCTGGGCAAGAAGTCCCGGATGGGCGCGAAGTCTTCGCGCCAAATGTCCAGGACCGGGGCGGCAAACGCGCCCTTCCCCCAATAAGATGGGGGGTCAGAGCAGCCCATCTTTCTGAAAGTAGGAAAGACCCTCCTCTTCAGGCAAGCTTTCCCTGAATGAGGGACTACCTTCTATGTGACTTTTGTATGAATTACCACTCATGATTGCATTGACTGATTTCATAAGACCACCAGTGTTTTCAGTGTTTACTTTCCACCCGTCATAATGGACTTTGTCTTCTTTTTATATGCTGTTTGAAGCTTTAATGTTACCTTTTAATGTTCTAAGATGCCTCCTCTAATTCACTGTTCTTAACTTGAATATTTCTTAAATGTTCTGGGCTGTATATTGTCCCTCATTATTGTAAGCCACCTTGGGTCCTTTTCTAAGAACAAAGGTGGGCTAAAATATTCAAAAGTATATAAAAATAAAATAAATAAATAACAAGCAAACTATGCTTCTATTTCTAGTTGGTTTCTTACATAATGCTGTACATTTAATTAAATGGTACCCATAGACAAATGGCTGACATCAAATGGACTGTAGTTTCTTAGATTTGCATGAACAGACCTGTAGTAAATGGAGGGTCTAACATTAGCGATGATGTCGGCTCAGCGATTGCTGACAGTACTCTTGAGTGAGTGCATGATTATGAAAAAAATCACCTTAGCTGTGAGGTAATATTTTCCTTTTGCAATTATCTCATAGAGTTGCATATATATTGCATGATTTTGCTCAACATTTGAGTTTTCCGTCCAGAGAAATAGTAATAGAGAAACAAACCAGGGGTTGAGGGCTGGGAGAGAGACAAAGAGAGACTAGACATCTTGCCTCAGCCAAACAAGAAAATGAAGAGAGAATTCTTACATTCTTGATTACTTGTGTACAGAACATTCACAAACTGGCTAAAATCCTGTTGCTTAGCATAGTGGGTCACACTGCAGTAAGCCTGTTGACTCAGTGGTGATTAGGTGAGTCAACTCCTTTGAAAGTTCTATTGATTTCAATGGGTCCACTTTTGATCTGATTTACTTTAGCACAGTAAATCACAATTTGAGTAGGTCCATTTGAATCAATGTAACTTATAGAGGAGATGACTCACTCAATCATCACTGATTCAGTGGGCTCACTCCAATGTGACTCGCTAGGCAAGCAATAGGATTTGATCTGATTTGTCTTGAATTAGAAGCTTCAATCTTTAATTGAACTGTGCATCTTACAAAAGTTGTACATCATACCTAGAACAACCTTCTAACACTTATAAGAATCTGAAGCATCAGATTTTGTGTGTTTTTATATAACAGCCATTCTTTCTCTGTCTCTTGTGTGCATGCTTTTTAAAGAGGAGGGAGACTAAATTAATGCAGAAAACTGTGTGCAAATTACAGAAATCTTGATTTAACGAACACAGTTTTACTCTCACTCTGAAGGTGAAGAATCTTGGATATTTGTCATGGAGACATCTCATAAGATTGAGGCAACCAAAATTATCAAGAATGAGGGATTTAGCAAACACTCATCATACTCTCTCTCTCTCTCTCTCTCGGCTATCTAAGCTCTAAAACTGCTTCCACATCCAGTCAACATAGAAGCAACATCTCTGTTCATATAAGCAACAACTGGAAATAACATCTCAGTAACTGTCAGCATTCACTGGCTTCTTTCTTAGTGTCTGCCTGCCTACCTCTCTATATGTCACTGACTTACTTACTGTAGATAGGTAAGTACTGTCCTCCCACCTCTTGTTGGCCTGCTACTTCTACCGGCCTTTGCTATTATGATCAGGGATCATGATTGAGGAATACAGTCCTGGTATATGCATGGGATTTAGAACAAGCCTAAAAACATGAAAACCACATTTTAATTCTACTTTGTGTCCTTGCTATTAGACATGGGCACGACTTGGCGAAATTGTCGTTTCCATTTTCGGATATCGTTTTTATTCTCCTGCAGTTTGTTAGGATTTCCCCAAAACTTTATTAATATAGGCAAGAACTTCCATCCACAATAAGTATATTACTGGACATTTCCAAAGCATATTTATTAGACATGGGCACGACTTGGCGAAATTGTCATTTCCGTTTTCGGATATCGTTTCCGTTACGTAATGGAAACGGTAACGACAATTAAGCTGTCAGAACTCGAACTCGAACTGAAAAAAGAAAAATTGGGTCTGATTTGTCGTTGTCGTTCCTGGCATCGCGCGGCAATCGCGCGATGCCAAGCGACACAGAAAAAAAGTTTTTAAAATTAAAAAACCCGATTCCCGGCCAAAAAAGCAGGCGAAAATATGCGTGCCTGAGGGCACCTACCAGAGGGGTGGTTTCTGGGGGGGGGTCCCCAGCCTTCCCCCGCTCCTGTCCTGGGCTGCTGGTACCGGGCTGGGAGGGGGCATCCTCGGCGTCTCCATTTGCCATGCGGTGCGGGGGGATCCAAAATGGCGTCCACAATATTTTTTTTGAAATCGTGGTCCAAAAAACCACCAAAGCACCACAGAAACATGCGAAAATTAGCTATTTTAAATGCTTGAATTTTTACAGTAGCAGCAGTGGGTTTTTTTATAGCAGTAAAAGGTCGCACTGATTTTATTTTATTTTATTTTTAGTTTTATTTACACCTGCGCAATGATGGGCTGGCCATGGGATGGGACCATGCAAATTTTTGGACCCATTCTACCAATCGCATGGCCAGGTTTTGACTGACACTTCTGGATGTGCAAGAGGGCATAAAAAGCCGAGGCACTCCCAGAAGAGTCGCAGTCCGGGCTTGGATGTGGGTGGGAGAGGGCTGTGTGTAGCTGGCTGCTGTGCTAGACTAGTTTCGATTTCGCGGAGCCTTTAGATTTCAGTTAGGCAGGCAGGGAGGGAATTGATTCAATTGAATTTTTAGGAAATAATAATAATTCCTTTCATTCTCTGTCTGCTGTGGGGAATAGCAACACAGTTTATTCTTTTTTATTCTCCTGCAGTTTGTTAGGATTTCTTTTCTGATAGTGCTTCAAAGGGGGGGAGGTTTGAGTGGGAGGGGAGGTGTGGATTTCTTTTAAAAATGTCATTTGCTTGGTGGCAAGCCAAGGTCCTTTCATACCCTGCCTGCAGCTCTGCTGTGGGTGCACTGCCCACTTTGTTTGCAAAAATTGCAATTGCTTTATTCGATGCAGTCTTGTGCAGCAAGTCAGTTTAAAGTGTTTTCCGCCTGCTCTGGGTCATTGCGGGACCCGCGCCCACCACCCGTGCACCCGCCCCTCCCCCCTGCCACTACCGCCGCCCACCCATGCCCCCCCACCACCCCGCCTGCCGCCTAGGGCGCAAAAACACCTAGCGCCGGTGGGACGCCACTCGCTGGGATGTCAAATCGTGCAAAATCGCGGCAGCGGTAACAACAAACGACAAACGACACGATGAAATGACAATTTTTTAAAAAGTTTCGCGAAAAACGGAAACAACCCGAAACGGACCCGTCCCAAAAAATGACAACTCGAAAAAAAATTTTGTCTGGTCGTGCCCATCTCTACTTGCTATTCCTTTTCATCAAGGTGAGTGCCTCGGTGTCACTTTCGTTATTCTACCCTTATTTTTGCCATACAGAAAAACCCAAATGTTTATTAGAATGAGCTACCAGATATGACATTTTTCAAGGTTCAGCCTTTTTTTCCTGACTATATAATTTAATCTCTAAATTTTATTAAGCTGGAAAGGTGGGTGGATCTTGATTCATAAATGTTTAGGGTGCCATGCTGGTGAGCCTTAACTTTCAACAACTGATAGCAAATTGTAGGATACAAATCATCCTACTTTCTTGGAGCATTCTGAATTTTAGCAGAGGTAGACCAATATCAGTCAACAGACTGAAATGATCTACATTTTTAACGAGTTTAGCTACCAAGTAGAGATGGGCACGACTTAGCGGTATTCCCGTTTCCGTTTCCGTTACTCGGTTCCGTTACTCTACGGAAACGGTAACGGGAATTACTCCCCCAGACTTCGAGCTCGAACCGACGAACGAACAATTTTGGTCTGATTTGTCGTGCTCGTTCCTTGCATCGCGCGATGCCACGCGGCACAGAAAAAAAGTTTTTAAAAGTTAAAAAAACCCGGTTCCCGGCCAAAAAGCAGGCGGAAAAATGCCTGCCGTGCCTCAGGGCACCTACCAGAGGGGTTGTTTCTGGAGGGAGGTCCCCGTCCTCCCCCCCATCCCCCGTCCTAGTGGGCTGCTCTGTGGGACTCGCCGCAGGCTCGCAGCCAGCAAAAAGCCCAGTCTCGCCAGCCGCCGGCCGCCGCAATTAAAGCGCAAGCAAGCGGCACGGACGGCACAGGAAAAAACTTTTAAACTCTCCCCCCACCCATTCCCGGGCCAAAAAAGCAGGCGGAAAAATGCCTGCTTGACTAAGGGCGCAGGGCACCTACCGGAGGGGTGGTTTCTGGAGGGGGGGGTCCCGCCTCCCCCCCATCCTGGGCAGCCGGACTCGCGAGTCGCCATCGCCATGCCATGCGGTGCGGGCGGGGGATCCAAAATGGGCCGGCGAACGCAATATTGTTTTTGAAATCGTGGTCCAAAAACACACAAGCACAACAAAAACACGCGAAAATTTATAAACTAAACTGCCAGATTTTTCACAGTAGCAGTGGGTTTTTTCTTGCAACAAAATGTCTCTCCTCTCCTCCTCTGTCCTCCATTGATTTTATTTTTTTATTTTTTTTAGACCTGCGCATTGGATGGGCTGGCCGAGTGGCCAGCCATGTGGGAGTGGACGACCATGCAAATTTTTGGAGCCATCCCACCAGTTGCATGGCCACTTGGCCATGGAGACTTCTGGGATATGCCAAAAAGCCCCCTAAAACCTGCCCTAGCCCTAACCCTAACCCTTGACTCCGTACCCATACGTCACAGACTGTCTTCTTAGTGGGTCAGAGAGGCACCCAGAGGTGCAACCCACTAGCCCACCGTAACCTTACCCGTCACTAGCCTAACCCTAGCCCTTGCACTAAGCCACCTTAAAGCCAGATCTACTTGCTTGCATTGCACTACACGCAGCAAGTACACTTCCCTTCTGTGTGAGACATGGTGGTGCGAGAGCCTTGTGCAGGGAAGGCATGATTCTATCACTCTCACACTGGTCTCACTGTCTGCACATTATGTTATGCAATATCCATATGGCTGTTGCATAGCATTTTGCAGCAGCAGCAGGTGAGGAAGGGAGACCCCCATGTAGAGGGGTCTCTTGGAGCCTGCTTCCCCTTCCTAGTGGGTGAGGATAGGAGGCACCCACAGGTGCCTCCAGGAGCCCACTTTCCCTTTATAGCGGGCCAGAGGAGGCACCCACCCCACAGAGGTGCCTCCAGGAGCCCGCTCCCCCCCCAAAAAAACCAGTACTAACGACAATGAAAAAACGAACCGACTAATTTTTGCGAATTTTCGCGAAAACTGGAAACGACCCGAAACGGGACTGGCCCGACTAACGACAACTCGAAAAAAATTTTTTTCAAGTCGTGCCCATCTCTACTACCAAGTAAAAAATTTAAAAACCTTTAATACAGTTAAAAGATAAGCTTTCAGCATGTTTACCCATCATGCCATCTTCAGGAAATCAGAAACAACAAATCCTGAGTAAATTGTAAGACAATTGTTAGGTATCTGGATGTGAGTTCAGTTCATCCCTGTGCGTTCCTGAGGAGCCAGCCTGTGTGACTTTGGGTGAGTGAGCTGCACAGTCCAAGAAGAGATGGGAAAACCATTTCTGAGTAGTTGCTACCTAGAAAAGCTTGTCAAGAGCCACTGTAAGTCAGAACTGACTAATTATTAATGCTGCTTCTAGCGTTCCATTATTTAAACACATTTTTTAAAAAAGCAAGCTCTAAATTCTAGACGACATGGATGGCTCTTGAAAAAATTAAAATTAAACTGTCAACTCTCAAGGGTTTGAGAATACATTGTCAACCATAACTTGCTGCTGATATTTTCCTATGACAGAGAGAGCACTGCTGCAGTAAAGCCAAGTATCCCACAACTTTTCCACCTTGCCTTGAAGCAAGTATTGTTTCATTCATTTCTCAGTATTACAAGCAATAACCAATGCTGCCTGTGTCTGTTTTGTATTAGAACCAGAGTTCCATTAAGAAGAGAATGCCCTTCCAAATGTGAGGGAGTTCCTTTCTCTTCCAAATTTCACCCTCAACCCTAATTTCAGCAATGATGCTTTGTTTTATAAATTGAGGGGTTCAAACTGTAACTAACCTTTCCTTCTCCTTTCATCCTTTAAAAAAGAGAAAAGATCCAAGTTCCCAGTTGAAACAAACACCATTACATGTGTTATTCTAAAGACCTAATCCCCTATTAATATATAAGTCATTCTAAGTAATGCTTCTTTGTATGACATTGCATGAAAAATTTCTCAGATTGTTTAGACTCACATACACAGTAACAAGGAAAAATAAGCATCACATTCTTCAGCGGGCGACAGAACAATGGATTTAAACATTTCTGTAATTAGAAACAATTGCAGAATCATCGGCTTTAGACAAGTGCCAAAAGCAAGTGAAGGGATTTGTAAATTCTCTGGTATCCCACTGATGAAAAGAAATAAGGTTTTTCTTACTTGGAATATCATTTTTTTTAAATTAAATTTAGCTCATTGTTTTGTGGAACTAGCATCCTCTTATATTGTTTATTTTGTGACAGAATACTGGGATGGCTTTCTAAAGAACAAGAAGTAGTGCATCAAAGTGAATTTTTTAAAGACCCAATCCCATACCCCATTGTGAAATTAACTTTCTTTGACATCATCTTGGAGGATCAGCCTGGGCAGGAGTCTGAGATTTGCAATCCAAAAATAACCCTATTAAGGTTTCGACCTTGTTACACTCAGAGCCAAGAGTGTCAGCTCAAGAGAAGACAAAAGTTATCTCAAGAGATGTTTGCAGCTTGTTGCAACACTGACAGTTTGGAGATACAGTATCATTCTTCACAATTGAGGAAAACAAGTAATTTCAGGGGGCCATGGGTAGAGTGCAAAGCACCCATAACTCGGTCCTCTAAACTTTATTTCTCTACCAACGCTCCTCCAACATTCTGCAGGACAAGAAAACAGTTGGCATGGCCATTTTCCCAATGTCTAGATAAGAATCTATCCATTTATCATATGTTAGATTCAGGCCTTATACAATAATGGATGATCTGAAAGCATTTGAGATGCTGTCGTGTCCATGGAGAAAAGCAGCAAGTAGCAACACTCCTTTCTGTGCCTACTCCTGAAGATCCATTTTGAACACTGACAAGTGCCAAAGGTTAAGAAGGTTATCTAGAAACAGCTTCAGCTGCAGGAAACCAACAGAGATTTGTCTTATCTAACTGCTGGTCATTTGGGAAAATACAAGGTTGCTTACTCCAGATGTTCTGGGGTGAAAAGCTAGAAAATGATAAGAAGTACCCAGGTTGGACAGTTGTGGGAGATGTCATGCTTTGATATCTAATGCCACAAAAATCTTTGGCCATATAGTATTCTTATTACTTTGCTCATTTGATTGGATGCTCTGTTATCATATAACCAATTAGTGAAATGCAAACATCAGAGAAGTTGGCTATATAGAAATGTGCTTAATGAACAGGTGCATAACCTCAACAGGGCCGGCATTTTGGTCATCAACAAGCCTTGGTATAGATCAAAATCTTTGGTAAGTGCTATGCGGCCATTAATTGCTTGCTATCTCCTCACACATAGAGAGGTTCTGTGATTTCTCTCTACTTTATTGTTTTACTGCTAATACTTTATCTCTTTTTTTTGTTTCAGTGTTGCTTCAAAGAAGTTTTCTACTGCTACTGATGTGTTTATTGCCATAGAGTCCAAAAACACACACACACAAAAAACTTCTTGTCAGCCTTGATGAGGCAGGTGGCAGAAGTGCTTAATGACTGTTTTTTTAAAAAGCCTTCTTTCACAGTTGTTGCAGTCTCGTTATTTTCATAGCTCTTGCGTGTTTCTTTTGAGCATACGTGGAGAAAGGAACAAGAACCACATGGTAGCCATACAGACTTGGCATCAGTGAGGTTCATTAAAGTGACACAGAAATCTTGAATGGGATTAAATGGATTTGTAGAATCATGGAACTGAAGATATCTGACAAGAGTGCGTGCACAATTCTGAGTCAACACAGGTCCCCCCTCCCCAAAATTGCTTGTAGCCAACACTCACTGTGGGTATTTATTTTGTTTAACTTTAAACTAACAGCTGCTATAGTATATAAAATGGTATATCCTTTAAACACACCGGTGTAGCAGGTGTCTCATTCAGGCTTGCTATGCTGTTCTGTCACTCTTGGAACTTTGTGTAAAGTGTCAAAAGACACTAGACTTAAACTAATCATCTGGAATCCATTTAACTTATATTGACCACAGCTATTTATCATTTTGGAATTTTAAAAAATAAGAAACATTCTAAAACTTAAGATACCCTTTGGCTAATTAGCAGATATTTTTATTGTAACATCAAAGTTGAACGTTGACAACATGACGTTGTCCCAGGTTCATCCAAACCTAGCCCGCAACCATGCCAAACGGAAGGCAAAAACAAGAATAGGAGGGACAAATGCTAAGAAAAAAAATCTCCTCCTAGTTATTACAAGGGTGCATTTTTATTCTGTGTTATGCTTTACACACCCCAACTCCCAAAAGCATTATTCTAAGCTTTTTGTCCTGACACTTATACATATGTGATGCTCTATGATACTGAAGAGAATCATTATTACCGCTGATTATATTTAGTTATTTTTAATGTAATATATCGAAGAAGCAATATGCTCTATATTCTACAAGCAATGCCCCCATCTTTGTCCTGTCATTTTATTCTACTATACCAGCAAGGCAGATGAATGCTATTTGAGTTGAAATGCAGGGATCTAATCAAGTAGCTGTGAATCAATCAAGGAGTGCCACATGCCTGTGCATACCACCCAAGCCATGTCAGCGAACGTTCTGCATTTGGCCATCTATCATGCATAATGAGCACCAAAAGAATCAGGCAAAACCACTGGAACTATTTTCATCCGACATGAAGAGATTGAAAGTTTGCCATCAAACAGAAAATGGGGAGTTTATTTATTTATTTATTTATTTGTAAGCTTGTATCCCGCCCATCTTCCTGGCGGGAACTCTGGGCGGCTAACAGCAGTAAAAGCACATAAAACAAAAATAAAAGCTACAAGCAGTAAGGCAGCGGAGGGCAAGATGGCGGCGAGCCCGAGGAAAAGAAAAAAACAAAACCACTAATTCACAAGGTTGCCGAAGGCCTCTCTGAAAGATGGTCTTCAAGGCCTTCTTGAAGGCAGACAGGGACTGAAGCAGGCGCAGCTCACTGGGGAAGTGGTTCCAAAGTGAAGGCCCAACCACAGAGAAGGCGCGGTCTCGCGTACGTGTTTTCCGTGCCTCTCTGGGTGTGGCAACCCGCAGTGAGTGCACCTGAGACGATCTCGTAGGTCTGGATCCGGATGCCTTTTGGGAGATGCGCTCTGCCAGGTACTCTGGTCCCAGGCCGTGGAGGGCTTTGAAAATCAAAACCAGGACCTTGAACCTGATCCGGAGGACAACGGGGAGCCAATGCAGGCAGGCCAGGACTGGGGTGATGTGCTCGTATCTGCGGGCACCCACCACCAGCCTAGCCGCCGCATTTTGCACCCGCTGTAATCTCCGGACCAGGGTGAAGGGCAACCCCACATAGAGGGCATTGCAACAGTCGATCCTCGAGACCACCAGAGCCTGCACAACTGTCCTCAGGGAGGACTCATCAAGGTACTGGCGGATCTGGGCGATCCTGCGGAGGTGGAAAAAAGCGGCCCTGGAGATTGGAGTTGGACAAGGGAAGGTCCTTCCGTGACCTAAGAAAGAGATGGAACTGTGACCTTACACTGTTTTTCACTGATAATGAAAAAAAAATGATCCTTGCTTTTTTCACATGGTCAAATGTCAATATAGCCTTTAAAAATGATGTGAGACTTCAGGCAGGATTGTTCTATTGGTTGTCTCTCCCCGCCCCCCAAACACAAATGAATCCCCCAAAACGCATGACTTTGAGATCTTTTAATTGACCCAAGTCCAGTATAAAAATGAAACATGTTTTGAAAAAAAATCTTCATGGGATGTAGTATAATTAAAGCAAAATTGATTATATGCAATTCCAAAATTTCTTTCCTAGACTCCAACTGCTGATGTATTAGGCAGAGCAAGCAATGCATGAAACATATATTCATTTGGGTTTTACATCCTCCAGATATCTGGATCCAGTGAAAAGAATCACAGCTGCATGTATTTTTCTAGCACAGGGATAGGGCATGTAGGTTTTTTTTTCTTTTTAAGGGCAATTCATTGAGACACAAAATAGCTCTTGCTTCTACTTTCACAAACAGGTACCAAGAGTTAAAACAGATGGCAGTGAAGATAAGGTATTTTAAGCACTGTTCAGATCACACTATATTTCACAGTGTGGACACACCTATTATACCAGTGGTGGTGAATCTTTGGCACTCCAGATGTTATAGACCACAATTCTCACATCCCTTTGTCATAAGGCTTGAGATTCTGGGAGTTGTGGCCCAAAACATCTGGAGTGCTGAAGGTTTCTTTATTTTAGATTTATTTATTTTGGAGTATTTTTATACCGCCTTTCCACTCTCCACCCACACCTGAAAGGCAGGTAAAGCAACTTGTGCATGAAGAAATGGAAAAGATGCAGCGTGAGGCAGCAGATCAAAGGGTGAGTGAGGACAAAGGGGCAGCTGACGACAACACGCCACACGGCCAAAATGGTGATGCACGGGCACCGCTGAGCTGCCGAGACCCTGCCCTAGAAGCGCCTGGGGATCGAAGAGGCAGGACCCCTTTGTGCGGGACTTAGAGTATCTTATAATAGCAATTTCCTTTTTTTGCAGCCACATTGCACTCTTAGCTCATATTCAGCTTGTGATCTACAACAATTCCAAGACCCTTCTCACTTGTATTTCCCACCCTGTATATTTGTGCACCCCACCCCCACTCAGATGTAGAACGTTGCACTTATTGCTGTCAAATGCCATTCTCTTGTTTCCAGCCCAGTACTCAAGCATATCAAGATCTTTTTGAATTTTGTTCCTGTCTTCCAAGATATTATCTATTCCACCCAAATTTGTGCCATCTGCAGATCAGATAAGTATTCTGAGTCATAATAAAAACGAAGAGGCCAGGAGTGAGCCTTATGGTATCCACTTGTTACCTCTTCCTAGTTTGAGAAAGAGTCATTGGTGAGAACTCTCCAAATGCAATTCTGAAACAAAGTGTATATCGACCATTGTGCACACACCTAATTAGTTTGCTAATCAGAAATGAACAGTATTCGGTTCTGATTTTCCAATGCAGGTATGCAACAGAAAATGTGCCAGACCTACTATAACTTGGATTCCTGAACTGAGCAAGGGGGCCTTATAGGCAGCTTCCAGTTCAGTCATTCTATGATTCTATATTTACAATTGAATCATAGAATGGCCTTTTAGGCAGCTTCCAGTTCAGTCATTCTATGATTCTATATTTACAATTCCAATTCTATATGCACAATTGCTTGCAATATGGGGCTATATGGGATAAGGGTCTGCAAGGCAGTTCTGTATATTCTATTCTTGAGATGAATTCTAATAGGTTCTTGACAAGCTTGTTTTGCAGAAAACATGTCCTTTTGTAGACCTTTAGTGGTATCCAGATCCAATATTTTAAAATATAATTTAAATATAATTCAATAAAGTGCTTACCATTGCAAAGAAAACAAACACTGCCAGACATTATAAACCACAGCCTCTAATGTTTTAACCACAACTGCTGTCTGCCTGTTCAACCATTGTTTGCGAAACCAATGCAGTAGCCACCATTTTACCATTTGAAGAAGTTTGGGTTGATAAATCTCATGATATGTTAATAAAAGTTCAAATTTCACTGAGCAGACACACCTATTTATTTGAAAATAGAAATTATTATAAATAGCCTGGTAAGGCAACTGCAGTTTGGATAATTTACCCTCTAATCATACAGTTATTCAATGCGATACATTTAAGTAAATATGGAAAGCAAACCTGAATTCTGCATAGAATTATACTTTTGCACATTATGTTTCTATTATGTACAACCTCACATGTTTATCTAACACCAGCATGGATGCTCATATTAGAAGAAATCCCTTTTGGAAACTATCATGTTTTGAAATACTATATTCAGATTCCTACTTGTAATATTTAAAAATTGTATACCAGTAGAACTGTCACCATCTTGGTTTCAGCCAGTCATCAATCCCAAGGAAAAGGAGGCCTCAAGGCTATGCCACAACTTATGCCAATGCCAGACTTCCTTATACTGTAAGTACAAGAACCCAAGGCTACAAGCTCTGGGTTACTTACTTAGCTTGGCTAAGTAGCTAGGACTGGAGTTAGCTGCTATCACATTCCTTAAGGCCACCACAGGTCTTTAGTATATAATAGTGGTGGGGGACATTTGGCACTCCAGATGTTTTGGATGACAACTCCCAGAATTCCAAGCCTGTTTTGCCAATGGCAAAGGACTGTGAGAGTTGTGGTCCAAAACATCTGGAATGGTGAAGGTTCACCACCAATGGTATATAATATAATATATTATTTAAAATATAGACTTGTTACATATACTGTAATTGAAAGACTGTAATAGGTTTAGATAAAAAGCAACTCTTAACAATTGAGAAGCAAATGTAAAAACACATAATTGACAAGACATAAAACAACAGCACTCAAAAATATAATCAACTTCCTACTCTAAGTAGCCCTGTCTCACATTTTTTCTTCAGATCCATCTGGGAATAACAAAAGAAGACACAGTCTGGATTGCCTGCAATCCAACGGTCAATCCTCAAATATAAGCTACCACTTCCTTCATATGATCCAGGAATTGATAATTATCCAATCCGGGATGCAACGAACGACATCACCCTTTGGTTTATTACCACTTAGGGCCTTTTCACACGACCCCTATGATCCGCTGGCCACTTAAATTCGGACCAGAGATCTTAGGGGTTTGTCGCTGTTCCTGCGTTCCCACCCCCTCCGCACTCCTGGCTGCTGGCTGCATGAGGGGAGGGAGAAAAAAAGGAAGAAAAGAATGCCGCTCACCTCCGTTCTGCCATCCCGGCACTGTATTCAGATCTCTTAAAGGGGCGGGGGGCAAAAAAAGAACAAACAGAAGCAAGGAGAGCCCGGCAGTCACTACTGTTATATCCGCAACAGGAATTTTCAACTTCGGAGAGCAGGTACCTGAAAAGTGCGCTGGGACGCGCTTAGGTGGGCGTGGTCACACGCAATTATCTGTAAACTCTGGAGCTGGTGGGGAAATAATTTTAAGCTCCGGAGCTGGGAGTTTAGGGGTCGTGTGAAAAGGCCCTTACTCCTTAGCTCTCCGAACTGGAGAAGCAAAGCTGAGCCAGTTAGAAATCAGACTTCACTGAAGCTATTCAGACTTGCTTAGCCACTGCAGGTAAGAGCCTTTATACACGACCCCTAAGCTCCGCAGGAAATGGCTGCAAGGTCCGGACCTTACAAGTGTTTTCCCACCAGCTCCGGACTTTGCAGACAATTAAGTGCGACCCCGCCCACCTAAGCGTGACCCAGCTGCACTTTCTTGTACCTGCTTGAGGTGGGTGAAAATCCCCAGGTCCGGATTTAATCTGGTCAGTGCGGGGCTCTCCTGGCTTCTGCTTGTGTTTTTTTTGCCTCCTGCCCCTTTAAGAGAAGAGGTGGGAGGAAAAAAATCAAGCAGAAGAGAAACGGAAACAGAGCTCCGGGAAGCTCCTCCAGGTGAGCTGCATTTTTCCCCTCTTTCTCTGGTGGGGAGGAAGGAAGGGCAACGAACCCCTAAGATCTTTGGTCCGAATTTAAGGGACCAGCGGATCTTAGGGGGTCGTGTGAAAAGGCCCTAATATACTACAGAGACTTTCCCAACCAACGTCTGAGGAAAACAGTCCACACAGCTGTGAGGCAAACAGCAAGCAAGCAGCTAAAACACACGAGAAGTAAACTGAGCCGGATTTTACTCTGAGAACCACACTATTGTGCATATTTCCCCTTCTATCTATCTATCTATCTATCTATCTATCTATCTATCTATCTATCTATCTATCTATCTATCTATCTATCTATCTATCCTAAGAGGTGGGCACAAAATGATTTTTTATTTCATTTTTCGCTTTTCAAGCTTAAATCAAAGCTTAATTCAAAGAACAACTCCAGGAGGTATTGTTTTTCCTGTCCACCTATTTCATGTTGCATGAGTGATAGGTGGTATCATTGCGTCTCATGAGCTTTCTTCTTACCCCAGTTAGGCCAACTGGTATTTATTATCTCTAACACTTTGCGAAAAAATAGTGGGTTTTGAATCGCAGTTTGGGCACTCGGTCTCTAAAAGGTTCCCCATCACTGACCTAGCTTGACTTTTTTACCCCTTTTTTCTGCACGAAAAGTGACTGATGATCAAAATGTATTAAACTACAGCATATAGTTTAGCATATTATAGTATATGTATTAAACAATAGTGTAAAATATACTATACATCTGCAAGAATAGACAGACCCTCATCCTTAAGAATGGGGTAAGTATGGCAAACATAGACATCACTGTTATCTCTAATGAGTGGTCTGAAAGAGACAGGATTCTGCTTCCTGCTAGCTTCTGGGATGGAAGGCAGATCAGTTTTCTGAGATGTGATAGTTTCTGGGGATTCCTTATTTTATAATACAGAAAATCCTTCTGGCATTTGAGTTCTGAACATGTCATCTAGCCCTTAAGAAAACCTCAATGACTTTCAGAACTAAAAGCGTAGTCTATGAAAAACAATATGCATTCATATTTGCAATTATAATTCTATATCTTATCAGCAGACCTCCATTCACAACATTAATATGACCAGTTTGCTACAATTATCTGTTTTTCTTTACGTTTTATGTGTGTCTATGATACTGTGAAATGCCCCTGTGAATGACCACCTTTCATATAATACCTAAACACTTGATTGAAGGTCAAATTAAACTTTACAGGCAACACATATTTACCAGATTGCATTCATTCTTAAAGCTATATGAATGCCACAAAAGTGACATTTTGTGGCTCCTGTCATTTACAAATTAGCTTGCTTTATTTTTGTGAATCCTCACTAGAAAGTGAACATCGATTTAGTTGTCTAGTATGACTCCCAGTCTTGAGACATGAAGAGATCCACCTCTATGGAACACCCATCGTTTCGGCTACTATTTGTAACAACCACTGAAACTTGGAGGCTTTCACATTATTCACCTCAAGCTACAGCCCCTTAACCAAGTTTCTCAGATCTTCAAAAGAGTCTCCATGTACATTTACACTCCAAATATCTATCTTATTTTACTCTACATATAAATATAAATGGTGTTATATTTTTATAAACATAATACAAAGCACAATCGTTTTAAAAACTCTTTGTTACTGCTATGAGTTAAATTTTATCCTTATTTAATATTAATCTTTCACATATGCCAGCCAAAAAAAAAAAGTGTTTTCCCATCCACATATTGCCTCAAGAAATATTACACAGAGGTACTCACCTGTTTGTTCTTGGTCTTTGTGATGGTGTCCGAAATGGGTTTCTTCCTTTCTTTAACAGCTGTTTTAGAAAACAGTTCTTCAAATTCATGATAATCTATGGAAGGCTCTTCAATTTTTTCCCACACAAGTGAAGCACTAGAATCTCTAAAGTTAAGCAAAAGACCTATGTAGGGCAATATCAGACTAAGTCGTCACAAAATAGTGGAATGAAGATAGATGATGAAAAGTCACACTTTTTTTCTAGTTAAAAATGGACTTTTAAAAAACCGAATATTGAGCACTCCCATTTTCCACACATTTTATATTTTCTAAACAGTATAAAACATTGGTGTCTGTCAGGGACCTAGGCTGAATATATACACACTCATGATGCAATTGATGCACTTTCTTCGCGGTAGTGAAGAAGGCATGTTTCTTTCTCTTCCTCTGTAAAAGAAAGTACTTGTAAGACAGTATTAAATGGGAGAAGCCTAGTGAACTGAAGAAAATAAGCAGAGGAATAAGAAAGAAATAGCTAGCTCTCTGAAACTTAAACTTCACACAGGGCAGTGTTAGTGCACCAGAACTATTGGGAAATTCTACATTTTGCTAAGGACATCACTGAGAAGTGACAGCTCACACCATTTTTGTTCATATTTTGGACAAATTAATGGTTAGATGAGCAATTTACTGCATCTTATGATTCTTTCGCATTCTTTAAGTGTCTCTCCTCTTTCCCTCATAATAAAAAGCCTAGCCTGAGTTAATTATCACTTAAATCTTCCCCAATTGAGGAAGACAGGCTGGAGAATGGGAAGGCTGGCCCAGAAGGTAAGACAAATAGGGACAGAGAACAATGCACACAGAAGTAAACACAAGCAAGGGAAACACCAGTGAAGAAAAAGGCTAAGTCTACCATTTGTTACTGAAGAAAATGAAAGAGAAAAAGAACTAGACATCCTGGAAAGAGTCCTATGCATATGACTACACACAGGGATGACAACACTGTGTGAGAGCCTCATCTGGCCATACTGTGCCATACACCGTTGCTCTTCCATATGCCCCAAATCTCTCTCTCTCTCTGTTTTTCTCTTTTTGACAACTCTCAGTTGCAAAATATATATGTAATAATGAGTGTGCCTCCTCAGAGCACAAAAATAACCTCTCCTTTTGAGCAGCCAGACACAATATAGGTTTGGAGGGCAGTTTGCCTATAGCTGAGGGCATGCTTTTTAGGCATGTTTGAGCCCCTACAACACTGTGTTACCACTAAGAGTGAAAAGGAAGTTCAGGAAAACGTTTTTTAAAAAGGTCAGTTGTTTGGCTGGGTTTAAGTTCTATGGTTTGTATGAACCCAAAGTGATCGAAGCAAAGTACCAGCAATTTCCCACAAACCTCCTGGTTCTTTTGTTGTTGTTGTTGTTGCATCCCCATCTCTACTCAAGACGGCAATTGGTTCTATTTCTGGAATCTCAGATACCTCAAGCACTGAACCACCCTGACCTTACAGAGTTCAGATATTCTTCTTAATGGGTGGGATATTTACAAACCACACTGTGAATGATTTTTGTTAGCCTGATGGCCAGTCCATACAAGGACATCTTCATCTTATCATCCTGTGCTTCCCTACACTCTTTCCATAACATGTCCTATTACTTTCTCTCCTTTTAAAAAGGAAAGAAAATACTTGATAGCACCACTTTGCCATTTGACTAGGGGCAATAAGAAACCTATATCCGGAAACACCCTTCCTGAGATTATGTTTGATTTGTTAAAGAACAAAGCTCTTGCTTTTTCTGCATCATATTGCCCACGTCTTAATTTTCAGTGCACAGCAAAGAGCTGAATGCTAAGCACCGATACATGCTGGGCTCCTTTCAGTGTTGGGGCTCAGACCCAGAGGGTGCTTACAAAGCACTGATAAATCTGTGGGCATGCTCTAGGACTGGTGGGCTCCAATTCTGGCTACTATGTTTACTTATATAGATAGGGAGGGCAACACTCCTAAAGAATGGTCTTCCTCGATTGTTGTGCCTATCCATAAGAAAGGTGAGCGAAAGAACCCAGTCAATTATAGACCTACAAGTTTGCTTGATGTTGCAGGCAAACTATATGCAAGACATCTCCTCTTAAAATTGGAGGACTGGGTAATAGAAAATAATCTTTTACACTCTGAACAGTTTGGTTTTAGGGAAGGGCATTCCACATTGGACCATATCCTTTTGCTAAATCAGCAAATATTCTGTAATAACTTCAGGGCAATTATACGTAGCATTTATTGATCTCAAAGCTGCCTATGACTCCATTCCAAGAGGTTGCTTGTGGGAAAAACTTATTAATCTTAAAATAGATCCCAGATTGTTAGAAAGAATTAAAGACCTGCACACTGACTCTTCCCTTAAGGTCAGAGGTGGCATCTCTGGTCAATTATCTAACACAGTTAAAGGATCTAAAGGTGATCGCCAAAGCTGTATCCTTACCCCTTTGCTTTTCAACTTATACTGTATGTCAGAGATATGGTGGTTAGGTTAATGAGTTTGCAATTCTTCCCTGTCAGAGTAGGTGGGAAGGCTATTTCAGTATTACTTTATGCAGATGACACTCTGTTAATATCCCACAGACAAATAGGCCTCAGAAGGTTATTGAAACAGTTTAGTAATTACTGTATAGAAAATTCTTTTAACATCGACTATGAGAAAACCAAAATTATGGTTTTCAATAGACCAAAAGTCCATAAATGGACAATGGATGGGAGAATATTAGAACAAGTAACTCAATTCAAATATTTAGATGTGATGTTCTATTAGTCAAGCTCCTGGGCATCGCAGACTGACTTTGTAAAACAGAAATTCGAAAAGGCCATGCTGGTAACTCGACTTATGATTGCTTCAACAACCAAATAATTCAATTTATGAATAGAAATCTGTTAGTATAGGGGAAATTCAAGTTATAAAAAATCTGTTTTGCTCAACTTATGATTTCTTTTTCAAAAAATGCTTCTCCCAGGACGCATTGAATCAGGGAGGTTTTAAAACACCTGTGACATGCTTCCAAACCCCTGTGGATTGCACAAGACATGGATTGAGGAGGTGTGGAGATTTGTTTGGAAGTGTGGAGAGATTTGGAGCCTTTTTTTTTTGCATACATGGGAGCTGTGGGGGGGTTGTTCTTTTCATGCCATGTTAAAGATTTCTTTATAATTTGTGTTCTTTTTACAGTTTAGAAGTCTTAAATGCATTCATTTTGAAATTCAAGTTGCATGCATGCTTAATTTTTTCTTTTAAATGTTGGCTTTTTGTTTTTTGGGTGGCCATGAGGTTTTGGATTTTGGTGGCGCAAACTTCTTTAAATTTCTTTTTTTTTCTGCTCTTTGGTTTTCCAGGTTTCCATGAGGCTGTGGATTTTTGGTTATTTACTGAGGATGTTAAAAATTTCTTTTTCCATTTTCTGCTCTTTGGATTGCACGGTGGCCATGAGGTCATGGATTTGTGGTTTCTGAGCATATTAAGGTTGAGGCATGTTCCTTTACAGAGTGCCTGCCTTTAAACTGGACTGAAGTGATCTGCATCATGTCCAAAAACTGTGATGTGTGATGCTTTAACATATTGGCTCAGGGTGAGACATGGTGCCACAGCACCACAATCATTAGGAAGAAGAAGAAAAAACAGTACCATAAGGTTCCTGCAATCCAAAGAGCAGAAATTGGAAAAAGAAATTTAAGCCTGCTCAGAAACCAATAATACAACCTCATGGCCACCCTGAAAACCAAAGAGAAGAATTTTTTAAAACGGTGAGAGACATGTTAATTTTCAGACCTCCTGTCTTTCAAGTGCACTGAAGTGATCTGCCTCACATCCAAAAACTGCGATGTGTAAGGTTTAAACAATGTTGGCTGAGGATGAGGCATGGTCAGTCTGCCTGCCTGCCTTTAAAGTGCACTGAACTGTTCTGTATCATGTTTTTTAAAATGATATGTGCTGTTTGAAATGTTTGTTCTTGAAAAGTAATGTTGCTGTGCAGTGCACATGTCTTTAAAGTGCACTTTATAAAGAATTTTGCACAAAAAACCTCATGCCTGTGTCTTTTCTAGCCTCCAGAATGAATTAATCTGTTCCCAATGCATTGCCATGGAAAAACACTGTTTGACTTCCAAATATGCATTCGGAATGGATTAATTTTGTAAGCTGAGGTACCACTGTACTTAGATTTTGTAGGACGAGAGGAGGACATCTGATCCCTCCAATCTGCAAAATTTATAAAACCAAGCTACTCCCCCATATATTGAAATATGGGGAATGGGAAATCTATATTCCTTACAAGTAATTAAATAAATTTGCTTGTTTACTGTTGGCAGTACCCCCCTCAACTCCCTATGTGCTAGTTAGTTTAGAATTGGCATTGATGTCAATAATGACACTAAATAGTAAATCAATAATTAATTACTGGCTGAACATTTTGTTCATCACTCAGTCAGAATTTTTAACATCATCCTATTTTTTGCACTGAATCTAGTAGCCAAACTTGGTTTTTCTGAAGAGAATGTGAGGCAGCTTGGACTGCCAACAGCAAAACATTTATTAAAGGAAAGATAATTTGATCTCTGTGCTCATACAGATAAAAGCTCGCTAGGCACCCTAAGACAACCCTTTTTAATAAGAATATTTCACCTTTGCCTTTAAACCTTCCATCTTATTTTGCTGATTTAACAAACTTTGATCATAGAAAAGCCTTTACTTGGGCTCATCTTGATATGTTGCCACTTGCCAACCTAAAGGGTCATTATACACATAAGAGAGTCTCCTCTTGTGATAAAAAAAATCTGTTGAGAACTTAGTACATTATTTGTTATTTGTTAAGCTTATACCCCGCCCATCTTCCCAGAAGGGAACTCTGGGCAGCTTACAATGAAAACAAGTAAAACAACCAGGCACAAAACAAAAGTGTGTGTTTTACATGTGTTCTATTGCCCATTATTTGTGACCCATCGTGAAAGACTTTTGAACTATCTTTGGAAAATATCCTGGTAGATCTGATCAAGAAAACCTCAGGAACCTACTTTCTGATAGAGATAAATTGTCACATTTGAAATGGTAAGGTTCTTTTCCATACTTTTAAAAATGAAATCTGCTTTCCCTACCTCTAATAATCAAAGTGATGCATAGGTTTTTGCACCACTGGGGCTCCTCCTTTTATTCTCATGATCGGTGCTTGTTACTGATATTTTTCTTATTGTATTATGCTGTACTATTTTTACTTGATGTATTTTGCAATGGTAAAATTTATATGTATGAGCATGCACTAAGGATAATTTCTTCAAAATAACTAACCAATATTCATGTGGGATTCAAAGGGATAAGGTTATCATCTAGGGGCACAGCTCTCATGTGGAATTGATGCCTAGCCTCCCTTATTAAGCCTCACTTCGCAAATAAAACATAAGCACTTTTCTTCTTCTTTACCCATTATAACCTCTTCACAATTCAAATGTCCTCTCTGTCATGCAGATTCATCTTCTGTGTGCATCAGTTCATCTCCCCAACACAGGCTGGAAGTTGAGTCATAGCAACTGGACTTCTTTTTTTGAGAGAGATTGAAACATTTCACTGCTCAGCCAAACAGCTTCAATATATATCTGCCACTTATCAGGCTGTGATTTCAACAATACCTAGACAAATCAAAAATACTTCATGCCTTCACCACCAAGGCTAATGACCCATGCTTTATGGGTTTCAGCACTTTAGGCCATTGTTCACTTTAAGGCAATTGAGAATGTTGTCTACCTAACAAGCCTATTCAGGCCACTGTTCATTTCATGAGCCTATTTCAGACCAGGGTGACAAGAGGTTAAAGTGAACTATAAAATGGAGGGCTCACAACTAGCTTTCCTCAGAATGATGAAGCTGTGTGGTTGAGCAGTGAAATGTTTCAATCTCTCAAGAAAACAAGTCCAGTTGCCATGACTCAACTTCCAGATAAACCCACCTGGATGACTGAGAATCTTCACAGACATATCCCCACCTGAGTCTTTCTGTTATTGATGGGGAGAGGGGGCACATTTTAAAGTGCTATCAGTGACAAGTCCAGTTCAAAAGGCTTTGAACCGTGAGTCAAACAGACAGATTTAACCATGAGACAGATGCACATGTTTTTGAACTGTCAGCACCACAAGAATTGCTGAACACATGGGTGTCAGCATATACTGTATCTGAGTGTGGCTACAAACAACCCATGCTGAGATTGCAAGAAAGTAGCCTGGTACATATGTGGGGATGGTTGATCAAAAGGGCATGCTTGAAGGTTCCCTGACAAAGGACCATTTACAAGAACGTATTCAGAAAATACATAAGCCATCATTACAGCTGATTTGCAAGTGAGCAAAAGACACATTACTACCTAGAAAAATACCCGTCTGCTTTGCTACCTGTAAGCATATAGTATAAGCCACTGTTGACATTTATCTTTTTAATACACAAAGAGAAGCACTTTCTGCCTAACATTTTCCTATAAAGGCATAAAAACTAGGACAAACCCCCAAGTGTTATAAAACATGATTCCTAGTTCACTGAGCCATGGAAAGAACAAAGTACAAGGATATGTTTTGCTAATTTTTTTCCAGCTCTGTTGCAAATATTCAAAGCTTCAACCCAAGACTTCAAACACACATTACCTTTTATTATGGAGTTGAATTCTGGTCCAATAAAGAGGCTTCATTGATCGAGAAGGTTCTATTGCATGTTTCCTGCTACCTTTTTCCTGGGTCACCCCCATTACAAATAAACCAGTGGGCAAAGGAGGGGGAAGAAACCCAGAAACATGTGGAAGGCTCAGAGGTGGGGGAGGTGGCACACCCATACCAGGCAAAGGTGGTGGTGGAGGGGGAGCTCCTGCTCCAGGTAAAGGGGGTGGAGGTGGTACCCCAAAGCCTGGCAAAGGGGGAGGCGGTGGTATGGCCACTCCAGGTAGAGGGGGAGGAGGAGGAGGTGTTCCCATGCCTGGCAAAGGTGGAGGTGGTGGCACTCCCATCCCTGGTAGTGGAGGGGGAGGCGGCGGAGGGGGAGGTGCCCCCATGCTTGGCAAAGGTGGAGGTGGTGGCACTCCCATCCCTGGTAGAGGAGGGGGAGGGGGAGGAACCCCCATGCTTGGCAAAGGTGGAGGTGGTGGCACTCCCAATCCAGGTAGAGGAGGAGGAGGAGGAGGAGGAGGAGGAGGAGCTCCGAAACCTGCCAAAGGTTGGGGAACAGGTGGCACACCCATGCTGGGCAAAATAACTTCAGGAGAAATAGCTGCCCCTGGCAAAGGTGGTGGTGGTGGTGGTGGAGGTGGCACTCCCATTTCAGGAAGAGGTGGTGGTGGTGGTATATATGTCTGCATCCCAGCTCCAGATAATGGAGGTGGAGAAGAAACGACTGCTAAAGAAGGGGCAGGTGGTAGCATGTCCGTTCCAGGCAGAGGTGGTGGCAGAGGAATCTCTTTGCCAGGTAATGGTGGGGCAAGTGGTGGCACCATGCCAGGTAAAGATAGGGCATGTCCTGAGGCAGATAGGGATGATGGAGGCAGTACACCTGAACCAGAAGCGGAGGGGATTAAAGACGGGCCTCCCATTCCAGGCAGGGGAGTAGACAGTCCAGTGGCTAAAGAAGGGGGCTGTTCACTGGAAGTAATACTATCAGTACTTAAAGTTGGGTGGGAAGCTGGAGGTGCTGCTTTGTCTTCAAAGGAAGAAGATAGAGCACCCTCGGGCCCTGAAGGCTCTGGGGCAGCATCCAATGGTAAGGAAATCCGTTTGGGTGAGAGAACAAGAGAGATTTCAGAGCAAAAGGTGGGCTGTGTCTCAGGCGTTGGCATTGTCTCCGCTGACCCTTGACTCAGATCCCCTGGGAAGTGGGGAGGGACTTGTGGCAGTGTGTTGGCTGAAGGCATGACGCGTGTTAAACAATCGTCGCTTGGTGAAGTCTGCACAGACTTGGCAGTTCTAGTTTTAGGTAGGGCACATGGTTCTTTCTCTTGAAGGGCTGCATTAAGGGCACCCTCATGGGCTGGCCATCTGCTCTCACTCTGTGAGGAGCTGCTGCCGCCGCCACTACTAGAAACCAGGGGCTCTGCTGGTGGAAACTGCTTCTCTAATTCGGCAATCTTTGTTTTCAGATCCTGTATAGTCTGCTCCAGCCGCTGAATTTCTCTCGCCCGCTCTTCTGATTTCATGGCAACATTCTCCTGTCAAAAAGAAAAGGACCATTAATGGATCGCCTGAGAACATGCCATTTGCCAACATATGGGGAAGGAAGAGGAGGAAGAGAACAGTCCAGGTAGAAAGGAGGTTAGCTGGTGAATAGTGTTAAAGAGATTACAGTATTATCAACAGGATTACTTCAAATCATTACAAAGATCTGAGTTCTAATTCAAGCCTCCTGATAGCTACATCACACATGGCATTTCTCTAGTTATTCACTTGAATCCAGCAATATGTGAGGGAGACACATATGATACTTTTAGGTGCACATATGAACTCCAGGAACCCAGACTTTTTTTACAGTACAGTGGTACCTTGTATAAAGAAATTAATTCGTTCCAAATGAAATTATGTTAAGCAAATTTTCTTTTATACAAATTTCTCATAGGAATGCATTGAAAACAGAGTAATCCCTAATCATGACCATTTTTATGTTGTACAGATTTGCCCCATAAGCAATTCTGTTAAACAAATTTCCCCTATCTCCAGAATTTTTTATGTTATACAGATTTTTTATGTTTTACAAAGTTTGTTATGCGAGGGTCCACTGTACTGGTAAGATCTGCAGAGTAAATTGTACCCATATGTTGCTACCCAACTATTGGCCTTCAGACATTCTTTTTCATTATTATTTTTGAGATCCACAGCATAGACTGAATTGTTACTTGGAATTCAATAGCTGAAACTATGATGTGGGCTTTGGTGTTGACTTGACTACTCCCATTCATGGCTTGGGTCTACTGTAGTAGGGACTAACAATTATCCCCTACATTTACCTCTTTTAAGCTTTCCTCTGCAACAAAAAGAGCTAGAACCCTTTAAAAGAAATTCAAAACATGTATAAATAAAAATCCTTAAGATTCATTACCAGGAAAAGAATCCAGTCTTAACATGATCACAAATAGGGAGTAAATGCCATTTGCTTATGGTTTTTAGGAAGATTGGATTTCATCAAGTTTACCACACAAAGGCATAACACAGTCATGCAACATTTATGTCCCAAAGAGTCTTGGAGAAGACTCATGTTGTGCTGCTCCTGCCATAAATCCAGAGCTTATTTTGATTGATTAACATCCATGCATTAGTTGCTTGAGATAATTCACCCTGGAGCTAATGACTGGCTACAAGATTGCCAAAATAAGCCTGTGTTTACCACTGGAGCCACTCTGAATTGTGATATTTGAAAATAGCCAAGCCTCTCCACAGTACCATGGAAAGAGTCTAAAGGATGGCTTACTTTATTTCTCCAGTTACATTTTGTGCCAGTTTCTCATTCATTAAGTTTCCAATTAAAATTGTAGAGATTTTGTTTTGTTTTAGAGAGAGAAAAGGCAGACATTTGCATTCACTTTGTTATACGGGAACAAACAAGAAAACAAGACAGATCGTCAGACAACAACACTAATGCTAATCTCTCTGCAATAGATATATTGAAGTCTTCACAAAAAGATACATCTCCCCCATAACTTGTACAGCCAGAAATATCATAAACTCTTTATGGAGCTTACTTACTGAAGAACAGAGAGCCCAGACGAATGCTCCTATCACAATGATGGAAATAACAGAAGCTATTAATCATCAAAAATTGAATAAAGCGCCTGGACCTGACCAAATACCATCCATATTTTATAAAAAAATTTCGGAGACAATCTCTGGAAATATGAAAAATCTTTTTACATCTATATTTGAAGGCGAAGATATACCAGATTCCTGGAAATCATCACATACGACACTGATTCCCAAAGAAGGGAAATCCAAAGATTTGATACAGAATTACAGGCCAATTGCCCTCCTAAATGTGGATTACAAAATTTTTGCAACCATTCTGGCTAATAGATGGCGGATGATTTTACCTTCTCTGATACCACGCGACCAGACTGGTTTCCTTCCGAAAAGTAATCTCCAATCCAATATTAGAACTTTTCTCAATGTGTTGGAATATTACGAATCTCACCCTGAGAAGCAAGTAGCTTTTGCATTCATCGATGCTGAGAAAGCCTTCGATAATGTACCCTGGTCTTTCGATAATGTACCCTGGTCTTTACTTAAAACTCAATTAGATTACCTTCAGTGTGGCCATAGAATGTTGCGAGCTATTGACCAAATCTATTCTACTCAAAATACCAGGATTGTAGTCAATGATCACCTTACAGACAAAGTAAATATACACAAAGGTACTAGGCAAGGATGTCCCCTTTCCCCTCTTTTGTTTATAACTACTCTGGAAGTTCTTCTTCATGTTATAAGGGAAAACCCTGACATTCAAGGCCTACAAAACAAGGGAGAGAGTTTACAAGGTACAAGCCTTTGCAGATGACCTGATGGTTATCATGGAGAACCCTCAGACATCCTCCGGAGAACTTCTAAAGACTCTGGAGGCATATTCTAAAATCTCTGGATTAAAGGTGAACAGAGAAAAAACATTGGTTCTAACTAAAAATATGACTCCATTCATGATTCAAAAACTGGTAAATCAATCTGGTTTTCAACATTCAAATAGGGTAAAATACTTGGGTATTACTATATCTAACCGATGTAACTCTTTATTCAAAGACAATTATGTCAATGTTATAAAAAAAAATCAAAGCTGACCTCGAAACTTGGTCAAGACTTCAGCTATCCTTAATGGGCAGAATCGCTGCAGTTAAAAATGAATGTCTTACCTAAACTGCTTTTTTTGTTTCAATCTCTGCCTATATTGCCAAACTTTAAGATTATTTCAGATCTGGAAAAAAGTATACGTATATTTATATGGCAAAAGAAAAAAGCAAGGATTAAAAATATATTTATTTGCAGGATAGAACCAAATTTGGTGGTTTTGCCCTTCCTAATTTGGTACTATATTACAAGGCTGCCCCTTGACTTGGATTAAGGATTGGATCTTGATGACAAATAAAAGAATATCACAGCTTGAGAGTTATGGTCTTGATAAGGGCTGGCTTGATTTTGTGGCATAGGGGAAATTTACCTACCCTCTTTAAAAAGCACTGGATAAGGAATGCCTTAGTTAAAATATGGTTAATGATCAAAAAACAATTTTATTTCAAAGCACCTATGTGGCTATCCCCACTGGGAGCAATTTACAGCTCCCAGGCAAGTGGAATCTCAAATGTTATAACTTACAGACACCTTCTGAATGATGACTTCTCATTGAAAACACTAGGGAAATTAGTATCAGAGGGTTTAATCTGGATTGGTGGAAATATCAACAAATACATTCACACTTCAAAGAGCTTTCCAAAGAGGGGGTTTTATGACTACTGATACCCCATTTGATAAAATACTTTCCTCTGGTGACTCAGTCAAACTTCTTTATTTTTTGGCTTTCTATAGCATATTGTTAAATTTGGAAAATTGGATTGATACAAAGTACTCTGGATACTGTATGATAAGATGGGCAGAAAACTTAGGTTATACTATTCATTTTCAAATAAATGGGACTCTCTGTGGAACACAGTTAAAATCTTTAAATCTATTTTTAGTTCAAGGAAAATTGTTATAAGATGTTTTATAGATGGCATTTCGCGCCTCATCGTTTATCCAAGATGTACAATTGTTCACCTAAATGTTGGAAATGTAATTATGACTGTGGAACCTTTTATCATATGTGGTGGACTTGTAAAGAAGCTAAGGCGTATTGGAACATGGTAAAACTTTTCTTAGAAAGATCTTTGAAAATTAAAATAGAGTTTAGACCAGAACTATTTCTGTTAAATATAGTAGATATAAATATTTCCTATGATCAGAGATATGTACTTCATCATGTAATTGTTGCTGCAAGAATTCTGTACGCGAAACTCTGGAAACAACCAATCACGCCAACAGAGAAGGATCTTCATGGAAAGATAAGAGAATGCATCGAAATTGATAAACTCTCTGGTTATCTAAAGGGAGACTACGACGAGATTTTTCGGGAAAGATGGCAAGAAGTAACAAATTTATTAGTATTGTGATAACATCTGGCAATTTTAGCAATATGTCTAATTACTATTTCTATTTTGCTTGATATACTCAATGTAAGTCTTAAAAAAAACTATTTCCCCCCCCTTTTTTTTCTTTTTCCTCTTACCTTTACTCCTTCCCTTTGTCCCCCCCTTAAAAATCCAATAAAAATTTATTAAATAAAAAAAAAACTCTTTCTGGAGCAATCAGCTGAATGACGCATGAACATCCCAAGATAAGAGGCAAATGATGGGATTTTCTCCCAAACTCACACAAACCATAAGCCTCCCCAGCAATGTTTGACCCATGTTGTATTTTGCTGTATTTTGCTGTACATCACAGTGCATCAAATGTTCCATTTACCGAGTCCTGAACATGGGTCTTAAGACACGTCAACAATCTGCATTGTTGCTGATGGGGATCTCTACAGGTCAAGCAGTTTGGTTTAGAGGCCATTTTAACACATTGGACAGGGTCCTTATTTAGTCTTAAGTGGTTTGGAGCCCATTCAACTTGGTTGGGGACTTGACTTCAGATCATTTTGAAAATTCAAACCATCACTCTTCTAACTGGTGAACACCGAAAGACTGAAATGGCTTTAACAATTTGACTCTGAAAAGTGAAGGACGCCAAGCTTCAGGGCTTTGTTTTTTAGATACCTCTAGAGTTTACTCCCTCCCACAAAAAAGGAAATTCAATTCTTGAGGAATTTTAGAGTGAACTGAATGCTTTGTCTAGCCCATTCACACTGCTTTTGTCTTCTGATATTCTCACTCCTTTTATGGATAATTCCCAATACTGCAGATTAAAAACTCCATGAGAGAGAGAGAGAGAGAGAGAGAGAGAGAGAGAGAGAGAGAGAGAGAGAGAGAGAGAATATGAAAGAAACAGACAAAATAGTGGGTCCAGGCAGATAGACAGCAGTGCTTGAGTGAGCGGGCAGGCAAAGATAGGCACCTAAATCCAAGATAACCTTTTCATGTGGACACAGCCCCTTTGATGATGGTGGTGAGGATCATGCTAGAGCTGCAAATAAAATCTCTAGAATGTAGACTTCTGAATTAACATTTTCCTGTACCTAACAAAATGTGTTGATAAATATAATGGCAATAGTTTTAATTGAAAAGCAGCTGGGCAGACACTGGTTTGGCACATGGCTGGCAGAGGAAGGAAGGCAAAGATGCTGTTGAGGTGTGTGTGTGGGAGGGGGACACACTGCAAAGCACCAGAGTGCTAAGTAAACCTATTCAAAGCATCCTTCTAAGACAACATAGCTCCTCACCAAAATATTGGAGAAATCATGAAATATCCCTTAAGTACCTCCCCAAGACTTAAAATTGATAAACAGGACAGAATAAGAAAGGGTCACATAAGACAGATTGTACTACTTGATTTTTTAAAAGTTAGAAAGATAAAGGAAGGACTGAGCAAAAAAGCCACTGGAGACAAAAGATAGGGAGACAATTCAGGCTGAGCCCAGTCTACAATCTGCACAAGAGCTATGTTCTCAGAGATCTTTTGTGTAGATGGTTATTAACACCACTAAACAAAGCAAAAGAATGACAAAGAGCTACAAGAGATCATTTAACTTGAGTGACCAAACACAATGCCTACCCACAAGGACAGTGATTGCAGAGTGGTGGTGAAATGCCTCCTTCAGACTACACATTAATGCTGTCAATAAATAAACCCAGTTCCATTTCCAATCAAACCACTTTATTTTTTTGCTTTCCCCCCCTGCTTTTTTTAGACATTTGGATCTTTGGATTAGTCCAAAGCACTCTGGATACTTTTGCTTCAGTCTAAAACCCAATGTGGTCATTCATCTTCAGTCCAGACCTCACACTAATCAAGCTGAATTGAGCTAATTTTTGTTTAGATTTCAGAATTTGATTGAAACTGTTGCCCAGCCTTACCCACAGGCACCATCCATCTCTGAACAAAAGAGCAAAAATACAATGGAGCCAGTGAGACTGGGAAGGAAAGCTGTCTACCCTTGCATCTATACAAAAGCTTCCGGTGTGAGCAGCTAGAAGAATTGGTCCTTGCTGCTCCATTTACATGCCTCTCCCTTTCCCCTTCTTTTCTATTTGTTTCACTTCTACCTAATCCCAGATTGTAAAGGGCCAGATTGCACTCCACAGGATGTCCTGCTGCTTTGGAATAACATGATTACATTTCTGGAACTCATATCCAGAAAACGATTTGAAAAAAACCACAAACTTGCAGGAATTTGTTTTTCAGGCAAGGCTGAGTATTTCCAAATACTCGAATGTTTATCTGCTGACACTTCAAATTTATGTGAAGAACAGCAAATAGTCAACATAAATGAAGTGGCTTTCTACATAATATACAAAGGTTCAGACTATTCTTTTTTTGTTGTTGAACAAACAAAAAACATAGTTTAACTCACACTATCATTTCTGAAGTGAATGGTGTGAAGCATTTATAACATGCAATCATGCCATACCGTCCCAGCCTGAAGGAACCGTTGAATTATGGAAATGATTTACATCAACATCTCTAGAGTTCAATCCCACTACTTACATACTGAAAATAATACTACTACCCTAAAGAGAATGTAAATGGTTTCATGCCTTGCCCTTACACACAGGGATAATGAACTGCAATATCCTTGTCAGGATCATGTGAGGAGGTGAGGTATTTTCCTAAGTTTCTTTGCCCAGAACAAAGATTTGAGACAAGTTTGTATCGCTTAAAAAAGAGAACAACTTGGGTGAGTCAAAGATCTGTCAAGTTTATCAATGTGAACAGAAGGATTCCTCAAATGAGAGATAAAATAGATCATATTGAAGATAAGAGCCTTTTATGTGTGAATCAGTCTGCTCCAAATTCCCCTGTCTGGACAGGTCCTCTGCCCTTATGTCTACTGTATACCTTTGATCTTAGCCATAAGTCATTCTAGGATAAATGGGGCTTATGTTTTAGGCAAGATGGTGTATTAGACCTACAGACTAACTGCAAGAAAAAAGGACATTGAAATTGGCCATACTTCCATCAGAATACACTGTAAGATAGGATCTCTTGTGGACACAGTATCCAGAAAGCACCTGCACTGCAGTCTTGTATAAGCCTTCTCAGAAGGAAACCACCTTGAATTCAGAAGGATATATGCTACTGTAATCTAGACCTTGTCATGATTGCAAATTTGGGTGCATTGTCCATTATTAAATTTCTGTTTTGAAAATACAGGTGACGTAATCCTTCAGAAGCATTCAAGTCTATGAATGGGAGATTATTACCATGTCCACAGTTCAATATGGCATGAAATGGTTCCACGCTGGCTTGCAATATCAAGACAGCATCAACTGCAGAAAAAAAGAATAAAATGCTTTACATACCAAAGGACAGCCCGAATATTGATGCAAACCGTGACTTTCTGCTGCACTCATGTCTGCATCTGAGGGCGTTTATACACGACCCCTAATAGCTGCGCTGCAAATGGCTCCCAGCTCCGGAGCTTAGAAATGTTGATTATGTTAAGCAAATTTTCCTTTATACAAATTTCTCATAGGAATGCATTCCCATAGGAATGCAAATAGAGTAACCCCTAATCGTGACCATTTTCATGTTGTACGGATTTGCCCCATAGGTAATTCTGTTAAGCAAATTTCCCTTATATGAGGGTCCACTGTATCTGCTAGCCTTCTGCACACCTGCTAGAAGAGTGTCTGTGGACAAAAGTAAAGTTTTCTTGTATATCCTGTTCTCAAAACTGGTGGTGGTGTGTAGCCCCCACTCCAAGTCACAGCTGTTTATATTTCTCACTTCCTCTTAGGGACTTGGAAAAACCATCATGCAGCTAAACAAGAATCAGGTCAGTATATCACCAAAAGGACAAAGGCCAAGTTGAGCACACACCTTTCTGTGGCCCTTATTTGGTAATGGACCAGATCAGGGACAACTGTGCATCCCTATATATAATATATAAAGGAAAGGCTGATTTTATTCTGATATTCTTTGGCATACTCCAGCAAAATCATAGAATAGTAAAGATGGAAGGGACCTACAAGGCCATCAATTCCGACACCCACTCCATGCAGGAACAGATTAAAGGATATATGCCAAGTGGTTGTCCAAATTTCTCTTGAATGCCTTCAGTATCTCCTCCAATGAACTGGCACCCCACTCATTTCCCACGATTGCAAGAAAATAATGGACAGTGGTTCTGAGTAGAGATGGGCACGAATCGAAAAAATGATGTTTCGGTTTTTCATTTTTCGTTGTGGGTCCCGTTTTGGTTTGTTTTCATTTTTTTGCGATTTTTTTGAAAAAAATTCATTTCGTTTTTGATTTTACATTTTTACCCACTTTTTGCGTGATTTAAAGCATTTCCGTGCGCGGGCATCCCCCAACGACCCAGACCAGAGGGAAAACACTATAAAAAATGCTGGCAGAGACACAGTATAGACTAGGTACGCAGGGAGGCTGCAAAGGCAGCGGCGGGCGTTGCCCAGGGCGCAAGGCAGCCGCAGAGTGACTGCACTGCACGGCAGGGGAGGGTACTCACCGAGAGGTATGCACGCACACAGGGAGGCTGCAAGAGAAATCTCTTCTTTCGCTCCCCTAAGAGCCAGACTGCAGCCAGCAGGAACACAGAGACACACACCTGCCTGGCTGGCCTATAGTAATGAGTCACAGAGACAGCAATCCCAACCTAACTCCAACTGCAGACTGCAAGGAGGACAGGGGCTGCCAAAGCTTTTTATGCCCTCTGTGGCTGCCACACTTACCCAGTCTGCAACTTGGGCATGCTATTGGTTGAAGTTGTCCAAGAATTTACATGATCCCATCGCATGGCTTGCATCCATTTTATGGCTGGAATCCATTTTGTTTCAAAGGGAAAAGAAAAAATACATCACGATGGGAGAAAGACAAAAACAAAAGTTTTTCTTTGCTTCCCTACTCTATGTATACAGTCAAGGGAGTCTTTGGAAATTTTTACGGATGTCCCGGGCGTTTTAATACCCAAGAAATCAATATTAGGCATCTGGGAGCCATTTTGGGTCGATGTCCCCTAACTCCCCTTAAAGGAAAAATATACAGCAATCTGAGAAAAGACATAAATGCACATTTTAAGGATCCCAACCCCCTGGTAGGTATTATCAGGCAGAATAAATAATTATCGCTGGGTTTTTACGGATATTCAGGACGTTTTTTTAACATTTAAAAACTGCTTATTTCATTGCGCATCGCCATTAACGAAAACGAAACGTAATAAACCTAATTTTTGTGGTTCTGTTCGGTTTGTTCCAATTCATCACAATTTTCGTTATTTGTTTCGTTACATAATGAAACGAATAACGAATAACGGAACGATTTTTTCCCATTTCGTGCCCATCTCTAGTTCTGAGAGTTCTTCACCCAATTCCTTCAGTTCTCTCAGATGAAGTTCATCTAGCCCTGGGTATGTGAGTGCATTCAAGGTGGTATGGTATTCCTTGACTATTTCTTTATCAATCTTGAGCTGCAATCCTGCCCCCCCTCCACTTGCACTTTACTTATGTCTGGTGGTTTAAAGTCTCTCTTATGAGAAAAGATTGAGGTAAAGTAGGAACTTCTCTTTGTCATCTGTTACCATTTTTCCATCGCCATTGGAAAAATGGCAACATTCTACCTCCACTATTTCTTTCCCATGTATCTGAAGAATGCTTTTTCATTGCCTTTAGTGTCTCTAGCTATTCTCAGCCATCCCTGCATTTCCTAGCTGTTTGTCTGTACTCTTCCTTAGTGGCCTGGCCTTCTTCCTGCATGGCCTGAATAGGCTCCTTAGGTAGACAATAGCATCCATAGCCTTAAGGTGAACAATGGCCTAAGGTGCTGAAACCTATCAAGAACGGGTCATTAGCTATAGCCTTGGTGGTGAAGGCTTTTTGATTTGTCTGGGTTCTTTGGAAAGCACAGCCTGATAAGTAGCAGATAGACTATGCCTGAGGCCGCCACCTCTGTTGAGGGGGTTTCAATGCTCACATGAAAGGCTTCCCATACTCCTCTCTCAGACCACCTATCTTCTTTGTCTAATATGTGTACATCCTCATCTTTGAAAGAGTGCCCTTTGTCCTTCAAATGGAGGTGTACTGCTGATCCTGGTCCTGAGCTGTTACCCCTCCTATGTTGGGACATCCTTCTGTTTAATGGCTGTTTAGTTTCTCCAATGTAGAGGTCTGAACACTCCTCACTGCATTGGACCGCATATACTATATTGCTCCTTTTATGGTTTGGTATCGGATCCTTTGGGTGGACAAGTCTCTGCCTTAGTGTGTTTGTGGGTGGTGGCTTCAGGCTATGAGTCTAATTCAGACCAGGGTGACAGAGGTCAAAGTTGACTGACTATAAGATGGAGGACTCCCACTAGCTGTATTCAGACTGATGAAGCTGTTTGGATGAGCAGCGAAACATTTCTATCTCTCAAAAAAGAAGTCCAGTAGCCATGACTCAACTTCCAGATAAACTTACCTGGATGACTGAGAATCTTCACAGACATAGACCTCATTCAGTTTTCTTCTAGTGAAATGTACCTATTATAAAGTCAGGGCCAAGAGAAAGGCCTTCCCAGATTCTAACATCTGGAAGATACATATGGAGAGATATAATCCATCAGAAAGCCTGGGTCCCAAGCCATTTAGCTTCCATCAGTGCTATGTTGCGAAGTGGATTCCTTCCCCTCCTCACAGCCATTCTCATGCCCTGCTCATTCTCATATTTGGTAGCCCTGCTGTAGGCAAATGAATACATCAGTGGCTAGCAAGAGAAAGAGAATACAGTTTTCACCGAGGCCCTACAAACAGAAGGGACGCAAAATGCAAGGGAGAAAGGGAAAGATACAGAAAATTGAATGCAGACTTCCAAAGAACAGCAAGAAGAGACAGGGCGGCCTTCTTGAACAAACAGTGCAAAGAAATAGAGGAAAACAACAGAAGAGGAAAAAACAGAGATCTATTCAAGAAAATTGGAGATATTAAAGGGGTATTTCACGCAAAGATGGATATGATAAAGGACAAAAATGGTAGGGACCTAAATGAAGCAGAAGAGATCAAGAAGAGATGGCAAGAATATACAGAGGAATTAAATCAGAAAAATCTGGATGTAACTGATAACCAAGATAGCGCAGTTGCTGACCTGGAGCCAGACATCCTGGAAAGTGAAGTCAAGTGGGCCATAGAAAGCATTGCAAACAACAAGGCCAGTGGAGGTGACGGCATTCCAATTGAACTCTTTAAAATCTTAAAAGAGGATGCGGTAAAGGTGCTGCACATGATATGCCAGCAAATTTGGAAAACCCAGCAGTGGCCAGAGGACTGGAAAAGATCGGTCTACATCCCAATCCCAAAGAAAGGAAACGCCAAAGAATGCTCCAACTATTGCACAATTGCACTCATTTCACATGCTAGCAAGGTTATGCTCAAAATTCTACAAGGCAGGCTTCAGCAGTATGTGGAAAGAGAACTTCCAGAAGTGCAAGCTGGATTTCGAAGGGGCAGAGGAACTAGAGATAAATCGCCAACATGCGCTGGATTATGGAGAAAGCCAGAGAGTTCCAGAAAAACATCTACTTCTGCTTCGACTGTGCCAAACCTTTGACTGTGTGCACCACAACAAACTATGGCAAGTCCTTAAAGGAATGGGAGTGCCTGACCACCTTATCTGTCTCCTAAGAAATCTATATGTGGGACAAGCAGCAACCGTCAGCACTGGATATGGAACAACTGACTGGTTTAGAATTGGGAAAGGAGTACGACAAGGCTGTATACTGTCACCTTGCCTATTTAACTTATATGCAGAGTACATCATGTGAAAGGCAGGTCTGGATGAATCACAAGCTGGAATTAAGATTGCCAGAAGAAATATCAACAACCTCAGATACGCAGATGATACTACTCTGATAGCAGAAAGTGAGGAGGAATTAAAGAACCTCTTAATGAGGGTGAAAGAGGAGAGTGAAAAAAATGGGCTGAAGCTCAACATCAAAAAAACTAAGATCATGGCCACCGGTCCCATCACCTCCTGGCAAATAGAAGGGGAAGAAATGGAGGCAATGACAAGAGTTTATTTTCTTGGGCTCCTTGATCACTGCAGATGGCGACTGCAGCAATGAAATAAAAAGACGCCTGCTTCTTGGGAGGAAAGCAAGGGCAAACTTAGGCAGCATCTTAAAAAGCAGAGACATCACTTTGCCAACTAAGGTCAGGATAGTCAAAGCTATGGTTTTTCCAGTAGTGATGTATGGAAGTGAAAGCTGGACTATAAAGAAGGCTGATCGCCGCAGAATTGATGCTTTTGAGCTGTGGTGCTGGAGGAGAGTCTTGAGAGTCCCCTGGACTGCAAGGAGGTCAAACCTATCCATCCTGAAAGAAATCAACTCTGAATGTTCACTGGAAGGACAGATTTTGAAGCTGAGGCTCCAGTACTTTGGCCACCTCATGAGGAGAGAGGACTCCTTGGAAAAGTCCCTGATGTTGGGAAAGATTGAAGGCAAAAGGAAAAGGGGACAGCAGAGAATGAGATGGTTGGACGGTGTCATAGATGCAACCAATATGGTCCATGGGGTCACGAAGAGTCAGACACGACTGAACGACTGAAGAACAACAAGGAACGACACCCAAGAGTGTCTCCTTTTCTGAATCCACCTTCAACATCTGGCATTTCTTGCTCCTTTTGTTATCTCATCTTGAGCACCACTTTGATTTCATGAGATCAGTCCTTTAATCACCAAACTCTTTGCTGCTTTTTTTATTTGCGTTTAGAAAATGAATTGAATATCTTCAGATTATGAACCATTGCTTTGTTTTCAGCATTTGTTGGCATTTACTCAGTGGGGTTTTTTAAAATTTAAATTCAGCCTCTGTATTCTGAAATAGTCCCACCTGTATCTAAACTATTCCTAGTGACTGAACAGTATTGCTCTCCAGTTCCCTCTTGGCACAGAACTTGCTGCTCAATGGCAGTAAAACACTAAAGAACTAACAACTCCTTCACACTTTGAGGGCACAATTGGAACATCAGGCCCCATGAGTTCTTGGTTATGGAAAAACTCTGGGCAGCTCATGCAGGATTATTAAAAGAGTAAGAATGTTCATCCCTCATCTCTTTGTTGCCATTTTTGGAAATTCTGACTTGTCATAGAGAGACATATATTTCTTGTATCTCTTTTTACCTGCCTATCTCTCTGTACAGTTTTGTACAAAATATCAAGAAAAAATGTCTAGATATCTCATAATTCTGAGAGGAACAAACAATCTTCAGTAGGCTGGGAAATAATAATAATAATAATAATAATAATAATAATAATAATAATAATAATAATAATAATAATAATAATAATAATAATAATAATAATAATAATCTTTATTTTTATGCCGCCTTTCTCCCCAAAGGGACCCAAGGCGGCTTACAACAAATTCAAAAAAGTACAATAAAAGCAATACAATGTAAAAACAACACAATACCTATAAAACAGTATAAAATACTATACAATATAATGCAATAAGAAACAAGATTAAAAACATTAAAATGTGAATCCATATCCATTAAACATTCTTTATGATACCATAGTTTTAGGCTTCCAGAACCATATATCTTGCCAATGAGAATCTGACATTTCTTGGAGGGTCCTGGTGTGTCAAGTGACCAGTGACGATAATAAAAAGCCACAGGCTGAAAAACACTTGTGCAATCTCAGCACATATAATTTTGAGATAAAATGGTAAAACATGCCTCAAGGGACTCCAGTGGAATTTGTTTAGTAACCTAATTTTCTGCTTGGTTATATGTTTGAAAACTTTACTTTTAGCCCCAAATCATAGCCAAGATTTTATTTTTCCCAGAGAGAACATCTTACCTCCTTTATTTTTTTTCTACATTTTTCACTGAGGAGATGAAAGGACTATGCAAGAAAAACAAGGCAATGTCCTTCTACATACAAATTGGCTCTCTTTTGTGATAACTTCTACAGTGTCCCTAAAATGATTAATTCAGTTCATACTATCTAAAGATCTCATTTGTGGGGAGATGGATTTTTTCCCTATGAGTTCAGCCAAAAAGGAAAACACTGGATTGGCCACATCCTTCAATTTTATAATACCCATACTAACTAATTTTAACATAAAAGAAATTATTATTAAATAATAAGGCGCATAAAAGATGGCATTTCTAATTGAAGACAGTCTCTTTTGTCTGGTTAAAATTAGACATTGATCTCTCAGGTCTCCCTTGCAGATATCAAAGTTTCTAGGAGACTTCAAGAACTTCTAAAGTTTGGCAGCAATAATTCAGGGCACACGTATGTAATCAAATGGTTGAAGAAAGCTATTTCTTATTTTAAAAGCTGGTTATTTTCCTTTTGGAGATGAAGTATGCTTTCTAGCTTATTATTTAACATAATAACAATTTATAACTCTTTCTCCAAAGTTGAGGATCTCTGCGACATATCTTTGATTCAGTATCATGTTAAAGCAGAGATAAAGAGTAAAGTTGCTGCAATTTCAGAATAGAAAACAAACTAATGCAAGAGGAAATGACTTCAAGTAAATGTCTGTTTTTCAGAATTAGCAAAATCTTTGAATATATGTATTTCGAAACTAATTATTGAACACAAAAAATCTTAGTAATAAAAATATAGTGAATATAGAATCAACTTCCTTCCCTTAGTCTGGAAATCCGTGTTCAATGACACTAAATGAAAAAAAAATCATTCTGTATTAGTCATTGTTAGTCATATTCAGGATTAAGCAGATGACTTTGTTAGGATGTTACTAAAACCATAGGTCTATTATAAATTTTTAAATGTATCCTAGCTAAAGTTATCCTTATCCTGTCGGTTACAAAGTAGATTGCTTTTGTTTAGTGATCGCTTATCATGTGATAATTTGGGACTTCACTGTGAGTCTCACTGCTCAGATACCAAGCTCTGAATGAACTGGATCTCCAAAGTGAACATGGACCACTACCTTCTAACTGTGAAGCTGCTCTCTTATCCAGTCTCACCTTCAGAAAGAAACTGTGGACTGAATCCAACTGTTAAGTCCCAGTTAGAGCAGATCCAATGAGAGCTACGTTATTGTTTGATCACTCAGCAATTGACTCAATAGCTCTACTCTGGCTGGGATTAAGCATTGGACTTAGGCTAGCATAACTACATTAATACTGTAGTTAATAAATTATAGTTAATATAGCATGTTCCCAGAGCCTAGGGAAAAACAGCCTTTCCACATTTCAGGCAAAGATGATACCGGGGAAAATAGTATCAAGAAAGTCATTTTTTTTATTTAGTGATAATGAAGACATAATAGCCAGTCACATGGAAAAGTAAATAAAAGCTGCCAAATAGTCAGAGAACAATATTTGCTTGTTGAGCCTATAAAGGAGACTTTCCTGGATCAAGCTGAAGTTTTTCATATGGATGGCAATAGCAAATTTTATTTTCTCATTTTGGGTTGGGAAACAGTCACTGTGGCTTTGTAAATTCCAAACATACAAAGTGAACGGAAAAATCAGACTGAAAATTTCTTTATTTTCCAATGCTATTTATTCCTTGTCTTTTCCTACATGCTGATATTGTCTATCCAAATGCATAACCAATTTAGGCTAGTCTTGCCCAGCTTGGATCCTCTGAGATATTTGGCCTGTAGCTTCCTACATCCCAAAAAATTGCCTGTGATTCATAGGGATCCAGGTTGGGAAAGGCTGCACGCAAATGATTGGTGCAACCTCAATAAGTTGGAGCAGCTTTCTTTGTACAATAATTTCACCCAGGCCTCTTGTTTTTCTCTAGATGTGTTACTATAGGTAGAAGAAGGGGAAAATAACTATTATCTTTACATATCCTCATGTGCCATGGTATGAGTCACATGCTTAAGAAGACCTTAGGCATGTGAGATGGAAACATAACACCATCCTTGTTAGCTACTAAAGTTTACCTCCACCCTTCAACTGAGACATACCATATGATGCCTCCACTGAAATATATCTGCATCCAAGTTTTTGCTATCAACTTATGGCATTTTAAGCACACTTTTTCATACAGAAATGTGAATATTTGGTCCCATTAAAACACATAGACTGTCTCCTTTCTGTCATTCTATAAGAAGGCAAAGACCTTTTATAATTATTATTTAGGACCGCTTTTTGCAATTGACTGGCTGGTGATAAAGATAGATTTCATGGATGTGCTTGTGTGTGTTTGGTGCTGTCAACTTATGGTGGCCCTAACAGAGTTTTCGTGGCAAGTGAGATATTTAAGCAGTGGTTTTACCAGTTCCACTAGCTTAGTTAGTTTCCATGGCCAAGTGGAGATTCAAACCATGTTCTCCAGAGTCCTAATCCATTGCTCTATCCATTACACCACACTGATAATTACTTAATGGATTTAATGGATGGGTGCTATTTAACTGAAGTGTTTTAAAAGTTTGTTAATTACTATTTTTATGTACTGTGAAGTTATTTTTGACTGACAGAGGCCATATGAGTTGAAGACCCCCAGACAGTCCTATCACTAACAGCATAGCCCAGATCTTGCAAAATTCAAGGCTGTGGCTTCATTTATTGAGTCAATCCATCTCTTGTCTGGTATTTTGTTTGCCTTCATTTTTTTTCTAGTAGTATTATCTTTCCCAGTGTGTATTATTTTATCATGGCATACTCAATGTACAATAGCCTCACTTCAGTCAGGTTCATTTCTAAAGTGGGAGTTTGTTGTTACACCTGCCATTTCGTGGTTCATGTACTGTGGTCCCACTATATCGTGGAACCACAGTACCTGACCAGGCTCCAGCAGATTAGCACTGCGGTACAGGAGAAAAACCTTTACTTCCCCATCCCAGCACCAATGAGCTGGAGCCTGGGGTGTGGCGAAGGGGGGGAAAGTTTTAAAAGCCAAGGCTTTTTTTCTCCCTTCTCCAAGCCCCGGGCTCCAGCTCAGTGTTGAACTAGATCCCCAAACGCTGCTTGCCCAGGCTGCTCCAAGAAGATTCCCCCAAAACTGCTTGCCCGTGCTGCTCTGAGAATTCTCTTGGCTGTGTAAGCAAGCGGTGGCAGGGGAGGAGTCTTGGAGCAGCCCGAGTGAGTGGTGGTGGGGGATCTGATCACCCCCCACCCTCCAGGCCCCACCCGACCTGCATCCGCATATCACAGATTTTCAGTCATCACGGGTTGGGTAGGTCCCTAACCCCCGCAATAGGTGGGGGGATTACTGTATGTTGTAAAACTGTTTTAATTCAATATTTTTTAATGTCACATGTTGATTGTGCTGTAGCATTACATGCTTTTATATGTATTTGTATCTATAATTTTTCTTTTTGAATCAGAGTTGAGAGGGGAAATAGGATATCAATCAATGAACAAAACATTATTTTCTCCACATTGTGTCATAAATAGAGATGGACACGAATCAAAAAATGGCGTTTCGTTTGTCGTTTAGAGCAGTGGTCCTCAACCCCCAGGCCGCGGACCGGTGCCGGGCCGTGGAGCAATCCGCACCGGGCCGCCGCCCAAGGAACTTCAAATCATTTCCCTGTGGCGGCGGCCCGGCTCCCGGACAGGCATTAACAGCCGCCCGCGAGCTCGGCCTGTGTTGAGGTGAGCGGCGCAGGTCGGCCCGGGTGTTTTCGTCGCCGCCGCGCCTGTGTTGAGGTGGGCGGGGGGGGCGGCGGCGCAGGCCGGCCCGAGTGTTTTTGCCGCCGCCGCCGCCGCGCCTGTGTTGAGGTGGGGGGGCGGCGGCGCAGGCCGGCCCGGGTGCCGCCGTGCCTGTGTTGAGGTGGGCGGGGGGGCGGCGGCGCAGGCCGGCCCGAGTGTTTTTGCCACCGCCGCCGCCGCACCTGTGTTGAAGTGGGCGGGGGGGGGGGGGCGGCGCAGGCCAGCCCGGGTGCCGCCGCGCCTGTGTTGAGGTGGGCGGGGGGGGGCGGCGGCGCAGGCCGGCCCGGGTGCCGCCGCGCCTGTGTTGAAGTGGGCGGGGGGGGGCGGCGGCGCAGGCCGGCCCGGGTGCCGCCGCGCCTGTGTTGAGGTGGGCGGGGGGGCGGCGCAGGCCGGCCCGGGTGCCGCCGCGCCTGTGTTGAGGTGGGCGGGGGGGGCATTCTCCTGGCACCTGCCCCATGAGAAAAGGAAGGGGCTCCCGGAGGGGCTGCCGCCACTGCCACCACTGCTAGGGGTGTTGTGTGGAGCAGAGACCTGTTCGCTCCAGCAGGCGGCGGGGACAAAGAGGGGTTTGGGCCCTGGAGGCTCAGGGAGTGGGGGGAAGAGGCGGTTTGTCATCTGCCATGGAGAGCACAGCCAGGGAGTCCCATCAGGGGTAATGCCACAGAGGAGCTGGAGCCGGACCAGAGGAGAGGGACATTGAGGAAGGAAGGTGAGATGGAGGTGGGCCCTGATGGGGAGCATTCCTTGGCTGGCTGAAGAGAGCTCAAGAAGACACCCCCCTTTGGTGTGCCACAAGCAGAGAAGAAGGTGGTATTTATCCCCAGGGACATTTAAAAAAAAAGCAAAAGGACACACCTTGAGATGTGTGCCGAGTTGCAACCAAGTGATCCATGTACAGAGTCCCTTACCTTCCTCCCCCATCACCACCCCTGAGCAATTGCTCCTCTTGAATTCAGGGGCTGAGCTTCTAAGGGCCAAGAAGTGCAGGGACTTGGACCCTCTGGAGTTGGCCCTTGGGGAGAAATTATAAGGCGGCACTGGGTGCAGGATCTGACCTGGTCCTTGAGTGCCCCGACAGCCTTCTAAGCCACACCATGCCTAATGCAGCATGCCCCTCTCACTGCACAGCGAGTTTTTGGCTCAAGTGGGAAGAAAATGGGAAGGGGTTCTGCAATGGCCAGCAAGCCAGGTGCAGGACCCTGGTGGGCCAGATCTGGCCCGCTGGCTGTAGATTGAGGACCCCTGGTCTAATGGAATGGCAGAGATGATACGATTAGTTACAGCTGCATCACAGGAGTTACTAGAAAATGATTGAACACAGTCATGAACTGCCTCTGTGACTCTGCCTCCAGATTTTGCCTCAAGGCTAACTGAAGCCTATTCCGGAAATGGATAGAGCCACAAGGCAATGAAGGTTTAAAATAATAATTTTCCTTCTCCTAGAAAATGGTTCTTCTGTTTTATTTGCCATTAGAGCATAAAGCCCTCTTCCACCTTCAAAACCATTGACCACCTTATCTTGTAACCCTGGGAAGGGGTCCTTATTGAGGTGCTACCAGCCAGGCCCAGTGGAACACTAAGACATACTATATACAAACATTAAAGACAAAGTAAATGTACTGAATAAACAACACAAAATGGAACCCAAAGGAAATCAAACCTATTAGGGACAAAATAGAAGCGTAGAGGAATAAAGCAAGCACCATATATAATAAAAAATATACTAAAGCACCACCGAGACCAATACATGCATGCATAAACAATGAGAGAAATAAACAGCAAGGAAATATGAGATGGGATTTAGAAAGGATTGGGAAAGGGGAACTGAAGAATAGGTACTAGATGGTTGAAGGAAGAAGCAGCACTATTTACAGGAAATACAAACTGCCCCCAGATTTCAAGCTGTTTTACATCTAGCCAGGAATTTAAAAGTTGGAGAAATGATTTTACTGTCCCTGAAGAACCATGAATGAATGAGGTTGGCAAGATTGCTGGCTTGTTTTGGAAGCTAGAGCTATCAATGGTCAAAGCTCTTTCTACTTCCCTTCCTGCTCTCGCCAGCCAAGCAAATGCCTAGTGTTACACTGTTCTGGAACATTCAGAAAACATACACTCTGGGTTCTTTTTATCTGGGTCACTGAATTGGCCTCCATTGATTTGGACCTGAATTATACAGATCTGCTTTGATCTGGGCTTAATCAGATTCAGACAATCAGGCTGTCTGCATTGGTCCTATCTGATTTCAGATTTGGATGAACTGGTTGTGCAGTCCAAATTTTTATATAGTGGAAATTCAGTTATGAAATGCAGGACACCAGTTCTTCTGTTCCCTACAGAGTGAGATGTTGCAGAACATAACAACATTTACTGGAATCAGTAACTGTTCTTGTGAATGATATGCCCCGAGAGTTTCACTACCCAACACTTCTTGTGGTTTGTGATATGTCTGCACACACATCTCAGCTTGAACAGTTTTTAAGGAAAGTCTTGCGGAACATGAAGAGTATACTGGCACAATCACAGGCAGCTATTTTAAAGAAAACCTCCACTCTTGTAGATACCATCATACCAAGAATGACTTGAGTTGACATTTGATTTAAATTTTATGCCGAAATATTATTCGACAATTCCTATAACTTGCATTCGTCTTTTAAACTGGTCAAATATGATAACAGTTAGAACTAGAAATGGACACGAATAAAAAAAAACCAAGTTGCAATTTTCGTAGATGATTGCCGATTTCTTAAGAATTTGTCATTTCATACATGACCATAATAAATATGAAGTCATGAATTTTACCCTTCTTTAATTCATTGATTTGTCAACTCTTTTTTTTTTTTTTGGCCCTTTTTGAAGCCTCTTGCCATCTATACCCTCTGTCATGTTCCTAGGGAACCCCCTTAAGTCTGCACAACTCAGATGCTGAAAGCCCAAACTTCACCAATCTTGGGAGGATTCTAAAGGAGAGTCTGGTGAAGTTTCTCTGTTCTTTTGGTGCCTCTAGATGCCAGATGTCATATTATATGGTTTTTAAAAGGAGAGATGAGCTGACAAATGATCCCTTAGTTCATTAAAAAAAATTGTGACTCATCAATCTCAACAAAATACAAATTGCAATAAATTGTCACTTTTCCAGTTCATACCCATCTCTAGTTAGAACAATCGTCCGAGCAAATACTGTTGTAGGCTCACACCTTCACTAATTTTGGTTATTTATTTTCAACATGAAAGTGGCTGAAATTATGTCATTTAGTATAACAAGTTGTATTAGAGTAGGCCCTTTAAATCAGTGGGGATTTGGTGAATCAATTCATCTGAAAGGTCCATGGATTCAAATGGGGCCTGCTAAAGTTGCCAAATACTTAAGCATAGTGAATCACCAGTAGAATAGGCCCATTGGGATCAATGGACTTTACAGGGCTGCTGACTCACCAAATAACAACACCAGGCCTAGTCTAATGTGACCTACTTACACTAAGCATCAGAACTTCAAGCAACATGTGTTAAAATGTAAAGATTAATGAAAGAAATAGCTTTCTACTTTGAACATGTTTCTAGCCTGGTAACTCTAACAATTGACTCTCAACTAATATGTGGAGCTCTTCTGATTTACACATGAAACAATAACCTTTCTCCTCACTTTAATGCAATGTAAGATGCAAAAGAAAACAAGAATAGCTCAGAGCCCATGAGTTGATAGATAAAGTTTTGATTTTTTGCCCCAATGTGCATTGCTTTACATTTTCCTACATAGGAACACATTTGCCATTTTGCAGCCCATTTCCCCAGTTTGGAGAGATCCTTCTGGAACTCTTCACAATCTTCTCTGGTGTTCACCACACAGAAAAGTTTCATGTCATCCACAAACTTAGCCACCTCACTGCTTATCCCTGTCTCCAGGTCATTTATGAACAGATTGAAAAGCACAGTTCCAGGATAGAGGGACCATTCAGGCAACGGAATCTGCTGGAGGTCTTCTGTTGTGAAGACATATGCAAAGAAGTCATTTAATTTTTCTACAATTTCCAGGTCCTCCTTTACCTCCCCTTTTCTTCCCTCACCATCCAGAGGACCAACTGCTTCTCTGGCAGGTTTTGTATTTCTAACATATTTAAAGAAGCTTTTATTATTTCCCTTTACATTGCTAGCCATACTTTCTTCAAAGTCTTTCTTTGCTTCTCTTATAATCTTCTTATGTTTCTTTTGCTGGAGTTTATGGTCCTTTTTATTTTCCTCATTTGGTGAGGATTTCCATTTACAGAAAGACCTCTCCTTGCACTTTAGAGCCTCTATAATGCCACTCATTAACCATGCCGGTGCCTTCTCAGACTTAGAGGAGCTCTTCTTTCTTTGTGGTATGCACTTGTGCTCAGCCTCTACTACTGTTGTTTTAAACAGGCTCCATGCACTCTGGAGAGATTGGATTCTTTTTACATTCCCTTTCAATTTCTTTCTAACTAGTTTTCTCATCTGAGGGAAGTCTGCCCTTTTGAAATCAAGGGCTTTTGTGTCTGATTTGCTTGATACTCTTCTCCCGACATGCATGGCAAAGGAGACTGCAGCATGGTCACTGTTCCACAGAGACTCAGTGACATTCACATCCATGGCCAGGTCCTGAGTATCACATAGTATTAGATCCAGAGTTGCCTGTTCTTAGGTGGGCTCCATGAGCTCGCATTGGCCCAGTCAATGTGGGGAGAATTGAAGTCCCCCATGATTACTACCCTGTCCCCCTTAGACACTTCCATGATTTCTCTCCTCATTTAAATGTCCCTCTCAAGTTGCTCTCACATTGCTCCTTGGACCTGGTAGTTTAACCCACAGTGATTCTACGGTGGAGTCAGACCAACCATCAATCTCCATTCTGCTGGATTTAATCCCTTCTTTGACATAGATGGCTACCCCAACTCCAACCTGGCCCTCTCTATCCCTCCTATAGAGTTTATAGCAGACATGTCCAAACTTCGGCCCTCCAGATATTTTGGACCGCAACTTCCACAGTCCTTTGCCATTGGCAATCTAAGCTTGGAATTCTGGGAGTTGTGATCCAAAACATCAGGAGGGCCGAAGTTTGGACATGCCTGATTTATAGCCTAGGATTGCAGTATCCCACTGGTTCTCAACATTCCACAAGGTTTCTGTTATGGCTATTATATCAAGGTTATCCCTAGCTACCAAATCTTCAAGTTCTTCCATATTTGCTCAGACACTTTGAGCATTTGTGTAAAATGCACTTGTACAGTGGTTCCCTCAAGAATGATTGCTTCTTTGTTCTTTTCTCCCTGCAGTGTGTACTGAAATACACACTTTCCCAAACCAGATGCTGCCCAGCTCCTGTCGCTTCCCCCCAGTTATCAGTCTAAAAGATGCTCTGCAGTCTTTTTGATGTTGAGTGCCAGCAATCTGGTCCCATCATGGTTCAAGTTCAGCCCATCCCTCCTGAACAGGTTTGGTTTGTCCCAAAATGTTCTCCAGTTCATGACAAACCTGAAGCCCTCCTCTCAACACCATCACCTAATCCACACATTGAGGCTTCTGAGCTCTGCCTGCCTGCTGGATCCTACACAAGGAACGGTAGCAGTTCTGAAAATGCTATCTTGGAAGTCTAGGACTCAATCTTCTTCCTAAAGACAAGTCACCACACGGTTATTGTGTGCATCACAAATCCATCTCTCTGTATTTCTAATAATTGAATCTCCTAGTACAAGGAGCCTCTCTCCTGCAGCCTGTTCATTTACACGCACCTCATCAAGTATATTAAGTGAGAGGTCTTGAGTTTGCTCCTGTTGTTTGTCTTCCTGTATCTCACCAAGTGTGATGAAGAAGAGATCCTCGGGTGTAACCAATTGTTCCTTTGTGCATTCCTCATGAGGTGTGATGAGAGAAAAAGCCTCAAATTGATCCTGCCATTTCAGACTCTCAGAGTGATTGCCCTTCCACTTCTTCGAGTCACATTCCTCCATGCATATAACGCCTGTGTTAGTGAACATACTTCTTCAGAACTGTGCCCTCTCTTTTTTGTCCAGGATAGTCTGCTCCGCTCTGTCCAAGAACAGCTCAAGCTCCTTGATTTGTTGCTGGATAGATATGTGGGCCTCTAGCTGCTGGACCTTCTAGTAGTGCAACCAGGTGGCACTTGCTGCAAGTGTAGTTCTCCATGTGCTTTGGCAAGATCACAAACATGGTACAAGTGTTGCAGGTAACTACAGCTGCTCCCTCTGCCTCCATTTTAACAAGTGCAGTATTCTGGGTCTCAAAAATTTACACTTTTACTACCTTTGTATCTAGTAAGAATATTTTCTTCCTTTGTTGTTTATATGAAAACTCGTGCGCTTTTGCCATGTTTCACTTGTTTGAGTAAGAATTAACATACTCCTTGGATGTAAAGTCAATGAAAAATGTTTTGTTTTGTGATTCCTGGTACTGGCATAAACTGTTTCACTCTCACTGCATGCAAATTGTAAACATTATTTTTGTGTTTATGAGTTATTTGCTAGGAAATACTCTCTGTTCTCTGTGAAAGAAAATATATATCGGTCTCTGATTTTTTTTATGAGCCAATGCCCATCAGGACAAGAAGAAAATGCCAGCTATAAGATTTTGCTTACCCTTTATCAGTTGAATATTCAAACTTGTTTGCACCATCATATCATTGTTTATCTGCCAGGAATTATACCTCACACGAGCACAGCACAATTGGAATTAAGATACCCAGAGGTTGGGGTGTGGGTGAAATCCATTCAGTTTATATTATACTGACATAACCCACACTTCAAAACAAGGAATGCTGTTTTCCCTTTGTTCTTGCACATCAATGAAATATATGTACTATATGTAATGGAAAACTGAAGAGAACAACATGTATATTGAGAAAAGTTGCATACTAAATAGATGTATTAAGGCAGGCATGTCCAAACTTTGGCCCTCCTAATGTTTTGGACCACAACTCCCAAAATTCCAAGCCTGTATTGCCAATGACAAAGGACTGTGGGAGTTGTGGTCCAAAACATCTGGAGGGCCAAAGTTTGGACATGCCTGTATTAAGGTCATTCTGGAGACAAAAATACCTACCATTTTTATATACAGTGGACCCTTGTATAACAAATGGTTTGTATAACATAAAATCTGTACAACATAAAAAGTTCCGCAGATAGGGGAAATTTGTTTAACATAATCGCCTATGGGGCGAATCTGTACAACATAAAAATGGGATCACTCTGTTTTCAATACATTCCTATGGTAAATTTGTATAAAGGAAAATTTGCTTAACATAATTTCATTTGGAATGAATTAATTCCTTTATACAAGGTACCACTGTACATGCAAATGTGCATGAACACAAGTACGTTACAAATGTTGTGGCATGTTAAGGATAAAGTGTAAGTCTGTGTTACTAGAGACCAAGACCATCCATACTTGTGCATTTCCAATCACCATGTTTGAATGTGAAAGCTGATTGATAAAGAAAGCTGACGGGGGGAAATTATTTATTCTAAATGTAGTCCCAGAAGGGAACTTTTTGAACAACTCGAACTGTCAAAAAGATGAGCAAGTGGGTCTTAGATCAAATCAAGTATGATCTATATCTGGAGGGAAAAGTATTAAAACAGACTACTTTGTGTGTATCGTAAGAAGGCAGGATTCTCTTGGGGGGGGCAAAAATGCTGGGGGGAGGTAGAGGGTAGTAGGGAAAGAGGAAGACACAATACAAGATGTATTGACTCCCTAAAGCAGGCATGTCCAAACTTCGGCCCTCCAGATGTTTTGGACCACAATTCCCACAGTCCTTTGCCAATGGAAATACAGACTTGGAATTCTGGGAGTTGTGGTCCAAAACATCAGGAGGGCTGAAGTTTGGACATGCCTGCCCTAAAGGAAACCACAGGCTTGAATTTACAAGACCAGAGCAGGCTTGTTGGGGACAGGACCTTTTGGCTATTACTCATTCATTGGGCTGCCAATCAGAAGGAACTTGATGGCACTTCAAGACATTTTAAACATTAAGATGTTACTGGTTTAACTTAAGTTGTTATCTGCCTTGGGCTCACTGATGTCATGTCTGGTGCAAAGGTTTTAAATAAATGTGAAGATGTCTGCATTCTGGGAGTCAATACGGCACAACATTTTCTATATTCCAGAAGTAGTAAGGTGGGCTTCATAGCTAGACTTCAATAAAATTTCATAATGATGTTAAGAGAGGAGACAGACTAGTACTAACCTATTTGTGTCTCCCCTAGATAAATATTTATTTCCACTTTAGAAAAACAGGCCTTATGTGGAGAAAACACTATCAGTCATATTCTAAAACCGATTTTGAAAGTGGCAACTGCCATCTAGTGTCAGAGCAGGGATTGTACAGATAATTCTCTTTTAAGGCACACAGGTATTTTCCATTCATCTACAGCAGTTCTACTATAAGTTTATTGGATTAATTGTTTTAATTTTAAGAAAAATATTATTTCAGGGTAGGAGAATAACAGAATGTGATTTAGGTGATCATCACCATAAATGATTAATAGTTTTAGCTTATGTTAAATTGAAATGTCAAAAGTGATTTTTATTTAGAGCTCTTACAGCCGTCTGAAATCTCTTTGAATATTGCTGCCATTAGAGATGGGCATGAAACAGAAAAATAGCATTTAGTTTTGTTTTGTTTCATTATCTTTGCTGTTTCATTTTGTTTCATTATTAATGATTTTTTTTTAAAAAATGTAACAAAACAAAAAATATGAAATTATTCATTATATTATATGGGTCGGCTCCCCTGGGTCGTAGACACACCCAGTTTTGTGGATAGCAGGTTAGAAATTGCAATCTGTTTACAGAGAGGTGGGGCCTAGGAATGGATGATGTACAAGTAAGATATAGTAATCCACCTGGGGAGAGATGGGCTGTCAGATATATCAGTGCAGAAGATAATTTTATGTTGATTGGGAAAAATTCCATGCAAAAATCGTATGAATTCAAGAGGATACTGTAAGATCTGGCTTCTTTTACTCATAAACTTCTTTTATTTAAATTTAAAGAGAGAGGAATGGCTGGTGGCTATGTGCCCAATGGCATGAGGACTACAATATCCTACTGGTACATCATCCATTCCTAGGTCCAACCTCTCTGCACGCAGATTGCAATTTCCAACCTGCTGTCCTGACTCCCTAGGATGGTATTGGTATGTTCTGACAAGGGAACATGAAATGTTTCATTTCCAAAACAGAAAATGGTGTTTCATTTCATTACTTGGCGGAATGCTTGCTTCTGTTTTGTTTCGTTTTGTAACATTTCATAACCTTATGAAAGGACAAAGCAGCATGTCGTTTTTTGTTTTGTGACCATCTCTAGTTGCTATTGTTGCTTTAGCAGGCCACTCAAAATATGAATTTTCCACATTCTGGTGTCTGGTGCATATTTCTATGTGTTCCAAAAAACAACTTAAGTTACTCTAAATGATATGCGCTAATGCTAGATCCAACCAAATCTCATCTGGTCTCATTTCTGGCCAATCAGGTACCTTTGAGAAGCCAAGGGTGTAAAATTCAGTATCTCTTCTATTGTTACTTCTCTGCAACTGGTATAATGATCCTGGTAGGAGCTCGGAGCCAACACAATGTTTGTACTTAATAGCTTTCTCAACCATTTATGTGTTCCCAAAGCTCACATCTACTTCCTTTTGGTCTGCCCTGAACGTGTGACCATTTAGCTTCACCGAATGACCCTTCACTCTTGTATTTGACCTCAGAAAGACCTACTACTGCCTTTGAAACCAGGGTAATTCCAGCAACAATTTTTACTGCTGCAATAGATGAACATGTGTATGACTAAAGAACTATCACTTTCATCATCTGCAGGAAAATAATCAAATACAATGATGCTAATTTTTCATTGTAGGGACCAAAGATGTTCTATTTATAAGCAATAGCTGTCTTTAATCATGGGGAAAAAACCCAAAAACATATCCTGCAGAGCTAGGCAAAAGGTGACCGCAATAGGAATGCTGATGAATGCTTCCTGAGCAAGCTCTCTCTCTCTCTCTCTCTCTCTCTCTCTCTCTCTCTCTCTCTCTGTGTGTGTGTGTGTGTGTGTGTGTGTGTGTGTGTGTGTGTGTGTGTGTGTGTGTGTTTTGTGTTGTTACAGTCATGACCGACTATTCGTGACCCCATGTCCATGGAGTTTTCTTGACAGGAATACTGGAGTGGTTTGCCAGTTCCTACTCCAGGTGCCTACAGCACCTGGTATTCTCTGGTGGTCTCCCATCCAAGGTCTAACCAGGGCTGACCCTGCTTAGCTTCCAAAATCAGGCAAGATAGCAGTATCTCTCTCTTAATCACTGGAATTCTCAGCTTGTGTAGTGTAAATCTCAGCATCAAATTGCCAAAAAGTAAGAAATTTTTAGTGTATAACAGCAAATGTCTCTCAGCAGTTTGCTGCTAATATTTCCACCAATTGAGTCACAAAGCCATAAACACGGACTAGGATTCATGACAGTGTATAAAATAGCCTTTCTCAACATGTTACTCTCTAATCCACCAGTGAATTCTCACCATCTGCAGATGGTGAGAATTGGGCCATTCTAATTGAGGCTTATTGGAGCTGTAGTCCAAAATACATAGAATACAGTTGGATATGGGTGGTGGTATAAATATAGAATTAAAATGTCACATGTGCCCCTTTCATTCAGGTGCCAGTGAGCTCTGCTTAGTTAGATGCCCTAACACCCCATTACTAACTTCAGTTCCATTTACTTATTTAAATAAATAAACAATTTGACTATCACCAGTGGTATTCACACTTATAGTCTTAGAAGAGGAAGGCACATTTGTTTGTGCTAGCATGTCAGGCAAAAACAGTCCCATTGCCATATCTGAAGAAATGGATTTGTCCACGAAAGCTGCCATTAAAAAGTAACCGTTACATAAGGCGTGGCTATGTTTCTGTTTTCTTTGTTTTGATTTTGCCTGGCCAATGACATTATTCACAATATGGAAAGGAGTCCTTCAATGGATCATCTGCAGGGACTGGCTTTGAACTATTCTCCCAATCCTGATTGGACATTAAAACCATTTCTTTCTGAAAATTATCTGCCCATTCCCATGTCGTTATTTGTCCTCACAGATGCTACTGAATGCAACCATTGGTTAGGGCTCAGCCCCCTATTGTTTATGCTAATAATAATGAATCTAAAAAGCAGTAAATATAGAAAGGTCTCATGCATTTTAGAAGGGAAAAATAATCCATTGGTGTATTATAGTATCATGTCATCCAATTAAAAAAAAGCAAAGTGTGCTGCTTATATACCACCACATAGAGCTTAAAGCACTCTCTGGGTGGTTTACAATTTTAATTATGCAGGTTACACCCTCCCCGTCCCCCAGTGAGCTGGATTTCATTTTATTGACCTCGGAAGGATAGAAAGCTGAATGAACCTTGAGCCTCCTAATTGTGACTGAACGCCATGTTGTGAGCACAGTTAGGGCTGCACTACAACAATTTAACCGCTGTGCCACAAGGCTCCTTATAAAAATAAAAATAAACTCTTTAATCCAGTTCAAGTGTTTACATCCTGCATGCAGATACCACCATGGTATAAATGATAGCTGAAAACAGTTAATGGCTATCAATGTCCAATTGTATGCACATTTTAAATAGAAGGATTACTTTTACAGCATATAAAATTGCTTCACAAAGTTAACGCTAGTTATTTCATGGAAGTTAAAAATAAGACAAATGTGTCACCTGAAATAGAGCCTGAAAACAACAAAGCAGCAGAATGCCTCTCACATCATGTTCCTAAAAGTGTGGCATGCAAGAAATTTCTAAGGCTATCATACTGCTTTTCATAATTCTGGAAAACATGCAAGTAAATCTTACAGGATAAATCTGTCTTTAGTGTGTTGGAACTGCTAAATTTAGAGAAGGTACACAAGGTTCCAATGTGGCTTATAATTTGAGTAGAACAGTCAACAACCTTAATGCTTGTTTGGGGGAAAAAAACTTTATGGCATGGGACAGTCCAATTCTTTTCTTGATGACAGGTACTGGGCTTGATGCAGGAAATTCATATCTATAACCAAGAAAATATTTAAGAACCCTATCATTTTATAATTCTGAAACTTAAATTTAGCAAGAACCAGGACCACAAATATTATTTTGTTTGGGCTAGAGGCGCTCTTTAAGAAAAAGCATCAACACACATGCTAGAATGCTTCTATAATACAAAATGAAACAGATGGCTACAATAACAAAAACATTTTTGTATTGTGCACAATCTAAGGAGTCTATCTAGTGAACTGACCTACAAATCTTTAAATCCAGATGCTGGCTAGGGAGTAGAGCGTGATCAATCTCAGACAATCAGAACTAGCAAGGCAAATACAAGTTGCTCTCCTTGCCTGCTGTCTTCTTCAAATACCCACAGGTGACCCTATGCCTCTTTCACTGTCAGTCGAGAGGGATGCACCATTCCCAGCTTCAGAGATGTGGAACAAGCAAGGGGAGATGAAAGCTGCTTGCACGTTCTTTCCTCTTGCTTGTTGCAAAGGCTGAAGCACTCTTGCCTTTCGGAAATAAGGATTGCTCTGGGAGGATGTTGGTCCTGTAAATATTTCTCCTGCCTTGGGCTCTCCGCTGTTGGGCATACGGCGTATAATCTCATGTTTTCACTATCACACAGCTCGCCTACTTTCTAAACAGCACCTCAGTGGAATTTGTCGGTAATGCCACTCTGGATGGGACCCTCACCCATAGCCTGGAGAGCCACAATGGGCAGTTCAATGTGAGCCAGATGTGGCCACTGGAGACCCCAGATGCCTGGGAGCAGAGACAGAGCAAGGTGCAGGATTACCTAAATAATTTCAAGCTGCTGGTTAACTTGTTGGCAAATGAAAAGGCAGTATCATATCCTCTGCACGTACATGGCACTAAGGGCTACCAGCTCTCCAAGAATGGCACCAACAGCTTCTATGAGATATTGCTCAATGGGACCAAGTTCCTGACATTTCATGCAACCAGGAATTTGTGGATACCTTCACAAGGCACTTCTGCAGCCAACTACACTAGCCACAAGCTGAATGGATTCAATCAGACCACCACCAATCTACAGTTCTTCCTACAAAAAGCACGCATCAACTTCATCAGGGAGCACACTGACACACAAGGATCCTTGACTGGGAAACAAAAAGGACGATCACATGCTCCACTAGTACTAGGTGTCAGTATTGGGGCTCTAGCTTTAATGGGCCTGGCTGTTTGCATCTTCCTTTGCACAGGCGGGAAAAAATAGCACCAAGTGTTGTGATATTATATGGACTACCAGTTCTTCACCGGATTGTCTAGCTTGGTGTTTCTGACCTCTAACACTTGTGACTAATTTTCCTGTGAAAAAGCAAGACATGTTTCTCCATGCAAACTCATAGGCCCCATCTCCTTTTTAATGGCCAAGTGAGCCCCCAGAGATCACCAGTTGGCCTAGGAATTCTCAAGTTTCTGATCATGCCCTGAAATATTGTTTCGCCACACCACCTTTACAGGACTATAATATGTTGTATGCAGGGCTACTTTTGAAGATGACTGGGAAGCATCAACGTCTATAGTGTTTGTGGGAATTCTAGGTGGAACCAGGCATTATGATCCCATTCTGCTGGTGTTTTTTCTTGCTTGTTTCACTGCCCAAAGCTGCTGTCAGCACATGGCCATTGCCAAGCCACAGTCTCAGCCTCTGCTCCCTACTCATAACCTAGAAGAACTATGGCGAGACTAACCAAGATGGGAAATTTGCATGCTGTTCACAAACTTCAGCATGGAAGATAAAGCAAATATAAACCAAGAAATGAATATGATGTATCTTGATCATGAGATACCACTTCCAAAATCAAAGGCTTTTAACTTACAAATAGCAAAGTCTACACACAGCTAGTTTAAGGTACAATGGCAAATACGATGACTGAAGGTGTGTTTGTCTCCTTTACTGTGCATATTGGGAACAGGGTGGCACAAGAGGAAAGGGATAAGCACGCACACACCCCTGCACTACATGAGTCGGGTGATTGGGGCACATTTTGGCTGCCATCTTGCACAGGCTAGAACAGTTACTGGGGCAAGAGTGTTTTCCTGCTAGCTCCTGCCCACCCTAATTTGCAGAGAAATGCAAGATACAAACAAGTTTCTTGTCTGTCCACTTCCAAAGAGAGCAAAGCAAAAGGCACAGCGCTCATCCATCCTCATGTTGGATAGAAGAACAAACAGCCCACCCACTGGTTGGAAGTGAAACACAGGAGGTCAAGCAATCCCCACCTCGTAAATATCTCAGATTGCCTTTAGGCAATGATTTGGATATTCCTATACTGGTGGAGAACTGGGGGACTGCTTGGACCCTGGATCCTGAGAGCTTCAAAATTTCCCATGCAGTTACCATCTTTATCAGTTTAATAATGGTCCATGTTGATGAAAACTGTGGAAACCAGAAGAAAAGGCAGGGCTTTAGCCTGAGTGGCTTACCAGTAGAGATGGATGTTTCGTTTTGGAAGGGGACTGGTTCCAAAATCAAATATGCCAGCACAGCTGGTGTTCAGAACGCTGTCCAACACTCCAGAACAAAATCAACCACTGCCTTACCTTGCTTTACTTCGTGCAGGGTAAAACTCCAACCAGGAAACAGCCTCTGATGCATCATCTTTCCATCTCCCTGGTGCTGGCCAATTAGACAGGGAGGCGGGATGATGCAGGTCCTTGCACAGCTCCTGATTAGCCAGCACCAGAGAGATGGAAAGATGATGCATTGGAGGCTGTTTCCTGGTTGGAGTACCCTTCCGAAATGAAATGCCCATCTCTAGTTTACCGGTGCTATACTTCCTAGCAGTGGTGGCAACAGAGCAGTCATGGCTATAGACAAAAATGCAGAGAAGATCTTGTTTTCTTAGCTCCATCCAGATGCCATGAAAGGCAGTCAGGCCAAAAAGGAGAAGTGAACTGTCCTTGGAGAATGCTTATGTGGGGAGAGGGAATACATTTTCCTTACAGGAAATTTGGTTCTCCGGGAAGCACTAGAGGCAGAAAATGAGAGAGCAAGAGAAAACTAATAACAGAGGAACTAATTGTGAAAGTCCAGCAGGTAGTTCTAGGCAGGCAGCACTGCCCAGTGGTCAATCCACAGAAAAGAGCCAAAAATGTATATCCAGCCTATGTGATGTACACACAACAGCTCAGCTCTAGAAATGGTTATCTGCATATTTCACAGTACTTTCCCAGGCATAGTGAAAGCTGAATCCCATGCATAATACATGATGGAGATGCACCAAACCAATTTTGTAACTAGTCAAGAGATGATGGATGCAGGATTTTCTACTGTTCCTGTGCATCACATCATGGTTTGAAGGGCCCCAAACTCCTCATCACAGAGCATAATAGAAATTTACATTCATCATCCAACATGTTGAAGGAATGGAAGATAAAATGCCTAAGCAAACAAACAGGCAATTATAAATAATTCCTGCTGCAGATTCCTACACTGGCAGAGGTTGAGGCAGATTACACCTGGGGTCTCTTCCACCATTACAGTTTTATGATTCTAAATGAGTCCTACTTCATACTGCATTTCATGCTAGACATTTTTAAAAATACAGGATGTAAACATAAGCTTACAAAGTGGTAGCAAAGGAACGTAGAAATTTAACCAAGAGGGGAAAATCACAGTAGAGAAGGTAATTCAGAGCACAAATACATATTTAACTACCAATGAGTATTGAATGCAGGACAGTGAATGGGATCAGTAATGATAAGTAATGCAATGGGTTGTGTGAATCTGTATGGTGATGCAATTTACTGCCACACAGTGTTTCACAGACTGAGATCTCTTAGTGCTTAAATATTGAGTTTTTAAGTCATTCTGGACCGATGGTGAAGTGGTACATTATTTCAAGCACATAACCATGCTTAATGTTTTGTTTTGATTTAAAAGTAGATGTGTCCTCACTATCATTGAGTCTCCAGTGTGGCAGAGACAGGATCACACATCCCATCAGTTAGTGATCTGGACTGCAAAATAAGCTGTTCCAGATCATCAACACTACTTTCAGCAGCTAATACCCTGCTTCACCTCCATGCTAAAAAATTATGGTCTTCAACTGAATCACTCCACACAGGAACACTAAGGCACATTAGGCACATTACTTTTATTAGGCATTGAAAAAACCAGAGCTGAAACGTTTATGATGGGCTCACACACATTAACTGTCCAGTAGCTGGTCACAAAATAAATTAGTATCATGATTGTGTTCCATTTATTTTTCCATAACAAGGTTTCATGGTTTGATTTTGAGACACTGACAAATGAACTTTTCCTGTACATTAATTACAAGAAACTTACTCCTCTTGCATTATGTTTGAATTAGTATCACATGTTTTTCATCATGTTTCAGAAGGAAGTATTTCCAATGGCTTGGGTAAAGTGCACATATTCACCTTACAGCATCTTACCTGGACTTTCTGGACATCCTTGGTGCCTTCTGTTTTTGTTGTCACAGCTGCTGCTGCATAGGAAAATAAAATCCAGAGGTTTTTACTACTGATACAAGAGGAAATGCATCATGAGTTTTTTTTTAAATGAAAGTGTCAATTCATAAAAAAAAAACCAAACAGAGAAAGAAGTATAATGGAGCCATGCTTTTATTTTATTTACTGATGTACATTTCTCAATTTATTTTATCTCTAGGTGGAATTACACAGACTCTCCAACTAAAGTTCTGTTTATAAACCAGTATGGCAGTTCTGTGTGACCAGCTTGATAGCCGTAGCTGCCTTCTTATCTAATAACCAAAGCATTACCACATGACCTCTGCTGTTCAATGGACTGCAATTAGATGTGTAAATCCTGACTCTCTCACTCCTCTCTCTCTCAGTCCACACACACGAGCACACACATACACACAGCTTTTTTCCAGAAAATAGTAGTCTGAAGGGTGTGTTGACATTCGCAGAAAGAAAAAGACACTAGTTTCATGCAGAAACAAGAGACAGAACAAAGTACATTACCAAACAGAAAAACCATTTCCTAACCTCAGAAGGATGGAAAGCTGTGTCAACTTTGAGCCAGCTACCTGAACCCATCTGGACCAAGCTCAGGTTGTAAGCAGTGTTTTGACTGCAGTTGAGCCACTGCACTATGGGGCTCCTCTAAGCATCAAAACCTACAAACAACAGATTCCCCCCTCTCCCCCACACACAGTTGCCTAATGTTTTCCAGTGTAGACCAAATGGTCAGTTTCTGTGGCAAGGTGTGCTTCACTAGCCCTGTGTAAAGTCCTCATCAGATGAGGGGAATCACACTAGCCCTGCACACTCCACAGCTCCCCCCCCCCCAGAAAATGGTAGTCTGAAGAGAGAGAGAGAGAGAGAGAGAGAGAGAGAGAGAGAGAGAGAGAGAGAGAGAGAGAGAGAGAGATGATCCAGGTTGCTTCTCCACGCTCCCTTTTTCACATGCAGATTATGCTTAGTCATAACAGAGCAGCTCAATTACACTTCTGTGTTTAATTTCATGAATCTCTTTAGAAATCTAAGAAGGGAGTTCACCTCTTGCATTTATTTAGACTGGAATTTAATGCACCAAAAGGAGGCACAAATGTTCTTATATCTTGAATGAGAGAGTTCAATCAATAATTAGATTTTTCTCTCTTTTAAGGGAGTATACAGATACAAATATGCTTTTTTGTTCTAAATTGAATAATTTCTCTCTCTTTGGTAACTTGACTACCTTTTGAAATGTAGAAGCACCAATTTGTTCAGAATACAAAACCTGCCTTTAAGTCACAGTACAAAGAGCAGAGCAAATAGTCAACAGCAGTATTAAGCCTCAGACACACTATATAAAGCAGACTAGTTCAGAAAAAGATGAAAGTGAATTATTGCTGGATCTCTGAAGGGAACCAACCCACACAAAAAGGAGAATGAGTTGCTAATTAAGTCTCTTTGTTAAACCGACAGCTCCTGCTGTCCAAAGTTTTCCATCTGGAAATACATTCTGGGAGCAGGTATGATCTTTACAAAGCTAATGCCCAAGCAGGGAGTTAGAAAATGACAGTGTTTGCTCCATAACTATCAGTGTGCATTGCCCATCTGAGTTGGAAGTGACGCAAGAGACCTCAGGCTTTCACAAAATATTGAAACAGCGAGGTAGAACTGCAGCATCAGGGAATAGTAAGAAATGGGTTGCAAAATGCCCCCCCCCCAAAAGGCAGCACAATCTCTTCCATTCATTCCTCTGGGGGAGATGACAAGGAAATCAATCCTGAGTCACAACTATACAGTGGCTAAAGTCTCAGTGTAATTTTGTACAAATTGCAGAAGTAAATAAGGCTTCTTGGTGTCATGATTTGCACAATTAAGGCTAGTACGCAAGTTACGCCCCTTTCTTGAGAAACCAGCTCTGGCCATGATGACACATGCCCTAGTGACGTCCCGGCTGGACTACTGTAATGCACTCTATGTGGGGCTACCGATGAAAAGTCTCAGGAAACTTCTACGGGTCCAAAATGCAGCAGCCAGACTGCTGACTGGGGTGGGGTACAGAGATCACATTACACCACTATTAAAACAGCTCCACTGGCTGCCAATCAGTTATCGGGCACAATTCAAGGTGCTGACCTTGACCTACAAATCACTATATGACCTGGGTCCTAGCTACCTCAAAGATCAAATCTCACAGTATAAACCGACTCGGATGTTAAGGTCATCAGGAGAGGCCCTTCTCTCCATCCCACCACCCTCACAGGTACATCACGTGTGAACCCATGAAAGGGCCTTCTCGACTGCTGCACCCACACTCTGGAACTCCCTCCCATTAGGGTCCAGGACTGCCTCATCTCTGTTGTCCTTCCGGAAAAGGTGAAGACCTTTCTTTTCAGGCAAGCTTTCCCTGAATGATGGACTACCATTATGTGTATTTTATATGAATCTACGGGTTCACATAGGCTTTGTGTTTCTGACTACTTATAACCAATGTTGTCTATTAATGCTGTAAGATGTCCTTCCATACCTTGTTCTCAAATACTTGAACATATGTTAATTGTACTGGACTGTATATTATCCCTCATTACTGTAAGCCGCCTTGGGTCCTTTTCCAAGGAGAAAGGCGGGGTAAAAATTCCCTAAAATAAATAAATAAATAAATAAATAAATAAATAAATAAATAAATAAATGACAGAGGTAAGATTTCTCAAGGAACTGAAGATATTTTGTCTCGCTGGATTGAAACGACCAATCTCACTGAGAAACTTGCTAAGAACTAACTTTCTCCCCTTTCTGAGTTGCAGATGAGCTGTAACAAGACTACCCAGTATGGATGGTTGTCTTTCCATTAGGCTACAGGCGATATGTCGGGCATCTTAGAGAACTGCACACCTGCATTGGAATAATGCATGCTTTTCCAACAAGATGACTCTAGGTTTAATCCGGTTTTAAAACAAGTAATTTCAAATACATCATTGTCTACTACCCTATAAAGCCACTGGCAATATACAGTACTGGGTATATAATACTCAGTTTACATGGTACAACTTGGAAGTCTGGGGCTGGTAAAAACTTCAAAAACTAATATTCTTTGAGGCAATAGGAAATTTACTGTGCTGATGACTTGACAGGGAATAGCACAATTCAATTAAAAAAAAACAAAGCACAGCAGCACCTTCACACACTGGGGAGCTCCCCTGAGTCCAGGCAGGCATGGTTCATGATGAGGCAAGTTCCCCCACCGATACAGCACTCCTTTAACTTATAGCAGGGGCTACAATCTGACATGGGTACTCATACAGTCATGGCAGCGTAATGCCTGTGAAACTGGCAGGGGTGAATGGAAGACTTCTCTTCCTGCTTGGAGCAGTGGCTTGGACTGGATGGCCTTGTAAAGCCCTTCCAACTTCACTATTCTATGCTTCTATGATTCTCTGAAGACAATCTTCGTCCAAAAGGATGGTGGGGAGACACGTGTAGAGTGGCACCCAATCCTCATCTGACCAGGTCAGCATGTTAGTCAAGCTATACCTAGAAAAGTAGGCTTATGAGTTCTGGATGCATCCCTACTCTTCTCCATATTAGTTGAAGGACCCTCCAGTTCCTCAGAGGGCAGATTTGGGCATCTTTTCACAGGTGGCATCCCCTTTTAACTTTAGTCCAATTTTTAAAAAGAATCAACGAACTGCTAAACTTTAAAAATAAATTTTCTACTGGGTGACCCATCTCTTGACGCTGGAGGAATATCCCTGAAAGTTTTTCCTAGACACTCACGTTCTTCCTTTAATTCTTTACAAAGTTTCTGCCAATTTATGTCTTGCAACCTTTGCTTTCTGTCCCTTTTTGGTTCCTTGACACTCAGTTTCATTTAGGGGGACCTCCTGTAATCCTCCTAGCCAACTTAGCCCTCAGCCCAAAATAGATATGATGTTACTTTCCAGATCCCCTTTTGAATACACTGAGGAGACTAGAAGGTGGAGGGAGCTGTACAGGAAAGCATGTCATTGCATCAGTTGAATTTGTTCACTGAATCAATATTAGTAATCAAAATGCCTGTCTATAGAATTCTGCCTACCACAGCAATTTCTTGATGTGTTGCACTACAAATTCTGCATCATTTTCAAGCAGATAGTACAGGGGGCTGGCATTCAAGGTAAGAAAAGAGTTGAAAGGAGCTTATTAGGAAATATTTTTCAACATGCAATAAACAGAATTGACCACTCGAGGGAATCAGTGAGCATCTTCATGTATTTTCCAAAGGCTACTTTGGTAAAGGTAATGAGAAACGGGGGAAAAAGCAAAGAAAAACATGCTGCTTATATACCACCGATAGTGCTTAAAGCATTCTCTGGGCAGTTTGCAGGCTACAAATTGCCTCCATCCCCCAGAGAGCTCGGCACTTATTTCACCGACCTCTGAAGGATAGAAGGCTGAGTCAACCATGAGCCAGATACCTGGGATTGAACCCCAGGGTCATGAGCACAGGTTTGGCTGCAGTACAGCGCCAGAGGCTCCTAGATGCATTTACAGATGAGAAACATTTATAGATACCAACTGTAATTATCTGCAGTAGACAGTAATGGAATAAGTTCCTTTTTAATGTTTCAAGCAGTGATTCTCTTTTGCTTGCCCTTCTTTCCTTCCTGTCATGAGTACACCATTTACAATATTTTTGCTCTCCAATATCTGTCCCTTCACATCTTCTAAGTTCACCCTTCTTTTCTTTTCTTTTCTTGTAATCACTACAATTGTCAAATCATTAATGTAAAGTTCCTATTGCAAAAATTAAGACTTCACGAGGATTAGATAGAGCACATTCTGTAACAGATGAAGAAAATATAAAGTACAAATGCACCCTTCTATACACCTCAAGCCTGGGCTTTGAAAAGGGCTGTTATGAACCCCATTGCATTGGGGGAAGGGCGCATTTGCCTCCCCGGTCCCGGACATCGGGCGCGAAAACTTCACGCCCATCCGAGTCTCCTTGCCCAGGGTCGGAAGCCTATAAGAAGGCTCCCGCCCCCCTCCAAATCTGTCAGTTGGCGAGTTTCTTGGCCCCGCCCTCCCCCTTATGGCCGGAGAATGAGATTAGCTGGTCGCCATCTGGGGCCGGATGGGAATTTTTGGTGGCTACTCAGATTGGCCGAGAGTGGCCACGCGTTTTCGCCCATCCCATTCTCCTTACCACGGGGATGGGCTTCCTTCCCGTTGGTCACTAACTTGGCAGGTAGTGCAACTGGTAACTGAATTCAGGTAAATCTCTAGTAAGTCGTCCCTACGGCGCTGTACAGCCCTCGTATTCAGTCCATCATCATTGGCTATGTCAGCAGACAAAGAAAGTTAGAATGTGACTTGGGACATCACAAGGGCTGTGCCGGGATGTCAGATTCGCCCATCCTATAGTGATGCTCAACAGGTGCGCGGCAGCTCACCTGGGTGAATCTACCTGAATACTAATCCAGGTTAGGGGGGCAAATTAAGAGTGGACAGCAGTAAAAGATGGTATTTATTGTTAAGACAATTACTTTTTTCACTGGTATCTCCATGTGTGTGTGTGTGTGTGTGTGTGTGTGTGTGTGTGTGTGTGTGTGTGTGTGTGTGTGTGTGTGTGTGGCACGCAACAGGCTCCCTGCCCCCCCACTCCCCACTCCGCTGGACCAGCCATGAGGAATTTGCGGAGGGGGAAGTAGGGGGGACAGGGAGCAGGTCACATGCCAGGACCACCCTATGGCCACCGTCCCCATCACCGCCCTGGCCCCTGCCCCCGGCCGACCCAGCCTCCGCCTTCGCCCGCCTCCTCTGCCATCCCCATCGCCACCCTTGCCTCGCCCCCTGCCACCCCCACCTCCGCCTCCATCCCCATTGCTGCCCTCACCCCCTGCCGCTGCTGTCAATGACCCTGAGCCTGCCCCCGTTGCCCTGCTGCCTTTGCCCCCGCCCCCCGCCCCGCTGCTGCCAATCCCGACCTCCCCCCGGCACCGGCACCATCTCCATCACCGAGTTTGGGCACTCGGTGTCAAAAAGGTTCGCCATCCCTGATATAAGGGCATAACATGATTTTTAGGTCACATTGTTGATTCTCATTCACACACATTTTAGTGTTTTTCTCAGAAAATGCATCATAAACCTAATTACTCACCTATTCCATCTTCTGTCCGAATGCATGCAAGAAAATTAGACACAAAATCACTTGCATTGAAGATCAGTTTAACTATTTGAATTGACAGGAACAAAATACCACAATCTGTAGTATAGCAACATTATCAATGAATTCATATGTTTAAGGCCTGTATTTGTAAAGGATAGGACTTTGTGAGGAGGCAGGGCCTCTTTTGCGGTAGCATGGGGTAAATAAAGTAAAATGGTGGCCACCTCATGGCAAGACATGGGAGGGGTGCTGGGACTGACCCAACAGCACTAATGGGTTTGGATTTCAAAGAGCTACAAGCAGGGCATGGGTGTATGTGATTTTACCCAGTCCATTAGGAAAGGGTTAAAAGGAGCCAGTATCCAGACCAAAGCTGGCTGGCATTTTGGGGCATTGGGATGGAACAAAGTGGTGGTGAGATAGCAGGTGGGGATATGTATGTTTTAGTTGGGAACAAATTCCCACATGGGAATGAGGGGCAGGGGCCTAGCTCTGCTCCTGGCTCAGGGAAGGGGTAAAAAATTGCCAATGCCCATGTATGACAGGGAACCACAGAGTGGCATAGAGCCATGTGGTCTCCAGAGGGAACTGCCACCTCAAGTGATCTTACTGAGAGATGGTTGTCTGCATGGGAGGCACTCAGCCCTCTCCGATGAACTGGATCCAACCCAATGCTTGGCCAGAATAACTGTGGTTACGATCAAAAAAAGCTGTGGCCAGTTTTCTTTTTTAAATCACACTCATGGTGTGTATCTGTTATTCACAGAGCCAAGCCGGAGCAGTAGCAGTCCATTGAAGAGCTTCTATGACTGCAGGTGAACATGAAAGTTCTACTCATCATAATCTATCTATCTGTTGGTGCTCCTGGCTCATGTTGCTTCTCTTTCACACACATCTAAAGGTCTGATGCACAGCTGATGAAATCTTAAGCTATCCATTTGAAGAAATGCCTTGAAATTAGGAAGATTATAATTACAGAGGTCATATCCATGGTATAAAGCCCTTGAGATTTTGGGAGCTCAGGATGATGGATGCTGAAGTCCAAAATCTCATGAATTAATTTAGCCAAGAGAAAACGTTAATGCAGACAATGCTGACCGTTACTGTATAGACTAATCCACCCCTAAAGATCAAGTCCTGGACAGAAGCAATTCTGGACTCAACAAATTCCCAGCTTGCAAGACAGATGGTACATTTGAATGCACTAATAAGCATTCCCTGAAGGAAAGGAAAGCTTTACATGGAAGGCTGGACATGAAGATAACTCAAAGGGCTGCTCCATGGGTCAACATGAAAAGAAACATGAAGCTTTGGGGTGATCTCCCTCCATGCCTCTCATATAATTCTTTTGGCATATGAGACATTTGGCTTAATTTTTCAAATAAGTTTAAAATATATCAATATCAGACATATGTAAATACAAAGAAGCAAACAAAAACATGGACAAGTCATCCGTAATTTAAAGCTACAAGTACCGTTCACCACCACCACCACCACCATCCTTGAATAAACAAAGGATGTTACATGATGAAAGAGCTAATGTTGTGCATTGTACAGCAAGAGATGTAGTTTATGAGGGTGTTTTTTTTAAAAAAAAATTGAATGAGCTTAAAAAGGATTATTTTCTCTCTAAAATAGCTTAGAAGTAGGAGGCAATATTTGATGCAGCATAACAATCACTCTATGGAATTTGTGAAGAGATTTTTGTACTGCAAGCCCTGTTCTGTTGTTGTGTTGTAAATTCACTTTGGGGTTGCCTCTCCTGTGGAAGGGTATTTATTTCCTGAACTTATGTACCTCCCAACTTAGTGAGAACACTACTGGGCGAGGTTGTATTAATAGGCCAAACCATATAACAACTAGAATAACAAAAAATAAAAAAGGCATGATTCCACAAACTAAAACAGAAACGCCAACCTATGACTGACCTGAGAACTTAAATCAAACCAAGTTTTTTTAAAAAATAACACAATAAACAAAACTATACAGTAGTATAATAAAAATAATCAACAGCAGCAGTAGTGTATGGGTCTCAGAAATTGTTGCCAAAGGCCTCCTTAAACAGTTATGTCTTACTAGGATTGATGGCTAGTTCCTCTTTTCTGGCCTTTCCTTTGGCAAAAGGACCAACTGTCTTTAGGAGAACAGACAAACAAAAATCAAAAACAAAATAATGAGATATAAGGCGCAAAGTGTTTCCAATTGTTTTTGAGCTGATGGGCACCTTTGGGAAATGTGCTGGCTGTTTTACAGAAGCAGACATGCCAGGCTGAAAGACATCTTTCTTGACAAAAAATACATTCCGAGCACAAGGCAGAAGGTGTTGTTGATGAATATAAAACTGTAGAAATATAGGTTGATTTATTGTATTAAAACCTGTAAAAATATTTTGTCAAAGTATTACTTATATTCCGCCTTCTTTCTGTGATAGGGGAGAAGTGTTCTAAGCAGGGACTTGGCCACAAAACTGCTTATCCAATGAAAAATGGTCATGCAATATGAAGCTGAGGAAAGGAAACTTGAATGTCACAACGTCCAATGTCAAAAGTTACATTTCTGCCTTTTCACTTCTGGAAATGGATTTACAAGCACAGAACGGGACTCAGCTTTACATAAAAGGTAAAGGTTCCCCCCGCACGTAAGAACATAAGAACATAAGAAGAGCCATGCTGGATCAGGCCAAAGGCCCATCTAGTCCAGCTTCCTGTATCTCACAGCGGCTCCACCAGATGCGTTTGGGAGCGCATGAGACTAGATATCTGTCTCCTGATACCACTCCCCTGCATCTAGCCCTTGAAGTACCCTGGTTTAAAGACTGGAGATTACACATCTCCATCATGGTTTGTAACCTGTGATGGACTTTTCCTCCAGGAATCTGTCCAATCCCCTTTTGAAGGCATCCAGGCCAGATGCCATCACCACATCCTGTGGCAGGGAGTTCCATAGACTTACAACGTGCTGGGTGAAATAATATTTTCTTTTGTCAGTTCTTACTCTCCCAGCCCTCAATTTGAGTGTATGTCCCCTAGTTCTGGCATTTTGGGAGAGAGAGAAGAGCTTCCCTCTATCCACTTTACTCATACCCTGCATTATTTTGTATGTCTCAATCATATCCCCCCTCAAGCACCTTTTTTCCAGACTAAAGAGGCCCAAATGTTTTAGCCTTTCTTCATAAGGGAGGTGCCCCAGCCCAGTAATCATTTTAGTCGCTCTCTTCTGCACCTTTTCCAGTTCCACTATGTCTTTCTTGAGATGCGGTGACCAGAATTGTACACAATACTCCAGGTGGGGCCTTACTATTGTTTTGTATAATGGCATTATAATGTTGGCTGTTTTATTTTCAATCCCCTTTTTGATAATCCCTAGCATGGAATTGGCCTTCTTCACCGCTGCCACACATTGGGGAGACACCTTCATGGAGCTGTCCACCAACACACCAAGATCTCTTTCCTGATCCGTCACGGATAACTCAGAGCCCATGAGTTGATAGATGAAGTTTGGATTTTTTGCCCCAATATGCATTACTTTACATTTAGTTACATTAAAACGCATTTGCCATTTCTCAGCCCATTCCCCCAGTTTGGAGAGATCCTTCTGGAGCTCTTCACAATCTTCTCTGGTTTTTACCACACGGAAAAGTTTTGTGTCATCGGCAAACTTGGCCACCTCACTGTTTATCCCTGTCTCCAGGTAATTTATGAACAGATTGAAAAGCACCGGTCCCAGGACAGAGCCCTGGGGCACACCGCTTTTCACCTCTCTCCATTGTGAAAATTTCCCATTGACACCTACTCTTTGTTTCCGGGATCTCAACCAGTTCTCAATCCATAAGAGGACCTGCCCTCTTATCCCATGACTGTGCAATTTTCTCAGCAGCCTTTGGTGAGGGACTGTGTCAAAAGCCTTTTGAAAATCCAGATAGACTATATCCACCGGTTCACCCAAATCCATGTGCCTGTTGACCTTTTCAAAAAATTCTAAAAGGTTTGTCAGACAAGATTTACCCTTACAGAAGCCATGCTGATTTTCTCTCAGCAAGGTTTGTCCTTTTATGTGTTTTAAGATTTTCTCTTGGATGAGGCTTTCCACCATCTTCCCTGGGACAGATGTAAGGCTAACTGGCCTGTAGTTTCCCGGGTCCCCCCTCCTTCCTTTTTTAAAAATTGGTGTGACATCTGCCATCCTCCAGTCCTCCGGCACTGTGGCCGTTTTAAGAGACAAGTTGTATATTACCGTTAAGAGATCTGCAATTTCATTTCTCAGTTCCCTAATAACCCTTGGGTGGATGCCATCTGGGCCAGGTGACTTGTTAATCCTCAATTTATCAATTAGTCCTAAAACCTCCTCTCTTTTAACCTGTATTTGATTTAATTCTTTAGACAAGAGGGGCGGCTCAGGCAGCGGAATCCGCTCAAGGTCCTCTGTCGTGAAGACAGACGCAAAGAACTCATTCAATTAGAGATGGGCACGACTTAGCGGTATTCCCGTTTCCGTTTCCGTTACTCGTTTCCGTTACTCTACGGAAACGGTAACGGGAATCACTGCCCCAGACTTCGAGCTCGAACCGACGAACGAACAATTTGGTCTGATTTGTCGTGCTCGTTACTTGCATCGCGCAATGCCAAGCGGCACAGAAAAAAAGTTTTTAAAAGTTAAAAAAAAACCCGATTCCCGGCCCTAAAAGTAGGCGAAAACTGTCTGAGGGCACCTACCAGGCCAGAAGGGTGTTTTATTTGGCGGGGTTCCCCGCCCCCCTCTCCTTGGCTATTGCTACTGCTGCGCTGCTGGTACCAGGCTGGGAGGGCGCATCCATTTGCCATGCAGTGCGGGGGATCCAAAATGGCGACCGCAATATTTTTTTTGAAATTGTTGCCCAAAACCCCACCAAAGCACCACAGAAACATGCGAAAATTAGCTATTTTAAATGTTTGAATTTTTACAGTAGCAGCAGTGGGTTTTTCTTGCAAAAAAAGTCTCCGTTGATTTTATTTTATTTTATTTTATTTTATTTTTTTACACCTGCGCATTCGCAATGATGGGCTCGCCCATGGGAGTGGACCATGCAAAGTTTTGGAGCCATTCCACCAATCGCATGGCCAGGTTTTGCTGACTGTACCAGGCTGGGAGGGCGCATCCATTTGCCATGCGGTGGGGGGGGGGATCCAAAATGGCGACCGCAATATTTTTTTTTGAAATTGTTGCCCAAAACCCCACCAAAGCACCACAGAAACATGCGAAAATTAGCTATTTTAAATGCTTGAATTTTTACAGTAGCAGCAGTGGGTTTTTCTTGCAAAAAAAAAAAGTCTCCGTTGATTTTATTTTATTTTATTTTATTTTATTTTTTTACACCTGCACATTTGCAATGATGGGCTCTCCCATGGGAGTAGACCATGCAAATTTTCCACCAATCGCATGGCCACTTGGCCAGGTTGACCACAGAGACTTCTGGGATGTGCCAATCGGGCATAAACAGCCCACTAATCGTAGCCCAAACCCGAACCCGAACCCTAACCCATACGCCAGTACACTGTCCTTCTAAGTGGGTCAGAGAGGCACCCAGATGCACCCCAATACTCACCGTAACCTCACCCGTAACTAGCCTAACCCTAGCCGTTGCGCTAAGCCGTCTTAACCCTAAGCCAGATCTACTTGCATTGCACTACATGCAAGTACGTGAGACACAGCGGGTGCAAAGAGTCTGCCAGTCCGTCACTTGTGGCTCCGGCTGACTCCTGCAGCTCCCTCCAGGAGCCCGCTACCCCCTCCCCAAACCAGTACTAACGACAACGAAAAAACGAAAAAACGAACCGACTAATTTTTGCAAATTTTCGCGAAAAACGGAAACGAGCCGAAATGGAACCGGCCCGACTAACGACAACTCGAAAAATTTTTTTTTCAAGTCGTGCCCATCTCTACATTCAATTTCTCTGCAATGTCCAAGTCCTCCTTAACCTCCCCTTTTCCTCCCTCACCATCCAGAGGGCCAACTGGTTCTCTGGCAGGTTTTCTACTTCTAACATATTTAAAGAAGCTTTTATTATTACCCTTTATATTGCTAGCCATGCATTCCTCAAAATCTTTCTTTGCCTCCTTTATCATCTTCTTACATTTCTTTTGCCAGAGTTTGTGTTCCTTTTTTATTTTCCTCATTTGAGGAGGATTTCCATTTACAGAAAGACCTTTCCTTGTGCTTTAGAGCCTCTCTAACTCCACTCTTTAACCATGCTGGTGTCCTCTTGGACTTAAATGAGCTCTTCTTTCTTTGTGGTATGCACTTGTGCTGGGCCTCTATTATTGTTGTTTTAAAGATGCTCCATGCACTCTGAAGAGATTGGATTCTTCTAACCTTCCCCTTCAATTTCTCTCTAACTAGTTTCCTCATCTGAGGGAAGTTTGCCCTTCGAAAATCAAGGGTTTTTATGTCTGATTTGATTGACACTCTTCCTCCGACATGCATGGCAAAGGAAATTGCAGCATGGTCACTGTTCCCCAGAGGCTCAGTGACATTCACATCCCTGACCAGGTCCTGAGTATCGCATAGTATTAGATCCAAAGTTGCCTGTTCTCGGGTGGGCTCCATGACAAGTTGCTCTAAGGCACAGTCATTCAGCAAGTCAAAAAACCCAGTTTCTCTTTCTTGCCCGGAGCTCGCATTGACCCAGTCAATGTGGGGATAATTGAAGTCCCCCATGATTACTATCCCATCCCTCTCCATGATTTCTCTCCTCATTTCAAGGTCCCCCTCAAGTTTTTGATCTGGTGGGCGATAGAATACTCCAACTATCACATCACTCCTTGGACCTGGTAGTTTAACCCAAAGTGATTCTATGGTGGAGTCAGACCCCCTGTCCATCTCCATTCTGCTGGATTTTACCCCTTCTTTGACATAGATGGCCACTCCTCCTCCAACCCGCCCCTCTCTATCCCTTCTATAGAGTTTATAGCCTGGGATTGCTGTATCCCACTGGTTCTCCTCATTACACCAGGTTTCTGTTATGGCTATTATATCTATGTTATCCCTAGCTGCCAAATGTTCAAGTTCTCCCATCTTTGCTCGGAGGCTTCGAGCATTGGCATATAAGCACCTGTACAGTGGGTCCCGCAACAACAGCTGCTGCCTTGTTCTTTTTCCCCCGACAGCTTTTATTTTCAGTAGACAAACTGTCACATTCCGTTATTCTCCCAGTGCTAATACCTGCTATGTCTTCTCTATGTGATTCTCTACCCTCTCCAACCTCATTCCCCGAGGATGAGGTGTTCCGAACCGGATGCCACTCAGCTCCTGTCGGCTTTCCCCCAGTTATCAGTTTAAAAGCTGCTCTGCTGCCTTTTTGAGGTTGAGTGCCAGCAATCTGGTCCCATCATGATTCAAGTGCAACCCATCCCTCCTGAACAGGTTTGGCTTGTCCCAAAATGTTCTCCAGTTCCTGACAAATCTAAAGCCCTCCTCTCGACACCTTCGCCTCATCCACGCATTGAGGCTTCTGAGTTCTGCCTGCCTTGCGGGTCCTGCACGAGGAACAGGTAGCACTTCTGAAAATGCTACCTTGGAAGCCCGGGACTTCAATCTTCTACCTAACAACCTGAATTTGGCTTCCAAGACTGACCGCTTGGCCTTCCCGACATCATTGGTACCAACGTGTACCATGACCACTGGCTCCTTCCCGGTTCTCTCTAATAAGCTATCTAGATTTCTCGTGATGTCTGCAACCTTTGTATCTCATCAATAGTGATGAGGGAGAGATCCTCTGGTGAAACCAAATCTTCCTCTTTGTGTGCCTCATGAGGTGTGCTAGTCATGTCCAACTCTTAGGGGTGGTGTTCATCTCCATTTTCAAGCCACAGAACCAGTGTTGTGCAAGTCCGTGGCCATGTGGCCAGCATGGCTGCACAGAACACTGTTTACCTTCCCACTTTTTATGGCAGTACTTATTTATCTACTTACATTGTCATGCTTTCAAATTGCTAGGTTGGCAGGAGCTGGGGTTAACAGTGGGAGCTCACTCCGCTGCATGGCGTCCGGGATTTCAACCACCAAGCTGGCGACTTTGCAGCCAAGAGTTTCAGCGCTCCCACCGAATCACCATACACAAGGCTTATTTTCAGCAACGCTCAAAGCAAGTCCACACACAACCTCCTATTAGCATCTTGAAGTCTTACCTTTTTCTGTATGGTTCAATTTCTGTTCTTCATCTGGAGGCTTTGGCGGTGGCCACACAGATGGAATTCTTCTTGGAAATCTTCCCTCAAAATAATCAGATGAATGTGTGGGTTGGTTTACTGCAGCCCAGGTGTAAAGCTGATCTTGCTGCCATTATTCCCAAAATGGAAGGAGAAAAAGAAGACATAAGTTGTTTTCAATAACCAAAGCAATTATCTGCTATGCATACTTAACAATCCGAGCTTGCATTTATGTATCCTCTTCTCATGAAATATCCAATTATTGGATTCTTTTAAAAATGATTTGAACTGTTTTACATAGGCAGGCTATGGTCTAAGTGGGTCCAACTTACCATTTTGAAGCAAGTTACTTCTCCCTGCCTTATATCACAAGCCACTCCCATTTCTTGGTTCTGCATTTTGCGAATTATAACTAGGAAGTCCATCTTTGGAACACTGATTAACTAACGCCAGAGAGTTAACAAAAAATACTTTGGGCCATTCGCAGAAAATTGCACTTTAAAATGAACGTGTTGTGATACTCAAGTTCTTTTTGCAGCTTGGCTGCTTTTTTCCATTATCATGGCTTTCATTACAATTTGCTTTATTGCATGCTACTAGAGATGGGCACGACTTAGCGGTATTTCCGTTTCCGTTTCCGTTACTCGGTTCCGTTACTCTACGGAAACGGTAACGGGAATTACTCCCCCAGACTTCGAGCTCGAACCGACGAACGAACAATTTTGGTCTGATTTGTCGTGCTCGTTCCTTGCATCGCGAGATCGCGCAATGCCACACGCGGCACAGAAAAAAAGTTTTTAAAAGTTAAAAAAACCCGGTTCCCGGCCAAAAAGCAGGTGGGAAAATGCCTGCCGTGCCTCAGGGCACCTACCAGAGGGGTTGTTTCTGGAGGTCCCCGGCCTCCCCCCTCATCCCCCGTCCTGGGCTGCTCTGGTGGGACTCGCCGCAGGCTCGCAGCCAGCAAAAAGCCCAGTCTCGCCGCCGGCCGCCGCAATAAAAGCGCAAGCAAGCGGCACGGACGGCACAGGAAAAAACTTTTTTGAAAACTCTCCCCCCACCCATTCCTGGGCCAAAAAAGCAGGCGGAAAAATGCCTGCTTGACTAAGGGCGCAGGGCACCTACCGGAGGGGTGGTTTCTGGAGGGGGGGGGTCCCGCCTCCCCCCCGTCCTGGGCAGCCGGACTCGCGAGTCGCCATCGCCATGCCATGCGGTGCGGGCGGGGGATCCAAAATGGGGCGGCAAACGCAATATTGTTTTTTTTGAAATCGTGGTCCAAAAACACACAAGCACAACAGAAACACGCGAAAATTTATAAACTGCCAGATTTTTCACAGTAGCAGTGGGTTTTTTTTCTTGCAACAAAATGTCTCTCCTCTCCTCCTCTGTCCTCCATTGATTTTATTTTATTTTATTTTATTTACACCTGCGCAATGATGGGCTGGCCGAGTGGCCAGCCATGTGGGAGTGGACAACCATGCAAATTTTTGGAGCCATCCCCATCCCACCAGTCGCATGGCCACTTGGCCATGGAGACTTCTGGGATGTGCCAAAAAGCCCCCTAAAACTGCCCTAGCCCTAACCCTAACCCTTGACTCCGTACGCATACGTCACAGACTGTCTTCTTAGTGGGTCAGAGAGGCACCCAGAGGTGCAACCCACTAGCCCACCGTAACCTTACCCGTCACTAGCCTAACCCTAGCTCTTGCACTAAGCCACCTTAAAGCCAGATCTACTTGCTTGCATTGCACTACACGCAGCAAGTACAATCCCTTCTGTGTGAGACATGGTGGTGCGGGAGCCTTGTGCAGGGAAGGTATGACCCTATCACTCTCACACTGGTCTCACGTCTGCACATTATGTTATGCAATATCCATATGGCTATTGCATAGCATTTTGCAGCAGCAGCAGGTGAGGAAGGGAGACCCCCATGTAGAGGGGTCTCTCTTGGAGCCTGCTTCCCCTTCCTAGTGGCAGGAGGCACCCACGGGTGCCTCCAGGAACCCACTTTCCCTTTATAGCGGGCCAGAGGAGGCACCCACCCCACAGAGGTGCCTCCAGGAGCCCGCTCCCCCCCAAAAAAACCAGTACTAACGACAATGAAAAAACGAACCGACTAATTTTTGCGAATTTCCGTGAAAACCGGAAACGACCCGAAATGGGACTGGCCCGACTAACGACAACTCGAAAAAATTTTTTTTTCAAGTCGTGCCCATCTCTACATGCTACTAATGTGATGGGTGTCTGCCCAATAAACCAGAACAACATTAGTAAATTTGATTGTGATACGGCACTTTGGACATATTTATAAAAACATAAAAAGCAAAATCATAAGATGCTTTCATTTGGGACTGAGAAGACTTGAATTTCCTGTCAAAATGCTTCTAAAATTACACAATACACGAGAAACTTGCTTGTTACTCATTACATCTAAAAGGTACCTTATAACTGCTGGTTACATTATTTACAAGTAATGAAGATTAAAAATGATAAAGGGAATGATAAGAAACTAAAAGAAATATAGATACTATAGCTAACTCATCAGTGGAAGAAGAAAATCCTTAACAGATTGTAGTAGGTGATTGTGAAAATAGGAGCTTCTCTCGCCACTATGAGTTGATGCGTTAGTCTGCTTTGGTTTGTAATTGATCTTCAATACATTATCAGAAGAAAAGTTCTTGGCAGGATGATATTTGCCACGCAGCAGTCTTGAATGATGCAGGAATGATGTCCTGGCAAAGCACATCTTTTGCCATGTTTGTCCTTTTGGAACATGCTTTGAAAAAGAGTGTATAGCACTCAAAAGCTGCAATGATTATAAAAGGTTATAAATGAAAACGGAACATATGTATCAACGGAAACAATGCTGAGTGGTCCACATCAATTTTGTATACTTCCTACTTTTAAATGGGGAAGTTCAACACTATGATTTTTAAAAAGAATTTCTATATTTACGGTAATTACAGTCTTAACTGCGCAACTCAAAGCAGTTTACAAAACAAAACTCACAATAACAGAATGAAAGCAGAGCATTGAGGAGGGAAAGAATGAAAACAAGGAATAAGATCTTCTGTCACTGATTAAGCAACATTAAAAGGCATCCAGAAAAAGCATGATTTTGTTAGCTGTGTAAATATCAGCAAGTTTAGGACCAGTCTAAGCTTCCCTAACAGGGAATTCTAAAACCAAGGTGCTGTCACAGAAAAGACCCTGAATCCAGAAACATCCTATATGTTATTATAAGAGTAATCACATTCAATTAAAGAAAGGCAACTGCAGGGATTGACAAATGATAGCTGCACTTTACCAGTCAGTGAATATTCAGTGACCTTTCACTGTCACTAGAATGAAATGCTTAGTCCACTCATCCATATACTATCTCAAGAGAATGTTGGAGAAGCAATAATGCAATATTTTCACAACCACACATGTTGTAAGTGTGCTTATGCCCATCATTGGCAGAAGGTATTCAATCTAGAACTGCTGGCCTTATTTATCAAGTGTTTCTTCCCAAGTGGAAGCATTCGGTTCACACAGTCCCAAATGGATGACAATCAGAATCCCCATAAACTCCTACATTAAACACATATAAGAATCCCTCCAGGGTCAGATTAAATGCCCATCAAGGCCCCTGTCCGGTTTTCCAGAGCTGCTAGTCAAGGGTGACATTCAGACTACCACCTTCTTCCACCGTTACGCCTCAGTGGCTGAGACTCAGTGACTTGGAGGTAAATAGTCATTCGCAAACTTGTCTCACCATCCCTGTCCCTCACCACTAACACAATATTTAAAAGACCAGTTCAAAATATTACTTCTGATTCCAGGAACAGTGCTATTTTGTTACAGGTACTGACAACAGAATCAACTGGATCACTCATTAGAACAGAAAGTACCCCACAACTTAATAAAGATTTGTTTGGCTGCATGGGGTGGGGTCTTGTGTTTTCCTTTAATGTATATGACTGGACTTCCCACAATAGCTTTGATACAACTCATATAAAATATACCCTAAATGTCCTTACTCAGATTATCTGATTAAGGGGCAGGTTAGCTAAAATTATTCAAATGTAAGGTCTTCTGGAAGATCCACCATGGAATCTAAAAGACTTTATGGTGTTAGGAAGGAATGTTCAGCCCTAGGTTAATGCTAATTATAGCTAGCAAGTCATTATTACAATTCTTAACTGGTGTGCAGAGGTGGGCATGAACTGATGCTTTGGCACTTCATGCCAGCTTGTCTTTTGGCCATACCAGTGTTTGCTGCTTTCCAGTCCTGCCTCTTCTGGCTGGGCAGGGCAGTGGTGTCTGAATTTTGTTGTATGTGTATACTGTGTATATACACACAATGACAATAAATTATAAATTATTATTAAATTATTTTATCGATTGATGAAGCACCTCACTCATGCATTTTGCTTAGTATAAATATTATGGGCCAAAAGCCTACTGGTGTACACAGAAGGTTTATGTAAGGTTTATGCTGCAGCCAAATGACATGGCTGCATTGCGCAATTAAGTGCATAAATAGGCACATGACAAAGATATGTCTTAGCACATTGTTCATTAGCTTCTATTAGTTGTGATAAGTTATATACAGTAACCCCCCGCCTATCATAGGGGTTAGGGATCCACCCGACCCGCGATGACTGAAAATCCGCGATATGCAGATGCGGGTCGGGAGGGGCCTGGGGGTGGGGGCGATCAGATCCCCCATGGCGCTCACTCGAGCTTCTCCAAAACTCCTCGCAGTGGCACAGTCAGGTGGCATTGTGGGATCTGATCCCCTGCCGCCGCCAATCCCCCGCCGCTGCCCGAGCACGCCACCGGGAGACTTCTTGCAGAGGCACGGTTGGGCAGCGTTGGGGGATCTGAACCCCTGCCGCCGCTCAACTGTGCCACCCTGAGGGCAGGTACTGCAATCCCGCGATACGGTGGGACCACAGTACCTGAAATGCGAAATTGCAGAGGGTTACTGTACAAGGCTTCACAAGCACCAGTAGGATTCTGGCCATGGTTGATTATAAATTGAAATGTTCTCCTGTGTTGATTACTCTTAAACTCTAAGTTTAACTAAGGAATACAGATGGGATGGGGACAAAATATTCACTTTGGTATTAACAGTGAAGAAAACAGCAACATCAGTTGGGATATGTCAAAGTACAGAAGGCCAACTTACTCCTGCAGAAATCCCACTAGAGAAAGTTGTTTCTTCATATACTATCACCAAGCTTATGGCTGATTATTTAGCAGACACAGATGGAGGACAGGGCACTGGTGGACTACAGCAGGCTTCTGCAAACGCAAATGCCCAAATTAATTGTGAAACAAGGCTTGTGAGATGCCATTGGTGCTAGAGATGGTATCAGGCAAGTTTCCCTGGAGAAGAATTTCCAAAGTCTCAACAGCTGAAAGGCATCTCTCCTAAGCTACACAGCCCCTTAGTACAGATGAACAAAAACCACCTTAAGAATAGATCACAAGTACTGGAGGCAATTCAGCTGGGCTTACGTCAAATGTTGGCACACTTTGTTGCACACTCTGACTACAAGGCTCTCGGAAGCAGTCACTGAAAGGGAGCAGAAGACCCATCGCGATGATCCAAGAACACAGCTTCTCTGCTTCTTCCTGTGGTGCATTCTCTTGCTGGCTGGACAACTTTTCCAGCAGAGTGCGACCTGCAAAAAAATCAGTTCACAAGTGAGTCCTTTTAAAAGCCCAGGCAAATGACAAGAAGGTCCTAAAGGTTCCTATAAATATTGGAATAGAAAAAGCATGCAGTCATGGCTTAAAACGACAGTTGCAGGGTTTAGGCCCCCAAAATAACACAAAATAAATGCTCACAAAGCACGCACAACATAATGGATCCCTGACATTAGTGGGACGCTATTCTAAGGTGCTTGCTTCTGTATCACAGACTGAGAGTTACCCCAAAGGTCTGGGAAGAAGAGAACAAAGGGGTTACTAATGGAAAGACCTTTGCTTGAAATAAATTAGCTGTACCATGATCGAGCATGCTGGCATGGCAACAGTGAGAGAAAAGGAAAGCTTTGGCCTGGCTCTTCAGAAAGCCCACTTGCTTTTTACACACAACCAGTGTGTGTGTAAAGAACATATTGGCTGAAATCCTGTTGTGCAGTTATGCAGATGACCAAGGAGTTTGGCAGAAATTGCTGTTAAGTATAGAAACCTCCTCCATAAACATTATCCCTTGCAAACAGTGTGATGCAACTTAGTATGGAATTGATCATTCCTACGAGGATTTCTTAACCTACATCTGTTAACATCTAAAAGTCCTGCTTTTTTGCATATCCACGCAACAAGATTTAAGCCACTGAATCCGTGGCTCACATGTGGCTTGTAGCATTAGAAGACACTGCTTACTGATACATAGCAGCTGTTCCCAGCTCATGATGTACAGAAACATTTTTCTCCACTACAAAAGTCAAGTTTCAGGTGTGAATAGCAGCACATCACCTTCAGGGAAGGAAGGTCTGTTATAATATGTCAAGGTTATGTACTCACAGACTTCCCACACATTCTACATAATACAGAAGCAATGGAGTGGGATAGGAAAATGCTCCGTTGTGGAAATGGGTTCAGCCTGCTGCTTCGGAGCTGCCCTGCAACTTCCAGGAGGGAAAAACAATGAGTCTTAGAATTAGTGAATTGATCATATAGACGGATGGAGAAAACAAGATTAGCAAGGGTTCTAGAGAATGCCTTAGCTTGTATGGATGTTGCCAAATACTCCTCTTTTTTGGCAGGCTGTTTGCTTTATGGAATAAAACGGTATTACAGTATTTGAATTTCATGGTTGTTTTTGTTGCATTACCATTTAACTTCAGAATAAAAGTATCCCCTCTAAAGGACTGGAATAATGGTTTTCATTAGACAAATAGATGAAAGGACCCTTCATAAACTCTCATAATACTTGACTGAATCATATGCCAAAATACCATTTTGTGGATACCGTATTTTTGGCACCATAAGGTGCACTCCCCCCCCCCCAACAGTAAGGAGTTGTGGTCCAAAATATCTGGAGTGCCGAAGGTTTACCACCATTGCTCTATAGTCATCATGGACTCAACATTTTTAAAACCCCAAACTTTTCGGGGGGGGGGGGGGGGGAGGCGCAGGTCCTTTAAACTGTCTTTGAGCCAGTGAAGCTGCCTTGGTGACTCCAAGACATTTTAAAAACCCTGCGTGTCCCCCACAATCAGGTGCATTGGGGAGAAAGGTGCAGGCTCTTTAAAAAGTTCTTGAGACACTGAGGCAGCCTCCATGGCTCAAAGACATTTTAAAAATCTCGCACCTTTCACTCCCAATGGGGAGCACCAGAGGGATCGCTTGACACTGGGGGAGTGGGCAAACCAGTGGCAAATGAGCTTCAACATTAGTAAGTGCAGAGTGATGCTCTTGGGGCAAAAAAAACCCCAATTACATTTAAAAATTGATGGGGTCTGAACTCTGTGCAACAAACCAGAATTTTAACTCATGTTGATTTGTTGGTTTCGTCTCTTACTGCTCTGTATTGTATTTTTGCCTGTGTTTGCTGACTTGTTCAGCCATGTTCGCCGCCCAGAGTTCCCGTTGGGAAGATGGGCGGGATATAAATTCAACAATAAATAAATAACAATAAACCAGGAAAGGGACCTTGTGTCCCAGTGGTCAGCTCAATGAAGGTGTCAACCCAGTGTGCCGCAGAAGTGAAAAAAGTAAACTCAATGCTAGGGACCATTAGGAAAAGTATAGAAAATAAGTCAGCAAGTGTCATTTTGCCTCTTTATAAATCTATTGTGAGGCCCCATCTGGAGTATTGTGTACAGTTCTGGTCACCATATCTCCAGAAGGATATTATGGAAATGGAAAAGGTGCAGAGGAGGGCAACCAGAATAATTAGGGGATTTCAACACTTTCCTTACCATCTGAGGCTGCAATGGCTGGGCCTCTTCACTCTTGAACGACGGTGCCTAAGAAGTGACCTGATTGAAGTTTATAAAATCATACATGGTGTGGACAAAGTAGATAAGGAAAAAAAACTGTTTTCCCTATTGCACAACACAAGAACTTGGGGGCACTCCATGAAACTTTTGGGTGCTAGATCTCAAACAAATAAGAGAAAGTACTTTTTCACCCAGAGGATCACTGGTCTGTGGAACTCACTGCCAGAGGATGTGGTGACAGCTGTCAGCCTTGTCAGCTTTAAGAAAGGATTGGAGAAGTTCATGGAGAACAAGCATTATCAATGGCTATCATTATGGATGCCTAAGGACAACTTCCATGTTGTAGAGATAGGCAGGATATCTCTCAATGCCATTTGCAGCGAATCATATGCAGGTAAAGACATCAGTTTGGGAATACCCTGAAGCAAATGGTGAGCCACTGTGTGAGACAGAATGTTGGACTGGATGGACTCTGGCTTGTTCCAGCAAGGCTGTTCTTATGTTCTTATGTCTTTTATTTAGTTTTGTTTTGAATTTTGCTTGGAAAAATACAGAATTGTGTCCTTGAATCCTGTTTATGGCACCAAATTGTGGAAGAAATATCCAGATAATTTTGATAGTACAATGTTTATTTCAAACTACTGCGATTACTGTAGGAGAACAGCAAAGAACATTGCCCAAATAATCTAGAGCAGTTATTCATCTACAGTTATTCACCTACATTTGTTCTTTTGGCTTGATTTTTTTGTTGTTATTACTTCAGTTACATGTTTTTAGTGAACCTTTTAATTCCCTTCCATTCAGTCTCCAAAGATCTTCATCTCCCCCAATTCCTTTTCTTTCTCAACTTATGTTTTACATACATTGTAAGCATTTCTTGAAATACAGTAGGACCCCTGTATCCACTGTATCATTATCCACTGATTCAGTTATCCACGGTTGGCAGAGGAAAAATAAATAAATAAATAATCAGCCGCAAAGCAAGCTACTGTCATAAATAAAGAGCAGCTGTAAAGCAAGCTACTGTGATAAAACAGCAGCCATAAAGCAAGGTACCGTCACAAACAGCAGCTGTAAAACAAGCTACTGTTGCAAAATAGCAGCTTTAAATCAAGTTGCTATGACAAAACAGCAGTTTTGGGGAACATTTTGGCATTCTCTCTTATCCACGGTTTTCATTATCCATGGGAAGGCTTGGAACCAATCCCCAGCGGATACTGGGGTCCTACTGTATTGAATTATACACATGACAGTGTACGAGTCTATTTTCAAAATTATTATCAAGACAAGTTATCAGCGTATAAAACGGAATAGGGATGAGCACGAAACGAAAAAATTATGTTTTATTTCATTTACATTTGTTCCCCCACATTTGTTCATTTCGTTTCAAAAAGGAACTACACTGAAAAGTTAAAGAACCAGTTTTCAACAAATGAATCAGCAAATATGTGGAAAAAGCTTAAAACCATTACTGGTCATAGTAAGATCCCTCTCCATGTTGAAGGAAATCATCAACTGGTGAATGACTTGAATATGTTTTACTGCAGGTTTGAGAGGAAACTGCAGCCATCTATTCCTGCAATTTCCATCTCAGATTTAACAACAACAACTGAGCCTGTGGAAATTTATCCCATGTCATTGGGTCCTCCATCTTTGGTGATCACAGAGAAGGAGGTGCAAAGTCTGTTTCACAATCAGAAGTTAAGAAAAGCACCAGGTCCAGATAAAATCTCTTTTTCTTGTTTAAGAGTTTTTGCTGAACAACTGCCTTCCTATTTTTACCTGCATCTATAATAGATCACTGGAGATGTGTTATGTTCCTTCTTGCTTCAAACATTCATCGATTATTCCAGTACCAAACAAATCTTCTGTCAAGGAATTTAATGATTATAGACCAGTTGCTTTAACTTCTGTGGTCATGAAAACTTTTGATAGACTAGTGTTGGCTCACCTGAAATCTATCACGGATTTGTCATTAGATCCATTGCAATTTGCTTATCGTGCAAATAGATCAATAAATGATGCTATTAATATGTCCTTACACTATATATTGCAACATCTTGAATCTCCAAAATCTTATGCAAGGGTTCTTTGTTGATTTTAGTTCTGCATTTAACACTATTATTCCGGGTATCCTTATGACTAAATTAAAACAGCTGGCTGTACCTGATCACATTTGTAAATGGATTGTAAGCTTCCTAACAGACAGAAAGCAGCAGGTGAAGTTAGGTAAAAGTATATCAGATGTTAGCAAGGTTAGCATAGGAGCCCCTCAGGGATGTGTGCTTTCTCCATTTCTGTTTTCCTTATATACTAATGATTGTACCTCAAAGGATTCCTCTGTTAAAATAGCGAAGTTTGCAGATGGCACTACGGTGATTGGTCTCATTCAAGACAATGATGAATCTGCCTATAGGCAAGAGATTGAACAACTAGTTTTATGGTGTACTCAAAATAATCTTGAATTAAATACATGCAAAACTGTTGAAATGGTGGTGGATTTTAGGAGGACTCGTTCTATACAGCCACCTCTTTTGATATCAAATAACAGTGTCAATAGTGGAGTCCTTTAAATTTTTAGGTACTATTATATCTCAAGATTTAAAATGGTCATCTAATATTGAAAGTATTATTAAGAAAGCACAACAAAGAATGTTTTTTCTGCGTCAACTTAGGAAGTTTAGACTGCCAAAAGAACTGTTGATTCAATTCTATAGAGGTGTTATTGAATCTATTATTTGTTCCCCTATAACTGTCTGGTTTAGCTCTGCGACTAAGCATGACAGATATAGACTTCAAAGGATAATTGGAACTGCAGAAAAATTATTGCTACTAATTTGCCATCTATTGTGGAATTGTATACCACACGAGCTAAAAAGAGGGCGATGAAAATATATACAGATTCCACACATCCTGGACATAATCTGTTTCAATTGTTACCCTCAGGGTGACGTTTTAGGGCATTGCATACTAGGACAACTAGATATACAAGTGCTATCAAACTGTTGAATAATTAATTTTAACATTTCTTCTTCCTTTTTAAATAATAGGTTATATTGTAGTATTGTACTGTGTTTTTATTGTTGACTATATTATTCTTATATTTCCTTTTATATAGAGCATTTTTACCAAAACAAATTCTGGGTGTGTCTAACCACACTTGGCCAATAAAAAAAAGTATTCTATTCTATATGAACTTTTTCAAAAAAAATCATACAAAATGAACCACTAACTAAATGGTTTGGGAGGGGCTGGAAAGTGGTTGAGGAAGTGGCCTTGGGCTTTTTTAAAAAAAAAAAACCTTTCCCCTCCCCCCAAGCCCCACCTGCCAGCTGATCAGGGTGTGGTGTGGGAAAGAAAGGTCCCCCCCCTTGCGCCAATCAGCTGGCAGGCAGGGCTTGGGGGACAGAGATTTTTTTTAAAGCCCTGGGCTTTTTAAAAAAATATTTCCCTCCCCCAAACCCTGCCTGCCAGCTGATCAGCGCTGGGGTTGGGGGAAAACTTTTTTCCCCACTTTAGCGCCTATCAGCTAGTGTGCAGGGCTTCGGGGAGGGAAAACGTTTTTTTAAAAAGCCTGAAGCTTTTTTTTAAAAAAAAAAATCCCTCCCCTAAGTGGCTTACAGAAGGAACAAAATGGTTTGTTTTTTAAAAAACCATTTCATTTTGTCTGTAACGAAATGCTGCTTCCTCATGTAGTTTCATTTCGTTTCATTCCGTTACGTAATAACATGGTGAAACAGCATTTTATTTTTCGTTTTGTGCCCATCCCTAAAACAGAATCATAGAATCATAGAGTTGGAAGAGACCTCGAGTGCCATCTAGTCCAAAGTCCTGCCATGCAGGAACCCCTATCACAGTATTTCCGACATATGGCCATCCAGCCTCTGCTTAAAAACCTCCAAAGGAGGAGACTCCACCACCCTCCGTGGCAGTATATTCCATTGCCAAACAGCTCTGTCATGAAATTCTTCTTAATGTTTAAATTGAATCTCTTTTCCTGCAGTTTGGAACCATTGCCCTGAGTCCTAGTCTCTGAAGCCATGGCAAACAAACCAGTCCCCTCTTCAATATGGCATTCTTTCAAATGTTTAAACATTGCTATCATATCCCCCCTCAGCCTTCTTTTTGTAAGCTAAACATCCCGAGCTACCTAAGCCATTTCTTCCAGAACTTCAACCATCCTGGTCGCCCTCCTCTGCACCCGCTCGAGGTTGTCAACATCCTTTTAAAACTGAGGTGCACAGAACTGGACACAGTACTCCAGGTGGGGTCTGATCACAGCAGAATAGAGTGGTACTATCACTTCCCTTGATCTAGACACTATGGTTCTCTTGATGCAACCAAGAATCAAATTGGCTTTCTTGGCCACTGCTGACTCATGTTTAATTTGTGGTCCACCCAGACTCCCAGATCCCTTCCACATGTACTATTTTCCAGCCAGGTGTCTCCTATCTTATATCTGTGCAATTCATTCTTTTTACCTAGATGCAGCACCCTACATTTCTCTCTCTTGAAACCCATTCTGTTAGCTTTGGCCCAGCACTCTCATCTTTCAATGTCGCTTTGGATTTTCATCCTATCCTCTTCCAATTAGCAACCCATTCCAATTTGGTATCATCTGCAAATTTAATAGGCATACTCTCTATTCCTTCCACCAAGTCATTAATAAAGATACTGAATAGCACCGGACCCAGAACAGAACCCTGAGGCACCCCACTAGTCACGTCTCTTCCAAGCTTGAAGAGAAGCCATTTATGATCTCCATTAGGGTGTGATCAGTGAACCAATTACAATTCCAGGGGACAGTCGATATTGCTAAAATTTGAATTAGTGCATTAAGCAAATAGGAACATTCCATGCTCGTTAAAATTGCATACCTTTAGATTGTATACATGGTTTTGGATAAGTATTCTGAAAATGGCTGGGAAATCATGGGGACTAGTTCAGACAAAGCACAATATCATTGTTTAGAGCGGCATAGTCAGTATATATGCTCCTCAACCTGTTTTATGTAGCCAGAAAAAAATGGAAGGAATTTTAGGAAATCTTTTTCTTCTAAATGTTCTGTGAAATTTTGTGAATGAGACCAGAGGATTCCACTCCACATTCATTAAAGGTCATGCCCAAAGCAGCTTGCCTGCATATCAGAAACAGGAGAGAATTTAGATATATCATTTTGGAAGGGTTACAAACTACTCAAAAGGCATTAAGGTACAATAGTTTTGCTGCAGTGACTGCAGAAGGATCTGGAGTGTCACATTTGGACTGATGTAGAGAAACCACACACCAGATTGCTCATTTCACAACTTGCTTCAGATTATTACTCCTGTCATCTTACAGCTTGGCTCTCATTAGGGAGCATTTATGAGCGCACATGCAAGAGTACATTTGTGGTGACTCCTTCTCACGGTGATTAACTACAAGCAATATTTCTGAATACTCAAATAATCAGTTCATTGGAATTACTGTATAATGTAAGTCATCCCATCGGCACGCACACACTCAAACAAATTTATAAGCCTAACTCTCCACCATGCCTTTGTCTCGTCTTCACAATCAGCCCACATCAGGACTGGTGGCCAGCAATAGTTAAAGGCATTGTGAACAACTCATTAAAGGCTAATAATTTCAGTGTTTTTTTCCTCAGCTTTAAAACATTAATTATTACATATCTGTGCATAAATAAAGGCATCAGTTATATTAGCAATGCCATAACAGCTCATGGATATTTGTCTGAAGACTATTTGTATCCCATACCATTAGTTCGCCAACAAACGTATATGGCTGATCTTAGAACAACATAGTTCTCCTGTGATCTATACAGTTGAGCCAGGGTTAGAGATATGGACAGGACTTAGGCCAACCCATGACTAGAGGACATGCATGTGGGCCAATGTTTCCCACTGGTCCATTCACATGTTCTTTAGTTGCAACACCCAAGCACTGCTGTCAGTGACATATACTTGTGGAGGTCAATAATTAATAGATTCTCCATAATTTGTCATGAATATGACTGTTCATAACTATCAATCCCAGAATTGTCCATTCACATAAGAACATAAGAACAGCCTCGCTGAAACAGGCCACAGCCTATCCAGTTCATCATTCTCTCACACACAGTGGCTCACCATTTGCTTCAGGGTATTCCCAAGCAGATGTCTTCACCTGCTTACGGAGTCCATTTGACAGAAAAGACAGTTACTGGCACCTACACGTGACTCATTTGACAGAAAAGACTAGGTTGGAAGGCTTCCTAGCAGCTCCACCTAACTTCCTGTTCAAAAAGGAAACTGCCCTAATGTTTCCTGTGTCGATCTGTCAGGTAAAATCTCAAAAATGGAGAATTCTGAGATTTGTATTACAAGAAAGCAAAACAAGAAGGCACATTTCTACTTATTACAAAGGAATTGATTACAAAACACTATGCATAGACAATACAAATTATGTCATAAATTTAAAGTGTTTCTACTAAATGTAAGGTTCATTTTAAAAAGGTAAACACTTAAGAATAGGCAATAGTTTGATGTAGCACAGGGACAAGGAAATAGCGATAAGCATGATAAATTTGAATTTGTTTCATTTTGTACTTCTTTCATTTTCATTTTTTTTGTACGTATTTTACACACAAGGGACTGTCCTTTTCAGGTTATTCCTTTTTGTGTTTCCTTATTTGCATTGTCTTGTACTGGTCCAAAAGTCCTAAAGAACTGGTAAAGACCAGTTGATTTTGTTTTACATTGTTGTTTTGGGTATAGTCGATAACATATTTGTTGGGAAAGAACTTCATACAAACTAATGTAAAACAAAACACCAATGTACATAATGTGTGGTTAAACTGAAAATATTTGGAAATGGTGTTTGTAACCCAATAGCACCATCTTTTGGAAATATAAAAATATATGAATTATAGGTCATACTAGCTTAGAAGAATCTGGGGTGCCAATTCTCATTTTAGTATTTCCTACATTAGCAAAGCATAAATAATTGTCAAAATATAGATATAACAATTTAATTTCTAAGTCAGGTATTTCAGCATGTGCAAAGTCAATGAGACTTTATATTGCTGTCATACACCCAGTAGTTTCTGGATAAGGAAAATATGAGTAAGAGCACAAAAATATTTATAGTTATTGAAGGGCAAATACTGTAAAAGTATAAATAGGATTGAGGACAGATGGCCACTTAAGGAGCAAAGAAGTGAAGCAGCTGAAATGTTGCCTGGCAAGTGTCGCTAGAGGGAAGGAAAAGATAACAGAGCAGCACAGAGAAATGATACAGAAGACAATTTTTCTTCTGTAGGATGGCGGAATAATGTATCTTGCTAACCTAGATCTTTAATATTATGAACTTTAGTATTTCAAGGATTTTGTTCTCTGATATTTGTTTTTAGTGCTGCTGGCACAAATTTCTCGAATCTTAGCTTTCATCGCATTGCTTTTGAGTGCTGGTTCTTGGGCAACAAAGACCAAAACTTTGTTTTCTTTCTTAATGGTCCGCAGTAGGGATGGGCATGAAACAGAAAAACTGTGTTTTGTTTCATTCCATTTTGTCCCCCCGCATTTTGTTTCGTATTGTAAGTAACAAAAATGTTCAAAAATAATTCATTACTTACGAAATGAAATGAATTCCCCATGGCAACAGTGCTTAACTAGTGCAGTGGGGGATTAAAAACCCTCCTCCTCACCACCTCCCAGCTGGTTTTGACAGCTCAATCCCAGCTGGGAGGTTGAGTGGTAGGAGGAATGGAGCGGGCAGGCAGAAGTAAATTCCCTGCCTGACTGCTCTTTTCTCCCCTGCCACCCCCTCTTCCCAGGGTGGTACTTTGGATAGGTAGTAGTGTGGGCAGTAGGGCCAGCCCCCACTTCCCACAGCCCTCCCTGTCCAGAAAACTGCCCTTGGAGGAGGGGGAGCATGAGAGAAGGAAGGAGACAGAGGTAAATTCAAACAGAGCTTCAATTTGGTACTACTTCCTTCCTTCTTCCTGGCGATCCCCACCAACCAGCTGGGGCTTTTTGACAGGTTGGAGTATGAAGAGGAGGGCACCCCTTCCCCCCGTGAAAAAGTCCCAGCTGGGAGGCAGGGGAGGAGTGAAAGGCTGAACAGAGCAGGGTTTTTTCTCCTCGTTTCACCTGTGCTGGGAGTATGGAGGCAATTAGGGAAATAATACCATAGAGCAAACTCCCTGATTGCCTCCATGCTCCCAGCACACTTTGCCAATTAACTACCCCCAACCCCTTTAGAGCTTCATAACTGTCCCCTTACCCCCCATCTTTCCAGATTTCATAAGGCTCCCTAAAACTGCTTTGAGAAGGTACCCCTGCTACTTTTGAGCCCTAAGGTAAGTAATATTTTTAAAATAATTTTGAGTGCATATTTTTAAAAAATATGCACTCAAAAATTACTTACCTTGGGACACCAAAGTAGCAGGGGCTCCTTCAGAAAGTGGTTTTAGAGAACCTCCTGAAATTTGGAAACATTTGGGGGTAAGGGGCTGAGATATAATGCTCCAAAGGGGGTGCCCCTTCTAATTGGAATCATACAGGAAGCAGCAGCAGTGCTATTCCTGCCCCAATCAGCTTCCGATTCCAATTAGAAGTATTCTCGAAGGCTTTCATGGCCAGGATCTGATAGTTGTGAGTTTTTCAGACTGTTTCGTTGTGTTCTGGAACAACAATTATCCAATTATCCAATTACCTAACAACAATTATCCAATCAGAAGGGTTTTTTTTCCTAGTGGCACCCCCTTTGGAGCTTCATAACTCAGCTCCCTGACCCCCAAATCTTTCTCAATTTTGGGGGCTTTCAGGGAAGAGCTTGAGGAAGTTCCCCTGCCATTTATTCTAGAATGAATCATTTCATCCTAGAGAGGAAAATGGTGTTTCAATTCATTTGTAATGAAACACTGCTACTCCATTTCGTTTCATTTCATTTTGTTTTGTTAGCTAATGAAACGATGAAACAGTGTGTCATTTTTCATATAGTGCCCATCCCTAGTCCACAGATTTATCTATGCCCATTTTGAATTATTATCATGTTTTCCATGAATATTTCACAGGTGTTGTTCATATCGTGGTTTATTTTTCCAACTGATTAATTTATTTTCAAATTGTTTGCTCTTATATTGAGCCTTGGCTTCTCTTGTTTTCAAAATATTCTCCATTTTCACAAGCTTAAGTAAATTTCCCTAATGCAGTTTGAACAATACATAATAGACTGGCATTATACATTCCTTTTGTTATGTTTTTCTGTGTTAGGGCTTGGTGTAATCTTCACATGCTCCAAATGTTATTGATCTCATTCTCGCCATATAAAATTAATTTGGAGAAAAGAGATTGAACTTTTTCCAGGGGCAGATAGTTCCTGAGACCTATTCCCAAGAAACTGGCAATACAGCAGGAACCCAGTATTCACTGGGGATTGGTCCCAAGCCTTCCCGTGGATAATGAAAACCGTGGATAAGAGAGGACACAAAAATGTTCCCCAAAACTGCTGTTTTGTGATAGTAACTTGCTTTACAGATGTTGTTTTGCACAGTAGCTTGCTTTACAGCTGCTCTTTGTGACAGCAGCTTGCTTTGAGGCTGCTGAATTATTTTTTTTTCCTCTGCCAACTGTGGATAACTGAATCAGTGGATATGGGGGTCCTACTGTGCTGTATATAGCTAAGGTTATTGAACAACTAACAATCAAAATCCAACAATACCATTTGCTCTGTTAAGCAGCGAAGCATAGTGGAGTCACAGCATGCAGGTTAAAACCAAGAGGCCTCTTTCCTTAAAGATCTTGCTTCTGTCACTTAGAGAAAACTGAGCTTCTTAAAAAAGTTAAATGGCAGGCAGAGTGGTCGGGGGTAAAGGGCCTCCCAACACCCCAAATTCCAGCTTTCTGGAAATAGTTGTGACTCAGTATTGAAAGGAACACGGTGCTCTGAGAGCCCGGAAGAACAAGCTTTTGTTTCTTTTTTGTTCTCCCTGAAGACAACACAAGGCTGTTGTTTACCCAAGCTCAAGTACAGACTATGAATGAATTTAAAAGTGAAAGTGGATGTACTGGAGGAAGCAGACCAGAGGGGATACAATTTTGACAGCACACAAAAAAAGAAAACCTCTGACAAATATACCAATCCCAAATTTACACACAGCTTTTGACTTCCACTCTGCAAGACATACATTCAGAGTGTCTTTCTGAAAAGAAATCCACCAGAATCCCACTGTGCTGCTCCACTCCCGGAGTTAATATGTAATTCTGTTCCGAGAAGAAACATTTTTGACTTGTTGCCAATGTCCTAAGAATGGCAGCTTTTATGTAAAGGTTCCCAAAGAATGCCAGCCTTGATGCCACTAGAGCCAACTAATGACTTTCTTCATTTCTTATTCAAAATGCACACACTCATAGAAATTTCTACTGTCCTTTCTTGGCCAGAGACCTGATTAGCATTCCTGTTTACTCTACTCGAAAAATCAGCGATGCCTGCCAGCCCCTCCATGGGTGACTCAATTAGTGACGCATCTTGTGCTTATTCGGCCCGCCTCTTGCCAGCGGCCGCTATTGCTACCACTACAGTGATGTTTAGAATCTAGCACATACTTAAGAGACATGCACACCATCTGCTTGATGGGTAGGTAGGCTGGCCCTCCTGGACCATCTGTTTTATTTTACTCGAGAACTACTAGATATGCTGAGTTTGCATCCAGCACACTCCTGTCTGCTTTTGCATACTTTTATTTGCAGGCATGCTTCTTTTGGATACTCCATTGCAAAGTACATACATACATACATACATACATACATACATACATACATACATACATACATACATACATACATACATACATACATACATATGCACAGTGTTCTTTAAAATATAGATGGGTGTGCAAATCGGTGCAGGGGAGCTACTTCATGTCCATCCTTTATGTGAAAGTTAAAAGAGCAGCTGCATTTTTGTATGCATGTCCTCTCATAATTGATGCTCTACATCTGAATTTTGTTTCTCCACCCTGCTGCAAAATCTCTTTCAAGAATTTACATTCTTGCAAAATACAGTCTGTTTGGGGACAGGATGAGAAGGAATTGTGATGTACATCAACCCCAGTAAGGAGCAAGATCTGCTGAGGAACTTGTCATTCCCTGTTGCTGCTGTCAGGACCAGGGCCACATGACTCTGCAAACTAGAGCCTCTTTGCAGAGTCAGGCCCCGCTCAGGCTGAGGCCATCAGGGAATGCAGCTGGTGGACCAGCTACTGGCATGAAGCTAGCAACTGGCACTCCCTGTTCCTTGCCTCAGCAACACCAGACCTCTGGACTCCTGAAGCTTCAGCCTGGTTACCTTGAACTTTCCTGGAAATTTGTTGCTCTGTAAATTCTCCTGTTTGGCACCCCCCCTCCATGTTGGACTGTGTGTGGATCTTAAACATGGACTAGCTGACTACCATCTGTGAATCTTAAACCTGGACTGGCTGACCACACTCTCTGTCTCAATCCTATCTGGCTTCTGGGAACACCCTGGTCCTGTCCCCTTTGCTGATACCCTAGCTGCTGTACACACCCCAGCTGCTATAGATGCACTTCTCTAGTCCTTCAAAAAGTGTCCATTTTATTAAGTGGACATCATTCATGGCTGGAAAAACCACAAACTCAAGTGTCCTGCCAGAGTCAAGGCAACATCTTAAAGTGGATAGCAAATGTGCAATAAAGATGGGGTTATGGGTAGAGGATGCTGAGCAGAAGGGGTTGCCAGAGGAAGCTTGGGAAGCAAAAGCTTGACATCAGATTTTACAGTCTGATTACCAAGGGATATAAATAGCAGCAATTGACTTGCCAACTTTGTCTTTTTGTGCATTGTGGTTGGTGACACTGCTTTGCGCCAGAACAGAGGGCATTTATCAGAAGAGACAAACAGAATGCAACATTGATCTTTGGCTCTAAATATAAAAGCAGCACAGAGGTGATGAAAAGATTATTATTCATGCAAACTGATACTGATCGAAACAACCAAATGGCCTGTCAACAAGCAAGGTGGAGTTGATTTAAACCTCTAGTCGTAAACATTTCATTTTAAAAATCCAATTTAATTTTTTACAAAAACCTAAATGTTAGATTTTTAAAATTTAAATCAAGTGTTATAATAACACTCTTACTAAATTTAAAAGATTCAGTAATCCCCCGCCACATTGCGGTTCATATTTGCGGTCTCAGTACATTGTGAATTTTTATTTGAAGAGTGGGGGGGGAGCAGTGCCAGGTCACCGTCACAGAGAGAAAAAAAAGCCAGCCCTCCTGCAAGCCGAGGCGCCCGGAGGAGCGAGCGGGAGGGCTCTGTGTGGAACAGGGTCTGTGAGTGTGTGTGTGTGTGCTTGCAAAACCTGGGAGACAGTCCCTCCAGAGCCATCCAGCATGGTCTCTACCCGCCTCTCTATGCCTGTCAGAAGTAACCCTTGAGATCCCAGTAAGGGAAAGGCAGGCGGCTTGCTCCTGGTTCCCTTTTGCAGCTGCAGCCAAGGTAAAGGCAGGAGCAGGGCAGTGGTGGCATGGAAGGCTTTCCCCCTCAGGTTCAACCTCTGCTGCCTGCTTTCTTTCTTTCCCTCATGCTTAAGTGGGCATGTTCTGCCCAGAAGAGGAAGTCATCCAGACAAGGAGAGGATGATTGAGACGTACAAAATAATGCAGGGCATGAGTAAAGTAGATAGAGGGAAGCTCTTCTCCCTCTCCCAAAATACCAGAACTAGGGGACATACACTCAAGTTGAGGGCTGGGAGAGTGAGAACAGACAAAATATTTTTTTACCCATCATGTTGTTAGTCTGTGGAACTCCCTGCCACAGGATGTGGTGATGGCATCTGGCTTGGATGCCTTCCAAAGGGGATTGGGCAGGTTTCTGGTGGAAAACTCCATCACAGGTTACAAACCATGATGGAGATGTGTAATCTCCAGGCTTAAAACCAGGGTACCTCAAGGGCCAAATGCAGGGGAGTGGTATCAGGAGACAGATATCTAGTCTCATGCGCTCCCAAACGCATCTGGTGGGGCCACTGTGAGATACAGGAAGCTGGACTAGATGGGCCTTTGGCCTGATCCAGCATGGCTCTTCTTATGTTCTTATGTTATGTTCTCCCCTCCACAACATGTGCACACGCACATGCTTCCTCCTCCTTCTCCTCTGCTGCCACCATCATCCTGTCTTTCACTCGTCCCACCCCAAACACGCTAGCTCCTGATGACTTCCTCTTCTGGGGAGAACATGCCCACTTAAGCATGAGGGAAAGAAAGAAAAGAGGCAGTAGAGGTTGAACTGGAGGGGAAAAGCCTTCCAAGCTGCCACCACCGCCACCCCTGCATTTACCTTGGCTGCAGATGCAAAAGGGAACCAGGAGCAAGCCGGCAAATCCCCCGCCCGCCTTTTCCCTACTGGGATCTCAAGGGTTACTTCTGACAGGCATAGAGAGGTGGGGAAGAGACCATGTTGGATGGCTCTGGACGGACTGCCTCCCAGGATCTGCAAGCACACACACACATTCTCACAGACCGTGCTACCATACAGAGCCCTCCCGCTCACTCCTCCGGGCGCCTTGGCTTGCAGGAGGGCTGGCTCTATTTTCTCTGTGATGGTGACCTGGTGCTGCTAGCCCCCTAGCATCTGCATATCGTGGATTTTCCTTCATTGCAGGTGGTTTTGGAACCTATCCACCGCGATGTATGAGGGACTACTGTAACTAATGTGCCTACAAGAGAACACACTTACAGTGATAGTGCAAGCATAATCCTCCTGTGTTGTTGTTCTGTATCATCATGTCACCTGTGATTTATGGCTACTCTATGAATGAGTGATCTCCAAAATGTTCTGTTTTCAGTCACCCTACTCAGGTCTTGCAAACGCAAGCCTGTGGCATCTTTAAAGAACCAGTCCATCTTGTATATGATTCTTCTCTTCTCCTGCATGCTTCCACCTTTCACAGCTTTATTGTCTTTTCTCACATAATGTGCCCAAAATAGCAGTCTCAGTTTCATCTTCTTTTTTTAGCACACAACTCCAAAATAAAATTGATTTCTTTAAGTTAAAATTCTCACCAAGATTTTGTGGGGAATACAACCCAGTAAGGGTGGAGAAATTCCTGACTTCTTTGCGACATTTTCTCATTTTATTTTATATTTTTCTGTGCTGTGCTTGTATAATGGTAGTCCTTGTGTTATTGGAAGCAGAGGGGATATATCTGCCTTTCCTCTACCCCTATAATTGAGGGCTTGTTCAAGAATTGTGTCTCTCCAATGACACTTTTGCACTAACGAATTTTGAAATGTTTCTCAGGAAACTATGGGTTGTCTTGAAGGAAATGGTTGTGCCCCAGCACTTGATTGTCCAGATACATAACTTGTACAGTGGATAAGAAGCTACCATTAGGACAGAATATGGAAATAATACTTTCTATTGGTAAAGGTGTCAGAAAAGTGTGTATAGTGGTACCTCGATTTACAAATTTAATCCATTCCAAATACATCTTCAGAAGTCAATCAGCTCATGTTGAACACCGGTTTCCAATATTAATACACAGAAAATCAATTAATCCATTCCAGAGGGAACGGATTAATAGTTTTCAGTTTATTCCTATGGGAAGGCTATCCCAACCCCCCTCAATCAAGGGCAGCCGAAGGATGCTTTCCGCATTCCCGCCAGACAGCTGATTTTGACTGGTTGGACCTGTCAGAATCAGTTTGTGGAGGGTTGTGGAAAGCAGCCTTCAGCTTCCCTTGATTGAGGGAGAAGACCTGGCACCTTGTAAGCACTGGTAAGCACTTACCCGGAGGTAAGCACTTCCCTTGCAAGGTGCCCAGGCTAGGCAAAGATCGCAGGGACCAATGGATCTTTGAGCAGCCGGGGTGGTATGGAAGACAAGCAGCAGTGGCAGATCACCACAGTTGCTTCCCTTGCAAGCCTCCTAGGCTGGTCGAAGATCAATGGGTCCATGTTGGTGGGCAGAGCATGGACCCATTGATCTTCACCCAGACTGGGAGGCTTGCAAGGGAAGCAGCGGTGGTGATCCGCTGCTGCTGCTTGCCTTACAGGGTGCCCAGGCTGGCTGATGATACATCAGTCCCTGCAATTTTTGCTCAGCCCAGGCGCTTTGAAAGGGAAGCACTTACCTTCCTTTGCAAGGCTCCTGGGCTGCCCGCAGTTGCATCATTCTCTGGGAACAATGCAACTTTGGCCAGTCCAGGCATTTTGGAAGGAAGGCGCAATGGCCACTTCCTCCTCCTTCTTGGTTGCTTCAATCTCTTTTGCAGAGATCGAAGCAACCAAGAAGGAAGAGGTGGTGGCGGCGATGGACAGTGAACACTGCTCTCTGCTCCACATGACAGCTGACTTTGACAGGCCCGACCTGTCGTAAGTCAAATTATTCAGTTGTTGAAGCAATTGTAAGTCAAAATGCCACTGTGTATTATCCCCTTATCTGTTCAATCTGTATGCAGAAGATATCATACGGAAAGCCAGACTAGATTGAGATGAAGGAGGACTCAAAATTGGGAGAAGGAATATCAATACATTAAGACAGTGGTACCCAGCCTTGGTTAACTCAAGTGTTCTTGGACTGCAATTCACCACCAGCTGTGCTAGCTGGGGTTTCTGGGAGTTGCAATCCAAGTACACCAAGGTTGCCCAGGGTTAGACACCACTGCTACAAGATATATACAGTAGGAGACACCATCTTCCTTGGCAGAAAACTGCAATCACTTGAAATGGCTTTTAGTGAAAATGATAGAAGAAATGCCAAAGCAGGGATAGAGTTGAATATTACAAAGTAAAAATCATTAGTACAGAAGTGTTATAAAATTTTAACATTGAGGATGAACAAGCTTAAATTTCAAAAATATTAAAAATACATTGGTTCAATCACCAATTGAACTGCTGCCAGGAAATGAGAAGAACTCTAAGACTATCTGTCTGTCTGGTTGAAAGAAGGAGATTTTAATCAACAGGATTGCAGCCAATAAGTACAATTGTTGACTCAGTCCATTAAAAGAAATTAAACCTGTCAGGCATTTGGTTTCATTATAGAAATATTTTAACTTTCCCTCATATTTCATGTGTGAAGTGGGCTGCCTTACATAAACGTATATTTAAGCAGAGGGCTCTTTCTGCTCTTTCCAATCATTTTTAAATTTTTTTATTTATATACTGCCAAGTTTAATTCAAATAACAACTCCGGGTGGTTAGCAAGAAACTGATCCCTTTCTAAAGAAAAGACTGCAGGTAAGCTGAGTGAAATTTACCAGTTTCCACATTTTATTCTAAATACAGTGGACCCTTGTATAACAAAGGTTTTGTATAACATAAAATTTGTACAACATAATAAAATTCCGGAGATAGGGGAAATTTGCTTAACCTAACGCCTATGGGGCGAATCCATACAACATAAAAATGGGATTATTCCGTTTTCAATTCATTCCTATGGGAAATTTGTATAAAGGAAAATTTGCTTAACATAATTTCATTTGGAACAAATTAATTCCTTTATACAAGATACCACTGTGTACTGTATCTAGCAGGAGTTGGTTTTAGGTCTCAGGAAAGAACCAACCAAACCAAACACGAAGCACAGCAGTCAGTTGTGTGGCCCCAAGGTCTATGATCCTAAGGAGACTCTTATAAGCATGCCACTCATCAGATGGCATTGAGCCTAAGTTGTCAAGACTGTCTAGGCAAATGAATTGTGTAATATAGTCTCTCTTGAGTCGAACTTGGCAAGAGGCAAATAGGAGACAGTAGGATGAGACCAGCCAGGAGCTGCAGCACCATGGAAAGCTCCAAGTGCTGAATGTGCCCATACTCTCAAGGCAGTGAAGGCTTCAGGGTCAAACACCCCCATCTAGTCCCCACTCTGCATTTTCTTTGAGTAGTATAGTTCAGATTTTTGCATTAACACCCAGCATTCCTCCTCCCCCCACCCCAATTTTCTAATCTCACAGGCAAGGTTCCCCACCACCACCACCAGCTTATGAGTAGTGATTTACTGATATGTAGAAGCAGCCTTCAGCACCAAGGCCATAGCTAATGACACATACTTTATGGCAGGCATGTCCAAAATTCGGCCCTCCAGATGTTTTAGACCACAACTCCCACAGTCCTTTCCCATTGGGAATACAGGCTTGGAATTCTGGGAGCTGTGGTCCAAAACATGAGGAGGGCCAAAGTTTGGACATGCCTGCCTTAAGGCCATTAAGACTGTTGTCTTCTTAAGGAGCCTATTCAGGTCATTTTTCATCTTATAAGCCTATTTCAGACCAGGGTGACAAGAGGGCAAGTGAACTATAAAATGGAGGACTTGCAACTAGCTTTCTTCAGACTGACAAACTGTTTGGATGAGCAGTGAAACATTTCAATCTCTCAAGAAAAAGAAGTCCATTTCCCGTGACTCAACTTCCAGATAAGCTCACCTGGATGACTGAGAATCTTCACAGACATATCCTCACAATGCAAGTATTTCTGTCTGCAACAGGTATTCTTTTCCTTTTTGCATGTGTATGGTCAGGCACACACTGGGGCAGGAGAGGAATCAAAACCTGAATAGCTCTCCTACTCCATCATCATCAGAGCTTCCTGACGTTATCACACCAGAAACACACACACACACACACACACACACACACACACACACACACACACACACATTCCACTACATACAAGCATGTCTTTTGGAAGACAAACATAATACCTCTTCAGAATCCAACCTCTGAGCAAGGTATCTGAGAAATTACACAAAAATCCAACTGTATAAAACACATGACTGCCAATCACTGGTTGTATGCCTTAATTTGTAGCCAATGGAAAATGAGATGCATGAAGATGAGCCCGAAAAAGGTGGTAGTGGTGGGAACACTTATATGTTATAAGTTACTGTGACATGACTACGTAAGCAGACAGGATTCTGGCCACAGCTGCACACTCCAGATGTTAACTGCAGTCCTCCAACTTTACCTAGAATTTGGCTTCTTTGCACAAGCAACTCGTCTAAACTTTTCTAAGAACTCTCCATAACCCACCTATATGGGCATGACCTCTGCCCATAGCTGTGTACCACCAACTCCCTTACCTCCAAATGCAGCACTGAGGCTATTCAAATCTGAGCTTTCAAGAAAGTGAACACACTATGAAACTGAACAAGTATCCCTGCCCTGTTAGCCCCTGAAAGAGATTCGCCATTAAATGGATGTCTGATACCACCTTTCCATCTCAACAGACTTCCTATTTGAAGACGATCAACTTTTCATTGTGAAATGGTTGCTAGTACAGTAATCCTCCACCTAATGCAGGGGTGAGGGACCTGACCCGACCCGCAATAATTGAAAATACATGATATGGGGATGCTGAGTCAGGTCAGGACTGGGGGGCATGGCACTGCCCTGAACGGGCCTCCAACAGGCTTCCCGGGCCCCAGAAGTGTTTTCTTGCAATCCGGAAGTCACTTCTGTTTTTTTGGAAGTCACTTCTGGTTTGTCGGAAACCACTTCTGGGGCCTTTGACAGGCCCGGGAAGCCCATCAGAGGCCCATTTGGGGCAGCCTGTCAGGCCTGGGTTGAGTGCAGTAGGCCTCAAACAGCCCCAAGCAGCTTACCCCAGGGGCCCTTGTTTTTCATATACTGTGGTCCCGCAATATACCGGGACCGCAGTATATATGAACCGCAAAATGGTGGGAGACCACTGTACCAAGAAGTAAAAAACAAACAATAAAAACCTTCCCTGTGTTTCAAAGGCACATGCACATCCCCATGATTCCCAATGAAGAGAATCGTACCAAAGAAATTCATATTTTAGAGGAAGAGCACACCAAAACAGAAGACACCCTTTTAGCACAGCAGCATCCTGTTTCTCCTTCCTAAAATAGCCAAGAGCTTTTTATAATGCCTCGCGGCTTATTTGAGTTTAATCATTGTTATCTCAATCGAGTGCTCCTTACAAAGTTCGCAGCAGTGGATTATGTATGACAACTTTGCTACTGCAGCTGCTCGTTGGCATTTGCGTCACCGTGCTAGAAAATCCTTAACCAGAACAGAGCACGTGGACTACTCAAAAATGACATGGCAAAAAGCCCAGTGATAGAGCACCGCAAACTAGGCCAGCTATTTGTCACTGTCTGCAGTCACCAAGATCATTGGTCAGAGCCTTGTGCGTGAGATAAATTGAACAGAAACACTTCAGATTATACGTAACAACTGCATCAATGGATTATGCTCTTTGTGTTTGCAGAGGGAACAGCTAGGCTAGGCATACAATGAGAAATCACAGCTCATAGGTGTTAAATACGAAGCTGTGCTTTGTTGTTACATTCCATGCAAGCTAGAGTTCTTTTCACTTCTTTTTCCTAATAAAAGCATCTTGAACATCTGGCCTCTTATTCAGCAGAGCTGCAGAGGTGCAGAATTCCAGTTGTTAATTAGGTGGCAAAATATACAGGAAGCACCATGCCTTTTCCAGGTTGGCAATAGGAAAGTCAATCTGCATTATGCAGTTCTGACCATGAGCAGTGCTTTAGGTAACTCATTTGCTATATTTAGCCCACTTGAAATTCAGCATCATGGGACAAAGAGTTGGTGAGTCAGGGAAAAATCTCTGATTTACAGCACATTATTAAAGCACCACAGTAAAATGAATTAGCCAATTGTAGCTCCAACAAGTTTAAGTTTAGATCCTTTGTGAATTTTGTATACACAGAAGGGCTGTGGCTGAGTTACAGATCACACTTGCACACAAAAGGTTGCTAGTTCAACCCCTGACATCTCCAACTAAAATGATTAGGCAGCTGCCTGTATGAGAGATCTCTGCTAGAGGCCAAGCAGAGATGATGTCAATTAGTATAGAAAGCACTGGGTAAGCCAAGGAATGCACAGTGATATATAGTAACTTCCTAGAGTCTTTATACAATGGAGCAGAGTCTGAAAGTTACTTTTGGAGATACAAGTTTCAGAGAGGGTAGCTGTGTTAGTCTTTTCAAGAATTTCAGGCAAAAAAAACCCCAAACCAAACCAAAACAAAAGACACAAAATATGTGGCACCTTAAAGACTAACTTTCATATTTAATGTAACATTTTGTGGACATGTCAACACAATATATCTATCTGCATTCTTCAAGCTTCCATCCTGAACACACAACTAAATCAATCGTATATAGCCAAGCCATTAGGGTGAAGCCGCATCTGCCACAGGATACACATTCCAAAATCAGGGATCTACAAAATGCTTTTCTCAGACTACAGTACCCACCTCACATGATTAGGAACAAATCAATAAAGCAAGACGCATACCCAAAGATAACCTGCTATAAGACAGATCCAAACGGCCAAATGACAGAACACCACTGGTTGTCACTTACAGTCCACAAGTGAGACCACTCACACACATCTTAAAAGATCTCCACCCCATTTTGACAAGAACACATCACTCTCCAAAGCTCTTGGTGGGAGACCAATACTTGCCTACAGTCAGCTTCCCAACCTCAAACAAATACTAATGCACACAAGATTAGAAAACAGCAACATGAACTAAACCTTGCCACAAACCCTGATGCCAACTCTGCCCACACATCTACTCTGGCAACACAACCGTAGGACCCAACAATATCAAATACAGTATCAAGGACAACTTCACCTGCTCCTCAACTAATGTGATCTTTGCCATCTTTTGTTAACAATGCCCATCTGCACTCTACATTGGACAAACAAGACAATCTCTAAGAAAACACATCAATGGACACAAATTTGACATACGAAACCACAATACACAGAAACCTGTCTCAAACCATTTCAGTTTACCTGGACACACCTTGAAGGACTTGAAGATCACTGTTTTGGAACATAATCATTTCATATCAAGAATACAAAGGGGAACAGATGAAATAAGATTCATATGTATGATGGACACACACAAGAAGGGATTAAACGTAAGTCAGGGTTTCTTGAGTCATTATCAAATGTAGTATTACCATATTGCCACTTTTTTCATGGACTCTAAGGTAAAAACCCTACATTGCCACTTTTTCATGGACTCTAAGGTAAAAACTCCATTCTCTTTCCCCTCCCCCTATCTCTTCCACACACATCCTCACCCTCTCTCATCTGATCTAGTTTTTGTCTCTTGAGGAATATACCTCCGAGACATAATACCACACTTAAACATATAAACAGATCCTGGCCTCAGAGTCATGAAACTACAGACCCAGGCCTAATCTTCTTTCCCACCATCTCTACTAATCAACTCTCCCTCTTCTTCTTCCCCCTCCTCCTCTACCCCTCCCCTGTCCACCCCCCAGCTCAATATACTACAGCCAATAAATATCTGGTATGAAATGTATATCCCATCCCATATTATATTGCACACCTCATTCTGCTGCTATATATCTGAAGAAGTGGACATGTGCATGAAACATTACATTAAAATATGAAAGATAGTATTTAAGGTGCCACATGTTTTGTGTCTTTTGTTTTGTTTTTCTTTGGAGATACAACTACAAGAATTTCTGTCCAAAATGCACACCCCCCCGCCCGGCTGTCTTCTGGAAGTCTTTCTCTACAGCATACATTTTCTAATATTATTTTTAAAAGTCTCTCCTGAGTGGCAAATGTCTTCTTTAGAAAATAAATATTAACAAGAACAGCAGCACCTCACTCTTTTGTTTAATGCACTAAAGAATAAAACACGGTAACAGAATTGTGATTCCACCATACTAAAGGCCAAGCACAATTTTCTGTTGGTTTAAGAATTCATGGGTCTCGCTTTACCCAACAGAGTCACTAACTAAACAATGAGGTCTTTCTTTTGCCATTTTATGGGGCTTTTTTGAGAGACTGGCAATGTAAGTGCATTTTCAGCAATTGCAATGGCTCCAACGTTTGTCCTATGAAAGTAGTGCATAACATGAAATATCTAATCACACTCAGGACATCCAGTGCATGTTTGCATAAAAGGATGGGGTGGGGAGTGACAACTATTTACTGCAGGGGTCAAAGCTGCTTCTGCAGAGAAAAGCTTGCTTCTTTTATAATTACAATATGTATGAGTATTCTCCTCTCATTGAAAAAGAAGCCAAGCCAAGCCTTGAGAAGGAAATGTGTTAAGATTTTGGGGAGGGGAGTTTTCATAGAAAGGAAGTCTTGTTTTTGTCCATTTTCAAAGACATGAGTTCTAGGGTTTTACCATAACAAAGGCTAGCAAGGAAATGCAAGGACTTGGTTTTTCTAAGAAGTACATAATGGTCAAATGCATGACAAGGGAGATCAAAGGCCTTCAATGTGAGAAAAGGGGTAGCTAATCTTACACAGCAGAGAAGATTCCCACACAGGCATCTATCCTCACACACCCCTCGGTCCCATTAACTTCCAGTAGGTTTGCTGGTCATTTTATCCAACATATTTTGTATGGAGTATAGAAGAACAAACATGCTAAGGGGCTCTCTGGCTTGTGGTAGTTCCAGCACATCTTTTTCTTAGGTGAAGGCCAAAGGCAGACTTCACCCTTCCAAGTAGCAATTTATGGTATTCAGAATCCCTGCAACCTGAATATGTGGAACATTCAGTTGCAGATAAAGCAGAAAAGAAGTCCTTCTTGTCCTATATACCAAAGGATGGAAATGAAGTCATACAGAGGCCCACCAGGCAGCCTCATATCTGGGTGAATTTCATTCAGTTCACTTCTTGTCCAAGGATTGTTATGCTGTGTGTGTGAGAGAGTGAGTGAGTGAGTGCACACACACATGCACACAGAGAGCATATTATAGTTCTATAGCTTTCAATATGCCAGCTTTCCTCCCAGCCCCAAAGATCAAACCAGCATGATTATTATTGGGTATGAATATTTAAGTCATATTAACTGAAACCAATATGTGCTATGACAATTAATCCTAAAAGTCCACTTTCATCAATTTCAAAAATGCTTGTGATTTTAATATGTATGTTACAAAAAAAAGGAAATATCTATGGAATCAAAGTTCTTAGCCATATGTAGTGGGCCTCTGAGCATTTTTAAGAATGCAAACACAATATATTTTTATTCCATACTTGTAACTTGCTTACGAAACTAAAAAAAATGGTTTAAAAACACACAATCTTTTTTTTTTTTAAGGAACAGCCACATTTACAGGATCCCACTCTTAAGCAGTTCCTTTACTAAGAAAAAGCCAGCCTGAAGAGAAAGTTCTTTGCTTGTCTGTGGAAGGACACCAAAGAGGAGTTGAGCCTGGCATCCTGGGGGAAGGAGTGGGAAAAGAGTTCAAAAGCTTGCAAGAATGATGGAGAAGGCCTTCTCTCATGTCCTCACCAGACCTGTTGAGGCTGGAAGGGGCAAGAGAAAAGTCTCCCCAATGATTCTAAAAGTTGGACAGGATCATAAAGGGAAATGCAGACTCCCAGGTTGTTTGAACCCAAGTTCTTGAGATCTTTAGCAAGCAAACCCATGAAATGTGCCCAGAAACCAACCTGGGGAGATATTATAACAGGGGAATTATGGGATCCCTGTATGAGATCCAGTTAACAATCTAGCACTGGCATTTTGGAATTGGTGGTGTTTCCAAACACTTTCCAGAGGCAGGATTTTTCTGCATAGGTGATAGGGAGAAGTGAGAAACCTATGCACCCTGGGCCTACCCCCCACCCTCCCATCCTTCTTTATCTTAGTGACGCTGGAAGCTTCCTTATACTGAGTCCTTCTACCTCATATTCTTGAGGACTCTCTAGCAATGACCCATCAACTTTAATGAATCCTGGACTGAAGCCTGAGCTGGCAGCTAAACCTTAAAGTCCAACAATTTATTTTCCTATGCTCCCATTCCTTTTTGTTTACTATTAAGTGTCATTTTTGTATAGTGTTCCATTTTATAAAACCAAGGAAATACACACAAAACAGAACTTTAACATAAAAAATGCATTGGCCATTGAATTGTGCTATTGCTTTTAAAAAGTTCAAACCCATCTGTTTTAGTCCTAAAACAAACCTGCATTATTTGCCGGTAGAGTCACAGTCTAATTTATACCAAAAGATGAAAAAGTAAAAAATCAAGAAATACAAACAACATTCACCATACCACTTCAGACCAGCACAATGAATAGAACAGAATAGTAAATTTGGAAGGGCCTATAAGGGCATCAACTCCAAACTCCAACCCACCCGATGCAGGAATAAAAATCAAAGGATATCTGCCAGGTGGCTGTCCAAACTTCTCTTGAATGCCTCCAGTTTTGGAGCACTCATCATCTCTTGAGGTCATTGCTTCTGTTGCCATATTAATTTCACCATTAGGATATTTTTTTCTCCTGATATTCATCTGAAAGCCGGGTTCTTCTAACCTGAGCCCATTGTTGCATGTCCTGCACTCTGGGATGACTGAGAGAACAGATCCTTCCCCTCCTCTGTATGACAGCCCTTCAAATATTTGAAAAGTGCTCTCATACCTCCCCCCAGTCTTCTGTCTAGTCTAAACATGCCCAATTCTTCCAGTCTTTCCTCACAAGGCTTGATTTCCACCACCCATGATCATCCTTGTCACCCTCCTCTGAACATGTCCCGATTTGTCAGCATCTTTCTTGTAGGGCAGAACTGGACAAAATACTCAAGGTGAGGCCTAACCAGTGCTGAACTGAGGTGGGCGAGCACCTCAAAGGATTTGAGGTAATGCAAGTTTAAATACCATTTGCCCTTTTTTGTGGCCACATCACACGGTTGGCTCATATTCGGCCTATAATCTGCAAGAATTCAAATATCCTTCTCACAATGGCTAGCATCCTAATGGTGTTTTGCATAGGATTTGTATAATTTACCACAGCTAACTGAGGTGCACTGACAAGGTGCTGGAGTGCATCTCTATTATGCACTGAACTGTACCACTGAGATGCACTCTGGCACTCATCAGTTAGTCCCAATTAGCAACCACAGTGGTGAGTGCTCCAACATTAGAAGCATTCAAGAGAAAACTGGACAGCCATCTGTCAAGTCTGCTTTGATTTTAATTCCTGCATTAAACAGGTGCTTGGAGTCAATGATCTTATTCCTTCCAACATGGATATTCTATGATTACGCCTAAAAATGTTTTGTCTCTTTTGCTTGGGCATCTATGGAAGTTAAAGTATCTGAGGAAAGTATTGAGAAGACTTGTGAATGAACCCACATAAGACTCTATCATGCTTCCGTAACCTGTACTTAGTATCCATGCTGCACATTTATCTGCAGCTGGTACCATTTTAACTGCCTTCAATTCATCTTGTTGAATCTTGTAAGGCAATTGCACTTGGGTCCCTATTCAAATCAATGTGAAAAGTTAGGCACTCAGCAGAAGTACAGTATCTAGTTGCAGTAAGAACTATGTTAAAGTTACTTGGATTTAACTCAGCATTAATAATAATAATGCTAGTAGTGTCATTACTTCCTCTCGTGAATTAAAGAAAACTTTGAGCATACCCTCTAAATTTTATCATGGCTATTCCATTCTGCAGCATATATTATCCTCCAATATGTCATCATGACATATGAAAGTAAGTGCCCCTTAATGAAGAAAAAGAGAGGGATGGACCCTATGAAAAAGCATCCACACCTACACATGTGCACACACAATTTCTCAATCATATCAATTTTTGTATGCATCAGTACCAATAGATGACACAAGAAAATCTCTGTTGCAGATGCAGCTAGTGGATAATTAGAAATCAATCTTAGCTACATTAGGAAGGAAACACACAATGTTGCTGTGCTAACAGACACTTTTTTATGGTGATACCCATAGCCTCTAAAGTACATATTTATCTCTATGGAGTTATGGGTCATGGATTGACTACCCTTAGCTTACCAGATAACATTGGGATGGGAAATATAGCTTCAAAAATCCCAAACCAGAACTGCTTGTGTTACTGCATGTGGGCAGGGCTCAGAAATATTTGAAGAAATTAAAGACACAGATGTTTAACCCTCACAGTTGTGCTAAGAATTTGATATGGAATGTGAACCATTTTGGAAACAGGGCTGTGCAGAAGTTATTTGTATTGTACAAGATCAAGCAAGAATCAGGATGGCTTGTTTTTCATAGCGGACAGTAGTACCACAGGTCTTGATTCAGCCATGAACTCAGTGGATGGTCTTGGCCCAGTCATTCATTGTCAATCAAAGGTCCCTTCTCAAGAAGCACTTGGCACATCAGACTGTCAGTACAGATAACTAACTAATCAAAGTAGCTATATTTCCCATGGAAGAAATAAGTGTGAAGATGCACACACAACCCTCAGTCACAAAGTATCTGGGCTGGATTTTATAGCTGCAACTGTTGAGAACACAGCATTTTGGTTCCTTTTGCATACTTTGGATACTTACCAGTGAGAAGAGTTTTGAACACCAGACACAGAAAATATATCTGTACATATATTTCTGCAAAAATAATTGGGAGGTGGGGTTCCTGTAATACACCAAGTGTTTCTGGAAGTTTGGTCCTTACTAGAATATTATCAGAATGTGAATAGCATGCTATCAGTCTTGTTAGGACACTCATATTTCAGGCCCAGGTTAACAGGAATCATTTCTTTACAAATATCACTCACCTCTAAACACATTGGGGAAGCTGTCAGCAGAAGGTGGGATCCCCGAGGACTTCCTCAAGTGATTCAAAGGTAGTCTCTCTCCTTGGAAAACATCTCTGCTCTGCCTGTACTCCAAGAAATCTGCAGAGCCTGACTTACGAGCTGTTTCACCCCTGTGATCTGAAACGTCCTCAGTCCAGTCTGCCGATCGGCTGAATGGACCGGCCAGACTAGATGACCTTTGCTTCTTGGTGGGTACGCACTCTTTCCTCCGAGGGGACTCTCGTCTCCTTTTAAAGAGTGGGCTCTGGGATGGAGAGAGGCAAGGCGAGTGGTTTGGAGAACTCAGCTGCCTAGTGGTGGTTTTGATGTAGCAAGGATTGATGGGAGGATAGGGCTTCAAACACTTGGAGCCATGCATAAGAGAACTTGAGACATCCTCTGAGGACAAAGTACCATTTTTCATTTCAGAAGTAAACTCATCATCTAATGTTCCTCTGCTGGCTGACGCCTCCCACTTCCCATCTTTGGCTTCATCGTCAACCAGAGTGTGGCCTGTATCTGCAATATCACCCTCCCTTTCTGAAGCTGCAAATTCAACTGCCATGCCTTCAGTCTCCGAGTCCCCCACCGGGGACGGGAAATTAAACACAGAATGGCTTTGCAGGGCTCCCTTTTCTGACAACGCAGCATCGGAGGTGGACACATCTTGCAGTTCACTGGCAGGTTGTCTCTCTTCTCCAGACAATTGCCTGGGTTCTTCTTGAGCATCAAAGACACTGCTGCAGGATTGGCCCCTTCCATTTGTCACCCCTTTCACTTCACTTTCGATATTGCCAGCAGGGATGTAGTCTGTAATTTCTGATTTGGCCGAGACAGGCTGTTCGGTTTCTGGACTGCTGTCTTTCTCGCTGCTGAATGAAAGAAACCTTTCAAGATCTAAAGGGGCTGCTTGAGAATTAGCCATGTGTAGGTCCATTGTTTTGGGGCCATGCTGCTCAGTTCCAATGTTAATTGCCCCCTGCTGCTGCAGTTGCAGTCTGATCGCCTGCTGGATATCAGAAAGCAAATCCTCTTGTTCGGTGGCTGAATGGAAACTGTAGATATCCGTATCGGAGCCGGAGCTGGTCCTTTGTCCATCCTGCGGCTGGGCAGCAGCTGGGGGAGCTTCATTTGTATTTTCAAAATGCTCCACATCTGTGTCGGAGAGACCCCCCTCGTCTGCAGAAATGCTTATATCAGGAGTTTTGGTGAGAATTGAGTGAGCGCTGTCGAGTTCCCCGGTTTGCGAGGCCTGGCTTTCTAAAACATCCTCTTTCGAGCTACTGTTTCCATCTTTAGCTTTGGACAGATTTTTCCTGATCCTCAGATTGGAAAACACAGATGCTCGGGACTCCGACTTGCCCTTCTTCTTGCCCGATTCGCTCCCTTTGCCGTGCCTCCCCAGCCCCTTTTTGCTCCCGGCTCCCTTCTTTGTGCTGTCTGCATCCCTGGGCCCAGAAGCATCCTCGCCTCCTTCGTGCGCCTCACCTGCGTTCTTCTTCAGCTTCCCATCTTGGTTCCCCATGTTGCTAAGCGATCCTGCAGCCTCAGGAATCAAGCCATGCCGCTGGGCTTCGTCCGGTCGGCCGGCAGGCAGCAGAGACCTCTCGAGAAATCCAGGTTTGTTTTCGAGCGGTGGCAACGCAAGCCCAGCCAAGCCTGGCTCTGCCTCTCTCCCAGCTGCTGCTCGAGCTGCCTTTTTGCATAACGTGCTGCTGCTAGCACAGGGCTCCTCCGAGACATGCTCAGTAGAGCCCTGAGAGAGGCAGACAGCTCCTTCCAATGGTGGCTCGTGGCACCGTTGCCTTTTCAGACCATGTCTGCTGCTGCACTCTCGGCTCTCTTCCGTAGATATGAATAAGGACTCCGATACCACCGGGGCAACTTTCTGCTCGACTGCCTGAATCCCCTGCATTGTAAGCTCCGGAGAGATCCGTTTGTCACTAGGGGCCTTAGATTTCAGGATCTTGGAAGTGTAAATTGCTGAAATTCTGTGCTGGGGCTGGTTTCAGAGGAGGGGAAAAAGAAGAGGGGGGAAATTAAAATCTTAAGTGTCACAACAACTTTCTAGCAGTTCACAGGAGAGGAGAGAAAAGAAACAAACAAAAAGCCCCTAATCCTAGAAAACAAAATCATTATTCGGCTTTAATAGTATTTTGTAAGAACATAGATGATTTCAGAATCATACTGTGAACACAGATTTTCATAACCCAAGCACATTTCTGTTTCCAGAACTCTGTGATTTAAATATCTAAAGCAGCAGGACAGAGACACACAACTATGCGTTTGGAAGATGGGTGGTATACAAATGAAACAAATAAATAAATATTAATAAATAAATAATATTCCTTGAGGGAATTATTAAGGATTAATGTTCTTGCAAATTATTTAGCTCCTTGCTTTATTTCACCATTGAGAAATAAACCATTTGTATTCCAGTGTGGCATAAAGACTGGTAATCCTCACAGGGATAAAGTTCATTAATATTCAGCACACATTCATTGTCTCGTTTTAAAATTGGTAAACCACCCTCACTCCCCCCCCCACACACCCCACCCCAAAAAGACACTAACCAACAGGAAAATGCAAATCTAATGAAAGCCCTGCCTCAGGGTCATGTTGAAATGTTTTATATCTATCACTGCTTGTTTGGTTTTTTTGTTTTGACTTCAAGTAGCTGTCTCTAGGTGTTGATTCTTACTGCAAAATACACAGACCAGCCTTGGTGCTTTGTGATAAATAGGGTTTTAAAAATACTCCTAATGTATGGAAAGCAAAGGGAAAATCTGAGACCTATTAGAAATCTAATCAAACTCCATCTGTTCCATCGTCCTAACTCCGTCAGCAGTTTATTTATATAAGATATGCAGGTATAAGCCCTTGATAAGATGAAAAACTAATTTTGTTAAAAATAACAAGTCCACTGAGCAGTGATGTCTCCCCCACACCACACACACACACATGAGTTTGCCTGGCTTCGTTATGAAGTTAGCATCCACAAATAATTGGGAGTAATATGCACTGAACTCTGTGGGAACACCAATAAATGAATGTGCATATGAGAGGCTTGTATTATGGATTATAGAAAAGTCACATGTGCCCCAGGACATAAATACTAGATATGTTATCTTATATCTCTGTAAATTATAGACTCATTATCTTAACTTCACAAAAGAAGAACAGTCTGTACTAATGTACAAGTGCGGGATTTCCTTGTTAAACACACACTAAGAGAAACAGGTACTTTTGAATCTCCTTTCAAGAGAAGACACATTGAACTGCAATAACAATAATTGTGGAAATAAATCTAGCGCTGAATTATAATGGCACTGAATCCCCACTGAATTATAATGGCAGTATTCTTAGTTGTTCTGACAATGTGCAGACAAGACTCTGTAATTAAGAAAAATATTGGCATTGTCTTCCTCCATCTCTCTCTCCAGCTATAACCCATTTAATTTAGATCAAGACCAGATGCATCTATACTATGTTATTCCTGATTACTATATACAGATATGAAAGCTAGCAAGGGTTTAAAAGCCCAATTCATTTGGAATGGGGTCTTAGATGAGTGCTTTACAGATGCCACTTGCCACCTCAAAGGCAATTGAGCAGGTTCCTGATCAAATCAAGCCTGAACACTCACCACAAGATAAAATGACTCAATTGCTGCCACTGTACTGAGTGTACTCTATTTTGGGCATATTCTGTGAAAGACATGAATGCTGGGAAACACTGAAAGCTCCAGGGAAATAGAAGGTTTAACATGGAGAGGGACTGACTGACTAAAGGAAGGCATGATATTTAGTCTGAAGAAGTTGACCAAGGCTGTTAATGTGAGGGCCTTTCGGGAGTCATGGATTCATAGGCTCACTCTAAGTCAAAAGTAACTTGATACTATATATATGGTTTAAAGGTATCACTTACGTCTTTCCTGGCCCAATGGACATTAAAAAAGAGTTTCTCTTTCTGGTCCTAAAATATTTTATATTGGTTTAAAGGTATCATTGCATGACACAGCCTTATTAGAGATACTAAGTAGTCATGTGTAAACCATTATTCTCAGAATACCCAGTGGTCATTGCTGGATGAGGTGTTCTGGGGTTGGATTGGGGTCCAAAAATTATGGCATTTACTCATCTCTAAATCTTGTTCCAAACATGATATATTAGTGCATATGCACTAGTTTACAATCACTCTACTCAATTATCTATCTGCATGCCCTAAGTATTTGTACATATAAAATATTTTTCCTAGCCAACATTAGCAGGAAACTGGACAGAATGGGGAAAATAAGTAGACAAGCTAGCTGGGGAAAAACCCCATTAGAGAAGGTGGTTACTGGTTCTTTACAGTCTCAACAAACAATGGTTCTGTTAGAAAATACCTTACCAGCAAAACAGGAATGAGAAATGCATGGCCTTGCTTAGATTGCAAAAAAGGTCAGTGGCCAGAGATGATGGGAACTGTAGTCTAACAATGTAGTGAGGGTGAAATATTCTCTCCACTACTGATGGCGGGGGGAAACTGGATTAAAATGGGTTGTGTTGCACTTTAAACATGAAAGGCAAACTTGTTATTGTCATTTTTTTGGTTGCTTCATTAACATGTGATACTGTGTTTTCCAGTGTAAGGTGTTCTATATCACATGTAGATGAAGCCTGAGATACACAATTGATTTAAAGATATAAACACTCCAATTTATACTGAAAACTGCAAGATGCAGCCTGACATTTCACATCAATGTCATATCTTGTTTCAGTGTCACACCACCGTATATAGGAATCATTGGCTGAAATCCTGTTGCAAAATGTTGCAAACCACGACTGGCATAGCCCATTTGGATCAATGGAACTTACAAATACACTGACTCGCCAAATACTCATTCATTGGGTCAACTCTGGTGTTATTTACATATGCTATGCAACAGGATTTCACCTATAATACTTGCCCTTGTATGGACCCTAGAAATTAGGTGAAATATAAATCACTATTGACATAGGATGTAGCTTTTTTCCTGTCTTTCTGAGTTTTGAGAAGTTTACTCTGGAGACCTCCCAGAATAAAGGAATAATAGAGGAGAAAAGGGGGAAAGTAAAAAAAAAATACAGATGTTTGTGAATGTGGCAGGAGAATATTGAAGTGTTCTAAAAATACTAATACCTGTTTTTCATCTGTGTATCAATTTAAGGGTTGTGACAAGATTGGTTCAAAACAAGATATTTGAGTAGTGGAACCAGAATATATGTTTGGTGAAGAAACTAAGTTAGCTTCTACCACAGTTGTTACTAATCCTCTAATTTCACAATTCATGACAAATTAAAAGTTGCAAAAGTGTAGAGAAAGAACATGAAAATGGGACTAACCTTATATCGCACATTGCAAATATATCTGCATCTGTACACACTATGAAGAGTCTAAAGAATCTTCCACGTGTTTCTTCTGAGCCTCAGAATCCTAGATGGTGTTGATTATGTTTTTTTTCTGAGCTCCTCCTTCAGGAACAGGAAAGGGCCTGGCTATTTGCTTTACCTTCACCTGTATTGAGTTAACCAGCGTTTCCTGGAAGAAAGCCAAGCAGAACAGACTTCTCCCCAAGGACATGGAGGAAAGCAACAAAAAACAGGAAACAGCATCCTTTGGGCTATATAGTGAATACTGGAACTACCCTGACACCTGACAGGATTCTAAGAGGTATTAAACTGTATATAGGATTCATGTGAGGAACATCCTGAAAGAAACCTAGAAAAGAAATACAATGAGGGAAAGGCATGGTTCCCCTCCTCCCCACCACCATCCTTTTCTTCAGTTGGTGAGAAGAAAGTTGTATGTTTTGCTGCACAAGTCCCTGTAAAATGGCTGAAATCTTGTTGCTTAGCCCAGTTCATTTGCACTTGAGTAGGCCCACTGATTTAGGGGAGATTTGGTGAGTTACCTCTTTTATAAGTTCCATTGATTCAAATGGGCTCTACTCCAGTTGCAACTTAGTACACTAAGCAAGACTCCAGTAGCGGACGTGGTGGATATGTTTTAACTTCTCTCTTTCCTGTTTGCCATCACCAGCAGCCTGATATATATAAATATAAATAAGTTAAGCTTCCCCTTACTTTTGACAGAAAAAAGCTTACCTTCTTAATCTGTGTGAGCCAAAGCTTGTAAAGGCACAACAAAGCAACAGTAGAAAACTGTAGGTGTTACTGATTAAGGCAGCAGTCCTACTTGCACTAGACACAAGGAGCAAGCTCCACTGACTCTGTGGTTATAGTTTTGAGCAGAAAAGTACAAGTTGACATTACAATTATTAAGACTGAATTTAGCGGAAAGATCTAATCCTTGTTTCTTTGTAAACTCATTCATACACTGTTAAATTAGTAGAATGCAGCACAGCCTTGCTTTCTTTTTCAGTTCCAAATAAGAGTGCAGTCATAACAAAGGGTGCGGCTATATTATTGCTGCACAATATTGTGCAACAGACCAATTCAGTGTTCCATAAGCCAATTATAAAAAACAACAACTTAGAAACTGAACGTCAGATAAGCACCCACATTTGGCACAGGTGCTAAATTTGGGGATATTTTGACAGTTTTTGAATTATGAGTTTGTAAAAGGAAAGCTGTTTTAATTGCCCATGAGAACACTGTTGACCTTTTGCATCTGCAAATTCAAAACAAATCAAATACATTTAAAAAACTTGCTTACCATGACATAGAATGATTAGTCCCACCCTCCCTTTTTTTCATTTGGCAGACATTCATAGCTCTAATACTGTAGTGATTTTGAAAATAGCCATTTCAAAGGGAGAAAAAGTCTGACTTTCTCAGGTTCTTAGAAAGGCCAGTATCCTAAATGCAAATGCAAACATTGTGGCAGGAAAACACTTACCTCTTTCCTGTCCCAATGGACATTTAAAAAGAGTTTCTTGTTCTGATCTTAAAATATTTTAAAATATATTTATTTATTTATTTATTTTATTATTTACTAAATATTATTTATTAAATTTATATACCACTCCATCTAGCTACCAAGCTGTTCCAGGTGATTTAAAATAGGGAATAACTATTCAGATGCTCACATATTTAAGCTGTGAAATTACTATATTTTTGTGACTGGGAATGGCCTGGCTTAATGTTAGCAGAACTTGGATGCTTATTCCACTCATTCTATCACTCAATAATTGCTTAGTAATTAAGACAAAACATTCTAAAAATGCTATGCACCATCAAATCACTTCTGATAAGTGATGACTATGACTTAATGACTTCTAAAATGTCCTGCCATTAATACCTCTGCTTAGATCTTGCAAACAAACATCTCATCCTGAGTTGTTCTCAACTACTGCACCCTCCTTTCTTAACAATATGGGACTCCTGTAGACATGGGGGTCCCACTCTGTTGATTTTTCCATTCAGTTCTGCTCAGATCTTGCAAATTAACAGCTGTTTTCCTTTATGAATCAACCCTTTTCATGTTAGAGCTTCCTCATTCTCTAATGCTTCTCTTTTCCCGGCAACGTAGTCTGTATTTCTATTATATGTTTAAGATAGGATAGGCTCATTTTAATTGTTTTTTGGCTCCAGTTCAGGCTTGACTTAATTGAGCATCCATTTTTCTGCTTTTCTGCCTATCTTTAGTAGCTGCCCAGCTGTTCTCCAACATCACATTTCAAATGAGTTGATTTTTGTCTCCATCTTTCTTCACTGTCTTTCTTTGGCAAAGTATGGGTCCTTTTGACCTTGGTTTTGAGTGACATTACAGTGGTACCTTGTATAAAGGAATTAATTCGTTCCAAATGAAATTATGTTAAGCAAATGTTCCTTTATACAATTTCCCATAAGAATGCATTGAAAATGGAGTAATCCCATTTTTATGTTGTACAGATTCTCCCCATAGGCGATTCTGTTAAGCAAATTTCCCCTATGTCTGGAATTTTTTATGTTGTACAAATTTTATTTTATACAAACTGTTTGTTATACAAGGGTCCACTGTATTTGCAAGCTCTTTTATTTTAAAAGGCAAAGGGACAACTTTTGGAAAACATGCACCAAACATCCTTACAGCTTTTGGTTTGATATAGCTTTTCTTCCTCAGGTTACCTAACTCAGAGAAAGGGTCTGGAAACTGAAATATAGTAGTCCCACACCACATCGCAGTTTATATATTGTGGTCCCGGTATCTGATGGATTTTTATTTGGAGAGAAGCAACCTGCCCAGCAGGAGTGGGTAAGTGTAGGTGTAGAGGGGGGTGAAAGCCCTGCTGTGTGACTTTCATCCTTCCGGGACCTGCCCGGTGGAAGTGGGTAAATCACCAAAGTGCCGGGGAGGACTTTCATTCTCCTGGAACCTCAGTGACCTGCCCACTTCCACAGCACAGATTTCACCCCCTCGACACCTGCACGTACCCACTCCTGCTGGGCAGGTTGCCAAGGCATCTGCATATCATGGATTTTCCTTGATCACAAGTGATTAAGAAACCTAAACCTCACAATAAACGGGGGACTACAGTATAGCTTTCTAATTAGCATTCTCTGGTGCTGGCATGGCCATGTTAGTTTCACCAAGAGGTTAAAGGGTGTGTGTGTTTCTTTGTGCTTTGCTACACCATTACATTAGTCCAAAGTAATATTACTTTATTGTTGTTTAGTTTTTCTTTTTTTAAGTTTGGGTTCCACTGTAGGTTTGTTTATTATTTTAGGTGCATTTTTAATGGAACTGAGTACTATTCCTTTGTGCTTGTATTTTGGATTTTTATACCTGTTAACTGCCTTGAGTTCCCTTATGGGAAAATCTGGTGGGATATAAATATAAAAATAAATAAATGTAGCCTGCATATAGAAATTAAAAAACTGTAAACCGCCCAGAGACTACTAGAAGTGGTAGGGGGCGGTATATAAGCAGAACACTTTGCTTTTTAAATAAATAAATAAATAAATAAATAAATAAAACAGCCTTTCACCATATTGTGCTGCAAAGGGACTAAAGCCACATCCAAGCTGTTCTTACTTTTTGTCTTCTCCAAATAACCACAGTGCAGATCATGTGCGCATCTTCTGGAATCTTCTACCACTTGGTAATTCGATATAAGGTAAGTATCTGTTGGAATGTGTGTAGTGTCTGTGTATTTAAACATATGTTTTAAAAATCCAGGACATCCATCTAAAAATAACCCTCTGCTTTATAGATTTGGTATACTGTCCTTTTGTAGGAAGGAAAGCCAGGAAATACTGCTGCACAATATGGTGTCCATGTTGCTAGCAGAAAAAGGGATGCCCATATGTTACATAGCAAAGGGCAGGCTAAATGTTGACAACACCAATTGCAGCAATCAAGATAGCCTAAGGATACTCTCTCCTGCTCACTACCATTCATACTTGTTTACAAACAACCCTGACCATTGCTTGGTGTTTGGGTAAGAACTGATGGGGGGGAGGGAGTCAGCTTCTGGGATTTTGTTTTGCATGGCATCATTTTGGTAGTCAACACAAGTGATGAGTGCTAAGGAACCCAAGACATTGTAGTAAAAATAAAATCAAGAGGACCCAAAATTCCATGCCCTTGATTTGTATTGGAAAAAAGAACAACCTTAAAACTGGTGACACAGTTTGCTGTTCAGGAAAAAAATTAAGCAATTGTGCTGCTTATATATCACCCCATAGTGCTTAAAAGATGTGTCTGTTTGGGTGGGCTGGAGGAGGCTTTGATTTATCTCTACTCAGCTCTTTTGTCAGTTTGCCAGTGGTGGCTGGTATCCACTGGGGTTAGTAAGGTAGAAGGTATATCTGCCATTGCTGGCTGGAAGCAAGTGTAAGCGTGTATATTAATACCCATACCATCATCCATGCACAGCACAGGGGGAGGCAAGTAATCTCATAATACACACACAGGGACAGGCAGGCATTCACTTAAACCCCCCTTAGTGCTAACCTATTCATTCACTCTGCAATGTAACGGGAGCTCGGAAAAATATACTTTGTTGCCAAATCAGAAATCTTTTGATGCTTCCTTCGGTGACTGGTTTCGGAACTGATGGATGGATATTCATTCTTGAATTTCTGCTTCTCCCCCTTTCTTTCCCTCACATATTAATTCATACAGAAGGCAAGACAGGAGTTTAACGGGAGGGGCCTTTGCTCTCCCCACCTCAGGCAAGGTGGTGGGTGGGCTGGCATTGGGACATCTACGATGGGAGAGTCCTCCCCTTCATTTTAGTGGGCCAGCCTCCACTGCACAGCCTGAGGAAGATGGATTACTGTTGAAATATAGTTGTTTGAATGTATAGTTATCTAATAAAAGGACCACCTGCTCTGGTATTTGTATTATTTTAAGAACTGCACCATGCTTTTCTATTTGTCTGTGATCCTTCTCAGTCTAGGGTGGGCTTAGGGGCAGTCTTTTCTGCTAGCACGTCCCTCAACTGGCTGATCTCTTGGATCAACAAACAAGAACTCTCTTTCCCTGCCCTGAAAAAAGTTTAGAATTCCCCCCTCAGTTTGGGTGGGACAAAAGTCAGAAGATCAAAGGTTTGCACTAGAAATTGGGGAAACCTGGATTCAAAACCCCAGTGGCATTGAAGCTGAATGGGTGACCTTGGACCTCAACCTTTTGCAACAGGTTGTCTGCATTAGTGAGAAGGCAGAATATAGTCAAGGATCGACAGAACTTCAGTGCTGGAAGAGACCCCAAGGGTCATCCCATCCAATCCCCTGCCAAAGCAGGAAATCCAAAACTAAAGCTTTCCTGACAGAGGGCCCTCTAACCACCCCTTAAAAATCTCTAATTAAGGACTGGAAACCACCCTCTTGGGTAGTCCATTCTACAGCTCCTACTGCCAAGAATTTCCTCCTAATGTTCAGACAAAGTCTCCTTTCTTGTCCTTTGCATTTGGCTACAGAAAGCAAGTTTCTTCCAGCTTCCATGGGACACGGGAATATATTTCAAGATGGTTATCATCTTGCCTCTTGGTCTTCTCTTTACCAAACCTAACATAGACAGCTTTTTTAATAATTCCATCTTCTGGTCAAATGTCTGGATTGCCAATTCCATCTTAAATAGTGGTGCCCATAACTGGATAAAGTATTCCTGGTGAGGTCTGAGCAAAGCAGAAGCGAGTGGTACTCTTATTTCCCTTGATATGGATTCTATACCTCTGCAGCTGCAACTCAAGCTTTTTTGTTTTTGTTTTTGTTTTTTGCTACTGCATCACACCATTGACTCGCAGTTTGCTTGTAGTCCATTAAGACTTAATTTCTTTCTCAGGTTTACTACTGGCAAGCCGGCTATCACACATCTCACATTTTTCCTGCTGAAATATAGAACTTTTTATTTTTCCATGTTGAGATCCATTGTGATGTTCTTGACCTAGTTTTCCAAACATATTTGGTGCTGATTCTGTCTTTTGACCTATTGAGTATATCTCCCAGTTCAGTGCCATGTGAAGACTTGATGAGGCTCCCTTCCACACCTTTATCCAAGTCAAGTGACCAGAATTGTACACAATACTCCAGGTGCGGCCTTACTATTCTTTTATTTAATGGCATTATAATGTTGGCTGCTTTATTTTCAATCCCCTTTTTTATAATTCCTAGCATGGAATTGGCCTTCTTCACCGCTGCCACACATTGGGAGGACACCTTCATGGAGCTGCCCACCAAAACACTAAGATCTCTTTCCTGATCCATCCCGGATAGCTCAGAGCCCATGAGTTGATAGATAAAGTTTGGATTTTTTGCCCCAATATGCATTTCTTTACATTTGGCTACATTAAAACACATTTGCCATTTCGCAGCCCATTCCCTCAGTTTGGAGAGATCCTGCTGGAGCGCTTCACAATCTTCTCTGGTTTTTACCACATGGAAAAAGTTTTGTGTCATCTGCAAACGTGGCCACCTCACTGCTTATCCCCGTCTCCAGGTCATTTATGAACAGATTGAAAAGCACCAGACCCAGGACATATCCCCGGGGCACAGCGCTTTTCACTTCTCTCCATTGTGAAAATTTCCCATTGCCACCTTTCTTTGTTTCCTTGATCTCAACCAGTTCTCAATCCATAAGAGGACCTGCCCTCTTATCCCCTTTGGTGAGCAGCCTTTGGTGAGAGACTGTGTCAAAAGCCTTCTGAAAATCGAGATAGACAATATCCACCAGTTCACCTAAATCCACATGCCTGTTGACCTTTTCAAAGAATTCTAAAAGGTTTGTCAGACAAGACTTACCCTTACAGAAGCCATGCAGATTTTCTCTCAGCAAGGTTTGTTCTTCTATGTGTTTTATGATTTTCTCTTGGATGAGGCTTTCCACCATTTTCCCTGGGACAGACATAAGGCTAACCGGCCTGTAGTTTCCCAGGTCCCCCCTTCTTCCTTTTGTAAAAATTGGCGTGACATTCGCTATCCTCCAGTCCTCCAGCACTGTGGCCATTTTAAGAGACAAGTTGCATACTACCATTAAGAGATCCGCAATTTCATTTCTCAGTTCCCAAATAACCCTTGGGTGGATGCGATCTAGGCCTGGTGACTTGTTGATCTTCAGTTTATCAATCAGTCCTAAAACATTCTCTCTTTTAACCTGTATTTTATTTAATTCTTTAGTCAAGAGGGACCAATTGGACAGCAGAATCTCCTCAAGGTCTTCTGTCGTGAAGACAGATGCAAAGAATTCATTAAATTTATCTGCAATTTCCAAGTCCTCCTTTACCTCCCCTTTTCCTCCCTCACCATCCAGAGGGCCAACATCCTTCTGGAGGTATGGTGACTAGAACTGTACACAATACACCAGATGGGGCCTCATCATATATTTATAAAGAGGCAAAATGACACTTGCTGACTTATTTTCTATATTCTTCCTCATGATCCCTAGCACTGAATGTGCTATTTTCACTGCTCTGGCACACTGGGTTGATATCTTCATTGAGCTGTCCACCAGGACACCAAGGTCCATTTCCTGGTTTGTTGTACCGGGTTCAGACCCCATCAGTTTATAAATGTGTTTGTTGTTGTTGTTTTTGCCCCAACATGCATCACTCTGCACTGGTTTGCCCACTCCCTCAGTGTCAAGAGATCCCTCTGGAGCTCCTCACAATCTCTCTGTTTTTACTACCCTCTATAATTTAGTGTTGTCATCAAATTTGGCTACCTTGCTATTTACTCCTACTTCTAAATCATTTATAAAGAAGTTGAAAAGCACGGGGCCCAGTACTGAACCTTGGGGGACCCCACTCTTGACTTCTCTCTGTTTCCCGTCCCTTAGACAGTTGCTGATCCAGGACAAGACCTGTCCCTTTATTCCATGACTTGCAAGTTTATTTAAGAGCCTTTGGTGCGTGACCTTATCAAAAGCCTTATGAACGTTCAGATAAACAGTGTCAACTGGACCTCCCTTATTCACATGCTTGTTGACACTCTTAAAATGTTCCAGCAGATTAGTGAAGCATGATTTGCCCTTGCAAAAGCCATGTTGGCTCTCCTTCAGCAGCGCCTTCTCTTCTATATGCCTATTATATATGCCTATATCCCCCCTCCTCTGCCATCTGCCAATATCCTCCCAAGCTGCAGTTCGCCGCCATCCTGCAGATCTTGCTAGGTCGCTTATTTTAAAATTGTTGCTACGGTTATTGTAGTTTTGTTGTGTCTGTCTAATTGATTGTATTTGATTTAATGTTGTGAACCGCCCAGAGTTCCTACGGGAAGATGGGCGATATAGAAGCTCTATAAATAAATAAATAAAATAAAATAAATATTATTATTTTTTCTTTTAGGATGGTTTCCATCATGTTACCTGGGACACATGTCAAACTGACCAGTCAGTAATTTCCTGGATCACCTCTGGATCCTTTTCTGAAGATTGGTGTTACATTTGATACCTTCCAGTCATCAGGCACAACACCTGATTTGAGGGAAAGATTATATATTTTGACTAGGACCTCAGCAATTTCATCTTTAAGTTCCTTGAAAACGAATGCTGTCTGGTCTGGGTGATTTGTTAGGATTTAGTTTAACAAGATATGCAAGAACCTCCTCCCTGGTTATTTTTATCTGGCTTAATACTTTGGTTTCCATCCCCACGGAGATAGGCTCTGTTTGGGGCATGGGGTCTCTGTCTTCTTCAGTGAATACTGAAGCAAATAATTCATTGAGTCTCTCTGCAATCTCTGTTTCATCTTAAGCATCCCTTGCCTTCTATTATCATCTAATGGTGCAATAGCCTTTCTAGTTGGTTTCTTACTTCTAATGTACTTAAAAAACTCTTTGTTATTTCTTTTAGTGTTTTTAGCTATACGGTCCTCAAAGTCTTGCTTTCCTTTCCTGATTGTTGCCTTGCAGTTTTTCTGCCAGATTTTATGTTTCTGCCTGTTGTCCTCATTCGGACAAGCCTTCCATCTTCTAATTGAGCTTCTCTTGCTTTTGGTCATTTCCTGAACAGCTCCTGTAAGGCGCATCAGAGTCCTCTTGTACCTGGCAGTGCCCATTTTCCTTTTGGATGTGCATTCCAATTGGGCCTCTGTTGTTGTTTTTCTGAGCAGCCTCCATGCCTCTTGGAGAGTTTGGACTCTCTCAATTTTCTCTTTTCAGCTTCTTTTTTACTAGTTTCCTCATCTTTGGGAAATTTTCTTTTTGAAAATGTAAGGTCTCAGTGGTAGATTTTATCAGTGATTTGCAGTCTATGATTAAGTTAAAAGTAATTGTGATGTGGTCACTGTTTCCTATTGGATCAGTAACATTAACATTTTGCACCCGATCCTGTGTATTACTCAGGATCAAGTCAATGATTCTTGTATCTCTAGTTCGGTCCTCAACCATCTGTTCCAGGGAACAATCATTTAGTATATCTAGGAACTTTATCCCTTTATCATGTGCTGAACAACAGTTCACTCAGTCAATATGAGGGTAATTGAACGCCCCCATTATAACCAGACTTCCCTTCTTGGGTGCCTCCTTTACAACATTCTCCAAATGACAGTTTCCCTCAGGGGTATGTGTCAGGGGCCAATAGCATTATGCCTAGTGTTAGACCATCCTTGTGGCCTGATACTCTTTACCACAGAGTTCTAACGGTGACTCCAAATCACCAAGATATACCAATTTGTACAAATGTTATCACTTATTTGACATATAAGGCTACACCACCTCCCGTGTGTCCCTTCCTATCCTTCCTGTACAGTTTGTAGCCTGGGATAACTGTATCCCATTGGTTATAGTCTGTCCACCAGGTTTCAGTGATGCCAATAATTTCAATATTTTTATCTATTGCTAAGTATTCCAGCTCCCCTATTTTGTTCCAGAGGCTTCTGTTATTTGCATTCAAGCATATATGCGTTTCTAATGAAGTCTTTTGCTTCCAGTTGTATCATTAGCCTGCCTCTTGCATCCTACTGCTGGAGTGCTGGTGACTAGCTCCTCATTCTGCTGAGTAATTTTTGCATCCTCCTCACTACTCAAGTACACACTTTCCTGAACAAGATGCTGCCCAGCTCCTGTCAGCTCCCCCCCCCCAGTTATCAGTTTAAAAGCTGTTGAGTGCCAGCGATCTGGTCCCTTCATGGTTCAAGTGCAACCCATCCGTCCTGAACAGGTCTGGCTTGTCCCAAAAATTTTCTGACAAATCTGAAGCCCTCCTCTCGACACCATCACCTCATCCACACATTGAAGCTTCTAAGCTCCGTCTGCCTGGTAGGTCCTGTATGAGGAACAGGCAGCACTTCTGAAAATGCTACCATGGAAACCCAAGACTTCAATCTTCTTCCTAACAACCTGAATTTGGCTTCCAGGACTTACTGCTTTGCCTTCCCACCATCATTGGTACGAACATGTACCATGTACCATGACTACTGGCTCCTTTCCCAGTTCTCTCTAACAATCTATCTATATTTTTCATGATGTCTACAACTTTTGCACCTGACTGGCAAGTCACCATACATTTATCATGCACACCACAAATCCATCTCTCTGTATTTCTAATAATTGAATCGCCTAGTACAAGAAACCTACCTCCTGCAATCTGTTCACATGTACCTGATCAGCTATATTAAGGGAGAGGTCTTCAGTTTGTTCTTGTTGTTTGTCTTCCTGTATCTCATCAAGTGTGATGAAGGAGAGATCCTCAGGTGGAATCAGTTGTTCCTCTGTGCATTCCTCATGAGGTGTGATGAGGGAAAGAGCCTCAAATTGATTCTGTAATTTCAGACTCTCACAGTAATCCCTTGCCCTTCTACTTCTTCGAGTCAAATTCCTCCATTCACCTACCCCCTGAGTTAGTGAAATGACTTATTCCTCAGAACTGTGCACTGTCTGTTCTTTGTCCAGAATACTCTGCTCCTCTCTGTCTAAGAACAGCTCAATTGGTCCCATCATGGGCTTTAATTAGTTGGTGGTTAGATATGCCATTCTCTAGCTCCTGGGCCTTCTCTTCTAGTAGTGCAACCAGGTGGCACTTGTTGCAAGTGTAGTTCTCCACATGCTTTGGCAAGATGACAAACATGGCACAAGTGTTGCAGGTAACTACAGCTGCTTCCTCTGACTCCATTTTAACAAGTGCAGTATTCTGGGCCTCAAAAATTTACACTATTACTACCTTTCTATCTAGTAACAATATTTTCTTCCTTTGTTGTTTAAATGAAATCTCGCAAACTGTTAGGCTGATGCTGAGCTTGCTCAGAGAAGGACTTAGTGTGGCTTTGCCCAACTCAGGGAAAAGGATTAGTATTGCTCCACCCCCTGTTTCCTCTCTTTGATGAAGCTTCCAGCTGCTTCCTCTGTTTCAACAGAGGCGGCTCTTAGCAGCTTAAATTAGCAGAGGCCTCTAAAGCAGCTCTACTCCAACTGCAAGCACCCTAGAAACTTAGTTCCTGCTTGGCAACACACCCAGAACCAAAATGACTGAAGCTGACCTTGCTCAGGGAAGAACTTAGTGTGGCCCCTCCCAGTTGAGGGAGAGGATTAGTGTGATTCTGTCCCTTCTTCCTGTGTTTGAGGAAGCTTCCAGGTAGTAGGCTCATGGTTGATTCAGTGTTCCATCCTTCTGAGGTTGGCAAAATGAGTACCCAGCTTGCTGAGGGGGGATGTGTAACCTGCACACTGTAATTAAAAATAGTAAGCCACCCAGAGATTACTTGAAGTGGTATGGGGCAGCATATAAGCAGAACACTTTGCTTTTTTCTTTTACCTTTTCCTCTGTTTGAACAGAGGTGGCTCTTAGCAGTTTAAATTAGCAGAGGTCTCTAAAGCAGCTCTACTCCAACTGCAAGCACCCCAGAAACTTACCACTGCTCAATTCCTCCTGTTTGTTTGGCTCTCCTCAGCAGCGGCTCAGCTTGAGAACACACCCAGACCCATACTTTGACCAAGTACTGAATGGAAAGCAGGCTTTTAAGTGTGTTTTACTGGATTCTGTCTCTCTTGTGTCCAAGTCTATCAGAATAGGAATTAACACACACAAAAGATTTTATTGCTCATTCATTGACCCCAACAGAGTTCTGCAAAGTGATATGAGATAATCATGCCTTTATGCAGATGTGGTCCATTAACATTTAGGATAGCAACAGTGAGAGGAGGCTGGATATGGGTCTTTCTTTCTTTCTTTCTTTCTTTCTTTCTTTCTTTCTTTCTTTCTTTCTTTCTTTCTTTCTTTCTTTCTTTCTTTCTTTCTTTCTTTCTTTCTTTCTTTCTTTCACTTTCAGATCAGTAAAACTGTAACCCAGTATAGCCACAAGACTACTGGTCAGGAAGGGTGAAGAGATTAGGAAAACACTGAAGTGTGACAAACTGCAGACTGTTATCACTCTTGCACATGCAAATTTATTCTTCCTTCACCCTTTTGAATCTGTCTTTGCTGCTCTGTAACATTTTAACAAATGTTGGCACTAGCCACAGTTAACTCAGTTTAGAGATCATAACCTGGTTCTGATGATGGCTGGAAGCACTGGTTAGAAAACAATATTTCATTAGATTTAATGCAGGAAAATGGAACATGGGTGGTGGTGGTGGTGGTGGTGATGATGATGATAGGCATAATTATATTGATGATGCAAACTCTCTGAGTGGTTGACCCTGTTAGCGGTGGCAACATCTTTATGGAATTCACTATCTGTGGTGGTTTGTCAGTTCCCCGCCCTCCTATTAATTAGAAACCAACTTGAAGGAGGCTCGTGGTGCAGTGGTTAAATGCCTGTACTGCAGGTAAAACTGTGTTCATGACCTGGGGTTCAATCCCAGGTAGCTAGCTCATGGCTGACTGAGACTGCTATCCTTTTGATCTCATTAAAATGAGTACCCAGCTTGCTGGGGAGTGGGGCAGTGTGTAGCCTGCATAATTAAATTGCAAACCACCCAGAGAGTGCTTGAAGTACTGTGGGGCAGTATATAAGCAAAACACTTTTAAAACATTGCTTTTCAGACAGACTTTAGTTTAACTGTTTAACTTGAAATTTATTTAAATTGTATTATTGTCATCACCATCTTGGGCTTTTATACCTGTCGTTATTGAGGTAGGTTGTGGGGTGAGATTGTCTTTTCTTGTTATATTTTATGTTCATTTTTGTTGTAAGCCATGAAGAGTAGCAGCCTGACTCTGGGTGGGTTAGAAATAAAAAGTTTAAAGTAAAACATGAACAAAGCAATATAGATGTAGAACTTTATTGCTATACTCCATTCTCAGCTCTGATCCTGGATGCTGGAGCAGATGGACGCAAGCTGAGTAAACGTTTACAAAATGTATTTTGAGCTGTTCCCAAATGTTTATTTTTATGAACATCAAAAATTTCCCCATACAACAATTGTGGGTTCCTTCTCAATATGAAATGAAACTAGATAGTAGCTTCTGAAAGTCGGAGGCATGGGTGCTAGAGTTTTTGAACAGCAATTCCCAGAGTTATTGTCAGAGGGATCATAGGGTTTATACAGTTTAAAAACCCAAATAGGCATGCTCCTACTGAAAGGGTTAAGAGAGATGAAATAAGGGAATGGGATATTGTTACATCTATAGTGAATCCCTAAGGAGAGCAGTGCCATCTGTGCCAAAGAGTGTAATATGCAAATACAGACAGGGTACTCTGTCCACTGGGCTCTTGGGGACTCATACCTCATCTAGGAAACATTCTGGCATTCAAAAGGATGTTAATCATTATCTTTACACTGGGAGTCCTGCTGCTGGCTTCCCACTCCGCCCCCCTCCCCCAATTATCCCATCTTCAGTCTATATATGTTCTCTGCCCCAACAGAGGCCATTAAGCTCCTTTATTATATATGAATTATATTCTACCTGCCATTTAAGTTCTGCAGTTGAATGCCTACAACTTTTCATAGTTCTCAGCCTTTTGAATTTTGTTTAAGTATTTGGTCTACAGTTTTCCCTTACAACTGTAAGACTTTCTTCAGTATGTCTACAGAGATATAAACACTTATAAAAATTGGCAAGTCAAAGAGCCTTAACCCACGGCTGCTAAAAAGAGCTTGTAAATGCAGGGGGGAAAATCTTCAAAAATCACACCCCCACAAGTACCTGGCTCAAACCAACTATGCCCCCTTAAGAGCATCCCAGCGGATCTTTCAGCAACCACCTCTGGGGGTACTCGTTTTTGGAGCTGCTTTCGATGTATCTTTTAAGCTGGCACAAACTATTGATACACTGGCAAGCCCATGTCATATGTGCTGGCCTGTATTTGTTATTTTTAAAAAAACCTGTTATGGGGTGTGCTGCATGGAGTTGCAACGGAAAAGCAGGGAAAGATAACAGAAACTGATGTTTTCATGCACATCATGGTGGTGGGGACAAAGCTTAGGTGGAGAATACAGCAGCATCCATGAACTCACAGAAACCCCGTTCCTAATCACATGATTGTTGGCGGAATGCATCCTCCTTCTCTTAGGAGCTGGTTCTTCCGGCCGTTCCGTCCATAGGATAACGCTCAAAGTTGCCTAGAATTTTTGCAGCAAACAAAAGATTTATATTCAGATGCCAAGGTTAGTTTGGATATGCTGTCTATAATTACCTGAATCCATTCTAGAATTAACCCTTTGATTGTGAGCTATCATGAACCACCCACTACTGATCTTTGCTCAGGAGGTTTCTGTATCTCTGTAAGATTCCTGGGGGAGTGAAACAATCTCTTAAGGATCCATCAAGAAGACTGTGGCCTTAAAGATCAATCTTAGAACTGCAGTCCTAAAAAGGACTCTATGGATCATCTAGTCCAGACTCTCTCAAGGAGGCACAGTACGATATTACACTCTCAGTTGCAGTTCTTGACTTTGCAGCCAGACACCTAAAACATGGAGGTATCCAGATAATGGAGATAATGCTTTATTTACAGTTTAGAGAATGGTGCATTGAAGCCAGTGGAATAGCAGACATCTCACCTTGCTCAAGCAGACAATTTGCTTGTGATCCCTTCAACTACAGAAGCAGCCTTATACAACAACAGGAGGAAACCTAGCAGCATAGGGTATGAAATCAGTTGCTTTATTCCATTCAAGAGCAATAATCAACATTTTAAATCCCAATGTTTTCTTCTGAGCTTAAGCATTTTGGCCAAATTGATCTCGTGTAATGGCACAAACTGTATAACTTTGGGAGGTGAATTGCCTTGAGTTGAGAAATCACTGTAAACATTGTCTGTTACATCCTGATAGTGTCTGTTGTCCTATTATAAAGTGAAACATTTAAACTCTAATGTTTATGCCATCTACATTAAACCAGAGAAAAATTGGCTGCAAAGTCTGCAGCTGAGCAGTTTGAATCCTGGATGCTACGCATCAGACAGAGCTCCCGCTGTTAACCCCAGCTCCTGCCAAACTAGCAGTTTGAAAGCATGTAAATGCAAGTAGATAAATAGGTACTGCTGTAAAAAGCAGGAAGGTGAAGCAGTGTTTCCTTGCAGCCATGCTGGCCACGTGGCCATGGACTTGCACAACACTGGCTCTTTGGCTTGAATACAGAGATGAGTACTGCCCCTAGAGTCAGACACAACTAGCACACATATGCGGGGGGGGGGGACCTTTACCTTTACCTATACAGTGGAACCTTGACTTACATACTGCTTGACTTGCATCATATTTGACTTGCAGCAAGAAGGGGCCTGTTTGACTTGAGTCGCAGGCTTTGACTTACATTGTGGAGCCCCGGCGCAAGGCACCGAAATTGGGCGGCAGCCACAACCCAGCATCGCGGCTGCCACCTCCAAACTGCTCCTGCCTTCTTCCCCTCCTCCGGCAGCGGCAGCTTCGGCGAGGCCAGCTCAGAGCACCTGGAGCTGGTCCTCGGCCTCACCGAAGCCGCTGATGCTGCTGGAGGAGAAGAAGGGCCGGGAGCTCGAGGCTGGCCTCGCTGGTTAGACAGTCGGCTCAGTCTTGTAAAAAATCTGGCTGCAGAAGTCTGGTCCACAATGGAAGCGTTTTAGTTGGGGAGCTGTAAAGTTGTGGGACTCTAATGGTAAGCATAGAGTTGTTCAGAACTTGGAACGTCAGGTTAAAAATCAGTAAAACTTAAATGTTAGACATTGTTGCTATGAACATTAAAAATTTGGAGGCATATAACTTGTGGACTATAATTCCACTGTCTCCTCCTCTCTTTGAAGAGACATTTCATTTACATCCCCATAAGGAATCCCCTATCCCAGTCAAATTTGTGTTAAATTGCTGTTTTCGGGGGTCTTTTTCATCATCTGGAACAGATGAATCCGCTTTCCCATTACTTTCTATGGGAAACGTTCATTTGACTTAAGTCATGTTTGACTTAAGTCTAGACCACTGGAACGGATTAATGATGTAAGTCAAGGTTCCACTGTATCTGAGCATACTATATATAGATCATGGGTCCTCAAAGTTTTGAAACAGCGGGCCGGTCCACCGTCCCCCAGACACTGCTGGGAGTCTGACCACAGTCCAAAAACAGGCCAACATGGAAAAAAGGGGAAGGAGGGACAAGTGGGTGGAGTCCCCATGACTGGCCCATGGTCAACACATCTCCGGGGGCCCAGTGATGCCTCCTGCTCTGGATCGCCGCCCTGAGGTGCTGCCGCTGGGATCCCTCTGCTGCACCTCTCCCTCTTCCTCCTCCTGCAGTATTAGTGGATGGAGCGGCTCTCCTTCATTCCTTCCTTCATTGCATCACGAAGGAGGCGGCAGCCCAGGCAAACTCAGGGCCCTCCTCGCCTCCTGGGCGGCCACTCAGGATGAGGAGCAGCAACCATGGCAGGGGTGGCAAGGCTGGTGCCACTGCACATGGTTCTGGCCACACGCCCTGGCCATCACGCTCTTGCTGAGCCCCAGAGGGAAAGCTGCCTCCTCTCTTGGTCTGGCCTGGCCTGGCTTAGACTGACTGAGTGTGCTGCAAGCGAGGGAGGGAGGGAAGGTGCAAGGGCTGGAAAGGAGGGAGGGGAGGCAGGAAGTCCTGCCCAAAGCCTCCTGCAGCCCGCTCACTGGCCGAGCCCAGCCAGGCTGCAGTGCTCGGTTGGCTCATCAGCCCGCCCATCCCCAAACAGGGACAAATGCAGCCCTGCCAGCAATCAGGCCCGGGCCACCATTGGCCTTCCCTTCCCTTCTTTCTTTGCCACCATCTCCCTTGCTGGTCCTTAACCAGGTGGTGGCAGCAGCGGCTTCTGCCTCCATACGTAGCTGTGCTCCCTCCTCCCCTCCCTCCCTCCCTCCCTCCATGGAGCAAGGCATAGCTCAGAGGGGGCTGGGTGGGTAGGAAGTCACTCCATTTGCCCCTCAGTCACCCACCATCCGTCCCTCTGTTGGTCCTCTGCTGCTGCTGCTCCAGCTTGGACGGCTGCGTGGTGCTGCCTCTGCCTGCCCCCTTCCTTCCTCACAACCACAATAATACAGGCAGTGGCCACACAAAAAAAGGCAGGTGGGTGGGGTGGAGGAGGAGCAGGGGTGGGGCTTCGGGGCTGTGGGGGGAGCAGGGGACCTTACCACAGCCCTCCCATTTTAAAGTGTCCTGCTCAGCTGCAGCTGGTGCCCCGACCATCTGGGCGGCAGGTAGGGGAACCAGGGGAACTTGATGTGGCCCTCCCACTTTGAACTGTCCCACTAGCCAGCATGCCGATCATCTGGGTGATGGGTGGGGGGAGTGGGGGGAGTGACGTAGCCCAACACTTTGAACTGCCTCAGCAATAGAAGCAGCCGCAAAGGCCGGCTTGCTCACAAAGTGGGTGGGGGGTGGGGGACTGCAATTAGTCCCAGGGGCCGGATTCAGGACCCTAGGGGGGCATATTTGGCCCCCCGGGGCCTTAGTTTGAGGACCCCTGCTATAGATGTTTTGTTTATATATAAACAAAATTCACAGTTTCTCATGCAAATAGTGGAAAGTCACAATTTCGTATGCATTGGTTGCTCCACTGCAACCAATCATGATATAAAAGATGTCAGGAATGTGCAATAATATTATAATACAACAGAGTATAACATTCATATAATTTTTACCAGTTTCTTCAATGTGATCCCTTGTCATGAGACAACGTAAAGACAAACACAGCTTCACACATGCCACAAGGCTGTCCTTTTTTCATTGTTAATCAGATAGCAGAATTACCCCTGAATCTCTTTTTCAAGGACATTCTCATTATTGAACCAATATTCAGTGCATGTTATTCCTATGAGTTAAGAATATATATCTTTTTTGTACAGTGCTACTTATGTTTATCTGGCCTACAGGGTCAGAGGCTATTAGGAGATTATTGCCCAGCATTGAACTCAGTGTAGTAGGACCATCATCTCAAGTCAAAAAATCATCCCAAGAGACAGCAAATAATTATCTTAGTAAAGATTTCCCATTCCACAGAAAAGAGTATATCCAGGAACCATATATATGTTGTAACTCCTCTCTTTGTAGTAGTAGTAGTAGTAGTAGTAGTAGTAGTAGTAGTAGTAGTAGTAGTAGTAGTAGTAGTAGTAGTAAAAGAATGCCATAAAATGCCAGACAAAAGTGAGCATTGTTTCCCGAGATTTTAGAACATTCCTTTAGATACAAGCCTGTGTGGAAGGAAGAGGCTCAAGTGCTCCTAGTGTTCATCTCTCACCATCTAGTGGTTGAAGTGAAGCATATGCCTTGACACCATGATTTTTTGATCTCTCATCTTTGTGAAGGTGGAGCGGTATTTTTGTTCTGAAGGCATAATATTTCGAGGGGTCGTCTGCTGCCACCTAGTGGCCATCATACAGCTTTGTCAAGCCTTGGTACCAAAAATATCAAACCCTTCTGGTGAGATGTTTGTGAAGATTCTCAGTCATCCAGGTGAGTTTATCTGGAAGTTGAGTCATGGCTACTGGACTTCTTTTTTGAGAGATAGAAATGTTTCGCTGTTCATCCAAACAGCTTCATCGGATATAGCCAGAGCAAACTAGATCTCTGTAACGACTTTTGGCACTGAACTGTGGTATGCATAGTCATTTTCCAGCACTTGCCAGCTTGTTACAAGATCACCAAACCATGGGAATATTTGTGTGTCTGTGATCAGAACCCTACAGTTTATTATGTATGAAAAGCGCAGTATCCACCCTCAGCTGCCTCTATCACCTTCAAGCTTCAAATAGATACCCTACTTCCTTCCACTTCCATATATTTCTTCAAGAAGCAAATGTGGCACTGATGCTGCCCCCTCTTCCTCCTTTTTGCCTCTCCTTCACTCCCTCCCTCCCTCCCTTCCTTTACCAGAGTGATGCACAATTTAAAATTATGGACAAGTATGAAATATAAGTAAAATTAAAAATAAATTAAAACATTAAAATGGGTTATGCCTTAGCCAGAAGCAGGCTACGTCAACAGCATTATATCAGCCATTTATCAGATCATCTTGTGTGCATGTGGGGCATAAATTGCATACATTTACATGCTGCATTCATTGAATTTCCCTACAGCCACAGAAAATTTGTCCCGTATAATTTTAACCCCATTCTACTTGACCCTCTGCCAAAGTGTGGAACTTGCCATCCCCCACGCCTGTTACTGAGTATGCCCAAGAGTGTGAGTATGTGTGTGTGTGTGTCCTCAAATGACTCCTCTGTTCATTTCCATCAGCAGAGCAGAAGAGAAGTACCTCTTCTCTTTCTAAATATGGCAGAGTACAGTTCTCCTTTGCCAATAGATTTTTGGGGTAAAGAGTGCCAATCAGGTGTATCTATAACCACTAATGCTTGTTTTAAATACTAGTTTTCAATTTATGGCTGCTCAGACCATCAGATCTTGTTTTGTGGAACTCCCTGCCACAAGATGTGGTGATGGCATGTAGCCTGGATGCCTTCAAAAGGGGATTGGACAGATTCCTGGAGGAGAAGTCCGTCACAGATTACAAACCATGATGGAGATGTGTAATCTCCAGGCTTAAAACCAGGGTACTTCAAGGGCCAGATGCAGGGGAGTGGTTGCAGGAGGCAGGTATCTAGTCTCATGCGCTCCCAGACGCATCTGGTGGGGCCACTGTGAGATACAGAAAGCTGGACTAGATGGGCCTTTGGCCTGATCCGGCATGGCTCTTCTTATGTTCTTATGTTTGTCTTCTGGTTCTATAGACACAAAGGAGGAGGGTGGAGAGATGGCATTCCATTGTCTCTCCCAAAAGTGAGTCCTTGGTCCTGCCAGTCATTGATGGTCCTGTTGGACCTCCCACGAACAGCAGCGAGTCAACAAGGCAAACCACTGATAATAACAATATTCACAACCAATTATTTTAGCTTTCAACTTCTGTTCCTTGGTGTTGATCTCCTTTCTCCTTCCTTCTCAAAGATTTATATCCACTTTCTAAGGAGGGAGTACCTGCGGCATCCCAAATATTATTGGACTCCAGGTTCTCAACCAACACCAAGGACTGGAACTATGGAATTCATTGCCCACCACCATCTCTAGTCTTACCAACTTCAGTGAGTCTTCTGCATATTACAGTTCAAGCATATATATTGATTTGCTGTTGTTGCCTATTTCCAGTCGGCATGCCTGTTTTAAAGTGTGAGAAGGGATGGTTTAATTTTCTAATGGGACTTTGTTGTGAGTTTTGGGATGATATTCCAGTTTCCTTTGGCTTCAGTATGATTGGGTTACCTTGGCCTTGTGTTTTCCTTCTCTACAGCCTTTCATTTTTAACAGCTTAGCATCTGTTTGCTTTTGAAGTCAAAACAACTGAATCTTGGATTAGCAGCATCTTGATAACAGGAATGTTTGTGACTGAGTTGGAGTTGCTCATTGAAATGAGTGAATGTGGACATATCCCAGCCCCACAATAAAGAGACAACACAAAAGTATTGGGATTTAAATTGGGTCACAACTTTATTAAATCTTTTTAAAAACAGTAAAGAAAAGGGGGGCATCTGTAGTGCAAGTATATATGGTTATATTCCAGTTAATCATAGTGCCATAATAATTTTGGTGAGTTCTTACCTGGGAACTTGCTATTATACTTAAACAGCCAATTTCCCTTCTCGGGGATTAACTCCCTATGGGACAGCCATAGACAATATTTTTTACAACCTGTTATAAACAACTAACCTAATGCTAAACTGAACTGTTAACCTTAATTTAGAAGGCTGCCCCTTTTTCGTACTGGGACAATTTCTATGAACTCACCTGCTATCAAAATTCTTGCACTACCTGCCATGGCAAAAGAGCTACAAGGTATGCTCCCAGCCCCACCAACCAAGCTGCTAATTTCTGCCTAGAAGCCCCCCCTTTCAAGTTGCTCAAGCATATGTTGGTGCCCCAATCAGACAAATGGACGCCATCAGCTCGGTGGAGCTCCCAAGGCTGTACTGTAATCTCTGAGTGCTCGGTCACTGATACTAGCCCTGGTCCACCCATGGTGGATCTCTGGCATCCTGCCGGCCAATGTGTGGCACCACAGCCGACTATATCAACTGAGTACCTGGGACCTGGGCTTTAGACTTCCTCAAGTCAGCAATGACTCCAAGGATTCAAACCTTTCCCAGTGCCCGTGTCAATTGCTGCCCCAATGGGTGAGCAATTATCTCCACATGTGCTTCACCAGCATGCTGGCAAGCGAGATTATCAAATCCGTCCCTGGTCAAGCCTCTCAGGCCTCTCCACTCCAGCAATGCATGCTCTCCCAAGCCAATGTTGTGACTCCAACAGGAATGGCTGTCAGCTTAGCCACTCCGAAGATGTAACTGTGGCCGCACAATGTCACTTGTAGTCGCGCACGGCTATGGAGACCTGGAACGGCAAAGCATAACAAGGCGGCCGCCCAAGCTGTTAAGGCAATGGGTGGACATATTCTTTATATCAGTTGGAATCCTAATGTCCCACATTTTGTATATCCAAAATAGCATATCACATAGCTGCGGCCATGAGTGCTGCTCCCATCTAAAGGAATATTGACAAAAACTCCACTGTTGTGAGCCAGTCCTATTAAGGGTTGTGAATGTAACTGTCCCAAACTGCAAACAAGTGAGGGGTTCATCATTCTGGTATCTAAACAGGAAACCCACTCCAATGGCTCTGCATTCCGCACATGCCTTAAGTGATTTCACGGGCAGATGTCTGATCTATGACACATATATAAAATAATTACAGCACCCTTTCCTTTTTTTTTGTCAGTCTTGGACTGTCTCAACGTTAACTGTGCTTGGTCACCGGCCAAGGTAACATCGGCCATTTGCAGGGCCATGTGAGATAAATTATGTTTAGAATGTGCACCAAATTCCCTAATTCTGAACGCTCTTAAAAAGGGCTATTAAGGTTGCTGCTCTAAATAAGCACACCTCAAATCTATCCCTGAACACTAAAGGCCAAATACTGTCTAGGCTAGATAAAATGTAAGGTGATATGAGTGCCCTGTCTCTTTGGTCCATCCCTCATAACATTTTGTTTTTAAATTTTGAATTCATTAACTGGAGAAAAGCCACAAGACTTAGAATAAGAGCCAATGCTGCAAATTTCCATTGGATTGACTGAGCAGCCAAAACCTTTAAGCTGAGAAAACATAATATTGGGCTAGGTGATCATCCAGGACTGTCCATAGGGCTACAACAATGCCAATACAGAATTTGTTGGTACACCATACAGACCACAGCATAAGCACGCCTGGTACCAGGGGCTAATGCCAGACTCACAGCACTGATTGCTTCAGCCCAAGAAGGCTCCAAACTTCTTCTGGCAAAACTACCTGTTCTTGCTTGTTCAAGGAGTCAATGTCCTGTTGAGATAGGACGTCGACTGTTGAGATAGGGTGTCAGGTAACTCATTCTGAATCCCAAGTACATGTTTAGCATGGGAAACTATGCTAATTCTTAAATAGCATAGGGTCAAGGCACGAACCAGGTTCATGACTCTGCCCAAATGAGGTTAAAGGATTTACAACATTGACTACAGCCAGGTAATCAGAATAAAATACCACGGCTATGGCTATGTTGGCCCAGAGATAAGACCATAGCTGTAAATCCCCCACAACTGAAACGAAATACAAAATTGTAAGATCACAGGTGATACTGGGCTCAATCCATTTACGGGGCCATTGACCATCACACCAGCTGTTCTGTAAGATAATGTGTGTGTTGTGTCATTATAGTTGTGACCGACTCTTCGTGACTCCATGTCTATGGAGTTTTCTTGGCAGGAATACTGGAGTGGCTTATCAGTTCCTACTCCAGACACCTACAGCACCTGGTATTCCCTGGTGGTCGCCCATCAAAGTACTAACCAGATCTGACCGTGCTTAGCTTCCAAAATCAGGTGAGATCAGAAGTGCTTAGGGCATCTATAATGTCATGTCCTAAATTACTGGATGCATCTGCATTACCTGATGCTGTGCACCTAGCACTAATTCTGTTCTCAAAAAGGAAATACCATTAAAGTCATTTAAAATTGTTAGCCCAACTGCCAGGTCTTTTTATTTGTTTGTTTGTTTGTTTGTTTGTTTGTTTAGCTATTGTCTCAAACAGGTGTGTTCTAAGAACTTCTAATTTGTCCTGGGGGAGATGGTGAGACTGAGCAGTCGTGTCTAGCCCATATACCTAAGAATGGAAGCACTATAGTGGGGCCTTCTGTTTTATCTTCTGCCCATAGGATGCACAATGGATAAACTGGTAACAACCAGAAATCTGACTTAATGTCACACTTAACAAGTAGTGATACTCTAAACTTATCCATGGGAGGTGTGTTAAATGGTCCAAGAACCCTGGCCTCTGTTAGCTGCTTTTGTATCTTAGTTCTAACAATGTTTTCCCGTCCTCAAATAGACATCAGGTTTTGGCCGTAATAGCTAAGCATTGCCCAATTGCTGGAATTCTAAAGCCAAGCTGACAACTGTCACTGGTAAACCCTGCAGCCCCATGATCAGGATAGCTGCAAAGCGACTCCTGAAGTGTGCGTATTATTATGGGGCTAGGTCCCTTTTTGAAGGTTGTTTATTTGTTTATTTGAAATCTAATGGCATGTGGGCATCTAAAGCAGCTCTACTCCAACTGCAAGCACCCCAGAAACTTACCTGTACTGACTTGCTCCTGTTTGTTTGGGTCGCCTCAGCAGCAGCTGTGCTTGGGAACATACCCAGTAGAAATTAGTATGATATAATGGGTTTTTAAAAAAGTTTTCCCACGCTGTCAGGCGTGTGCTGCTGGGAGCAGTTATTTAAAGGAAAAACTCTACCCCCTCAAGCTGTGTAAGCATAGGAAGTAGTCAGAAGCTCCACTCCCTCGGCCGTGTGCATGCTGTGTGCACGCTCTATTATTCTGCAAGCCTCCTCTCTCTCTGCTGCTCTGCAGAAAGGCACTCTTTATACCTCACCTCCAACTTTTCAGATTTAGCAGGATCCACCTCATGATTTAACAGATCAACCATGTCTATGTATTTCCCTTTCCGATTGATTACAATCAGGGAAATGTGGAAGAGAGACAGTACTAACTCCCAAGGTAGAACTTAAATCTGTATAGCAAGATGTTTGGTAACTGACTGATTGGGTACACATGTAGCCATAATGTCTTGAGGAATGATGGTGGCATTTTGTTGAGCCACCATTACAGGGGGCATTACTCCTGCTGGCACCTGCTGGCATGTAATACACCCGAAGGCCAAACCCACCCTGTGTATGGGGCTGAGTGCATTTGCTCACCTGTTCATAGCCTTACCACAGGCATATCTGGCAAATCTCTTCTCTCCGCAGACAAGTCCAATACTTGAGGCTCACTGGGACTAGCCGGCAGCAACTCGGTCTCAGCTACAGGTGTGGCACCCAGAACCACCATTGAAACCATGTGCTCCATGGAGTCGCTTCATTGGGAGTCTGGAAACAGGCATGCACAATTGCTGAAGATGAACCGGCTCACTCTCCCTCTAAAACAACAATATGTGACATGATCATTCTCTAAACATTTATATTCCACCCTTCTCTGGGGTTTGTGACCTTCAAGGTTGAAAGGGTTCAGCTATTCCGGCTGCCTGGGCTCTATTTCTCTGTACACAACCCAATTTTTAATAATTAATCCAAATTCAGGCCCTCTCCCTCATATTCCAACAAACTCACTGGTGGCTGCCTAGTCTAGGTTTTATGATTAAGGAGTCATTTGCCTTTTTGACCCCCGTGTTCTTTATTGGGTGGCATGATGAACAGTTCAAGCAGATAAACATTGAACAAAATTAGAAAAAGCTACTGCTTATTTCACTGCTGATATCCTAAGGCATACAGAACTCCCTAACCAACTCCCTAACTCTCTTTCTCTCTCTCTCTCTCTTTCACACACACACACACACACACACACAGAGAGAGAGAGAGAGAGAGAGAGAGAGAGAGAGAGAGAGAGAGAGAGAGAGAGAGAGAGTTCACATCATTTATTATGCTTTCCAATCAGGAATTTCACTGGTTCCTGGAAACAAGCTCAGCTTATTTAAAAAGCATTAAAACTGAGGAATAGAAAATATAAAAAATTTAAGGCATAGCCAGGATTACTGCATTAACCAGGATTGTGTTGGAGTATTTACAAGGAAAATCATGTGCATATTGTGGCACTTAATGAAAGGTTCTTATTGAGGTGCCAGTTATGAATTTGGTTGTCTGCTAGTTGCATGAAAAGGCAAATGACCGGCACTTAATTAATATCAATTAGCTGCTCTAAATTCCACATTTTTGTTTCCATGTGGAAAAAAAATCTGACAGGATTCTGGCCTGTGAGTCCCATTTGCTCTCCATCCTAAGTGGCTGGCAGCTGAAGACTCCCTAGGCAACAATTCTGTGGGTTCTCTCCTGGTTTTCTTATTAACAGCAGCTTGTATTAAAGACCCAAGTGCCCCTTACCAAGGTGTTGAGTTTCTGATACGAACACCCCGGGCACAGTCCATTTGACCAGGGTCAAATCCAATGAAATGGATCTGGGCCTCAGACTTGTAAAGGATGGGGCCCGGGGTCTGTGATGTTGCTCTTCTAAGTAGCTTCCTTGGCTACTCCTGCTACCAGTTGCATCTACAGCACCTAAGTTGGGGTGGGTTAGGCACTGTGGCTCCTGTCAGATAGTGAACAGGTCAAGGCTGGGGTGGTGCTGGAGGGCTCACTGTCCTGACTCTTCCCTAGCCAAGGAGTTAGTAGTCCCATGAGAGGTTTCTCCTCAGGGGCTGAGGCACTGAAGAAAATTAACCCTCCCCTCAACTCCCCTCAAGACAGAAGGGCCTGGCGTGCTCTGGCCCATGGTGTCATGAAGAGTCGGACACGACTGAATGACTGAACAACAACAACGGAGTAAAGGTGCATGGCATCAAAAACGAACCACATAATTTAAGCACATAGGGCTATTTCATGCCTCACCAACTAGGTAGTCATTTTCTGCCATTTCAGGACCTTTGTGAACACCCTGGGCTGACAGAAAGACAAACAAGTGGGCCCTAGATCAAATCGAGCCTGAATGATCTCTGGAAGCAAAAAAATGTTGAAACTGAGGCATGCTTGCAGACACATCATGAGAAGGCAGGATTCCCTGAAAAAAAGACAATAATCTTGGGAAAGATTAAAGGTTGCAGGAAAAGAGGCAGACCAAATGTGATGTGGGCTCACTAAAGCAGAGGTTCCAACCCCTTGGGCCATGGACTGCTACTGGCCTGTGGCCTGTTAGGAACTGGGCACCACAGTGTCACATTAAAAAGGGCACAAAGGAGCATCCCTGTTCCCTGCATAACGCCCTCAGTGGCCAGCAAGGTACTCTGTAATGTGTGGGCCTGAGTGAAAAGTTTTCTTCTACAAAACTAGCCCCTGGTGCAAAAAAAAGGTTGGGTACAGCTGCCCCAAAGGATCCACATTTTCACTCTGCAGGAGCTGAGCAGGGCTATTAATGACAGGGGATTTTGAAGATGTCTCATTCATGGGGTTGCCATAAGTCAAAAGCAAGCCAACCAATGGTCAATTGAGTGAGTATACTAACTCTACTTTATATCGTTGTTTGAAAGCTTATATCAATTTTCAATCACTTGCCTCCATTTTACTGGCAAAAAGCCTGCTTCTGAGCTAAACAGATCATCTATTCATATTCACTAAGTCCAATGGCTTTCTTAATACCATTTTAGTGTGTGTGTGATTCTTGCTTGTCTGGTTAAAACAGTTTGTTTACAGTCCAGCAGGCTGATCCTCTGCATGTTTACGTGCAAGTAAATCCCACTGAATAAACATGCATAGATTTGGGCTGTTAACTGGTAATCCTATAATATCCTGTTCAATTCAGTTACTTTTGAGATACTCAAGACCAAACTGAGTCCAACCCAATATAGATAATTCAAAGTAAACTTAACTGAAGTATATCAGGTTTACCCTCAAAAGATTTTCAGATCGGGTTTAGAGACTGCCTGGTGCTTGTGGTTCATTTACAGGAATAATAGTTACTTAAACAGCAGTCCTGAACATATTTACCTAGTATTGAATCTTCTGGGTTGGAAGCAGCAATTGCTTCAATGTATACATGTATAGTAGGACTGATGTATCTGCGGGGGATCAGTTCCGGGATCCCCTGCGGATAGTGAATTCCACGGAGACAAGCAAACACTCTTATCCGAGATAATGGTGGTGGGAGGGGTGGTGGGGTACCAGGGTGGAAGCTTTCGCCTCTGACACCCCTCCAAATGGCAAGGAGCTCAGCCCATGTGGGCGGCCTACCTCAAGGCAGCTGCAACACTGGCTGGGGGCTTGTAAGCCTGGGTAGCTGAAGCAGGACCAGCCAGTGAGTGCGGGGAGCATGACAAAGGAACAGAAACTAGGTCAGAGTTTTGGCTTGGCTATTGGGGGGCAGCAGATACCTGGTGGGGGGGGGCTTGCATTCATCCTTTTAGGCCACCAGTCTCCTTAAAACCAGTCCTTGAGGCTGGGAGCCACTGCCAGGAGCAGCGGAACTCCTCCCTTTCCATCTTCTTTTCCAGTTGCCGCCCTGGTGGTCCCTCCCTCCCCCCACCCCCAGCCTCGTGAACAGCTGCAAGTGGGGCCTAGTGGCACCCCACTGCATGGCTCAGTGTTCGGGCCACACTCACCAGCTACCAAAGGGGGGGTGCAGAGAGGGAATCCTTGGCGCATAGGCTGTCTCCCTTCTCCCCACCCTGACTGGTCATCGTGGCCAGGAGTTGCCTCCAGAAGACACCATCGCCCCTTGCTGATGCCATCCAGTGATAGTCCAGAAGGCAGTTGCAGCTCCAGCAGCTCGAGAGCAGGCTGCGATCCGGGGCCAGTGGTGCCTCCCTGGGTCAGAGCACCAGCACGGCAGACAGTGAGGGAGTCCAGGATGCGCATACGGCCAGTCACCTCCATCCAGTCCCCTCCACGCAGAAACAAACAAACAAAAAGACAAAAAGCCGGCCTCATGACCAAGGGTCACCGCAGGGACTGGCGGATTCAAGGAGGGAAGAAAGGGTTTTTTTTTACCTTTTCTCTTTGCTGCTCGCCTTCAGCAAGGACAAAGGGCAAAAAATACCCTTTCTTTCCTCCTCACTGGCGCTGCCACCCCTCCTGTGGGTGCCCAGCTACCTGGCTGCCCGGGTGGTGCTGGTAGTGGTGGCGGTGGCAGTGGGCATCGGTGGGGGTAAGTTTTATTTTTAATTTTTCCCCTCCTTGCCACCCCCTGCTGATAACAAACCATAGATAACTGAATCTGCAGTTAATGAATCAATGGATAAGGGGGCTGTACTGTGTAGCATTGTGCTATTAATTAGATTTAGCCTTCTTGATTTTATGAACTTTAAAATAAAATTACTTATTTTACATGCTTTGCATTGTAATACCATCTGTGAAAATGCAAATGTCAAGAACTAAGGCCCATATTTAAAATGAGTAACACGAGTGCACGTCTGATACCCTTCAGAATTCCTGTAGTGACTGACAATGCCAGCTAGCCGAACTATGAGGCAATTGCCTTAGGGAACAGGGTGCCAAACATGAAATCAACAATAGTTTTGCTTTGTTTGGTTTGGTTTTTGAAATCAAACTTACTAACTTCACTCTTTAAGGTGCCATGCAATTCTTTTTGTTGCCAGGAAACCATGGGAGCTACTCAATGGGAGGAGAAGGTCTTCAGTTGCTGGTAAAGAGAGCTACCAGTAAGGTCACCCCAGGGATGAAACAGATTACACATGAGTCTTGGGAGCTTTGTGGGAGACGCTGGAAGTGTTAAATGTCTCACCAACAAATTAAATTAAATCAAAATCAGAATTAAAATACATTGCTATTGCATAAGGTCATCAACCATACACATCATAAGCTATGGCACAGGATTTCAGCCAGGTTCTTCTGCTCTTCCACATGTTACCAGAATACTTCCCATTGTTCCATGCTGCTCCACTCAACTGTTGGCATGTGGGCTGGCTTCTTCAGCAAGGCCTGGCCATCTCTCCCACTGTGCCTAGTCTGCAAGGGTCCTTTGAAACCCCATGTGAGGGAATAAACTGGCTGATATCACTGGAACTGAACAGTTCCATGGAATATGCACACCTGGCTTCTTTGGTTTGCAGGTGCGCGGTCTTGGCAGTTCTGCATGTGATGGGAGTACTGGATAGAGTAGGGCACTCTGGCGCCTGTGCTGTGTGGGAAGGCAATGCTTTGCTTTCTGCTTTGGGTGGCAAGAGAACTTGTACCCTCCATTGTGGTTATGTAGGAAAGCCCATTCGTAATCAGCCCATGATCAGAAATGGTGGCAGGAATTGTTTGCCTTTTCTCTGTGATAGTTGCAGTTATAAAGAAATCCAGCTGAAAAACTCCCCACATTTTCACGCTGTGACAATGCAGTGTCCCCACAAATTGATGTTAGGATCATGAGAACAATTCCATGTTTTTATTGCTGCCTCAGAAGCAATTAATAAACAATACACTTCATATAGAAATGGGCATATGTTGGTAAGTGGCAACAAAAATAAGTTACAAGTGACACAATATTTTACTGTACAAGGTGTACAAAATTTCAAAATATGAAGAGACTGCAACTTAAGGATTCAAATAAGTTAAAACATCAACTATCCTGAAAACTGGAAAAATATACATACAATTTCAATCACAAAATTTACAATTTTGTCACTGTTTAATCTGATACATCCAGATATTTCAAATATCATGAGTGAAGTTAAATCTGTTATACAGCATTGGAGTACCAAATGGGGATCCCTGAGGGCACAGGACAAGATACAAGGACTACTTTTTCATGAGACATGTTGCTGTTTTAAAAAGACATTGTTTTAATTTTACAAACACTCTCAAGTTCAACAGATCTTTACCGGCATGTCCACCTATGTTAGTGGAAGCTTGATGTTGAACTTGCATAAATTAGACCTTCCATCACTTGTTCACTGGGAAATGCTGTTCAGTAAGATACTTCCAGAAATGGTTTTGGTGTGCACTGTATGTAGAATGCCTATCAGGAAACATGCTATGAGGAACTACAGTATGGTTGCAGGCTGCTGTTAACTGGAAGCATTATTAACACTTGAGGGACAATAATGTATTGTAAGAATGCCCTTGATTTTTCAGTCACACAACTCTTAAACAACTACTTCCAAGAAAAGAGGGAGATTGTATGCTCTCTCAGCATGACACCTTTTCGGTCCACAGACTGATTTCAGTATTGTTTTATGGTTAGATAACCCCTTCTGCTGATTATGCTGACAAACAAGTACATTACACACCTCTTGCCATAGCATATACTAGGTTCACACCTAACCATGCACAGTAATAACAGGACAAAATAATTTGGTAGAAATGCAGGCACAACTACTTATGGAGTGCACACAGAGGTGAAGACTGAATTTGTGGCCAGGTAAGAGAGCAGCAGAGTAGGGCAAAACTGAGAGTTTGAACTGAAACACTCTCAAAGTCATCCATTGTTTTTCATGATTAAAACATCTGCTTCAGTCCCGAGATGATTGTGCTGACTATGTTATTTTGTGCTCAAAGACTGGGATTACCAAATGCACTGCATAGGGAATGTACATAATGAAAGTAAGTAAAACAAAACCCTTCATAAACTACACTGTTGGCTTAGAAATACTGTTGGAAAAATTGGGGGACTAGATTCAATACATTCAAATACTGCTGTCTGTATCTTTTAGCCAAAGTTCCACTCCCTATATCAGCAGAACTGCTATCACAGGTATCTGCCCTAATCTTGATGTCCAATAACTATTGTGCCAAGAAAGTGTCATTGTGACCAATGATGTCCCATGCATCTTTGTGCTGCGTATCAATCAAAGGCCCTCCACTGCTTTTCCGGTTACAGGCAACAACCAAGTTTCAAGTGTGCCTACTTAGGTGACTGTAGAAGGGCCTCTTGCTATGAATTGCCTGGCTGTCTTAGGCACACACAGTAGAATAGCTGTGAACAAATCAGATATGCATTAGAAGGGACCAGGGGAACCACCCTGTTCTCCACATCTCAATGGCACAAAATTACAGCTTTTTCCTCTCAAAGAAGAGACTGGAATGGAGACATTCAGTTGGGAGATCCCTATGTATTCATCTTATGCCTTACTACCAACCGGCTTTACACAGTTTAATAATAAATTAGGAACTTCCAAACCCTGTTTATAAAAAGAACAACAGCTCCATTGTCTGAAAAGGTTTATATAGGCAGGATTCCTATATATTTAAGATGGTTTCATTAAATTATTGGCAAAGCCTTGGGCTTGCACACAGCTCTTTGCATATCTTCCTTCTCCTCGTTCATTCCTTCAAGAAAAAAATCAGTTTCAAACTAAACCTGGTTCCTTCAGAAGTCCACATTCAAAACCAACCAACCAACCAAACAAACAAACAACAAAACTGTGCTTAGTTTAAGCTATAGTTTAAAAATACGCTAGATCCTGGCTTGTTCCCATTAAATGAGTTTGCTGGATTTTGACATCTCAAGGCTCTGCTCTAGTTAAAAACTAAAATAAGGAGCTTTGTTCTCCTCTTAATGGGGGAGAGGGGAGACAGAAAGCTTAATGTGTGGTGTAACCTTGCTCTTGTACCGAAGAACCATACCTCTACTTTAAAACTGACACAGTACGAAACATATAGCCCATCAGAGATGCTGTTTTTGGGCCATGGATCCAAAAACAAAGGAAAACTACTGGATCTTCTGTCCAAACATTCTAAAGTACTTTGCCACAGTTTTTGGTGGTGATGTGGTAACTTTCATATTGCTCTTCTGGATGAATGATATTGCAAGCAACAGGGCTTAGTTACTTTGTTGGATTCTAACAAGCAACCCCCCTCATCAAGATGGTTGTTTGGGACATTGTGAACAATGGAGCACAAAGCCTTATAAAGTCTAGACCCCTTGGGTTAGGACTGTAAGATGCTGTGGCTTAGGAGTATCAATATTTCACATTTCCTGCCAGGTTGTACATTAAAGTTAGACCAGTTCAGCAAAGCTTCCCTTTCCTTCATATTACAGACCTGGGTTCCCCCCATCCCCAAACCCCCAAGCAAGTGGAGATTTACAGAAATAAAGACAGAATCTGGAAACACACTTGAAACATTCAAGCAACGCACTGAGGTTAAATAAACCTTACATCAATAGCAGCTTGGTACACACTGTCGAGTACAATCAGATATGATTTCTATGTTAGATCGTTTTTTATCTTGTTTAGGAAGCAGAACCCTGAGTTCTGCTTAAGAAGGAAAATGAAAAACCTGTTAATGCAGTTGTTATCAAGGCTGCACAGGGAAAACACAGCTTGTAGAATTACAATAGACCTTCAGCAAGTCCAACCCAACAGATTTCAGGATGGGGTTTTAAAAAAAAAGGCTGTTAAGGGGGGAGGGAAGCAATCTAGAAATGGAATTATTCTAAAGATAACTCTTTTTTTAATTGACAGGCAGCATTTGACATTTATAATCTGAAGAATTTAACATTATTATTTTATAACTCAACACTGAGGACTTTCCTTAATAGCAAAATGTCAAATTTTACAAAGCATCAGTATCAGGTCACATTTTTTTCAGAGTGGGGGTCTGCTTTTTTCATATTCCTAAGGAAATTGCATTGTATGACCACTGGAAAGAAAGCTACTCTCCCTCTTGATGATTTTGTATGTCAAATTGTTGTATAATTTGCTTTAGATTAACAGAGGCAGGAACAGTTGGAGGTAGACTACCTTGAATGAACTCATTAACTCAAACAGTTCATGGGCACCTATCATGCAGAAATGTTTCGTGCTAGAAGCCAGGTTCCAAAATAATACAGGAAGCTATCACACAAAGGGAAAATGAGAAGGATTCCTTTACTAAATTTGACTCTTTTCTCTCTCCTAAGAATAATGCTTAGTGTGGTTAATGTCTCTATAATTTCAGTGTCTGTCAGAGCGACAGGTTAATAACTCAGAGTGATCTAGAGTTTTACATTCTATTTATTCCTGGGTCTAATTAGTGCAATGCAGGGAAAACTAAACCTATCATTTAAAAGCCATGTATAACATGATGTGAAACAATTAATTCTCCTACTTTTAAAAATTATTTTACTGCTTAACCCTCCTTCACTATCCTTGTCCCCTATTCCCCTTTTCAACAAACCTTTGAAGTGCTAAGTATTTCTGTCTAAGCTCTGGGTTCAAAACATAGCCTATAGAGAGCTGTTCTGGAAATCTTAGCTGCAAAAAAAAAAAAAAAAAAAGGTCAGACCTGGAATAGTGAATGAATGAAATTTTATTTACGGTCAATGACCAAAATGACCTGGAATAGTGTATTTGTGTATACTTGTGCAAGCCCAATCCGTGAGCCTTGTCTGCCCTAACGCATCTGAGGGTAGATTTATAGTGTTTACAGTATATCAAGGAATAATGGAGACAGGAGCAGATGTTGTGTGGCAGCTTTCAAACTAACAAATCTATTTCAGTGTGAGCTTCAGCGGATCACTTTTTCCAGACACATAGAAAGAAGTGGGCTGTAGTCCATAAATGTTCACAATAAAACTGCTTTGACTTCAAGGCAAATTTGCTTCAGTTGAAATAGGCTAGTATAGCTGCCTCACTGAAACATATACGAAAAGAAAGCCATCTGAATCAGTGGAATAGGCAGATGGATTTTGCTTTGTTTCAATAGCCTCAAACATTTATTAACATTTGACTTGGATTTTTCAAGTAAAGTATTAATAACAGCTCTGATCATCATGTGCTTTTAATGTGGAATCAATCCATAGCAGTCTGAAAAACTATGAGAGAGATTTTTATTTATTTATTTATTTATTTATTTATTTATTTATTTATTTATTTATTTATTTATTTATTTATATATATGCTATTAGTCTATTAGTACTTCCCCCATCCCCTCCATTCCAAGTGAGAGTCTATGGCTGAGCCAAGATTCAAACCCAGGTATCCTGAGTCCTCGACAATATACTAAATGCAACGGTATAATTCTAATATGCATTTAAATGTCTGCAAGTTTGAAAGTCATACTGTCCATTCAGAAAGTCTGATGACGGAACACCTTCCCAAGAGTCCTATAGACATTTACAGACCTCTAGGAAAAATCAGAAGCCTGTGTTTGTCACAGCTGGTGTTTACCCTGGAAATATCTATTTTTAGATGTAGACTAGGCGATGCCTGGAATCAAGACAATGAAAATACTTATACCTTGATAAGCAGATGAATTTAGATAGAATGAAAATTGTTATCTGGTTCACACTGGAATTAACCCATTCAGGGATAAATGCCAGCTGTGACAAATATACGCTTCTGGTTTTTCCTATAGGGATCTTAGGAAGGTGTTCAAGCATTGGATTTTCTAACCTGACCATATTGTGAAATAAAATACAGAGAATTTATATGACAAAATGCAACCAATATGAGTTCCATTGCCCAATCAAACCTCTTCTCTCTCTCTCTCTCTCTCTCTCTCTCTCTCTCTCTCTCTCTCTCTCTCTCTCTCTCTCTCTCTCTCTCTCTCTCTCTCTCTCTCTCTCTCTCTCTCAATTTTAAGATTAAAATAATAATGATGAAATTTCCTCGTTTTTAAGTTAGACCAGGTTAAAACATCTGGAAGGTTTGATTCTGAAGCGGTTAAAATTTAGCATGGCTTTAATTTATCAGAAGCAAGACTTAAGCCTGTTTGAGATTAAACTCAGCCTGAAAGTGGGCCATGTCACTGGACTTGCTTCCATACCAGAGTCATCTGGTTCTCCTAATTAGTACTATATTTTAGGGATACTACCCATCAGCTGAAGTCAAAGGTGGTAAATATGCCATATCTGGGGACACTGTAAGAAGGTGCCACTCTTGTGACAAAACCTTCTCTACTGTTGTGGAGAATGAAGGCCTTGATGCTGAGGAGCATATTGATAGAGGAAGAAAACAAACCCTGAGAAGAGATCTAGCTCTCAAAAATTGTCTTCTCAGTCTGAGGACATACTTTGATAGCACCAGGTATGCTCCTGGTACATACATTTCCCCCCCAGCAGTCAGAATCTTGCTCCACATATACGTTTGATGTGGAAAAGAGAAATGCTAATTTGCAATGCTACAATCAAATACAATGGGGAAATACTTTTAAGGGCATTCTAGATGGGGACCTGGGTGCATGATGAGCAACTGCTCCACTTCCCTCATTCATTCATAGCTAACAAAATCCATAAAGTTGATACACACTGGAAGTAACCACCCAAATTAATGGGTGAATCTGTTCTCCTTCTGAAGTGAATGCTCCTGAACATAGGCATGGGAACCAAAATGACAAGTCTTTAATATAATCAGCCAGTACGATTTGAAAACAAAGCAGCAAGCTCAAAGCAGGGAGTGGTTCAATGCAGGTTTGATATTATACTTGGTTTAGAACTGTGTGTTTCAGCGAAGGAAAAATCTACCAGTTTCAGTTCTGTTCAAGTTCTCATTTTTCCAACTTGCATTTGTTATTATCTCATTCACATTCCATAATGTCCACATGAAAACTCATACACATTTCCATGCATATTTCAAATAGATACATTAATGTGCATTTCAATGTATGCATTCTTCTTATTCATACATTGTTACAACAAATTTCAACTCATACAATATATCTTTGTGTTTAATTAAAAGTAATATATATGTGCATTATACTTTTTTTCTTTTTTACTGGAGAAATCCTGGAAAGTGTACATTTCAGTGCTCTGATGAACTTTGGCTCACTTACCAATTTAGATAAGCTCATATACAGTTGATGTAGTTGACTCTCATTGTACATTGTGTGTGCATTGTGCACATGGAAACCTATGTGTGGTTTTTTTTTTTTATGTCTGCACTTTGAGCCACGTACCACTAGCAGCTACGCTAGATTTGCTTATCTTGCTCTTGCATGCAGTGTCATCCAGGTATCAGTGTAGGTGTTGCACAAGATCTCTTGTTGGAGTTGTATTGTGTCCGGCCTATCACTGATGCACTTTATGGAGTGCGGGAAAGGTCTAAACAGAATTCAAATCTAGCCATCATGGGATACCTCTTTTGTACTAGAAAAAGCTCAGAATAACTCTTCTATCTTGTATCAGTTTGTGGACTTCACTCTGAGTTAACAGCAACTTTTTCCTTATCCAAGTCTCCTTGCTAAGGCACTCTTGGAATTGTAGGCCTAAGAGGGGAATATGGGCACTGTATCCCTCCTAATGAGATAGCAGTGATGAAACCATGCCTACCTGTAGCATAAGCCTGCCCCCCCCCCACGCTTACGTGCACATGCTCACACGGGGACAGTAACGTGCACATTAAAAAACAAAGTCAATCACTGTCCCATCTTTAGAATTGCACCGTTCAATCAAAAACTCATGTTACATACAATTATAAAGGCCATTTGCAAATGCTGTTACACATAAAATATCAGATATATTCATTTTTCTCTCAAAACAACCCCCTTGGGTTTGCTCATTTTATGTAAACAGTGGTGACAAGTCACTTTTTCAAAAAACAAAAATTCCTAAATTTTGATTTAAAAAAATAGTCTCCTGTTATGAAATCAACGTTATGCAAGACAGCGCCTTCCTGTCATCTGACTCCCTCGTGTTTATTAGAGGGAACTGAATTTACGACATGTATGTTGAAAAATTAATTGCAAGGTGACCTTGAGCAAGGATATGTCATTCAGTTGTTAAGAATTAACATGATTAATATACTATATAAACTCCATTGAAAATAGGTATGACCAGCAGCAACTTCCAGATACCCAAGTAGCTCCATGGAGATATCTGTTGGGACAATTTGTGAGTGATCATGGTGGGTCCTAGTGGGAGAGATCACAGGGGAGGTTTTATTGTGGGTGTTGTTCTTTTTGTTTGCATGTGTGTTTTATTATACTTGCTTGTATTTCTTTTGTATAATTCTGTAACTTAAGCAAAAATTAAAAAATGCACTAGAAGAGTTCCAGTTTGCACTATTGGATTGCCTAATGTGCTTGCTAATAAGAAATGCTTATCATCACTAGCATTTTCAACTGATATGACCAGGAGATAATGAAGACTATCCTCCAATTCAATGGCCATCTGCCTACTCATTTGTTAATACCCATTGGTTCTATTAACCAGCTAGATAATCTGTGCTTGCTGTGTTTTCTTCTTTTGTCTATAGGCAGTTATAACCACACCACAGACTCATGTGGATTAAACCCCGTGCTTCTCCTTTTGGTCATGCTTAGGTTGCACCAGAATTGCTTTTCTGTCTTTTTCATTTTTTAAATAGCCATTTCTTGACTCTGTTAATATGTCCCACCATGCATGTATACTAGACATTTTAGATTAACAAGGTATTAAGCATCTTGCAGATGATGGGTTCCTAAATGGTTTTGGTCATTTTGGGGTTAAAATTAAATAATTTTTTTTTAAAAAAATGCCTGCCATTCTGTTTGAAACACTTTCTTGTTCAACTGTGGTTTTGACATTCATCCACACTCTTTGTAGCCTATGTTTAATGAATTTATGCATCAATTAAATTTAAACCCTTTCCATACTGTGGTACTCTAGGTAAGCTGTATTATCAATGAGAAGCCATTATTTTCAAATAAGCATGCCATTGCATGCCAAACATGATGAAAACTTAAACACATGATGGAGAAAATTCAAGAGAGCTTCCTTGCCTGATTCAGGTGTAGTCCTACCACTGCACAAACTGAGGCACCTGTCTTAGGCAGATGATGCTGAGGGATAGGAAGCAATAACAACATGGTGGAGAACAGGATTCTGCCTCCACAAAGCCTGTCATAGACTTCCTAAGCTAGCTTGCTGACTTTGGGTGAGGTAGAAGAGGCTCTCCTGTTACCTAGTGTTAAAGTATGATTCCATTGCCTGCCTAGTTGGGTTTTGTACACTGAATGGGCATAGGGCACTGTCTTGGCCTATGTTTCGGTCAGCAAATGCATTGGGCCATCCCTGATTCCTTCCAGGTTCCTGACTTGGAAATCCTCTTGGAAGTCTTTGGCACTTACATGGTGTGACAAGGAAAATTTCAGAAGGGGTGAATTTTGTCATGAAAATTCATATGGTTGTTTCTCTGTGTTAGGGAATGTAGTGCTTATTGAATGTATACTTGTTGTGCAGCTCTTATGTATGTGTGAGAGAAAGTGTGGCAATTCTTCTCCATTCTCTTTATCAGTTAACTCCTGCCATACATAAGTAGTAGCTTCCTCTACCTATTTCCAGTTCTATCCATTCCTCTGATTTGTGGATCTCTAACATGGCCTCTCTTACTCAGATAATGAAGACCAGTCCCAAGCACTGAAGAGTCAATTGCCCATCTTTTCATAACACACAAAGGCAACCTATTATCACCATTAACAGGAAGACCTGAAAGCTGCATTCATTTCTCAAGAACACCTTAATGATTTGCTTTTAAAGGACAGGACAGCTGAAGACTAAAGAGCAATATTTATCAACATTTAAATAAAACATTTTGGCGGCATGTACGTATAAATATATCTTTATATTAACAGAACACAAAATGAAATAGCTCAGATACATAGACACTATTCAATATACTTCCACTGTTGTCAAAATCATCTGTAAACACCATCTCACACTGAATACAAAAGCAGCTTTTATATCAGTTATGTGTTCACAACATTGATTCCCCTGTTCATAAAGGAAGCTGCATTTTAACATATATAATTTTGTCAGATCTTAGTGTCAGTTCAAAAAGAGAAAAAGATGAAGGGGGAAAAGCCTCCTCCAATGCTTGATCAGTTGAAAGCATAACATACAAAATTACTTTTCAAAATGAAAATAAATCTGATCTGAAACAATGCTTTAAAGTACAGTCTTTTCCTCAGGGAAGTCCTGACTTTTATAAAGTACAGGATAAGCAAAACCCACTAGGAACATCTCCTGTGCAAGCATTACTGAGTAAACAGGAATTGCATAAGAGCATGGTGGGTTGTGCCCAAGGTACCAGGTACCAACTGCATTATAAATACCAGGAATCGCCAATCACATTTCAACTATAAATATGAAAGCCCTTTTTGTCATACTGTAAAGGTGCTTGGTTATTTGAAATAGAAAACACCTGACATTAATTTGGGACATTGCACTGCACAGACTTGAGGTTTCTACTACCAGTGGTAACAATAACACCAACAATAATAATTACAGAAGCTTTCAGAACTGACAAGCATTTGGAATGTGCTGGGTCAGGTTTTGTGTTTCTTAAATACAATTATTCTCCCAATGTCTTAAAAATCATTCTTGATGTGTAGGAAATAGAGGCAGACACAGATTCTGATAAACCCTTAGAGCAGTCTTGTTTGAAACAGAGTAATGATATGTTTACTCCACAAATTCTTCATCTGCTTCCCAGGAGTCTACTCCTTATTATTTGATCCCATCCCCTTGTTCAAAACCAGCAACATGGCTAGACTTCCTTAATCTGTGCAGGGATAATATTCCAACAACTAAGCGAGCTAGAACTTTTATGACTATGCTGGATAGTGTTACCTCATTGCATCAGCACAATGCAGATACAATACAGCTAAGAATCAGACTGAACGTCTTGTCTGCATGTTCACTTTAATTGCAGAAATGCAGCCTGTACATAATGCAATCTCAACTCTTCCATGCTATCTGTTATATTAAAATACATCTGTCATCTGCATGTAACCTTCCTCCTGCAGCTAAGAAAATAACATGTAAATAAGAGCTGAAAACTTCAAGGCCCCTTATGTACTCACATCTCACAACCACAATAGTTAATGCCTACAAAAACAGACATATCTTTCCCAGTAGACAAACAGCAAGGCTCTGAGTTCATCGGGTGTTATTACACATATCCTTTAATGACTTGGACCAAAGAGTTGACATTACACTCCAAAAGAGGAGAGAATGGGACACTGTAAGACATCTGGGGCAACTTCTACTACACATTCAGAAATTTTGTTTTGATATATCCGTTCAACTAATATATGACCAAATCACCTCCATGGGGATTTGCCGAGGTCAGATACTTGTACTCACCTGAAAACCCAGAATAAATTTATAGCTGGAGAACTAGATAGGTCTTAAAAAGCTTTCATATTCAGCTTCTGGGAATTTTGTAAGAAAACCATTGGATGTTTGATTATTCCTGTATAAAAACCTGTTTAACTATGTTTTCTTTCTTCCTTTTTTGCTTAGTATGCCTTTAATGTTACATTAAATAGGAAATATTAAAAGCATAAAGACATACACCAGGTTGCTCACTTCTCATCTTAAAGATGAACTATTTATAGTTGTCTCCAGCAATCACCCTCCCATTTTTGCAATCTCTTTAATATCTGTTTCAATTGTTAAAAAATACCACTCTATGAAGCGTCCTGTGGAATCCGCTTATGAAAAATGACTGACTGTCTCTGCTGATACTGTTGCTTGCGCCGTTTACGTTTGTCACATTGACACAGCAGTAGCATCTTGAAAGTGGTTCTGAATGTTTTATTACACAGTGCATAGCACATTGGGTTTACTGTACTATTGATGTAGCAAAGCCAGTACCCCAGGTTCCAAAAGGTTTTGGGGATGCATTTATCACAAAAGGTGTTTACCAGGACCATGATGTTGTATGGGGTCCAGGTGATAATGAAGGCAAATAAAATGGCACTGAGTGTCTGTGCAGCTTTCTTTTCTTTAATGAGTGACATTCGTTTCCGCTTAGTGATCTGACTTCTTGTCTTCAAGGCAAACTTCTTGGCCAGCGTGGCTTCCTTGAATGATAAAGGGAGGGCAGCAGCTGCCTTGGACTGTGCCGAAATACCATCAGAAGCCTTTTCTGTGTGTGCTGCTGATCCTGGTTGGACTGGAAGTCGGGGAAAACACTTCTGCAAGTGCCCGTCCTCCATACTCTTCTGCGGATGGAGCCTTTTAGGTCTCCTCTCCTTGGACTCCGTATCCAACTTTTGCAGTTCATCCTCTGACGCAGGCAGGTCTTCTGATGATGGAAGTTTTGTAGAGTTGATGATAGTGCCATGCCCTGGAAGTGTCAGCACAATTGAGTAGATAGCTCTGGTCTCAGAGGCAATGTCCTCTTCATCGGAAGAAGCCGAGTTCTCAAGTGACGCATTACCATCGTTGTTGTTCCAACTGTCACTGCTGCTGTGCTCCTGGTCCACCTGATCAGAGCTCGGCTTCCAGCTCTTGGATGTCATCCAGAAGTGGCAGCCCCCATATTTCTTCCTGTTGGGACGCTTTCTGTTCTGCTGTTGTAGCTCATAGCTGCTGCAGCTTCTAGAGCTGCCTGTCTGGTTGACAAAGCGTGCCTCCTCAGCTTCGCTGCCCGAGGCCTGGAGTCCTGCTAACTCTTTGGTACGCTTCTCTGTCTCCTTGTATATCCTCCAGTATAAAATACTCATAATGGTGACTGGCAAATAAAAGGCAGCTATGGCAGTGCCAAAAGTGATTATTGGTTCAGTTAGGAACTGGATATAACATTCACCTTCATGAACGGTTCGTTTTCCAACAAAATACTGCCAGAACAGAATGGCAGGGGCCCAAAGGATAAATGAGATGACCCAAGCTAAGCCAATCATCACCCCAGCCCTTCTGGTTGTTCGTTTAGCTCTGTAGGTAAGCGGCCTGGTGATGGAAAAGTATCTATCAAAACTTATGACCAACAGATTCATGACAGAGGCATTGCTGGCCACATAGTCAATGGACAGCCAGAGGTCACAGGCCAGGTTTCCCAAAGCCCAACGGTCCATGATTATATAAGTGGTGAAGAGGTTCATGGAAATGATACCAATGATCAAATCTGCACAAGCAAGACTCAACAAGAAGTAGTTGTTCACAGTCTTCAGCTGTTTGTTAACTTTAAAAGCCACAATCACCAGGATATTTCCAATGATGGTCACAAGGGCTAGAACGCCAGTGAGAAGAGCAATCAAGACAACTTGCCAGACAGTGTGGCCACCCAGAGGGTCAGGAGGATCTTGTTGGGACACATTGGCCATTTCCATGGTGGTGAAGGAGAAGCTCTCATTCGTTTGGGAGAGGCCATGGCTGCTAGTGTACGGTGGTATGTCACTGAGACCCCCTGATCCTTGAGGGTCTTGAATCCAAAATAGGCTTCCATTTGAAACTAAGGAGGAAATTGTATTGTTGCTAGATGGGACCATTGTGACGTTCTGACATATTCTGCAAAGAGAAGAAACAAAAGAAGGGAGAAAGTGAATTAGGATATTTTCGTTCTCCCCTGCAACCACCACATCAGTTAGGATTAACTAAGTATTTGAGATACTAAGTTGGTGTAAGATGGTCAGAAGAGCAACATATCTCAGTAACAAGAGCTAACAAACTTTAGGTGAAAATACGAATTAAAGCCCCACCTGCTGTATAAAAATACAGTGATACCTCTACTTACTAGTGGCTCTACTTACGAGCAATTTGACAAGAGTGGAAAAACGTTGGCATTTTAACTGCTGCCTTACAAATTTTAGATGCGGTCTGATCTACTTACATTTTTTAATTTTTTAATATTTATTTTTTTAGATACTTGCGAGTTGTTTGACTAATGAGCATGCATTCAGAGCAGATTATACTCGTAAGTAGAGGCACCACTGTATATAAACTATTGAAAAGAAGAATGCTTTCTTACTGAATGGGTAAAACTTTTATGACATGTTTTTCATTAACTTTGAATACGTCTAAAATTTATGTTCATGATTTTTCTATTATTTGAACGGACTTTTGAAGACTTACCAAAATACATATACAGTATTTTTCTGTGTATAAGACTATATTTTTGTCTAAAATTATTAGACTAAAAATTGAGGTTCATCTTGCACACAGAAGTAAGCTGAGGAGAGAATGATGCAGTTGCGAAACTGTAATTTTGGGCTGCAAAGGTCTTATACACGGAGGACATCTTATAGATGAGAAAATATGTTAGATTTGGAATACTGGGCATATCACATATTTAAGTCACTGTTGTTGTCACTGATTACAACACCTAGAATCTCTTCCACAAATTTTGTATGTACAAAGTGTTGTACAAACAATAGATAATTGTGTACATTTTCATATTTAATCACCAGAGACATTTACACATTGGTCAAAATCTTCCATAACTACACAAATGGCATACTATTTGGATACAAACCATCCAAGAATTTAGAAATCAATGTAAGCTCTGAGTTACATGCTGAGTCATATAATGCCGTATGCAACTGATAAACCTATGGTGATTTCATAAGGTAATTTGCCTCTAAAAGTTACATAATTTGTTTATGCCAGTGCAACTAGGTAAGAGGATTTGAGCCACTGTGTTGTACCTAGATTGAGTTATATTTGGAACAGATCCAGTGGAATTAATTAGTTTTGCCCAATTCCCTTAAGTCTCACTGATTTCAGTGGATCGAGTCTATGAGTAATTATGTCTCATTTTAACCAAAATGGAAAAACATTAAATATAGGTGGCAATCTTTAACAATCATTGGTCATGTACTGAGGACTTCTGACCTATGATGTTGATGGGAGAGATCCAACTTCACATTCATCACAAAGCTTGCTACATAGCAATTACTGATTTGCAGGCAACAGCCCTCTCAGATCAAACAACACAGAGCTTTCCTATTGCCTGCATCACTGCTTCCAACAGCATGATTTTAAATAGTGTGTATTGGTTGTATGTGTATGTGTGAATCTGTACCTTAGGGCAGTGAATAAAGCGACAAAGAAGATTTGGGGGGGAATAAAGAAATAACAACCCCTCAATTTTGTCATATAGAGGAAAAGGAGAATGTGAGAAAGCCTTGCAAAATGGAATACTATCAATATTTGTTGTAATTAAGTGACTGGCCACAGCAAACACACAATTACTCAAATCTGGCAGCATTCTACAGGTATTTTTCTGTAGGAGGCCTACATAAATTCTCTTGGAATATATTTTACACTTTTTCCATTCATATTGTGTGGAAATAACCCCTCCTCCATTGTAAAGCCACAAATCTTCTTCCTTCCCCTATTAATCTCCACTTGTTTTTATGCTACATTCAGAAGTGTTCTCCAGAACACTTCCCTTATAAAGCGGAGGTCTATTGTGCACTTGCTTTTGGACAGCAGCCCAAAGAACAAAACTGGGTAACTACAGGCTTAGTATTCAAAATCTGATCTCCTGGTACAGTCGAGATAATTAGCAAGCTTATATTTCTCCTTTGTCTGCACAATTATCTGGATGAAGCAGATAAAGTTTGCACACTGCAGAATTTGAAAGTTTCCAACTTAAGAAAGCATTATAAAATGGAATGACAATCGCTCTGTTGTGTTAAAACTCTGGCAAGATAATACTCTGATTTCCCCTTCATATCTGCACATAGCTTGGCAACGGGTGACGGTGGATGGGTTGGGGGCAGTAAGCCTGAATTCATTATTCCAGCTACAAATCAGGTCAATTCTTCATTATCATGTTTAGAATATATTTGCCTTTTTGTTTACGCTCTTGAGGATCTAGGCTTTTTAAAGTAGCTTGCTGACAACCAGTCAGTGGCCCAATGACTCAATATGGTACGCCAAAATAGTTTTTTGTTTATTAAAGTCATTCTGAATATAAAAATCAGTCTAAGACACATAACCTCATCAGCCCTTTAGTAGCTATCTAACTTTCAAGGGTTTAGGTTTCCCAGTGTTGGAGCTATGGTTGACATAGGCATATAGGAGTGGACACACACATGGTTTTATTACAGAGAACCTTGTAGATCTATATTTAATTTAATATTTTGTAGCTACAAGTACTTTTTTTTTAAAAAAAAGGAAAGCCATATATTAATTTTATAGGTAAAAGCATTGGTAGTAGTGGGTTCGGACATCAATCCTTACAAATCAGGCAACAAGAAATTACAACTTATTCTTCAGTTTTTAGCATTGGTGTATTAGAACTACCAAAAATGCATGAGGTATATGACTCTATGCCATACATGTTTTAAGTATATGCTACTTGTAATAAATGTTAATCATAAACTGCCACCAAGTTAAGCACATGGATTGCAAAGATACTTCTTGTACCAAAGTGCAGTAGCACATCACATTTTATATTCTAGAAGCTCCATGACTCATTGGCCTCATTATTTTTTGCCACTTTGCAGCCACTCCTGAATGATTGAAATGCATTTCAGAAATGAATTTAGCTGTGTCACTTTGGTTTTAGCTTTAGCAACTTGCCCTGAAATGAACCAAGAAACTATAGGAAGAATTCATATTGCAGAGAACATGCTACCTTCCACTCAAAATGTCACTGAGATTTGCAAATCATGGTTGCAGTCTGGATAGAATCTCATCCAATTATCCTTTGCAGTGGTGCCACTGAAATTTTGCTGTGTGATGTGTAGTAGGTCCAACAAAACCAGGCGACACCCAGAGTAAACATTCAGCTCTTTATTAAATCTAACACAAACAGACTACATGAGGATAAAAACAGCGGCTGTAAATGGCCCAACGGTCGGTATATATACACTACAAATATTCCCACTGTGGCAGGCCATTGGGCAGTTTAATCCTACCTGTCTATTGTTCTCCTGCCTCAAGCTCCCACGACCACAGGCCTGCCTCTGCTTATCTGTGCCTGGTACCTTGACCAGTCTATAATTGGCTGGAGATTGGGTGAGCTTGGATCCTACAGCACTATTGTTCCTGTGTTCCAAACTAAGGCAGTTCTGGGATTAACCCAAAGACACAACACCCGTCCCCCTAAATCCGCATGTCCTGACAAACAAAATCTTCCAAGTACACTGGTCTCCTCTGTTTGTGCTGGGAATCCTAACTCTAGTCTCTTTACTCTGAATACCCCTTGTGGGTTACTATTGTTTGTAGGCCTGCCATGGCATCCTCTACCGGCAGCTGCTGGAACGCTTGGGCCAGGTCAAGCTTCCTGAATACCTTGAACCCAGCCAATGTTGAAAGGACATGGTTGACCACAGGAACGTTGTAAGCATGGTCTTGTAGGGTCTTATGCAGGGTGCATTTATAGTCTGCGCAGATTCGGACCAACCTGTTTGGCTTTACCAGTGCAACAATGGGTGTCTCCCACACCTGTGTGGTACCGGCTCAAGAACTTCTTGCTCTAGGAGGCAATCAAGTTCCTCGTCTATTTTTGGCTTCAGGGGCAATGGAACCCAACAGGCCTTCAGACGAATGGGGTGAATCATTGGGTCAAGCTGCAGGGAGACCCGGGGCCCATTATATAAGCCAAGACTACCATTAAAAATGGCTTGGACTTTTTCACAAATCTTTTCCATGACTGTTGTAGTTGTGGCTGCTCTCTGATGGATGCCCATGACCACAATGCCCAGTGGCTTGAACTAATTCATTCCGAATGGTGTATGGGCCCTCTGTTATAAATAAGTCAAAGTCCCAGGCCTTTCTTTTAAATTGGACCTGTAAAGTTCCCACTCCTATAAGTTCTATCATGTTCTTCTGAAAGTCCTGGAGCAGAAAGGGTGCTGGCTGGATGGGACAGACTTTCGTGGGACACAGTTGCCTTAAAGTCTTGGCTGAGATGACCGATAGTGGTGACCCCATGTCGAAAGGCATTTTACAGGGAACCACCTCAATGTGAAATATTTGATTAGGAGCCTGGGAGGGGAGGTTCAGTACCTGTAGCCTTGCCGTAGGTGGGGTGTCGGCATCCTCGAGGATGCTTGCTGTTTGGCACATTCTCGCCCCTCTTGGCACTTGCCTCACCGGCCTGGAACAGCAGGGTCAGTTTTCTACAGACCCTGCAGGTGGTGTTGCGAAAACAGCAGGTCTGTGTTGCGTGGCATTCTCTGCAAGTTCTGCACACTTGTTGTGGTTGGTTGGGGATCTGGTTGGCTCTCAGAGAGGTGGGACGGTCAGCTGCAATGCACTGTGTGGGGACCGGTGAACACTATCCTCCTCAGAGTCCTGCCCTCGTCCCAACACTTGTGGTATATGGCTGGCCCCCTTGCAGATAACGGGCTGAGCAGCCGGTGCCCCTCCCTGCGGCCTTGTTCGATGGCCACTGCTATTTCCACCGCCCGCGTGAGGGTGATGTTCTTCATGGCTATCATTTTGTGCCACAGCTTGGTGTCTGATTGACCCCAACTGATCTAGCAGCATCTCGTCCAATCTGGCGAGCTCACACTTGCTCGTGAGCTTCCAAAGTGCCACCAGGAACTCGGTGGCTGACTCTTAGGGTTTCCTCATTCAGTCATAGAACACCATCCTCTGTGCCAACTTGGTGGGTTTGGGTGCAGTCAGCAGGCTCGCCAGCTGATCATATGATACTCTCTTGATATTTGCTGGGGCTACCAAAGTCTTGGCTAGCCACAGCATGGCTATGCCACAGGAGGGAAGCAGCATGGCCCTCTTCATCATGTCTTCTGTAACCCAGTGTAGTTCCAGGTGGATGTCTGTTTCTGGTTCTGCTCAGCAGCATCCTACCTTCGTCGCCAGTAATGTATAGTGGGTCCAACGGAACCAGATGATGCCCGGAGTAAACATTCAGCTCTTTATTCAATCAAACACACACACAGACTACATGAGGATAAAAACAGCGGCTGTAAATGGCCCACCGGCCAGTTTATATACACTACAAATATTCCCACTGTGGCAGGCCATTGGGTGGTTTAAACAGCCCTCTGGCCCCCAATTGGATGGGCCAGAATCCTACCCATCTATTGTTCTCCTGCCTCAAGCTTCCACGTCCACACGCCTGCCTCTGGTTGGCTGTGCCTGGGAGCTTGACCAGTGTCTAATTGGCTGGAGGAAGGGTGAGCTTGGATTCTACAGCCCTATTGTTCCTTCGCTCCAAACTCAGCCAGTTCCGGGATTAATCTAAGGACACAAACACTGTCTGCAGGAGCTTATTGCAATATTTTCATAAGATGGTGGTTAAAAACCAAGCAAGCAAGCATCCAATGGCTATGGATTCATGAAAATATCACAGGGATAACTCATAAGTGAGACATGAGTTTCTTATTAGACATCGGCACGACTTGGCGAAATTCTCGTTTCCGTTTCTGTTTCTCGTTTCCGTTACGGAACGGAAACGGTAACGACAATTACTCTGCCAGAACTCAAACTCGAACCGACTAAAGAAAAATTGGGTCTGATTTTTCGTGGTCGTTCCTGGTATCGCAGCGATTGCACGATGCCAAGCAGCACAGGAAAAAAGTTTTTTAAAAAAACCCGATTCCCAGCCAAAAAAGCAGGCGAAAATATGCCTGCCTCAGTGAGGGCACCTACCAGAGGGGTGGTTTCTGGGGGGGGGGTCCCCGGCCTCCCTCCCCTCCTCTCCTGGGCTGCGCAAAGTACGCATCCTCGTCAAGTCGCACTCGCCCGACGCCAACTCGCCAAGCGGCGTGGCACAGGAAAAAAGTTTTAAAAATAAAATAAAATAACCCGATTCCTGGCCAAAAAAGCAGGCGAAAATATGCCTGCCTCAGTGAGAGCACCTACCAGAAGGGTGGTTTCTGGGGGGGGGTCCCCGGCCTCCCCCCCTCCTCTCCTGGGCTGCGCATCATCGTCGTCTCGCCAACTCGCTCACCATGCCATGCGGTGCGGGCGGGGGATCCAAAATGAGGCGACCGCAATATTTATTTTGAAATCGTGGTCCAAAAACACACCAAAGCACCACAGAAACATGCGAAAATAGCTATTTTAAAACTGCCTGAATTTTTACAGTAGCAGCAGTGGGTTTTTCTTGCAACAAAACGTCTCCATTGATTTTATTTTATTTTATTTTTATTTTTTTACACCTGCGTATTAATGATGGGCTGTCCATGGGAGTGGACCATGCAAATTTTTGGAGCCATATCCACCAATTGCATGGCCACTTGGCCAGGTTTTGACCGAGACTTCTGGGATGTGCCAGTCGGGCATAAAAAAGCCACTAACCCTAGCCCGAACCCGAACCCTAACCCTAACTCTAACCCATATGGCAGTACACTGTCCTTCTTAGTGGGTCAGAGAGGCACCCAGAGGTGCACCCCAGTAACTCACCCTAACCTTACCAGTAACCCTAATCCTAGCCCTTGCACTAACCCTAACCCCAAGCCAGCCAGATCTGTGTACTCGCATTGCACTACAGCAAGTACACTTCCCTTCTTAGTGAGTCACAGCGGGCGCCCTTAGGGGTCCAGTGACTCACAGTCCTCTGTCACTTCGCTCTCCAGCAGGCAGTGAGGCACCCGAAAGAGGTGCCTCTGCCCTGCTACTGCTGCTGCAACTTAATGGTATGCATATCCAATTGGCTATGCATGCCATTTTGTAGCGGGTGAGGAGAGGAGGCACGCACGAGGTGCCTCCAGGAGCCCGCTTTCCCTTCATGGCGGGCCAGAGGAGGCACCCACCCAGAGGTGCCTCCAGGAGCCCCCCCCCAAAACCAGTACTAACGACAGACAAAAAACCGACAAACGAAACGACAATTTTTTGGAAAATTTCACGAAAAGCGGAAACGAGCCGAAACGGGCCGGCTCCGACACACAACAACTCGAAACGTAATTTTTCCTGGTCGTGCCCATCTCTATTTCTTATGATTTGCAGAGGGCAATGCAGGGGGATGTGAGAACAAATTGCAGCAATCAATGGAGGAAACAAGGTATGAGTTCCTTCAGAGATTAAAAAAAATCATATTTTACTATAATCATATTTTACTAAAACAGGCTACCTTCCCCCCGCCCCAATATGTGTGTGTCACAGTATATTTACTGACTATGTTTCTTTGGGAGCATTTGGGAGGTTTATGCAAGAAAGTAATTTTTTCAAACTCTCTCTGTTATGCCGTGTCAAGTTGTATCTAATATATGGCAGGGGATGTGAGATTATGGATTTCAGGAAACATAAGATATTTAAGGAGTGATTTTTGCCATTGTGACCCCCCCCCCCTGAATAAGTTTCCAAGCCATAACAGTCTTTTGGACCCGGTTCTCCTGAGTTACTCTTACTGTCCACTACATCCCACTTGCTCTGCTTTCTAATAAATAATGGCAGCTTCCTAGCAAATACATGAACAAATACAAAGCCTATGTATCTTTGTAATCAGTATTGATCATGGATTAGAAGTGTGTTTGCAAATCCCTGAAAGTGGATTTAGTTTGATCCATAATCATTAGTTTCAAGATATTGTGATATCAATCTTTGACATTCTTTCCTTCATTATTACATTAATACTGTGCTGTCTCCACTAGGTGGTGTCAAAAAAACATAGAATATCATACAAATAGAAGTTGCCTCAAAACATCTTAATTCTATTTTCCTTGATGCTTATTTGGCTGATACTGGGTTTATAATGGCAAACAAATAGAAAATCTAGATAATTAAGTGTTACCCCTCCATACATAAAACACACACACACACACACACACACACACACACACACACACACACACACACACACACACACACACACACACACACACACACACAAAACCTACAGGCAGATGTCTTCAGAGGCCGACTTAATTAACTAGATATTAAATAAATATGATGCAGTTGTAAGAGTAAACAAAATCAGAATCTTGTTTTCATGATTGTGAGAAATGTTAACAAATATAGTAATTGTTAACCTGGATGTTTGGTGGTTAGAAACCCAGTGTATTCAGGGCATTTTCTGTATTATCTTTCTCCCTTAAGTGATTTTTGTTAAGCCCCAGTAGATGTTGATTCAGTTATAAATTGTACTGTTGCATATAAATTCACAATTTAAACAAAGCATATGGTAACTCGAGCATTAGTCAGAACACAAAACCAAGAGACAAATTTGATGTATTGAATCAATGTATTACAATAAAGGGAAACCGAGAGTGCATAAAGCAACCATGGACTTATGTTCCATAGCTGGTTGACTGGGAATCCAGCAGGATAGGAACCTTTGGTTTATCTCTGCTCCAGCAACCAGAGGAACAACACTCATTTTCTTCTTAGGTTGGTTAGGGAAGATACAAGTCAACAAGTTGGCTTCTTTGGTTCTTGTGTAAAACAAAACAAAACAAAATAGACTGAAAGGCCACGGGGATCAAGCAGTATGCTCTAGCTTGCTACTTGCATGTGATAAACTGAGTTTCCTATGGAATTGTGGTTTACTGTGATATTTAATTCCAGAGCTTAGGCATTCTGTCAGAGTGACTGCATTGAAGATTAATATTGAACAATATGTTTATGATTTACAGTCTTTAATCAGAAGTGTATTGTAAGTGTCCTTTCCTGTCAAGAGTTGATTAAGGTTTGTTTCATAACCTGGGATAACCAAAGGCTTCATATTTATGACAGCCCTGAAACAATAACAGCTGATCTGCACTGGGAAGGTTCATGTAGCTGCCTTGACAGCTCAGTGAGTTAGGTGTATGGCTGTGGAGCCAGAAATTGTGTGTTCAGTTCCCCATTGGGCATCCCTGAAGTGCCAAACTGTGTAGCCTGGGCAAGATGCAAAGTCCCAGAAGGTCACCAGAAAAAAAGGAATAGTGAACCACTTCTGAAGAAGAGTTTTCTATACAGTATGTAGAAAACTCTAAGAAGCATTGCCACAAGTCAAAATCGGCTTGACAACACGTTTACTTATTAATATTTAGTTTTATAATGTGACAAGTACAGTACTTGTTGCTATTTTTTCTGTGTCAGAATCTATTGTATTCTTCATAGCTTAATGTTCTTTTCTGTGAATCGAACATTTCCTGTGCAGAAAATCCTATACTATTCTACACAAAAATTGCAACAAGCCTGTACTGTCTGATGTTTCTCCTCATATTTGCATGTGAATCATGCACAACAAATACGTTTTTTTGCATAAATTGTAACAATCCTGTGCAAGTTGACATTTCTTATAGAATAAAAGTCTGATTTCTTGAGGTTTCTCAAACAAGGAAGGAAGGAAGGAAGGAAGGAAGGAAGGAAGGAAGGAAGGAAGGAAGGAAGGAAGGAAGGAAGGAGAAAATAGAGTTGTGCGTAGAGAAAAGTTTCTCCACAACCCTATCTATCTATCTATCTATCTATCTATCTATCTATCTATCTATCTATCTATCTATCTATCTATCTATCTATCTATCTATCTATCTATCTATCTATCTATCTATCTTGAATTGCTGTTACATAATTTTGAAATGATCTCATATTTATGTCTATATACAGTGGACTCTTGTATAACAAATGGTTTGTATAACATAAAATTTGTACAACATAAAAAATTCCGGAGATAGGGGAAATTTGCTTAACATAATCACCTATGGGGCGAATCTGTACAACATAAAAATGGGATCACTGTTTTCAATGCATTCCTATGGGAAATTGTATAAAGGAAATTTTGCTTAACATAATTTCATTTGGAATGAATGAATTCCTTTATACAAGGTACCACTGTATGTAGGAAGTTAACGGAACAGTTGCCGACCTTTCTCAACAGTACTGTATGGATCTTTGCCTTTGAAAGACCACAGTGATCATCCCGAGGATGAGCTGGTTTCCTCATTCTATAATTGTTCCAAGAACATGCTCCCCACCCAAGTTTTGGGTACACTTACAGAACTAGCAAATTTATTTTTATATTGACTGTTTGCAAAGTATTTTGCCTTTAAAGGGCTCATATACGTGCTCATGTACACCATGATTATATCTGGGCATGGAAATATGATTTAAAGCAATTGTGTGATTACACCAAAACAGTTACATTCCTCTTGGCCAAAAGCCACATCCACTGAAAAATGCAGCAACCAGAAAGTTCAAGTGGTATGAACAATCGAAATGTTACAAATGGAATAGCAAATTACTAAATCATCAGTGCCAAAGTACAGGATCAGTCTAACAACCCCAGTGAAGAACATCAGTTCATCATCTGCAGAATTCAAGTCTGAGATATTAACTCCGCAAACTAAGCACACTAGCTGGCTGAAAACGCAGCATGCAGATAGTACTACTTTGTTAACCAGGCAAAAGTCCAGCTTACAGCATTTACATAATGCCTGGTCTAAAAAAGGCCTTGTATGGCCTACCAGAAGGCAGAAAACAATATTCCACACCATTGTTTCTTTCAGTGTATTGATGTTTCTCAGTACACATTTACAGAAATCTAACTTATGGCCAAGTAAGATATCTGAAACTATGTAGCCCTGGAGACCACTACATAATTTCATCTTTGATTGATCAGTCAGTTCAGTAATATAAGACATTGCTACAGTTTAAAGAAATAGAAACCTAGTGATTTTATTTCTCTGGACCTTTCCCACAAACCAAAGAGCTCCTAAACTTTATTCTTCATTCCACTTTTCACCAAAGTAGCCTCTGGACTGACACTTCTGATCAAGAACTATTGTTTTACTTTTCTGGGTCCTTGTTATACCCTAATGGCAGAATGATGGCTCTGCATGTTATCCAGGAGGAACAGAAACCAGATCATGCAACAGGGCATCTTGTCTCATAGCTAGCTATAGCTCCTCATCCCATTTTATCTTCCAAATTCTAACCAGCAGCCTCTGGCAGTTACACCAAGATCAATACTGTGATAGCAAGCACAATATGCAAGTATCGTTTTATGACAATATGACAGACAAGTACAGCATATGATCAAAACAGAAACAGACATCAATAATCCAAGAAGCAACATTCTTGTGCTAAAGCTTTATGGAACTAAAATATAAAACTATACATGACACTCAGCAGGGGGGTTAAAAATGCAGATACAGAAAAAATACACTGATGAATTCAATGGAAGGAATGACCTAGGCAAGGCTAAAAGGACTAAAAAGATATAGATTGATTTAAAGGGAGTGAGGGGAAGGGAGGGAAGGAGGGATGGAGAGGCAGGGGATAAAAATCCAAGAAAGGCAATCTGATAGTTGTTTGAAACTAGCTGAACATTCAGCACTGAAAGAAGGGCGGGTATGTAAGGAATCTCTGCCTCCTGGGACCAAAGAAGGCCTCTTGAATGTAAGAGCAGCAGCAATACCACTCAGGCTAACGGAGAATTTCCATTAGCTTAAAGCAGCAATAACTCTTGGAGTTTCTTTCCTCTTGGCCTAGAGCCACTGCAGAACAAGGACACAGGTACCTATTTGCAGCAGCTAGAAGAGATAGAAGGACACAGTAAAGAATTGGAAGATTTTAAATGGAGAGTATGGAATATTTTTTTAAAAAATAACAGAGTTTGGAAAGTGAACCAAACAAAGAAGAACCAGCTTAACCATTTTGTATAGAAGGAGACACTCCTAAGGCCGGAGTTCTGCCTGGTGACACACAGGCTTTGCCGTTGCGCAGAGACCGAGGCAATGCTAGGCCCAGCCCCACTGCCGGCCGAACGACTGATGCAGGAGGAGGATGTTGCCCAGGGCTTATCTTGCTACCCTGGCACTGGCTGCAGCAGCTTTACCCCGCTGCCGGGGGTTGTCCTGGCATAGCTGCTGGAAGGAAGGAGGGAGAGCCAGGCCACAGAGGGGATCCGAGTGCACCCCCAGATGCCTTGCCAGTGAGAGAGCAGTGATCCAGCCAGCCATTGGTTTGTGTTCCTCCTCTCACACACATTAAATCTTCCTCCTCCCATCCCGGCCTGTGCTGAGGAAAAGTTGACAGGTATGGCTTGTGCTGTAGTAAAAAGCTCAGATGCTTTTCATACCTGCTGCTGCCAAAACAGCTGTCATCCATCCTATATATGTGCATTTGATTTTTCATGGCTCAATGAAAATTTTGGTGCTCATTTTGTTTCCTTTAGCCCAGTTCTCCAACTGACAACAGTCTTTTTGAATCCCTCCAGATTTGATGAGCATCACCTCCATGCCCTCATAAGTCATTTATAAAGCTGTTGAACAACAGAGGGCTGAACCCTGCAGTACCTCACTTGCCACTTCTCTCCAGTACGGTGAAGCATTGAACTATGATTATGACTGTTAACTAGAGATGGGCACGACTTAGCGGTATTCCCGTTTCCGTTTCCGTTACTCGTATCCGTTACTCTACGGAAATGGAAACGGGAATTACTCCGCCAGAATTCGAGCTCGAACCGACGAACAAACAATTTGGTCTGATTTGTCGTGCTCGTTACTTGCATCGCGGCGATCGCGCAATGCCAAGCGGCACAGAAAAAAAGTTTTTAAAAGTTAAAAAAAACCCCGATTCCCGGCGCTAAAAGTAGGCGAAAACTGTCTGAGGGCACCTACCAGGCCAGAAGGGTGTTTTATTTGGGGGGGGGGTCTCCCCACCCCCCTCTCCCTGGCTATTGCTACTGCTGCGCTGCTGGTACCAGGCTGGGAGGGCGCATCCATTTGCCATGCAGTGCGGGGGATCCAAAATGGCGACCGCAATATTTTTTTTGAAATCGTTGCCCAAAACCCCACCAAAGCACCACAGAAACATGCGAAAATTAGCTGTTTTAAATGCTTGAATTTTTACAGTAGCAGCATTGGGTTTTTCTTGCAAAAAAAGTCTCCGTTGATTTTATTTTATTTTATTTTATTTTTTTTTTTACACCTGCGCATTTGCAATGATGGGCTCGCCCATGGGAGTGGACCATGCAAAGTTTTGGAGCCATTCCACCAATCGCATGGCCAGGTTTTGCTGACTGTACCAGGCTGGGAGGGCGCATCCATTTGCCATGCGGTGGGGGGGGATCCAAAATGGCGACCGCAATATTTTTTTTGAAATTGTTGCCCAAAACCCCACCAAAGCACCACAGAAACATGCGAAAATTAGCTATTTTAAATGCTTGAATTTTTACAGTAGCAGCAGTGGGTTTTTCTTGCAAAAAAAAAGTCTCCGTTGATTTTATTTTATTTTATTTTATTTTATTTTATTTTTTTACACCTGCACATTTGCAATGATAAGTAGACCATGGGAGTAGACCATGCAAATTTTCCACCAATCGTATGGCCACTTGGCCAGGTTGACCACAGAGACTTCTGGGATGTGCCAATCGGGCATAAACAGCCCACTAATCGTAGCCCAAACCCGAACCCTAAGCCTAACCCATACGCCTGTCCTTCTAAGTGGGTCAGAGAGGCACCCAGAGGTGCACCCCAATACTCACCCTAACCTCACCTGTAACTAGCCTAACCCTAGCCCTTGCGCTAACCCGTCTTAACCCTAAGCCAGATCTACTTGCATTGCACTACATGCAAGTACGTGAGACACAGCGGGTGCAAAGAGTCTGCCAGTCCGTCACTTGTGGCTCTGGCTGACTCCTGCAGCTCCCTCCAGAAGCCCGCTACCCCCTCCCCAAACCAGTACTAACGACAACGAAAAAATGAAAAAACGAACCGACTAATTTTTGTGAATTTTCGTGAAAAACGGAAACGAGCCAAAACGGAACCGGCCCGACTAACGACAACTCGAAAATTTTTTTTCAAGTCGTGCCCATCTCTACTGTTAACTAGCTACACACACACACAAGAGTACCATCATTGAACACATGTTTTAGCAACATGTCCACAAATATATGATGGACCTTTCCAAAAGCCTTTATGAAGTCAAGGTGCAGAGCACTGAGACCATTCTGCTCATCTAAACTGTAAATAAAACTGAATAATAAATGATTACTTAAGAAAATAATTCACATAAAGTAACCCCCGCCGATCACGGGGGTTAGGGCCCCCCCCAACCCGCGATGACTGAAAATCCACACTATGCAGATGTGGGTCGGGTGGGGCCTGGGGGCAGGGGGCGATCCGATCGCCTCTCAGAGGAGCGCGGGCCAGTGGCCTTGGGTGATGCGATCACCCCCCGCTGCCCGCCCGCCTGGCCTGAGACCTCTCAGAGGAGCACAGGCTGGCAGCACTGGGCAATGCAATCGCCCCCCATCTGCACGTCCCCGAGGTGTATCAGAGGAGCGTGGGCTGGCGACGTTGGGCAATGCGATCGCCGCCCACCCACACGGTACCAAGGCGTCTCAGAGGAGCACGGGCAGGGGGTGATCGGATCACCCAACACTGTCAGCCTGTGCTGCCCCGAGGCTTCTCAGAGGAGTGTGGGCCGGCAGCGATGGGAAATCAGATCCGGGGCTTGGGGAACGCAGGGGAAGGTTTTAAAACTTGGGTTTTTGAACCTTTCCCCCTTCCCCACACCCCGGGCTACAGCTCATTGGCACTGGGGTGGGGAAATAAAGGTTTTTCTCCCCCACCCCAGCACTAATCAGCTGAAGCCTGGGCAGGTACTGCGATCCCGCTGTACCTGAAATGCAAAATGGCAGCCGGGGGAGTTACTGTACATGTATATATCCTGTAAAGTGCTTTTCAGAAGAAATGGAAGTTACCAAATCACTGGAATGGACATTCCATTTTGCAGTCTGTTAGTATGAATTATATATCTACACATCAATATGAGGAAGGGGTATGGGTCAGAATATGGACTTCTAAACTTCTCAAATCTATATTATCTATATTGAGCATCAGAGAGCTACATTCTAAAACCTAACTGATGGACTAAAATTTGCAAAGTAGTGCTGGAACTGATGTTAGTGAAACTGACCAAAGAAATGATGGTATTGGAAAAGAGGACTCTAAGAGGACTCTAAAAAGTTTAATTTCCCAATTTTTTCTATGTGCAAGACAGCAAAGGGGAGGGAATTATTCTTATTTTTCATAACAATTAAGTTGAAAATGCCTTTTCTGGCAGAGCAGCAGAGAGGAAGGAGCTGGTCAGAGGAGCACACGGCCAAAGGGCAGAGCTAACTTCTTCTTTTTGCAGGAGCAAGGGGCGGAGTTTTAGCTTTAAATAGCTGCTACCAGCAGTCTCTCAGTCCTTTTCTGGCAGAGCAGCAGAGAGGAAGGAGCTGGTCAGAGGAGCACACGGCCAAAGGGCAGAGCTAACTTCTTCTTTTTGCAGGAGCAAGGGGCGGAGTTTTTTAGCTTTAAATAGCTGGTACCAGCAGTCTCTCAGTCCTTTTCTGGCAGAGCAGCAGAGAGGAAGGAGCTGGTCAGAGGAGCACACGGCCAAGGGCAGAGCTAACTTCTTCTTTTTGCAGGAGCAGTTTTTGCAGGAGCAAGGGGCGGAGTTTTAGCTTTAAATAGCTGCTACCAGCAGTCTCTCAGTCCTTTTCTGGCAGAGCAGCAGAGAGGAAGGAGCTGGTCAGAGGAGCACACGGCCAAAGGGCAGAGCTAACTTCTTCTTTTTGCAGGAGCAAGGGGCGGAGTTTTAGCTTTAAATAGCTGCTACCAGCAGTCTCTCAGTCCTTTTCTGGCAGAGCAGCAGAGAGGAAGGAGCTGGTCAGAGGAGCACATGGCCAAAGGGCAGAGCTAACTTCTTCTTTTTGCAGGAGCAAGGGGCGGAGTTTTAGCTTTAAAAATAGCTGCTACCAGCAGTCTCTCAGTCCTTTTCTGGCAGAGCAGCAGAGAGGAAGGAGCTGGTCAGAGGAGCACACGGCCAAAGGGCAGAGCTAACTTCTTCTTTTTGCAGGAGCAAGGGGCGGAGTTTTAGCTTTAAATAGCTGCTACCAGCAGTCTCTCAGTCCTTACGGCGCATGCAAACTAAAAAAAAAATAAAAAAAAATCTGGGTTTAATTGAGTTCCCAAGCCAAGCAACTCGTCAGGAGGTCCTACACTTCCTGACGTGCTTGCAGTTGGAGTAGAGATGCTTTAGCGGCCCCTACACTGTTAGATTTTGACTAAACAATAAAAAGAAGTAAAGAGTCTTACAAGATTAAAAAAAAAGTGCAAGTTTACATTTTTTAGACCTTGAATACATTTTATTGTAATAGTTAAAATGGAGTTGGAGGGAGCAGCTGTAGTTACCTGCAGTACTTGTGCTATGTTTGTTATCTTGACAGAGCGTGTGCAGAACTACATCTGCTGCAAGTGCAAGCTGGTAGCTCTATTGGAAGAGAAGGTCCAGCAGCTAGAGGCTCGCATAGTGGACCAGCAACATATTAAGGAGCTTGAGCAGTTCCTGGACAGAGCAGAAGAGACTATCCAGGTCCAAGAAGAGACAGGGCACACTTCAGAGGAGGAAGTCACTCCCCCAACTCAGGAGGTGGATGGGTGGAGGATGTGACTCAAAGGAGTAGGCCAAGTCATCGCTCAGAGAGTCTCATCTTGCACAATCAATTTGAAGCTCTTTCCCCTCAGCACACCTCATGAGGCACACATAGAGGAAGAAGTGGTTCCACCGGAGGATCTCTCCCTCATCACTATTGATGAGATACAAGATCAGGTACATGTTGATGACCAGGCTGCAGGAGAGAAGCTCATTGTGCTAGGGGATTCTATCATTAGAAATACGGAGGGATGGATTTGTGAGGAGCATGATAACCGGATGGTCACTTGCCTGCCGGGTGCAAAGGTTGCAGACATCACCAGAAATATAGATAGCTTGTTAGAGAGAACTGGGAAGGAGCCAGTGATCATGGTACACGTCGACCAACGATGTCGGGAAGGCCAAGCGGTCAGTCTTGGAAGCCAAATTCAGGTTGCTAGGTAGAAGATTGAAGTCCCGGGCTTCCAAGGTAGCATTTTCAGAAGTGCTACCTGTTCCTCGTGCAGGTCCCGCCAGGCAGGCAGAACTCAGAAGCCTCAATGCGTGGATGAGGCGATGGTGTCGAGAGGAGGGCTTTAGATTTGTCAGGAACTGGAGAACATTTTGGGACAAGCAAACCTGTTCAGGAGGGATGGGTTGCACTTGAATCATGATGGGACCAGATTGCTGGCACTCAACCTCAAAAAGGCAGCAGAGCAGCTTTTAAACTGATAACTGGGGGAAAGCCGACAGGAGCTGTGTGGCATCCGGTTCGGAACACCTCATCCTCGGGGAATGAGGTTGGAGACGGTAGAGAATCACATAGAGATGACATAGCAAGTATTAACACTGGCAGAACAGCGGAATGTGACAGTTCGTCTACTGAAAATAAAAGCTGTGGGGGGAGAAGAACAAGGCAGCAGCTGTTGCGGGACCCACTGTACAAGTGCTTCTACGCCAATGCTCGAAGCCTCCGAGCAAAGATGGGAGAACTTGAACATCTGGCAGCTAGGGATAACATTGATATAATAGCCATAACAGAAACCTGGTGGAATGTGGAGAACCAGTGGGACACAGCAATCCCAGGCTATAAACTCTATAGAAGGGATAGAGAGGGGCGGGTTGGAGGAGGAGTGGCCATCTATGTCAAAGAAGGCATAAAATCCAGCAGAATGGAGATTGACAGAGGGTCTGACTCTGCCATAGAATCACTGTGGGTTAAACTACCAGGTCCAAAGAGTGATGTGATAGTTGGAGTATTCTATCGTCCACCAGATCAAAAACTTGAGGGGGACCTTGAAATGAGGAGAGAAATCATGGAGGTGGCTAAGAGGGATAGGATAGTAATCATGGGGGACTTTAATTATCCCCACATTGACTGGGCCAATGCGAGCTCTGGGCAAGAAAGAGAAACTGGGTTTCTCGACTTGCTGAATGACTGTGCCTTAGAGCAACTTGTCATGGAGCCCACCCGAGAACAGGCAACTCTAGATCTAATATTGTGTGATACTCAGGACCTCGTCAGGGATGTGAATGTCACTGAGCCTCTGGGGAACAGTGACCATGCTGCAATTACCTTTGCCATGCATGTCGGAGGAAGAGTGTCAACCAAATCAGACATAAAAACCCTTGATTTTCGAAGGGCAAACTTCCCTCAGATGAGGAAACTAGTTAGAGAGAAACTGAAGGGGAGGGTTAGAAGAATCCAATCTCTTCAGTGTGCATGGAGCCTGTTTAAAACAACAATAATAGAGGCCCAGCACAAGTGCATACCACAAAGAAAGAAGAGCTCATTTAAGTCCAAGAGGACACCGGCATGGTTAACGAGTGGAGTTAGAGAGGCTCTAAAGCACAAGGAGAGGTCCTTCTGTAAATGGAAAATCCTCCCCAAATGAGGAAAATAAAAAGGAACACAAACTCTGGCAAAAGAAATGTAAAAAGATGATAAGGGAGGCAAAGAAAGACTTTGAGGAACGCATGGCTAGCAATATAAAGGGTAATAATAAAAGCTTCTTTAAATATGTTAGTAGAAAACCTGCCAGAGAACCAATTGGGCCTCTGGATGGTGAGGGAGGAAAAGGGGAGGTTAAGGAGGACTTGGACATTGCAGAGAAATTGAACGAGTTCTTTTGCGTCTGTCTTCACGACAGAGGACCTTGAGCGGATTCCGCTGCCTGAGCCGCCCCTCTTGACTAAAGAATTAAATCAAATACAGGTTAAAAGAGAGGAGGTTTTAGGACTAATTGATAAATTGAGGATTAACAAGTCACCGGGCCCAGATGGCATCCACCCAAGGGTTATTAGGGAACTGAGAAATGAAATTGCAGATCTCTTAACGGTTATATGCAACTTGTCTCTTAAAACGGCCACAGTGCCGGAGGACTGGAGGATAGCAGATGTCACACCAATTTTTAAAAAAGGAAGGAGGGGGGACCCAGGAAACTACAGGCCGGTTAGCCTTACATCTGTCCCAGGGAAGATGGTGGAAGGCCTCATCCAAGAGAAAATCTTAAAACACATAAAAGAACAAACCTTGCTGAGAGAAAATCAGCATGGCTTCTGTAAGGGTAAATCTTGTCTTACAAACCTTTTAGAATTTTTTGAAAAGGTCAACAGGCACGTGGATTTGGGTGAACCGGTGGATATAGTCTATCTGGATTTTCAAAAGGCTTTTGACACAGTCCCTCACCAAAGGCTGCTGAGAAAATTGCATAGTCAGGGGATAAGAGGGCAGGTCCTCTTATGGATTGAGAACTGGTTGAGATCCCGGAAACAAAGAGTAGGTGTCAATGGGAAATTTTCACAATGGAGAGAAGTGAAAAGCGGTGTGCCCCAGGGCTCGGTCCTGGGACCGGTGCTTTTCAATCTGTTCATAAATGACCTGGAGACAGGGATAAACAGTGAGGTGGCCAAGTTTGCAGATGACACAAAACTTTTCCATGTGGTAAAAACCAGAGAAGATTGTGAAGAGCTCCAGAAGGATCTCTCCAAACTGGGGGAGTGGGCTGAGAAATGGCAAATGTGTTTTAATGTAACCAAATGTAAAGTAATGCATATTGGGGCAAAAAATCCAAACTTCATCTATCAACTCATGGGCTCTGAGTTATCCGTGACGGATCAGGAAAGAGATCTTGGTGTGTTGGTGGACAGCTCCATGAAGGTGTCTCCCCAATGTGTGGCAGCAGTGAAGAAGGCCAATTCCATGCTAGGGATTATCAAAAAGGGGATTGAAAATAAAACAGCCAACATTATAATGCCGTTATATAAAACAATAGTAAGGCCCCACCTGGAGTATTGTGTACAATTCTGGTCACCACATCTCAAGAAAGACATAGTGGAACTGGAAAAGGTGCAGAAGAGAGCGACTAAAATGATTACTGGGCTGCGGCACCTCCCTTATGAAGAAAGGCTAAAACAATTGGGCCTCTTTAGTCTGGAAAAAAGGCGCTTGAGGGGGGATATGATTGAGACATACAAAATAATGCAGGGTATGAGTAAAGTGGATAGAGGGAAGCTCTTCTCCCTCTCTCAAAATACCAGAACTAGGGGACATACACTCAAATTGAGTGCTGGGAGAGTAAGAACTGACAAAAGAAAATATTTTTTCACCCAGCGTGTTGTAAGTCTATGGAACTCCCTGCCACAGGATGTGGTGATGGCATCTGGCCTGGATGCCTTCAAAAGGGGATTGGACAGATTCCTAGAGGAAAAGTCCATCACGGGTTACAAACCATGATGGAGATGTGTAATCTCTAGGCTTTAAACCAGGGGACTTCAAGGGCCAGATGCAGGGGAGTGGTATCAGGAGACAGATATCTAGTCTCATACGCTCCCAAACGCATCTGGTGGGGCCGCTGTGAGATACAGGAAGCTGGACTAGATGGGCCTTTGGCCTGATCCAGCATGGCTCTTCTTATGTTCTTATGTTCTTATTAAAATGGCAGGATAATGAAAAAAAAACCCTCCTGATATCCAAACACAATTCTAGATTTATACCATGAGGGTTCATGGGTATGCACGGGCTCATACCTTTGTATATTAAACTAATAAAAACACAACTATCTGAAAAACATCCATGGGCCACAGAATGCTGATGGGAATTCTTGAGATTGAGTGAGCAAGGAACTGGGCTATCTTTCTTTGAGTCCCAGGACTTAGATTTGAAAGCTTATCAGCAACAGAATATTAGAACATTAAGGAAAACAAAGGGTAGTCAAGAGAGCCTCTTGAACAAAGCATATATACTACAATACTCTGTAACAGGTTCCATTTCTTGTTGCAAAAAAGAGATAAAATAAAATACAACTGCAAATTCACTTATCTAAATATCAACATTATGTTGTTGGGCATCATAGAAGCAACATTTCACAGTTGCAGCTGTGCAGTATCAATGCTCAAACAGCTCAAAGCTGATGACTCTAACACATCCCTGTCCTTTCATCTGTCCTTTATCATGCATTTAGGCACAGAAGGTAGCATCTTTCACTGCCAAGTTGGAGGTAAATTACATCAGACAGAAGGAACAAAGAGAGCTTCATTAGTGAAACCAAGAAAACATCTCTGCCAATGTAAAGTGTCAGCAGAAAACATCAGGTTTAGTTTCAGTGACCTTATAAGTACACAGCAAGTAAAAAGAGAACATTAAAAGTTATTGCTGTCCTTTACTAAGAATCACCACTGCATTGTGAAAAAAGGTTGAGTGCCTTTGTCCTTGAAAAGCTACGTTTCACTGACAATCCTTTTTTCATTTCATGGAGGCTGTCATGTTTCTTTCATGTTTTGTGATGGGAATTGCAAAAAAAAATGAACATAAACCATCATTCTTAAGAAGAATAAATTTCTGTAACAGCTTCATATCCAAATACCTATATAGGTACCACAACTAGAAAATCAGCTGTGATTCTTCTGTTCTTGAGGGGGCAATTCTGGGTTTACCCCTTCTGGAAGTAATATGCTGTCAGCATCAGCCAAGGGGGCTCCAACTAGGCCTGTACTGGGAGGGGCTACTTTGTCTACATGCCCGATCAAGGGTGGCTCTGTGATCACCAACCATGCCATCCGGTTTGGCCGGCCTGACCTTTACCGGGCTGATGGGGTACACCTATCTGATTTGGACCTTGAGCTCTTTCTGTCCAACATCTACGGGGGACTCCGTGCTGAGCTGCTAGGCTGGGTGGGGGGAAAGGGGCATACTACATAGCCCCTCTTCCTTTGGCGGTAAGGGCAAGTGGCGAAATGCCCCTTAGGGTAATAGTAGGTAATACTACATTGTACAAGGGCAGCTCTTAAAATCCTGAGTTAGGTGCAGAAATAGATAGGACAGAATATAATGATTTATGACCCTTGACGTAAAGCCCGTCGAAGGGCTGACCACAACTTTTCATTGCAGGGGGCCACTACCTCACGTGTTAATGCTCTAATTACGTAATGGGTAAATACACGAGTGCCACTTGCCCTTTCAGGTCCCCCTTTTAGGGCTCAACAGTAGGAGAAATAGTCCAATAAAACATTAATAAAAATATGGCCCATTATTAATCCCAATCTCTATTTCCGGCTGGGTAGACAAAGCTCTTTGAGGTTCCAATGTGAAGAGGAATGTCCGTACATACAAAGCCTGGCTCATTCTCTTCCATGTTGGACATATTAAAATGCAGAATTCTTTTATTTCTAGGGAAAGGAACCTGGATGTGCCTACAAGTGGATGCTGAGAAACACCCAACAATAACAACATGATGGACAAGATTCCTACAAATGGATTGGAGTATGTGATCCTACCATTAATGTATAATGCTGCTCAGAGATAAATCCATCATGTAGTGTAGAGCCTCCTTCACAATACTATATCCGAATAATTTCCTTCTATTTGAAGATCTCATATGCCACAATAAGGATAAGTAAAATATTTTTATGAGAAGTGTTTTGTGTGCAGTAATTCAAACAACACATTGCCTTGAAGATTATGAGAAAAAGATACATGTCTGCTTAGTTAGCATTTTGAAATAAAAGTAAACATTTCACTCAAACATTGCATAATTCTTCCACAATTATTTAAAGTGTTTTGGCCAATCCTCCCTGCCTTCCTGAGCCATCTGTTTCAGTATCTCTGAAAAAGTGAGACGGACATTACACATGTTTTTCAGAGTCTTCAGACTGAATCCACCCATCCCTTTCTCTATTCCTGAATCCAGCAGAAGTGAGAACTTCGTTTGCTTTCCCCTGGCCCTCTGGACCAGCTTGGAGAGCCAAAGCAACTGGGAGGCCTAGACTAGAGAGTGACCCATTCAATGTAAAAAAAAACACTAGCTACAAAATTCACCAGCACCACCACCACCTCCAATTTAACATTCAAATGACTAGATATGTGACACCAATAGTATAAATGCCTAATGACAGAATGGGAAAAAAAGTATTTGATAGGACATATTTTAGGTCTGAATTAGCTGGCTAAACAAGAATATGGATGATGCCCTTACCTAGCAGCTAGGTCTCCTACCAGCCTTTCAACTGATGGGCACTCCTCACTTGCTTTCAAGACTACCATGAAGAGCTCATCTGTGATAGCAATGTCCCAGAAACAAATTTTCACTGAAAACTAAAATCAATTCATGATGAGCACAGGACTGTGTAAATGTATATTGAACACCAATAGGTAAAACATACAGCAATCCTGTCTATTTATCTGCCATACCCGTATGCTCATCTTCAAGTGTTTCCTTAGCTTAAAATCCTCTAGCAGAGCCCACTGCAATCCACTGCAATTTTATCTATAAAAGCAACTTCTTAAGCATCAGAGTTCTTCTACACCTGTCAGAAAAAATCAGTGGCATTCTCTGACTTTCTCTCTCCCTTCACTGAATAAACCGTGCAAAGGTCAAGAGCTGCTACTCAGTCAACAAGATATTGAGAAATTACAGTTGATGGTATAAGGTTGGCTGGTTAAGTTCAACTGTAATGGCTTTGCCTCCAGAATCCCCTTTAGTTTTGACCATTCAGTCATTCAATGATAGTGTTGTAAAAGAGTAGATCATGCAGAAGAGTAGAACATATACAGTCAGATCACTGTTGAAGTCAGTTTTGGAATGGGTATTGGAACTAGATATGTGTAAGACCAGGGGGGAAAAAAAACAGAAAAAATCGGGGCAAAAACAGGTTTTTTTTTCCTGTTTTTCCCCCCCCTGAAGCCTTTTGGGTCCCCCCCCCCAATTTTTTTTTGAAAAAATTGAAAAAAAGAGAGAAAATGACCATGGAATGTTTTATTTGAACATGATGAATAAAATATCTTAAGACGGGGTGTTGTAATATTTTGCCAAATCATTTCTAAAAAAATATATGCATAGTATCAGATTATTCTAATTTCTCTGCACTGATGTCAAGCAACTCCTAGGTTACAAACTGAACTCTCCAATGCAATAACATGATGCATTTTTTCCTTTAGCAAGTGCTGCAATTGTCACAAAGAAAATAAAAAGATTTCGCTTTTGTTTTTGCATGTGGGTGGGTATGTTTGGTTCCGTTCTGTCCTCTTCACTAGGCCTCAAAGCACTGTAAGAAAATACAGAGAAACAAAAAGAACCTGAAAGTATATACTTAATGTAATTAAATTAACTAACTTAATTTTAAAAGGCAAGAGTTTACATCTATCTGATTCCAGAAAATTGAATCATTTAGCTACATTAGTTTATAAAAAGTAAATTCTGTTTGTAATAATTGTTTGGATACACTATATTTTAATATGCTAGTTGTGATAATTTTATACCAAGTCAAATTGTGCATAGTCATACTTTATGTTCCTAAAGTTACAGAATGACCCACAAGCTGTAAAAAGGGGTTGGGGAGTGCTAATTTAGTATTTTTTCAATTTAAAAAAAAAACACAGAAAAAAATCTGTCTCTCCCCCCCCCCCGAGCTTCAAAATTTCCAGAAATTTTACATATCTAATTGGAGCTACAGATTCTTTGTTGTCACATCCTGTGCTTGCAAACACCTTTAGTCTTTTGCATTCCTTACACCTGATGTCCTTGGCTGGCATCAGGACTATGGCCTTCTTCCAGGCCAGCTGAGATAAATACATTTCGTTGGAGTAGCTCATCATTCGGGTCATGCACTTTTTTGACAAGGACAAAAATACAGCCTTAATGTTAATGCACATATAGTAGTCAGGGTTTTTTTTAGAAGAGAGAAAACAAAAACCACCAGTTTCCTACATCATTTACTATAAGTACACAGCTTGTTCGAATCAACGCACCAGGTCAGTACAAAGTGATTTGTCTTGTCTTTGTTTACAAATGACCCATGGCACAAAACATGTCTCTATCCTGCAGGAAGTTCAGATTTGCATAATATCAAGTCAAGTTATATTAAAATGCATTATAATGAAAGGGGGTAAGTGAGGAGAATGGAATGTTTGTAAAAATAGTTCTGATTGGCTGAAAAAAAACTTTGTAGGGTGAAGTCTGAGAAAGATGTCAGAGAGAAAGTGAACTGAGTAAATGAAAAGCCTAGGAATGGACAATACTTTTTGGAAACTGTTACTGTAACAAAATATTATTAAATTAATTCAGGATGAGTGGTGGGGACCTCAGTATCTGATAACTGGCCAAGTGGAGGGTGTTATAAGGGCCTGAGTGCAGCTGCAAATACAGACACTTATGGGCAACTAAAGGTTGTTGGCAGTGAGGAAGAGAGGAAATATCTGAAGAAGATTAAAGAAGACACGGATATTCCTCTTGAGATTTAAAGAGATCATAAATAGTCAAGTGGCAAGAGAAAGAGAGTTTTGACAGTGACACCAGAGAGGAAGTGGGGGGCAGCATCCAAGGCAATTTTAGAGAGTGTGGCTGGAGCCTCAAACAGCCAGCAGCCAGGTCTGCCCCTATCACTGGCCAGATGGAGGTGGCAACTCCAGCTGGAAAATGGTGGGAGATACCAAGAGTAATTGCAAGGTGATGGGAGAAAGAACTATTTATGCTTCACAACCCACACTGCACATCATAAACCAGTTTCTTATCCTCAGGGTGTGGTGGTGGAGGAGGCTGCCCTATAACTCCTCTGAAGAGTAAAATTCAACTATCAGACTATCTTCCTGCATCTGTGAAATGGAGGAGATGCTATTTTGTCCCTTGCCTGGCATAGTAAAATACCCTGTCCCGGCCCTAAGAGTAGGTACCCTTCTCATCACCCCCCTCCCCAGCTGAGTCTGGTTTTTTGAAAGCATAAATTTGGATTGCCCAAGCTGGATCAGAAGCAAAACCAAAAATTAGCTGTCCCTTTAATTCGTTGAGACTCAAGGATTCAAGAAGGACTGGAGATTATTTTTTTTTAAGGATAACAGATGAAGGTGCAATTTGGGGGAATATATGTAATTAACAGGTTAATATATTAAAGGGGAAAACACATTAAGAACCTGGATTGGAAATGAACTGGCTGCACTAGAACGGACTAGTGTTTTAAAATGCAAATTCCAACGTTATGCTCTGTTTCCTAGGCTAGTTATTTGTTTACAGTTTGGCTTTCAGTGTAATGCAGTAACAGCTATCATGGCAATGGTGTGCTTATTGTCTTTTGATAATCACCAACATTCCTTTTTAAGTACAGTAATACTGTACCTTGGTTTACAAGTACCTTGGTTAACAAGTGTTTTGCAAGATGGGAAAATATTTCTTCTAAATTTTGCCTTGATCAATGAGTAATGTCTTGCAATATGAGCACTGGATCAGGTCACATGATCAAGTGGCCCAATTGTGACTCTCTTCCTCCCTGCCTGCTGGATTGTGAAAGATTGTCTGGAACGTTCCATCTCAGGCAAGCCTCAACAGCAGGGGAAGATGACAGGAATGGAGGTTTCCCTTCCACCAGCCATGAATGTTTTCAAAGTAGAGTACAGTTTAGGGGTTCAGTAATACCTTGGTTTACGAGCATAATGCATTCCAGAAAGATGCTTCTAAACCAAAACAATCTTTAGTGGGTTCAGCTTTTGCCATGCACCTCCAGATCCTGCAGGGCGCCCAGCCGTGGAAAGGAGGCATTGGAGCAGGTGCCCGAAAGCTGAACCCACTAAAATGGGAAAAAGCAGTTTCAGCTTTAGGGCACCTGCTCTGATACCTCCTTTCCCCTGCTGGACCCCCGGAAGGAGCTGGAGGTGGGTGGCAAAAAGCCTTTTCCCCACTTTGGTGGTGGTGGGTTTTTGCCGTCCATGTCCAGCTCCTCCAGGGTGCCCAGTGCCACAGGGGAAAAGCTAGTGTTGGAGTGAGTGAGCACAGCTTGACAGCTGAAAAGCCAGTGCCCCAACCCGGTGAGGGGGCAAGCAGTGGGTCCTAGAGCAGCAGAGCTGCCACTTCAGTCCTGGGGCCACAGCACCCCAAAGCCGGCTGCCCAAACTAGCAGCCAGCTGCCAGTGGTTCTAATGCTTGTATATTAAGACACTGCTGGTTGATCAAGGCAAAAATATGAGATATTATTGCTCATTGATCAAAATAGTCATAAACCAAGTTACTTGTAAACTGAGGTACCACTGTATATTATTGCTGAAACAGAGAAGTTTCATATATGCATTTTCAGCTGGTGTCAAAACACAGATAATGAATGGGATAATGGTGGAACGATTCACCTATTTTTCTATATGTTTTCTATATAAAGTAAAAGAAGAATAGATGAGTCTTTGTGAATTAATGAATATTCTCATCTTGAAAGGAGAAAGTATGGTTCATACGTTCTAATAGATATGTGAACTCACCTTTGTGTATGAAAAGGCACAATCATATTAGCAGATGCATTTCTGTGTACAAAACTGAACCTCACGTCAAGAAAATAAACTCCAGATACTGAAGGTTTTCAAAGATAGTTCGGCAGAAAGCAAGCAAATCAACTATGTACCAGTAACGAGAGCAATAAATCATTTTCTGTGTCTCGTGGAGCTCTGAATCCATCACTCGAATCCAATGAAACTGAATCTAAATCAAATTTTGAAAGATTAAACATTTTTCTTTAAGCATCTCCCCAACACAATTGTCATGAGCAGAGTTTAGGCAAGTCTAAAAGGTAAGAAGCTTTGTTGAAAAGGAGATATGTTGACCAAACAAGTAGTATAAAAAGAAACTGCTTCCTAGCAGCACAATCTATAATAAAACAAATTAAAATTGTAATAAGGCAAGCAAAGGCCAAACAGCCCAAAAAACTTACAACTATCAGATTCCAACCATGAAAGCCTTTGAGAATACATCATGCAAAGAAATATTGCTCAAAAATAAATTAAGAAGCATGCTACTATGACACTGAAATCAATTTTACCAGTACTACTGTGATCTAATTCTCCAGCCCTACACTGGGTGATCTAAGAAGTTATAATGTGAACATGTGAATAGAACATTTTGCATTTTCATCTTTGTATTTTTATTTGACTTGTGTTTTTATATTTTATATGTTCTTTTTGTGGTTTTGCTTCATTTCTCCTTACAGCTGCATACTTTACATTGATCACCGCCCTGAGTTCCTTTGGGAAAACTGGGCAGTATATACAATAGACCCTAACCTTCCTAGAAAATCTGAGTTATTGCTCAAGAAGGAGTATCTTCCTGAAAATTTGTCACTTTCCACATGTCGATTATGTGGGATGTCATGGAGGGGGGGGGTCAACCCACTGTCCTGTAAGAATAAAGAGCTTATCAAGGTAAAAAAAGTTGAACAGGAACACATTCTCATTGCACCAGAAAACCACCTGGCAGTTGCAGGTTGCTGGATGGGGTATCTGAAAAGATGAATGATTTTGAGAGGCAAGCATCACCCAGGCTAGGGCTGCACTCAGTGCCGGCGTGTCCATTAAGGCGAACTAGGCAGTTGCCTAGGGTGCCAAAATGGAGAGAGGGTGCTGATCAGCCTGCTGCCCCCTGTCCCCTGCCGCTGGCCACCACCGTCTGTCCCCCCGCTGCCTGCTGCCCGCCGCCATCTGCCCCCCACCCCCCACGTCCATCGCCACCCACCCCCGTGCCCATCGCCATCCGCCCTACACCCGTTGCAGTTCCCCGCCATCCGCCGCCCCCTGCTGCCCCGCCCCTGCCACCGCCGCCGCCCCCTGCCCTGCCGCCCGCTGCCCATCCCACCCCCGCCCCTTGCCTAGGGCGCAAAAAAACCTAGCGCCGGCCCTGGCTGCACTGAGGTATATGGCAAGTAAATATGGGAAGATTTACATCTGTCCCATCTTTTGGCTAGGACTCAGTGACTCTGACTGAAAAGATCAGAAGAAGGGACAGAATTTCTCACCTTTTCACCTTCCCCACCCTGGCATTACAATTTTTACACACTAATATCCAATTTTCACATATCGATGCAAGTTTTACAATATTTCCTTGTGAATGTGTATGTGTACAAAAACCTCAATGAATAACAAGTATTAGGAAAGAACCACAGATTTCCAGTGATGGCCCTCAAGAAAGAACAAATTAAAAACAAAATGATTCATATAACTCCAAGCTTGCAAAACTCCAAATTATTGTTTACAGTCTGTATCCCTCCCAGATTAGAAACAAAGCATCATGCTTGGTGTCAAAGCATAAATTGTTGCAGTAGTATTGGATGGGAAGGAGCTAGGCAAGACAGAGCTGTCTCACTGCGCTTGTTCTGTCTCAGACGGGTTGAGAGATATGCACTGTGACTCATGGGAGGTGAAAGATGACATTTATATGTCTTTCACTCTCACTCTATTCAATCAACAGAGCAATCTATTCCAAATATGGTTGCCTCTGTAGAAGTCTTGGATGGACTATCAATTTCAGATGCATGATAGACAGACAAGGAGAAAAACAAAGGGGAAATAAATGCAACATTGGCAACTGTTCATTTGAGGTATAAAAATGCTTGTAACATGTCGATAAGTAAGAGGATATTTCTTCTTCATAAAAGTATGTATTCAGTCATAATGTTATTACACCACAAAGTCCCATTTTCTCCTATTGTTATTGCCCTCTAATCTGGAGTGAAACGTGAGTCTGGTTGCCATAAAAAGTGGGACATTTCTGCCCAGCCAAAAAAAAAAAAAAGTTTAAGTGAGACATGATGTTTATCTGCTTCAAAAATACATTTTAATATCTACCAGATTTATCAGAGGAACTGTATCAGATGCCAGCTATTGCTAGGTAAGTAAATAAACTCTCTGATTTAAAACCAGCCTTAACAGTTTAGACACAGTTTGCTGAAAGACAGGTTCTCATACAAGTTTTTTCATAACAACCCCTTTTTAAAAAGTGCCTAAGATCCATGTCCATAGGCTGTTTCCATACCTCACTAACTGTAGTAGCCCTGAACATGGATGTACAGACGTTTACTATCCCTCTGGTCATAGAGCCTGATTTCAGGAGAATGGGTACTGATTTATTTGTACATTAATACATAATTAAGTTATTAATACAGAAGTAGAACTTAATGTATTAATATATATTAGCAAATATATTAATGCTAACGTTTAAGCCTTAATTCATTATAACCTACCAGAACAATAGACTTTCTTGCCAATTACTACAATTCTATCTATATTAGTGATATCATTCCACTGAGATAAATAGTAAATGTAGAATTGGAGCCTCCCCCTTTAAAAAATATTTTAGTCAATATTTTTACACTTAAGAAATGGATGTTGTGTCTGTTCAGCTGTAAAATAATTTATATTGTGGCTGAAATCTTTTGTTATGCAGAAGAGTTAACATTTCATTGCTCCTAGTTAGCAATTAACAAGTCTCCACTGGGATTTGCAGCCGGGGAATTGTAAATTGCTTGCCAGGAGCAACTGGATTTTAAGCTCTTTGCCTTTCACATGCATAACAAAGCAAAAGAAATTCACCCTATATTTATATTATGAATGTATCTCTATCATTAGATTATTTTATGGCTGGCACTGATAGAATAGAATTGCATTCCTCTCGTCATAAAAACTGAATAAACTTAATTATGAATAAGCTGCCACATTCCCCAGATGTATGAACATTTAACGTAAAATTCTTACATGACTATAACTTATTGTTACAGAGTGGTTTACAAACATTGAAATGTTGTATTTAAAAATCTAACCAGACATACATTATTATTATTTTTTACAAATGTTGAAGCATAGCAGATGGAAAAGTACTCCCATCGTATCACTCTTGGTCAGGGAGGTTGGAGCTGAAGGAAAACGGACTCCAGCAGTTTCTGGAGGGCCACAGTTTCTGAAGCTCTCATATCTGACAGAAGATTATAGCCCTTTGAGCCTATCTAATGATTACTATTTAGCAGTGAAAATGATTTCACTGCTAAAACTTATATGAATCAAATACAGCACAAAGTACAATTCATAACCATAAAATAACTCTCAAAAGTCAATATAATTAAATGAGGTTATTTTTATTTAGATGTCATAAAGACATCTAAATAAAATAGATAAAAAATTACCACACATTCTTCTTCTCATTGCACTTAGCTAGTGTTCCTATGACTGCCTCTTTTTATCAGGCAAAAGAACAAAAATATGTTATTTTGGTGATATTTCTGAATATAAGATGATCAATGTACAGTTATTATAGAACTCCCAGTGAAAATTACAGGAAAGAAAATTGTGGAATTTCTTCTGATTAACAATGACAACATTTGTTAGTCTATCCATCTGATCTCCCTTCCGGGAGAGCAGTAGATGAGACATTTACTTACAGACACTCATTTTTGCAGATATGTAGCCTTAAAACCAACTAAAACTAGACGGATGCCAAATAACAAAAAAGAAGAAATCCCATTTGCTGCTGCAATGGATTTTGAAAGTTTCCTGTATATGCTGCGTTGAAGCAATATCTGACCTTACTGAGGCTATCTGAATAAAGCAGCAATGTAGAAAGCCTATGTTAAATAGTCATTACAGTAACCCCCGCCTATCGCGGGGGTTAGGGACCCACCTGACCCGCGATGCTTGAAAATCCGCGATATATGGCAGCAGATCAGGTGGGGCCTGGGGGCGGGGGGGGGGAAATCAGGTCCCCCTGATGCTGCCGCTGTGCGCCGGTCTGAGAAGTCTTGGGGCGGCGTGCGCCAGTGGCAGCAGGGGGATCTGACCTCCCGCCGCTGTCCTGGCGTCTCCATTGAAATGCATTGGCTCCATGCATTTCAATGGAGATAATTTTCCCAATTGGAATACATTGGCTCAGTGCATTCCATTGGGGAAAATTTCTCCATTAAAATGCATTGGCTCAATGCATTTCAATGGAGATTGCGGGGTGGCGCCCAAGTGCTCCTCTGTGAAGCCTCAGGGCCGGGGGGCAGCACAGGGCAATTGTATCACCTCCCGCCACTCTCCGCATGGCCCCGAGGCTTCTCAGAGGGGCCTGGGGGGCAGCACAGGGTGATGCGATCTCTCCCCACCCCCCGCGCAGCTCCAAGGCTTCTCATAGGGGCCTGGGGGCGGCGTGGGGTGATGCGATCACTCCCCACCCCCCGCATGGCTCTGAGGCTTATCAGAGGGGTGGGGGGCAGTGCAGGGCAATGCAATCGCTCCCCACTGCCCCCCCCCGCACGGCTTCGAGGCTTCTCGGAGGAGCCCTGGGGGTGGCGTGGGGCAATGCGATCGCTCCCCATCACCCCCCCACACACACACACAGCTCCAAGGCTTCTCAGAGGAGCCCTGGGGGCAGCGCGGGGCGATGCAATCGCTCCCTGCTGCCCCCCGCACGGCCTCATGCACAGGTACTGCGATCCCGCGATATAGTAGGAACGCAGTACCTGAACCGCAAAATGGTGGGGGGTGACTGTAATATTCTATTCTATAAACTTGCAAAGCAATCTGGATGTGTTAATGAGAAAAAGCCACATTCAAGTGCAAGAAACATTAAGTGGAGCTTAAGTAGAAGGCCCTGCCTTCTACAGAGATGCCAACCTTTAAGATGCAATGATTTAAAAAGCTGGTGCTAAAAATGCTGTTTGCAGCTTGTCAACTTTCAAATTATAGCTTGAAATCAAAGAGCTTGGGAAGTGATTTGGCTTTAAAAACCCACAAGACAGATGGAATATGACAGTTCACTTTTAGACAGAATTTTTTTTTTGGATAACAGCTGTACTGTAGCCAAACATTGTCAATACTATAATTTATATTGTGTGCTAGAACAAAGAATGACAGACTAGAAATTCTTTTATAATCTTAGAGGTTAATGGATTGCCATTTAAAGGCCATTTATATTTCTTACTAGCCAAAGGAGCTGGCTTTGCTGAGGCTACACATTCACAAGTACTGCTCTTTCTTCAATGCCCCCTCTCTTCTTTGTGAACTCCTTTCTTTTGCTCTGATCTCCCTCTCTTTCTCTCCTGATCTTGATAATTGTTCAGCTTATCTGATGAGTATAAGCAGTATAGCCACAGGGCATCTCAAATGCATCCTCTTAGTTTGGCAAAAAAATTGTCAAGCTGTTTTAGGGGGTAGGTGGCCTCTCTCAGAGGCCGCAAGGAGAGAGCTTGCCTGGCTCCTTACATTAAAACAATAGAACAACTACATCTCTTAAGCGTCTTTGTCTTTTTAACTTTTTCTTTTCATTTTGCCTTTTTCATTTTGTTGCATAGTGTAACAATTCCTCAGGTACTTTGGATGACAAGTCCCATCATCTCCCCCATTGGTCACACTGGCTGAGCATTTTGGAACGGAGGTTCAGAACAACTGCCTGGCAAAAATTACCCCAGAGTTTTCTTAAACCATTATGGTAGTTGCCTAATTGTGTAGTTTTTTTTTGTTAATCTATTTATATGTGTATAATATATGGTCCCCACCATGAAATGGGACAGATGCTAAGAGGAGAAAGGAGAGAGAGAGAGAGAGAGAGAGAGAGAGAGAGAGAGAGAGCTTTCCTAGGTTACGAGGAGTCATTTCGATGTCTCGCAACTAACAGAAGGGCTTCCTGGTATTTCTGGAAATTTCCCCCCTTTCTGTTTGCAAGCACTTTAACTCAAAGGGACCATTTGGACTTGAAGAAGTGGGATTTATCCAAGAAAGCTCACATGTATATATTTATATTTTTTATTAGTAGCCTATAAATTATTCCATATTCCTGCGTTTTGTATATTGAGGTTTCAGGTGGAGGACTGTTGCTGTCAATGCCTGTCAATATCTTCAGGCAGCTCTTTCTTCCTAAAGTCAGCCCAGCCTAATTGTTAAATGTCTGAATTACCGTCCCTAGTTTTTCATGAATCTACTACACATGGCTACACAGACTCTGTGTTTATAACCACTTATAACTTTGGGCCTTTTTACACGACCCCTAAGATCCGCTGGTCCCTTAAATTCGGACCAGAGATCTTGAGGGTTTGTCGCTCTCTCTGCGTTCCACCCCCTCCGCACTTCCTTGTTCTGTCTGCGTGAGGGGAGGGAGAAAAAAAGGGAGAAAAGAATGCACTCTTACCTCCGAGTGCCGGTGGAAGTTGCTCTGACCCCCCGTCACTTCCTGGTTCCTCTTAAAGGGGTGGGAGGAAAAAAAAAAAAAAGAAGCGAGGAGAGCCCAGCACTCTCCGCATCAAAAATTTTCGCTCTCCCAGAGCAGGTACTTGAAAGGTGTGCTGGGTGGCGCTTAGGTGGGCGGGGTCGCACTTAATTTTCTGTTAGCTCTGGAGCTGGTGGGGAAACATTTTTAAGCTCCGGAGCTGGGAGCCATTTGCAGCGGAGCTTAGGGGTTGTGTATAAACGCCCTTTGTGTTGCTATCTCTCCTCGTGTGATTGCACTTGTATTATGTTATCAATTGTTAGTTTTAATGTTGCCCTCAATTCCCTGTTCTCAAAATGAATGTCTTAATTGTAATGGACTGCACAATGTCTCTCCATACTGTAAGCCACCTTGGGTCCTTTTCCAAGGAGAAAGGTGGGGTAAAAATACTCTAAAATAAATAAATAAATAAATAAATAAATAAATAAATAAATAAATAAATAAATGAAAGATAACCTCACGGGGATCTCTAAAACAGGTGGGGAAGTTATTTTAATGTATGGAACATAGCCTACATCCAAAGTTAGACCATCACAAATACACACCCCAAAATTGGAGAAAACCTATATTAGGTGTTCAAGATAGCTTATGAGGGCTCCAAACTTGTTTTCATGTGCAGTGCATAGCTGGTATTTCAACTGGGACCAGAACAAATCTACATTTAAAAGTATGTGGAAACACATCTAGCTGGTTTTTGTGTGTGTGATGCATTAAAAAGCAAAGAGATAAACTTATTTTTATATCTATAGATCAGTGTCTGGAAAAACGAAGACCCTGGTGTTAGTCATGCACCATAATTAAAAAGTGAAATTAATAAGTTTTTCAAACTTGTATTTATGAGAAGAGTGCTGCATCATTTGCATAAAACATTATTGTATCTCCATGCTTTGGTTTATGAAATAATGCAACCTAAAATAGATAGCAAAATCAGTTATACAAAGAATAAATTAAAGAGGAGCTAAAATGCATCTTTGTCTAACTCCCATGGATAACAAAACTGAATGTAAATAATGGCCTCCTATGCCACATCAAATCCACACCATTTTTTTTACAGAGATGTATTATAAGGTGGAACAAGCCATGATCACTCGATGTAACCTCTAACAAGTAGAGATGGGCATGAAACGGCAAAATGGTGTTCGTTTTCATTATTCGGCCCCTGGGTCCCCGCTTTGTTCCGTTACCGTTATTCGGGACCATGGGGCCCGCTTTGTTTCTGTTGTTTCGATTTTTGGCAGGGCCGTGGGGAGCCCTCCCGGGGCCAGGTGCCTCCGGAGCCAACGGCAAGCCTCCTGGGAGAGCCGTCCTGCAGCTACGGGAAGCACTTCCAGGGCCCGGTGCCACCGGAGCCAGCGGCATTTGGGCCGTGAGAGCATTCCTGCAGCTCCAGGGAGCCCTCCCGGGGCCAGGCGCCGCTGGAGCGCCATGGAGATCACTGGAGAGGGGAGAGCGAGGAGGCCGGATATCAGCCACCTCTTGCCGCCCTCCGCCTTTCCCGCTCAGGATGACATTACCGGGTGCCCTGTCATCCGGCACGGGGAAGATCCCTTTGAGACGGGGTTCCAAAAGGATCTTCCCCGCTCTGGATGACAGGGCGCCCGGCACTGTCATCCAGAAGGGAGAAGCTGAGACACCCGTTTGCCCCTCTGCACGCAGAGGGGTGAAGGGGGGGACTCAGCTTCCCCATGCCAAGTCCCCCAGGTGGAGAAGATCCTTTTGAGACCCCCCCTTTGCCCCTCTGCGTGCAGAGGGGTGAAGGGGGGACTCGGCTTCACGGCGTGGGTCATGACAGCACCAGGCACCCTGTCATCCGGCATGGGGAAGATCCTTTTGAGACCCCCGTTCAGCCCTCTGCATGCACAGGGGTGGAACGGGGGTCTCGCCTTTCCCGTGCCGGTCATGACAGCGCCCGGTGCTGTCATGACAGGTGCAGGGAAGATCTCTCTGGGACACCCGTTCAGCCCCTCTGCATGCAGGGGGACGGAACAGGGGTTTCACCTTCCCCGCGCCGGTCATAACAGCGCCCGGTGCTGTCATCCGGCAGGGGGAAAGCAGAGGGCGGTCGGGAGGGGGCTCCGATCCGGCCTCCGCACGCACAGGTGGGATCACAGCCCCATCTCCAGCGATCTCTGCTCCGGTGCATGAAAGCCCGCCAGGCTGTCATGCACCGTGACGGAGGGCAGTGAGAGGGGGCTGCGTTCTGGACTCCGCATGCGGAAGCCAGATCCCAGGCCCTTCTCCACTCTGCCCCAGTGCATGACAGCCCGGTGGGCTGTCATGAACCTGGCGGAGGGCGGTGAGAGGGGCTCCCTTGTCGCTCACCTCTGCCTCTGGACATCCAATGGGAACCCTCCTTCGGTCGCAATGCTCTGGGCAGTGGGGCTGAGCAGCCCTGGCGGGGCGATGATCCCGGGCTTGGCGGGGGCCATGGCCAAGGTGGGGACGGTGGTGGCAGCCACGGGAACCGGGCACAGGGGGCTGCCCAAGAGCAGCTGGGGGAGCAAGGCGGTGACTTCTCCACTCCATTTTTTAATTTTTTTTTCACTGCCGTGCCGACCATGCGGTGGTAGGCTCCCCCCCCTTCCTGGTCGCCGTCCCTGAAGGACTTCCGGTTCTGGACCAGCACCAGGTAGGAGACATCTCCGCCCGCCCCCCATTAATGAACCAAACCGAACCGAACCAATTTTTTGGGTTCAGTTCATGCTAAATTTGCCCCTAGGGTAGTTATTCGTTCCGTTACATAACAGAACGAATAACGGATAACGGAACAAAAAAAAAAGTCATTTTGTGCCCATGTCTACTAACAAGGGCTATGACCCATGCATTATATCTGAAACCAATTAAAGATCTACAGTGGCTATAAAATCTGAAAAGCCTCCTATTATTAGAAGTGGAATATTTTCAGAAAAATGTGATAAAATACAACAATACAAAATATCATAAACCTCACTTGATCCTTAGCTATGGTATTTCTAAACTTTACTTGCTGCTTAGCAAAGATATTTTCTGACTCAAGCCCCCATATATATCAAAACAATAGCTGTGTATTATTTTCTAGTAGCTAACAGGAGACATATTGATTTTTGTTAGAAGGGTCACATTTGCACTCCTTGAAATTAATTTTATGAAGTGTGGTAATTAATTGCCTTATGCTAAGTCAGAATATTAATATACATACAATGCACGAGTGAAGGCCATCAAACAACATTGGGCTTGAGCATTCAAGGGGGATAAAATCAGGACCAGATACTTTATTAGAACACTGGCAGAATCAAAGTCCTGACTTTCTAAACAGCCCCTGGAGAGTGCTCTGGAAACTCTGGAACAAGCTCTGTTTCTTGATTAAAATAACATACAGTTTGGCAGTGTTAAAGCTGTATAGTCTCCACACAACTGAGTGAATAGAATAAACAGGAATTCCAAAGGAGCTTTTTAGCTCACTTAAGAACATAGAAATATCAATGGGAGAACTAATAATCAAGTAAATAAACTGTATCCCTTCTTGTACTTTTTTTTAAGGTTGGAACATTTTTTCCTTTTTTTTAAAAAAAAACTGGAACTTGCATGTTTGGTTGCCCCTGTCACCCTTAAAAGAAATATTCAAGGCACTCTGTCATGCAGTCACTATAACATCAAGAACTGTTGGTTGCATAATGTGCACAATCTGATACAGAAGGCTAGTACTCTTATCCAATCACAACTAAGGATGGGCAGGAAATGAAAAACGAAATGCTGTTTTGTCATTCCGTTACATAATGAAACAAAACCAAACCAAACAAAACAAAACGAAGAAGCAGCATTTTGTTATAGACAAACGCCACAATTATTTTTCCATTGAAATGAACCATTTCATTCTATCATTTTCGGGCTCCTGCCGAGCTATCAATGGCTGAAGCCCTTTAAACCTGGCCCAGTCAATACCAGGGGGACCCTCTGGTGTGGACTGGGCCAGGTTTAAAAGGATCCAGCCACTGACAGCTCAGCAGAAGCCCTCTGAAAATGTTCGGGAGGGCAGCACGATTGCCGGAACTGGCCTCCCGACCATTTTCTGAGGGTTCTTGCTGAGCTGTCCATGTCTGGACCCCTTTAAACCTGGCCCAGTCGACACCAGAGATTTTCCCTGGTGTCGACTGGGCTCATTTTAAAGGGGTCCAGCCGATAACAGCTCAGCAGGAGCCCTTTAAAATGGCTCCTGGATTCCCGGGCACCAAATCTGGTGCCTCTACGACCCAGGGGAGCCATTTTGTTTTGTTTCGTTTCATTTTATATAATTTTTTTTAAAAATCATTAGAAACAAAACAAAACAAAATGGGGAGAGCACAAAATGAAATGAAACAAAATATTATGTTTCTGCTTCATGCCCATCCCTTTTCACAACTGTTCAGAAATCCATGGGAACTAAGGCCGGGGTTAACTGTGTAAGCAAAAGCCACTGAAGGTATTTTCTAGATTGGTATATGTGCCCACTAGTGATAAGATTTAAAGAAATATTTACAAGCAAATCCTTAACTATAAGGACATGTTTAGATAAACATATTTCTGTGGGCTCTGCTTCATCTTTTCCCTTGTTTACATCAAAACTTGATTTAATCCAAGTTGCATCCAGATTAACACAAATGGCACTGCATTGACTTGAACGGTAACATTTGACCAAAGCTGCAGCACAGCATTTCTAACATGGGAAACCAGTAAGTATGGACAAAAAAGAGTTTTCATCTGAATGTGTCCCATTGCAAAGAGTATGCCTCTTCTATTTTTTCACCATGCTTTTTCTAAAATATCACCTTAAATTTGGCAGCTGAGGCGTAAGCACAGAGACACATCACATATATTTACCACAGAGTGCCTTTCTCTGCACTATAGATGTCACTGCTATTCTTACGTAGTAGGAAATAGCATAAAACCAGATACATTAGCTAATTTCGCTTCCTATTTCTTTGAATGAAGAGCATCTCTATTTTTGTCTTCATCCTTTTAGGGATGAAAAAAAATCAAGATGCTGCAAGTTTTCTGTTATTTATTTATTTATTTATTTATTTATTTATTTATTTATTTATTTATTTATTTATTTATTTATTACTCTTATACCCCGCCCATCTTCCCAAAGGGAACTCTGGGTGGCTTACAATAAAATAGAAATGAAAAAAACAGATAAACAAGTTAAAACAAAAATGGGCAGGGAGCAAGATGGCGGGCCAAAAAACAACAAAACAACAACAACCCCCCCCCCAAAAAAAAAACTAACTAAAAAAGGTTGCCAAATGCCTCCCTGAAGAGGTAAGTCTTCAGGGCTTTTTTAAAGGCAGGCAGGGAATCAATCAGGTGCAGCTCACTGGGTAGATGGTTCCAGAGCGAAGGCCCCACCAAAGAGAAGGTGCGGTCACGTGTACGCGCTTTCCGCGCCTCTCTGGGTGTGGCCACCCTTAGTGAGTGCGCCTGTGCCAATCTCGAGGGTCTGGTCCCAGTTGACCTTTGAGAGATACGCTCCGCCAGATACTCTGGTCCCAGGCCGTGGAGGGGTTTGAAAGTCAAAACCAGGACCTTGAACCTAATCCGGGGGACAACGGGAAGCCAGTGCAAGCGAGCCAGAACTGGGCTGATGTGCTCGAATCTCCGAGCACCCACCACCAGCCTGGCCGCCGCATTCTGCACCTGCTGTAACCTCCGGACCAGGGTCAAGGGCAACCCCACGTAGAGGGCATTGCAGTAGTCGATCCTCGATATCACCAGAGCCTGCACTACTGTCCTCAGGGAGGACTCATTGAGGTACTGGCGGATCTGGGCGATCCTGCGGAGATGGATAAAAGTGGCCCTGGAAGCAGCCATCACCTGGGCTTCCAGGGAGAGGGCTGAGTCCAGGACCACGCCCAGATTCCTGGCCCTGTCCGTAGGCTGGAGGGAAACACACCCCAGCTTAGGGAGGGGGGGCATTGTACCCAAACAAGGGCGCCCCGAAGACCAGAACCTCCATCTTCTCCGGATTGAGCTTGAGCTGGTTATCTCTGGTCCATTCCAGAACTGCCTCCAGGCACAGATCGAGGGAGCGTACTGCCTCCACTGCAGACGACAAAAAGGAGATATAGAGCTGCGTGTCATCAGCGTACTGATGACAGCAAACTCCAAATCTCCTGATGACCTCCGCCAGGGGCCTCATGTAAACGTTGAACAGCATGGGTAAGATTGCCAACCCCTGGGGCACCCCACAAGGCAGAGTCCAAGGAGCCGACAAGTCATCACCCAGCTGAACCCACTGAGTCCGGCCGCCAAGGAAGGAACGGAGCCAGGGCAAGGCCTGACCGCCAATTCCCACTTCTGCCATCCGGACCAGCAGGTTACCGTGGTCGACGGTATCAAAGGCAGCTGACAGATCAAGGAGAACTAACAGGGAGGAGCACCCCCTGTCAGCCTCCCTGAGGAGGTCATCCTGCAGAGCGACCAGGGCAGTCTCGGTCCTGCGAAGAGGTCTGAAACCAGACTGGAAGGGATCCAGGATATGATTTACCTCCAGATATGACTGAAGCCTGACAGCAGCCACTCTCTCGACAACCTTGCCCAGGAAGGGAACAATGGCAATCGGACGATAGCTGGAAAGATCGTCCGACGCCATGCCAGGTTTTTTCAGAGTGGGTTTCACTACGGTCTCCTTTAAACGGGCAGGGAAACATCCCTCCCTGAAAGAGGCCGTGGCAATAGCAGAAACCCACTCGGGCATGTTCCCTTCGGCAGATTTAATTTAGCCAGGCCGGGCAAGGGTCAAGGGTGGCCACCGGCGGGCAACAAGCCATAGCTCTGGAGGCCTCCGCCGGAGACACTGGCCCAAACTCATCCAGGAGGGGGGAACAGAGGTGTGAGGCCGCAGGGATCTCAGGGGGTGGACTAGGGCAACTGGAGGGCAAGTCAGAACAGATGGCCTCAATTTTGGATCTAAAGTGGGCTGCAAATTGCTCACTAGTGAAATCACTAGGAGGAGGCCTCAGCTGACTGGGATTGGAGACATCTCGAACCACCCGGAACAACTCCGACTTGCAGTTCTAGGCCTCGCCAATTCTCAGGGAGACATAAGATGTTCTAGCATCCCTGATTGCGCGAAGATAGCGGCCAGTCAGTTGCTTAAGAGCAGCCCTATTCTCTTCTGTCCGGTTTGCCATCCAAATGACCTCTAGTCTCCTGCGTTCTCGTTTCATCGACCACAGCTCAACCGTATACCACGGAGAGGAGCGATCTCCACAGCGCAGGAGGCGCTTGGGGGCGATCCGGTCCACCACCCCGGTTGTCCCCTCATACCACCTATCCACCAGGGCATCGACCGGATCGTCTACCAGGCCGCCAGAAAGCTCCCTGAAGGCTTTCATGAACCTAGCCGGGTCCAGAAGCCTATGGGGGCGGGCCCAGATATAGGGCCGACGCTCCCTGCAGGGCGGGGGGGGCGATCGAGAGGGAGAATTTTAGCAGGTGATGGTTCGACAATGACACGGGCAGGGGCAATATACCCCTGACCCTCAGACAAGAATCTGATGACATGGAGGAAAACACCAGGTCTAGGGTATGGCCAGCTCTATGAGTGGGGCACACAACATGCTGAGATAAATTCATGGAAGTCAGCCTTAAACTAAAAAGAAATACAGCCTTAAACTAAAAAGAAAAGCAAGAAAAATCATCCCATTAACTACACATACATACAACTGATGTGATGACAAATTGTTACTCAGTGACAAATGTGTTGATATTTCTTAAATATATCAACACATAACAGCTCAGCCAATCATGCTGGCAATATTTTCATTGTTACCAATTTTGAAATAAAATAAATATCACTGCTTTAACATCCTTGTAAACTAAAACACTCTTCACTCTTATATCAAAGCAAATTTCCCCATAAGAAATAAGGGAAAGTCAGATGATTCATTCTGGAGTCCCATGGACCACATACTGTACATGCAAAATGCCAAAACCCACAAAAGAATTTGGCTAGAAGTCCACATCCACACCATGTTGTAGGGACCTGGCTATGGAATCTGCTCTGCTTGGGACTAACAACTGGATTTTACTGCATTTTTAATGTGACAATAATAAATGCAATTTGTAGCCATATACACATTTGACTAGCTGCCACATGAATATAAATGGTTTGAAAAATAAGAAAGGTTGTTGAGAACAAATTAAAGAAAACTATAAAGAAAAATAAAACAAACCCCTATCCTGCACTCCCCTTTGAAAACGTTCCTGGCTGGTCCAAGGGAGACCTCCCTTCCTCTGTTTGGAGGCCTGCCAGAGAGGGAACATTCTGGACAATCACGCACAATCCAGTGGTTGGGGAGGGGGAGATAACATTGGCTCACTTGTCATCATGTGACATGCTCCAGTTACTTGTACTGTAAGACACTGCTTTTTGATCAAGGCAAAATTTAGAAGAAATGTTTGCTTGCCTTGCAAAATGCTCTTAAACCAAATTACTCTTAAACCAATGTATTACTGCAGGGGTGCCCAAACTTTTTGTAAGGAGGGCCTAATTTGGTGGCTGAGAATGTGTCAGGAGCTGGTTGCTCCCCGACCGTACCCCCCACTGCAAGCCACACCCACTGACCCATAAGCCCCACCCACTGACCCCTTGCAAGCCCACCTGCAGGAAGGAAGACGGGGACCAAGGGAGGGAGGGAGGGAGGTGGAAACCAAGAGAGGAAGGAAGAAAGGTGGGGAACAAGGAAGGGAGGGAGGGAGGGAGGTGGGGAACAAGGGAGGGAGGGAGGAAAGAAGGAAGGTGGGGACCAAAGGAAGCACAGGGAGCCGTGGCCACAGGTTGCCCCTTGGAAGAGGTGATCTGTGTGACCTTGCACCCCTCCAGCTCCCCAGCGGTGGTGACAGCTTGCCCGCCAGCCCATCCCAAAGCTTCTTGGCGATGGCAGAGGCCCGATGGCCTGTCCACCCGCACACATTCCCCTGCGGTGCCGATGGCAGCAGACCGCCCGTCCGCCCAGCCACCCAAGCTTCCCAGTGGTGTCAGTGTTGGCAGAAGATTTTTTAAAAAACAAATGGGGTGAAGGAGTGGGAGGGAGGGGCGGGCCAGCCAGCCGCGGAGCCTTGGGTACAGGAAACAGAGTTATTGAGCTCCAAGAGGGCTGTGGGGGAACTTAAAGTTAGGAGGCCTGCCAGAGGCTGCTGCAGCATGATGGGACAGAGGGAATCTGACTGAGAACCTGGGAGCAAGAGGCTGCTGCAGCATGATAGGACAGAGGGAATATCACTGAGAAAATAGGAGGAAATCTTACCTTCTCTAGCAGCTACAACCACAAAATCCATCAGGGAGAGAGGGCAACCAGGCTGTTAATTCCCTCCCCCCTCTTTCCACAGGTAATTACTGGTGCCATAAAGTTGGGAGGCCAGCCAGAGGCTGTGTGACTGGTGCGTGCCTCGTGTGTGCACTTTGCACCGCACTTAGCGCCGCAGATATTGCTCAAAAACCAGAGTAAAACAACATGCAAGGCAATGTAGAAAACCCTATTGTTACTGCTTTGGGTAATGGAAGACATGGCTATCATAATGTTCCTCAGCACTACAGAAGAAGGAAGGACTACAGGGTATTGATAACTCCCAAGGTACATACAAATTTGAATTGCTCTGAAAGACGTACTGAAAACTTTGCTATTAAATGCAAGAGTGGTGAATGGGAAATCAACAATCATTCAGGACCTGATCCTGCAAGAACAAGCAGATCTCACTTGTATCATAGAGACTTAGCTGGATGAGGCTAGGGGTGTGAACCCCATTTAGCTCTGTCCTCCAGGTTTCTCTGTTGGACAAGAAGCTAGACTAGGGGGACAGGGTGGTGGAGTGGCAATAGTCTACTGCAACTCCATTTCTCTTGCTAGATATGTTCCCCAATTTCCTGGTTTTGAATGTATGTACTTAAAAGAAGGAGCCAGAGACAAAATAGGAATTCTCTTGGTGTATTGCCCTCCCCGTGACAGAACAAATTATCTACCTCAGCTTACTGAGTTGATAACAGGGCTGATGTTGGAGTCCCCTCAGCTCATCGTTCTGGGGGACATTAACATTTATGCTGAGGCAGCTCATGACCTCCATGGCAACAATGGGTCTGGCCCAAATGGTATCTACCTCAACCCATCCTGCAGGCCACACCTTAGACCTGGTCTTCTGCCCTGACATGGACAGTGGGGACATTGAGGTAAAGAAACTTTCTGTAGTCCCATTGTCCTGGGCAGAATACTTTATAGTGTGATTGAGACTCACTGTAACTCACAGCCTGGCCAGGGGTGGGGGTGGGGAGTCAGACAAAAGCAATATGGCTTGTAGAAACAGTGCTTTTTTGGCAGCTCCCCCAGATTATGGAATGCCCTCCCAAGTGAGACCCGCCTAGTTCCAACGATGATGACATTCCGGCACCAGGTAAAAACATTCCTCTTCCATAAGTTTTTTTAACTGATTATTGTGGGTACTGATGGCGATTTTAGTGGAGTATTTTAATGTATTGTATTTATTGTATTTAAATGTTTTATTGTTTTAATTTTATTGCAATTTTGATGTTTTAATTGTCTGAATTGTTTATAATGATTGTGAGCCGCCCAGAGATCTTTGGGTAGTGGGCAGCATACAAGCTAAATAAATAAATAAATAAATAAATAAATAAATAAATAAATAAATAAATGAAATGTCCCAGAAGATTGATGAATCCAGATGATTTTTTAAACCGCCCTTGGGGAGTTTCCTACATCTCCGATGGATGATTCTATTGAATTCATGGTTGAACTCTGGAATGGGGAAATGAGGAAAACCATTGACCAGATAGTTCCTAAATGTCTCCTACCTCAAAATAGACCCAAATTGGCTGCTTGGTTTACTGGGAAGTTGGCAAAACTGAAACGGGTGGCCTGTAGAGCTGAAAGACAACTGGTGGAAAAATCAGATTGAAACAGACAAAGAAACAGTGAAAGGCCTTTGGAAGGCTTACTCCAAGGCAATTCAGGCAGCAAATAAATAATTTTTCTCTACTACCATTTATCTGGCACAAAATCGTCCAGGGCAGCTTTTCAGAAGAGTCAAAAGTCTGCTACACACTGACCCATGGGCAGATAACATAGACCACTCTGTATCTCGCTGCGAATAATTTGCACAAGACTTTGCAGGAAAAATTGAAGAGATCTGGGCTACCTAGGATGCTGCTATTGATCCAGAGCCTGTCAATAAAACACCACACCCTCCTTGTCCTATATTAATGGATGACTTTCAGCTCCTACAGCCAAGTGATGTAGTGAGGACCCTTGGGGAGGTGAGGGCCACCACATGTGTTTTGGATCCTTACCCCTCATGGATCATAAAAGCTGCCAGAAAAGGTACGGCAGACTGGTTAGGAAGAGTAGTGAATGCATCCTTACAACAGGGCAGGATTCCGGCATGCTTAAAGGAGGCAATAATAAACACACTGTTAAAAAAGCCCTCCTTAGACCCAATGATACTGAACAATTACTGACTAGTTTTGAATATCCCATTCTTGGGCAAAGTCCTAGAGCGGGTTGTGGGCCTCGCAGCTCCAGAGGTTACTGGATGAGATAAACTACCTGGATCCATTTCAGTCTGGCTTCAGGCCTGGCTATGGGACTGGTTGCATTACATCCTCGTAGTTTGTGGAGCGGTGGGATGACTTTTTTCATCAAGATTTGGAGCCATTCTGGACATTGTTTTGGAGCAGTTTTTGGACTTTTAGAACTTGGAAAGGTAGGGAGTTGAGGTTTCCTTGTTTTCTTTTGTGTTTTTGCATTGTTTTTCATTGCACTTTTGGTGGGAAAGACCTGGGGGTTTTCTTGGATCTTGTTTTTGATCATCTCTTCATTGTATTTCATTGCACTTTTGGCGGGAACCTTTTTTTTTAGCTTGCTTTTGATAATCTCTGCATTGATGGGATAAGGGAGGCGCCTGGAAGAAAAACACTCTCACAGCTGTCCGGAACAGTGGGGAGAAGAACTCCCCTCCTCTCCGCCTGTTACCTTTTATTGTCTCTTTGGTTACAGGTTACAAATGCCGGAATAACAAGGAAATGGTTAACTTGCTGACTCTTAGAGGTCAGGAATGCTTACAGATCCGGAATGCTGAGGGCTCAGGAATTTGCCAGCATGGCAGGTTATCAGGTGCCGGTTTTAGAGGCCTGCTGTGGCAGGGCTCCTGACTCAGGCTTGTTGCTTGACATTCCCAGTGCCATCTTTGACCTAGTTTTACTTGGCGTATTCCCACACTGCATTGTTTTTCATTGGACTTTTGGTGGGAACAGGCTGGGGTTTTTCTTGAAGCTTGTGTTTGATCATCACTACTTTGTTTTTCATTCCCCTTTTGGTGGGAACAGGCAGTGGACTGTGTTGCTGCTTGCTTTTGTCCATGTTTGCATTGCACTGTGTGGTGGGTGGGTGTTACAGGGTGTGTGTGTTGGCTGTGCATGCCTTTAAAGTGCACTTTATAAAGAGGTCTGGAAAAAAGCACCTTTAAAGTGCACTTTATAAAGAGGTCTGGGGAAAAAGCAGCTTTATTGTCCTTTTTTTCTAACTTCCAGAATGGACTGAACAGTTTCCCTTTCATTCCTATGGGAAACCACGTTTCATAAGACATTTTTTTCATAAAATGAATTGACCCATAAAACAAATTAAGTTTGTCTTACAAGGCACAACTGTATTCATCCTGAAAAGTTTGCAGCATTAAGGGATGGTGATTACTGATTATGACCACTACTGCACTTTAGATTTGAAACACCTTTTCCTTAAAGCCAAATTGTCTTAAAAATCACTGTCCACTTTTCAAATCACTTTTTCTGAAGAGCCCCCTTGGCCATGCCCATTTTTGATCGCTGTGTTGGTTTTTCTTGAAATGACCACTGGGGTGGTGTTTTTTTAAATTGGTTCCTGCACTGCCTTCTAAAGTGATTTGGTTGTATTTGCGACATACTACACTGCCTTTTTTTGGTTTCCCCCATTTCTGCCATTTCCCTGTCATAGTTTAAAGCAGTTCAGCCAAGTACGGACGGTGAAGCCAAATGGTAAGCAGCCACTGAAGTGCGGACTGCTGAAGTGCTGTAGCGACCACGTGACTGCAAGAGGAGATAAAGCAATGCAAAATAAAAAGCGGCTGCTCAAGGAAGTGTGGTAGTGGCCATTGAGAGGATGCAGTTAAGTTCCAATCATGTACCACATCACCCATTAGACATGTCAATTTTGTTTTTCACTATAGGTCTGCATAGTTGTTGCAAATGCATTTAGCTGAACATGCTTGAAGTTTTTTTTTCCTGATAGGCCGACCCAATAAAAGTGTGCTGTTGATTACAGAAATTCTTTAAGGGCTATGAAAGCATAGAATGCATTTACAATTTTTATGCAGTCTTTCATGCTGAACAGACATTGATCTGTATAACTTCTGGGTGAAATCAAAGATACAAAGTTTGTCGTAGTAAAGTTTGCATACACATCCCCTTGAGCCCTACATGATTTCAGGCTTATTATCTAAATAGGGTTTATAATTATGTCTCTTTAGGGTAAATATATGAATTGGATTTTTCATTCCAAATTTCCTTCATCTGATTTATGGAGGATACATATTGATACTTCTGATTAGAGATGGGCACGACTTAGCGGTATTCCCGTTTCCATTTCCGTTACTCGTTTCTGTTACTCTACGGAAACGGTAACGGGAATTACTCCGCCAGACTTCGAGCTCGAACCGACGAACGAACAATTTTGGTCTGATTTGTCGTGCTCGTTACTTGCATCGCGGCGATCGCGCAATGCCAAGCGGCACAGAAAAAAAGTTTTTAAAAGTTAAAAAAAACCCCGATTCCCGGCCCTAAAAGTAGGCGAAAACTGTCTGAGGGCACCTACCAGGCCAGAAGGGTGTTTTATTTGGGGGGGGGTTCCCCGCCCCCCTCTCCTTGGCTATTGCTACTGCTGCGCTGCTGGTACCAGGCTGGGAGGGCGCATCCATTTGCCATGCAGTGCGGGGGATCCAAAATGGCGACCGCAATATTTTTTTTGAAATCGTTGCCCAAAACCCCACCAAAGCACCACAGAAACATGCGAAAATTAGCTATTTTAAATGCTTGAATTTTTACAGCAGCAGCAGTGGGTTTTTCTTGCAAAAAAAAGTCTCCGTTGATTTTATTTTTATTTTATTTTATTTTATTTTATTTTTTTTTACACCTGCACATTCGCAATGATGGGCTCGCCCATGGGAGTGGACCATGCAAATTTTCCACCAATCGCATGGCCACTTGGCCAGGTTGACCACAGAGACTTCTGGGATGTGCCAATCGGGCATAAACAGCCCACTAATCGTAGCCCAAACCCGAACCCTAAGCCTAACCCATACGCCAGTACACTGTCCTTCTAAGTGGGTCAGAGAGGCACCCAGATGCACCCCAATACTCACCCTAACCTCACCCGTAACTAGCCTAACCCTAGCCCTTGCGCTAACCTGTCTTAACCCTAAGCCAGATCTACTTGCATTGCACTACATGCAAGTACGTGAGACACAGCGGGTGCAAAGAGTCTGCCAGTCCATCACTTGTGGCTCTGGCTGACTCCTGCAGCTCCCTCCAGGAGCTCGCTACCCCCAAAACCAGTACTAACGACAGCGAAAAAATGAAAAAACGAACCGACTAATTTTTGCGAAATTTCACGAAAAACGGAAACGAGCCGAAACGGACTGCCTCCGACACACGACAACTCGAAAACGTCATTTTCCCAAGTCGTGCCCATCTCTACTTCTGATGTTACAATCATATCATGATTCCACCCTTCAAATCTATTGCAAAACTCTGCATTGTTGTTAACCTCCCAGAGTTCCCGTTTGAGGAAAATTGGATTGCAGAATATAAATAAATAAATAAATAAATAAATAAATAAATAAATAAATAAATAAACAAACTGCAGTAAATATTCTGTCAGATTATCATTACACTCATTCTATAGCCATCTATTCTGCATTCTCTGTGCAGCCTTCAGAGGCTCATAACTGGTCAAGTAGAAACAAATCACTTTCATCTGTAATAACTAAAGCTATTACTCTTCAGTGAAGACAATTTCACCTCTTCAACCTTGAGAAAAGATTAGTAAGGAAGATCTCTCTTATTCACTTTTTATAACTGGAAAGAGACTGATGCCAGTATTCAACCAGTATAGCTTAACAGATATTCCCTGCTGTCCTGGTATCTCACAAAAGAAACTGCTTGTTAGTAGTAGTAGTAGTAGTAGTAGTAGTAGTAATAATAATAATAATAATAATAATAATAATAATAATAATAATAATAATAATAATAATAATAATAATAATAATAATAATAATAATAATTTTCCAAGTCTTGTGTCTCAAGGGTATGGCAATTTATGTTTTTAAGTTAGCATTCTATCAGCTAAAATCCTACATCACTTCAGAAAAATAAAATAAAAAATAAAGAGGATGAAGAAAGGGTAATCCCAGTGGAAACTGTTGTATCCTCCCAGTGTTTTCCCTGTAAAGCTTTCTGGCATACGTGACTGTTTGTGTATGTAGAAGCACACACACATCATCTTCACCAGGCAAAGAATAAGAAAAAAAAACTGGGAATGGGGGTGCGGGAAGAAGAGAGAAAAACAAGGCCTTGGGCTCCCTACTCCCTCAGCAAGACTTTATTTTAAAGGTTAAAATCTGAGGAGAAAATCTTCCTCCTCTCCATTAGGAAGATTGTGATTGTAGTTCCTGCTTTGTAATGCAAATGGAAGAGTATGCAATGGCAAGAACCAGAAGGCCCCATCCCTCCTGGCCTAACCCTTGAGGTGAACCAACTGGAAAGTGGGTAATGCATATCCTCCAACAGGGTAATCCACTGTATGGATGGGGAGAGCTACAAGAGATTCCACAAGTGAAAAGAAGCAAGGATCTGATTTGAAAAACTTTGTTCATTTAAAAATTATTTTATCTCTGACTGCTTGCCCATGCTGTTCCTTCCATCTGTCTGCTGTGCAGATGGAGAAGCAAAGTGAATTATATGTGTCTAGTTGAATTCCATCATCCAATCCCTCTAAACATTTCCCAAAAAACATTGTAAATGTATATATGTTTACACACTCTCTCGTTCTCTCTCCCTCTCTCCTCTCTCTCTCTCTCTCCCCCTCCCCCCTCTCTCTCTCACACACACACCTGTGATTCGAGAAGCAGGTGTGTCAAATTGTAAAACCTGATTCAGTTATTAGAAATACAGAGGGGTGGATTTGTGATGTGCACGATAACCATATGGTGACTTGCCTGCCAGGTGCAAAGGCAGCAGACATAACCAGACATCTTGATAGTTTGTTAGAAAGAACTGGGAAGGAGCTAGTAATCACAGTGCACGTTGGTACCAATTGTGTTGGGAAGGCAAAACAGTCAGTCCTGGAAGCACAATTTAGGCTGTTAGACTTCCAAGGTAGCATTTTCAGAAGTGCTGCCTGTTCCTTGTGCAGGACCTAGCAGGCAGACAGAGCTCAGATGCCTCAATGCGTGGATGAGGCGATGGTGTAGGGAGGAGGGCATTTGACAGGAACTGGAGAACATTTTGGGACAAGCCAAACCTCTTCAGGAGGGACAGGTTGCATTTGAACCATGATGGGACCAGATTGTTGGCACTCAACATCAAAAAGGCTGCAGAGCAGCATTTAAACTGATAACTGGGGAAAAGCCAGTAGGAGCTGAGTGGTATTCGGTTCAGAACACCTCATCCCTATGGAACAAATTTGGAGAGGATACAGAACCACAAAGTGATGACCTAATAAGCAAGCACTGGGAGAATAATGAGGTGTGGTAGTTAGTCTACTGGAATTAAAAGCTGAGGGAGGGGAGAGAAAAAAGAAGCAGTCATACTTGGGGGACTCACTGCTTCTACCTAATGCATGAAGCCTCCAAGCAAAGATGGGAGTACCCGAACATTTGGTAACTAGAGATAACAATGATACAGTAGCCATAACAGAAACCTGGTGGAACGTAGATAACCAGTGGGATACCACAATCCCAGACTATAAACTCTATAGAAGGGATACAGAGGAGTGGGTTGGATGTGGAGAGGCCCAGCACAAGTGCATACCACAAAGAAAGAAGAGCTCATCTAAGTCCAAGAGGGCACCGGCATGGTTAACAAGTGGAGTTAGAGAGGCTCTAAAGTGCAAGGAGAGGTCTTTCTGTAAATGGAAATCCTCCCCAAATGAGGAAAATAAAAGGAACACAAAGTCTGGCAAAATAAATGTAAGAATATGATAAGAGAGGCAAAGAAAGACTTCGAGGAATGTATGGCTAGCAATATAAAGGAAAATAATAAAAGCTTCTTTAAATATGTTAGAAGTAAAAAACCTGACAGAGAACCAGTTGGCCCTCTGGATGGTGAGGGAGGTAAAGGAGGACTTGGAAATTGCAGAAAAATTAAATGAGTTCTTTGCATCTGTCTTCACTACAGAAGACCTTGGGCAGATTCTGCTGCCCAAACGGCCCCCCTTGACTAAAGAATAAAATCAAATGGGGCTTAAGAGAGAGGATGTTTTAGGACGAATTGATATATTGAAGATCAACAAGTCACCAGGCATAGAAGGCATCCACCCACGGGTTAATAAGGAAGTGAGAAATGAAATTGTGGATCTCTTAACGGTAATATGCAACTTGTCTCTTAAAAGAGCCACAGTGCTGAAGGACTGGAGGATAGTGGATATCATGCCAATTTTTTAAAAAGGAAGGAGGGCCCCCTGGGAAACTACAGGATGGTTAGCCTTACGTCTGTCCAAGGGAAGATGGTGGAAAGCCTCATCCAAGAGAAAATCTTAAAACACATAGAAGAACAAGCCTTGCTGAGGGAAAATCAGCATGGCTTCTGTAAGGTTAAGTCTTGCCTTACAAACCTTTTAGAATTCTTTGAAAGTAATACCAGTAATAATATTGTTCAAGTGTGCCTTTAAATGCATATGCATAAGACAGATCTTATTCATATGCAGAAGAAGGGATCTATATTTTTAAATTTATTCTAAAGCACAGGGGACATCAATTGCCACAGTATCAAATCCTTCCCTCACTCATTTTGTCTGCAAATGAGGTGTTACAAAGCAGACATGTTGATGAAAATTAGAAGTTGGATCTGGTTTGATATGAGATTACCTAGAATCATAAATTGTCTTAAGTCCTATGTTCAAAGGGTACAAATATTTTGAATTCAAATAAATAAATAAATCTAAAGTCACACTCCAGTATTCCTGCCAAGAAAATTCCATGGACATGGAGAGTCCATAACGACTTTAATGACACAATACACCCACACCCACACAGAGAGAAAGTTATTACATCCCAATACACCTGAGGTTATTTGGAATATACTGGCTGAAATTCTGTTGCATTGCTCTACTATGCTAGATAAAATTGAACACCTTCATTTGGCCCAGCATTTATTCATTTACTTTTTAATATTTTTCCTGCTCTAACACCTAGACCAAAGGTAGCTTACAAAATGGTGAGATAAAACAAAACAAACACAGCTAAAATATAATTAAGTTGTAATATAAAATTTCAGTTCAACATATGAGTATGTTAGTCACTGAATTACAACATCTTAAAATGATTAAAGAGCACTTAATTAGAAAAAGGTGTTTCATTCACACCATGGATAACCAGATGTCACAAAATAGAAGAATACCTTAATTATTCATAATGCCTTATTAAGCAATGTTATGACCAAAACGTTTACATTCATGTGGACAGTGATCAAATGTTGCAGAAATTGGCATAGGAAGAAAAAATACTAATTAAATTGCCTTTAAAATGAAATAAAATATCAACACACTGACATTATCTCAACCATTAGTTCTGCTATTTTCATCTTTATTTTTATCCTTAAGATTCTATTCCTAGTATTCTATTGCCAAAATGCAGAGCAGAAGTTGCAATTCTGCAACTTTCAGCCTTCACTCCAGCAAGCCTTTGGGTGGCCATTTTCACATAGGTTGTGAGTAGACATGGGCACGACCAGAAAAAATGACGTTTCGAGTTTTCGTTTGTCGGAATGGGTCCATTTCGGGTCGTTTCCGTTTTTCACGAAATTTTTCGAAAATTTGTCATTTCGTTTGTCATTTGTCGTTTCTACCGCGATTTAGTGCGATTTGACTTCCCAGAGCATCCCCCAGTCGAACATCCCCCTTTACCCAATATCAGAAAAAAAATCCTCACAAACTGCCAGAGGAAAAAAAAAAGATAAAACTGCTATTCCCTTCAGCAGACAAAGCTGCAGAGAATCAAAGAAATTATTTTCTAAATTCAATTCTCTCCCTGCCTGCCTAACTTAAATCTAAAGCCTCCAGCCTCCCTCCAATCAGCCAGCAGCAGCCAGCCACACAGCCCTCCACCCTCCACATCCAAGACCCGACCGACTTCTGGAAGGTGCCTCGGCTTTTTATGCCCTCTGGCACATCCAGAAGTGTCAGTCAAAACCTGGCCATGCCATTGGTGGAATGGTTCAAAAATTTGCATGGTCCCATCCCATGCCCAGCCCAAATGGGCAGGTCTAAAAAAATAAAAAATAAAATAAAATACAATAAAATCAATGCGACGTTTTATTGCTATAAAAAACCCACTGCTGCTACTATTAAAAATCAGGCATTTAAAATAAATAAATTTCAGATGTTTCTGTGGTGATTTGGTGTGCTTTTTGGCCACGATTTCTAAAGAAAAATTGCGGTCACCATTTTGGATCCCCCCCACCGCATGGCATGCGAGAGTCGACGAGGATGACCCCCCCCCCATCCTGGTGCAAGCAGCCCAGGACAGGAGGGGGGGGGAAGGCCGGGGACCCCCCCTCCAAGAAACCAGCCCTCTTATAGGTGTCCTCAGGCAGGCATATTTTCGCCTGCTTTTTTGGCCGGGAGTCGGGTTTTTTTTTTTTTTTTTTACTTTTTAAAACTTTTTTTCTGTGCTGCTTGGCATCGTGCGATCGCCGCGATTGGCACGATGCCATTAACGACAACAAAAAACCCGACCCAATTTTTCTTTTTTCGGGTCGGGTTCGAGCTGGAGCAGCGTAATTATCGCTACCGTTTCCGTTACGTAATGGAAACGATAACCGAAAACGGAAACGACAATTTCGCCGCTCCGTGCCCATGTCTAGTTGTGAGACTTGTGCAATTGTATGTATGATAGGAAGTCTGCTCATGGGACTGCCCTCTCAAAAGGATACTGATCCTCCTCCATGCATTCCCCTGCTCTCCTCCTCTTAAATCACAGGAAGTCCAGGTCAGCTCATATAAAGACACGGACAATCCATGAAACTTTCCTGCACCAGAAGTACTAAGGCTTGTGTAAAGACAGCACATGTGTGCCTTGTGATTTTTGTTTATTTCCAGATGGATGCAGTTTCAAAGCTTATGTGTGCCCTGTTTACTTAGCTCTTTTGATTCTGGGACAACAGGGATGTTAATAGTCCTTATGAGTCATCAGTAAGTTTTATATTCTCAAAATAGCTTGATTCTTTTGTATCCAACTGTCAGGTCATTCAATTCGAAAAATGTTGCAACCCCAGCAGCAGAGAAAAAATATGGAAAAGGGGGACGAGGGGAACTCTGGTCTGATTCACGCTGACTTGTACATCATGAAGTCAATGTGAAATAATGCAAATTTGACCAATCCCAGAATATTAACTGCATTATTTGTCATTGTTGTCACATGCTCAGTCTTCATTTTTGGTCCATCTCCCTCCCTCTCTCTCATTTGGAATTAAGAATAATACAACACTTTACTTAACATATAATTGCATGTTGAATGCATGCACTTCCACTTTGATCACATCAAGTCAATGTAGCAAAGTTAACACTTACATTTAAGTTTTAAGTCTCAGAGGATGAGATTTAAAACATCCCCACCTTTAAAGTGCTTTGTTTGGATTCAAACATAAAATAAGAAATAAACCTCCATACTCCCACTTCACTCCAATACTGAAACTGAAATATGAAATCGACAATCTCATAACTCCCTATTTCATTTTATATTAAGATATTCAGAGATGCATTTCATAATGGAAAATGTTTTTACTACTTGAAAGATTCTTGAACTAGTAAAGGAATGACTTCATTTTATAGCATTACTTTCATTCATTTTACTTTTAAAGTTATTTAGTTATTGTCTCATTTTAGCTATTGCAATTTATTCTGCAATAAAAATAAAGCACAAAGGCCTTCAAACTCTGGCTACAGTATTTAAACAATAAAAAAATGTACGAGGCTTAAAAAAATTGGATTCTAAAAATATATACTGTATCACAAAACAAATATCACTCCTTTCTACAAAACATAAGTGTTACATTCCCTCACCCACATGGAACAGGAACACAATGTTTTGAAGGTATGTAAGCAAAGATTTAACAATTTCAGTTCTTTCAACCTGTAAACAACTATAAAGGGTACACATGAGTAAGAAAGGGCCTTGTTTGTGGCAAAAATATAGGAAACAAAAGGCTTTAACCAAGTTAAAATCTTCCCTGACATCCCCTCCCCAATAAAATAGTTGCTTATTATTTTACAGAGTCAATTATTGTTTATACATGTTCACGGAATATAAAGATTGTATTTGAGAGATGTACTTTGCTGTGAGTCTTTTAACTTGCTGTGAAGGAAAAAGTCCCAATTTTCCTGAACAGTTTAAAGAATCAAGTGAGGCAAAAGATATTTTCTTCTAACAGTTCATGCCTTATGTTCAGTTTAAAAAAATAGAGTTGGGGAGCCAATTTTCAAGTTTTAGAAAACAGGAGATAATCCTCCGGCAAAAGTGCACTAGTGGAATTGGTGAAGCAGGAAGAAGTCATGAATGGAATGTGGGTAGCACACGGAATTAAGCATTGTGGCAATGCTTCTCATCAGTAACACAATCTAACTGTGACTCTAGAGTTGGTGTAGGATAGTGGTTCCCATCCTCGGGTAGCCCAGGTGTTCTTAGACTGCAGTTCCAAAAGACCTTCACCAACTGTGTTGGCTGGGGTTCCTGGGAGTTACAGTCCAAGAACTGTTGGGGCTTGCTTACCTCGAGAATAACCCTCCTGCTAAAATGAGCTTTGCTTCTCAAACAAGCTTTTCCTGAGCTCTATGAAAGAGTAACACCAAATTCAAGCTTCCCCCTGCCACTTTCAACTGAAGCTGCATCTACTCTTCTGAACTAGGGAGCTGGGACATCTGTTTAACCAGTTCTTCTAGGGCAGTGCTCCCCAACCTTTTTATCACCGTGGACCGGTAAATGCTTGATAATTTTTCCCTGGCCCGCTTGTTTTGATTTAATAAGATAAAAAATGTAAATGCCCCCCCCCGTCGCTGACGCACATGCATGCTAGTCGTTTCTCACTCTAGGGGGCGGTGCTCATCTCCGTACTCAAGCCGAAGAGCCAGTGTTGTGCGATGAGTCCTTGGCATCGCTGCAAGGAAACACTGTTTTAACTTCCTCGCATTCCCCCCCGGGGGCTACCCAGCCGCCGTGAGGTCTTGGGACCCTCCCTCCCTCCCTCCTTACTTTCTTTCTTTCTTTCCCTTTTCTTTCTCCCTCCCTCCCTCCCTTCCTCCCTTCTTTCTTTCTTTCTTTCTTTCTTTCTTTCTTTCTTTCTTTCTTTCTTTCTCCCTCCCTCCCCCTCTCCCTTCTTTCTTTTCTTTCTTTCTCTCTCTCTCTCCCTTCCTCCCTTTCTTTCTTTCCTCCCACTCTCCTTCCTTCCTTCCTTCCTCTTTCTCTCCTTTCTTTCTTTCTCTCCCTCCCTCTCCCTTCTTTCTTTTTTCTTTATTTCTCTCCCTCTCCCTCTCTCTCTTTCCTTCCTTCCTTCCTTCCCTCCCACTCTACCTCCTTCCTTCCCTTCTTTCTTTCCTTCCTTCCTCATTTTCTTTCTTTCTTTCTTTCTTTCTTTCTTTCTTTCTTTCTCCCTCCCTCCTCCTCTCCTTCCTTCCCTCCCACTCTCCTTTCTTCTTCTTCCCCCCTTTTTTCTTTCTTCCTCTCTCCTCTCCTCTCCCTTCTTTCTTTCTTTATTTCCTTCCTTCCCTCCCTCCCTCCCTCCCTTTCTTTTTCTTCATTTCTTCCTCATTTTCTTTCTTTCTTCCTTCCTCCCCCTTCTTTCGTTCTTCCTCTCTCTCCCTCACTCCTTCTCTCCCTTTCTTTTTCTTTCCCTCCCTCCTTCCTTTACTTACGTACTTTCTTCCTCCCTTCCTCCTTCTCCCTCCTCCTTCTTTCTTTCTTTCTTTGTTCCTTCCTCTTCCTCTCCTTCCTTCCTTCCTCCCTCCCTCCCTTCCTTCCTTCCTTCCTTCCTTCCTTTCTCCCTTCTTTCTTTTTCTTTCTCTCTCTCTCTCCCTTCCTCCTTCTCCCCTTCTTTCTTTCTTTCTTTCTTTCTTTCTTTCTTTCTTTCTTTCTTTCTTTCTTTCTTTCTTTCTTTCTTTCTTTCTTTCTTTCTTTCTTTCTTTCTTTCCCTTTTCTTCCCCCTCCCTCCCTCCCTCCCTCCCTCCCTTTCTTTCTTTCTTTCTTTCTTTCTTTCTTTCTTTCTTTCTTTCTTTCTTTCTTTCTTTCTTTCTTTTTTTCTTTTCTTTCTTTCTTTCTTTCTCCCTCCCTCCTTACTTTTTCTTTCTTTCTTTCTGGCGGGGGGGGGGCGATTGCGGGGGGGCGTCGCAGCGGCGGCGGCGATGGTAGGACGGGGGCGATTGCGGGGGGCAATTGTGGGGGGTCGCGGTGGCGGCGGGAAGGGGGCGATTGCGGGGGGGTCGCGGCGGCGGTGGCGGGACAGGGGCGATTGCGGGGGGCGATTGCAACGGCGGCGGGGGGGTCGCGGCGGCGGCAGGACGGGGGCGATTGCGGCGGCGGTGGCGGGACGGGGGCGAAGGAGGCGGCGGGGGGGTCGTGGCGGCGGTGGGACGGCGGCGATTGCGGCGGCGGCGGGACGGCGGCGATTGTGGCGGCGGGGGGGTCACAGCGGCGGCGGCAGGACGGGGGTGATTGCGGCGGCAGCGGCGGGAACGGGAGCGATTGCGGCGGCGGGGGGGGTCGCAGCGGCGGCGGCAGGATGGGGGCGATTGCGGCGGCGGCAGCGGGACGGGAGCGATGGCGGGGGACGGCGGGGGGCAGGGGCGGGGACGATTGCGGGGGGTCGCGGCAGCGGGGCAGGGTCGCTTGCGGGGGGTCGCGGCGGCGGGGGGGGCGATTGCGGGGGGGTGTGGCGCGGCGGCGGCCCGGTGCCAATTCATCCACGGACCGGCACCGGTCCGCGGACCGGGGGTTGGGGAACACTGTTCTAGGGTGAAAAAAATGCTTCTAGAAGGAGAGAAAAGTATTTTTTAAAGTGATTGTGATCACGGCCTTTATCAGCTACTGGGAGAAAGATCCAGCTTTAGGGAAAGAAATATTCTCGTGTGCCTATAAATTATATGAAGAGTGTGACTGCCTGCAGAACACCATGCTAACTGGCGGGCAATGCCACCCTTTCAGGGTCCAGACTACTGTCCATCAAAATGAAGGTGTCTGAAGCACACTTCTTCCTGTCCTTATCCTTACCTCTTTCAAGCCCGAGAGGGTGACTTTGTTATAAAATTATTTATTTTGTAATACTGTAATAAAAATAATCAAAGAGACAATGCAGTTCCAGAAAGTAGAACAGTCCCCTCCCTGCTGAGTGGCGCATAGACCACCAGCATCTTAAATTACGCTGCTATAATTAGGAGGTGAACAGGAAACACAAGTGCTCTCAAGGTGAAACCTCTATTGTGTTAGATGTATGAGAAACAGACAAATCATGGCAATAGTTCTCCAAAGCTTTTAAAAAGTACTCTCCTGTAAAATGATGCTTCCTGAATCCAGAAGGGAAAAAAAGATCCTTGGCCCTAAACAGCTCCTGAAAGCCTTAACAAAAATTGTCAGCATTTCTAGTTGCTATTTCTTTACCAAAAACTTGGTAAAAAACAGAATTCTGTATGTATTCTGGTGGAGTTCTACCTTTGTGGAATTGCTTATTCAAACATTGTTTATTGTTGTTATGTGCTGTCAGGTCATCTCTTAGCGTCCCTATGAATTAGCATTCCCAAATCCCCTGACCTCTGCTACCCGTCTTAGCCCATGCAGCTCAAGTCTGTGGTTTCTTTTAGAGAGTCTGTCCATCTTATATTTGGCCTTCCACTTTTCCCGCTGCCTTCAATCTTACTCAACCTTATTGTCTTTTACAGATAATCCTGTCTTTTCATGAGGTGACCAAAGTAGGACAGCCTGAATATTATATTTGGCTTCAGAAATTGGTCAGGCTTGATTTGATCTAAAATTCATTTCTTCATATCTGTGGAAATCCGGCAAAGCTCTTCTCCCAACACCACATCTCAACCAAATCATTTCTTTTCCTGTTAGTTTTCTTATCTGTCCAGATCTCACACCTATATATGGTGTCTGGAAGTACTGGTAAGTGGATGGTTTTGGTCTTGGTCTGCAATGACACATCCTAACACTTCACAGTCTTTTCTTGTTCCTTGACTGCTGTCCTTCCAAATTCCAGCCTTCTTCAGATTTGTCAGCTGCAGTCTCCATTTGGATTGATGATTGAACCAAGGTATACAAAATGCTTAATTATCTCAGTTTCTTCATTGTTAAAGTTAGAAGTCATGTAATTTTTCTATTGTGATTATTTTGTCAGGCATTTCTAATTCCATATAAGGCAAAAGATTTTGCTGCAATACTTTGGGTACCACTTTGCTTGAATGAGAACTTAAAGCAATGGTCCTGTAGTTACTGCAATCTAAATACTCAATCATTTTCTTAGGGACTGGAATAATTATCAAGCATTTTCAATCTGTGGTTTCATTTTTTTATATCTGTTGACATATTTTTGTTAACGTTTTGGCAGATTCATTCTCTGTGGCTTGGAACATATTCAACAGTATTCCATATAAACTAGATGATTTATGACTTCCTAGCACTTTCAGAGCAGCTTTCACTTCACTTTCTAGAACTGCAGATTCTTCATCATAGGCTGCCTCTTCAAAAAATCTGTCATCCTTTTGTATCTTCTTGTTTAATAGGCCTTCAGATTACTGTTTCCATATTCTCTTTATTATCTCCATCAGATAATGCATCAGAGAGCTCCCTATTGGCTATTCAGCTTTTCTAATCTAAGCTTAAATTTCCCTTTGGTTTCTTGGATCTCGTGGAAAAGACCCCCCATTTCCCCCACATTTGGTGTTCTCTGTATCTTTGAACTGGTTATTGTACTAATATTGTATTGTTCTCTTTGTCTATGTGACAGTCACTGCAAAACTGCATTTTGGATTTTAACCCTGCTTTTGTCACCTTTTATTTATATTTATTTATTTTCAAACTTGTATTCCGCGCCTATTTCCCAAACGGGAACTCTGGGCGGTTTACACAATATTAAAAACAATAGCATCTACAACAACAAAACAAAACAATGTTGGCAAGAGGCTGGGGGAAGAGGGGAAAAAGAAAAAAAATTACCGGTACTCCCCTAGCAATTACCAAAGGCGTCCCTAAATAGCCAGGTCTTCAAGGCTTTTCTAAAAGACGCCAGCGAAGGTGCCTGCCGCATCTCACTCGGCAGAGAGTTCCAGACTGCAGGGCCAGCCACCAAGAAGGCCTGTCTGCAAGTGGCCACCTTGCGGGACTCGTTCATGGTAGCAACCTGGAGCAAGAGGGCCAAGGAGGATCGGATTGGTCGGGCCAGATCTAATCATCGGAAAATACGCTCTGCCAGATAGTCAGGGGCCAAGCCATGGAGGGTTTTGTAAACCAAAACCAGCACCTTGGACCTTATTCGGGAGGCAACGGGCAACCAGTGCAGGCGGGCCAGGATGGGGGTAATGTGGTCAAACCTACGCGCACCAACCACCAACCTGGCCGCCGCATCCTTGACCCGTTGCAGTCGCCAAACAAGGTTCAGGGGAAGCTCCATGTAGAGAGCGTTGCAGTAATCCAACCTCGATATGACCAGCGCCTGCACCACTGTCCTCAGGGAGTCCCCATCAAGATACGGGCGAATCTGGGTGATATGCCTAAGATGGTAAAAGGCCGACCCAGTCATTTTTGTGTCTCCTCTGTCCCTTGCATTTTTAAGTGTTTCTTTCATCATTTATTATTATTTATTTGTTTGTTTCATTTTTATACCACCCATCTTCCAATCTGGAACTCTGGGCGGTTTACAAGTTAAATAATACAATGCAGTACAAAAAAATAAATAGGGAAAACCCTGGCAAGAAGGATCAAAAGGTGGGAAACAAAACAAACAAAAACAAACAAAAATAAAAAAAATAAAAAAAAAATAAATGGTTTCCAAATGCCTCCCTGAAAAGGTTTGTTTTGGTGCTTACTACAGGAATTGGCTTTTTACTTTCTTCTCTGCAAATATCTCTAGTTTCCATACATAGTTCTTCTGGTTAATGGTCAATTGAGTTTAGTAGTCCAAATCTGTTCTCTACGTAGACTTTAAATTCATCAGGAATGTTGCTCAGATTATATTTTGGTACTACAATTCTTTTAGTGATCCTTTTCAGCTTTATTCTGTAATTGGATATTAGCAGATCATGATCAGTACCACAATCTGCTCCTGGTCTTGTTTTGGCAGAGGAGAATATATCAATCTTCTCCTTCCAGTTATATAGTCTGTTTGGTTACAGTTATATATTGACCATTTGGTGATTTGGTTATGTCTATGTTTAAAGTGGTCTGTTTGGTTGCAATAAATAGATTGCTGGTTTTGCAGAACTCTATGAACTGTTCTCCTACTTCATTTCTGACCTTTAGGCAAAATTTTCCAACATTTGTTTTTGCTTTTCCCCCTATGTGCATTGTTTTGTTTAGAACTGAACAGTAACAGTTTTCACATGTGACTATTATCACTGCAACATACTGTGCATTAGACATGGGCACGGAGCGGCGAAATTTTCGTTTCCGTTACCGTTTATTTCAGTTCCGTACGTAATGGAAACGGTAACGGTAATTAAGATGTTACAACTCGAACTCGAACCGAAAAAAGAAAAATTAGGTCGGGTTTTTCGTTTCCATTTGTGGCATCACAGTGATCGCGCGATGTGAAGCACAGAAAAAGTTTTAAAAGTTTTTTTAAAAAACACCGACTCCCTCCAGTCCGAAAAAGCAGGCGAAAATATGCTTGCCGGAGGCTTTGCCACCTACCAGAGGGGTGGTTTCTGGGGGGGGGGGTCCACGGCCTTCCCCCCCTCTTCTCCTGTCCTGGGCTGCTGGCATCAGGCTGGGGGGGCATCATCCTCGTCATCTCACCATGCCATTCGGTGGGGGGGGATCCAAAATGGCGACCGCAATATTTCTTTTGAAATCGTGGTCAAAAAACACACCAAAGCACCACAGAAATATGTGAAATTTATTTATTTTAAATGCCTGAATTTTAATAGTAGCAGCAGTGGGTTTTTATAGCAATAAAACATCGCATTGATTTTTTATTTTTTTAGACCTGCCCATTTGGGCTGGGCATGGGATGGGACCATGCAATTTTTTTTGAACAATTCCACCAATGGCATGGCCAGGTTTTGACTGACACTTCTGGATGTGCCAGAGAGCATAAAAAGCCGAGGCACCTTCCAGAAGTCGCAGTTGGGTCTTGGATGTGGAGGGAGGAGGGCTGTGCTGTGCTGGTGGTGGTGCTTGTGCACTGCAGAGATTATTCGAGGAGGGAGGCCTGGAGGCTTTAGGCTTTAGGCAGGCAGGGAGGGAATTGATTTTTATTAGAAAATAATTTCTTTGATTCCCTGCAGGTTTGTCTGGCGAAGGGAAGCAGTTAGGGGTTTTTATTTGTCCTCTTCTCTGGCTGTTTGTGGGGAGAGGACGATTTTTCTGATATTGGATAAAGGGGGAGGGTCGACTGGGAGTGGGAGGTGTGGATATATTTTAAAATATATTCTATACTACCATTTATTTTCTATTTTTCCCAACTTCAATTTGGTTGCACACACACACACATTTGGGGTGCAAGCCAAGAACAGAACCTCTATTCTAAGTGGAGAATATTTTACAATAGATTTAGTTTACTAATTACTTACTTCATTGTTTGTTTTTTAAACTTGTGCTGTGTGTGTGCTCTTGAACACACAGACACATTCCATTTAAGTGGATCAGAATAATTCAGAAAATTATTTTCAGTTTATTCCCTGACTACAACTACTCATTGTTTCTTTGTTGTGTTGTTGTGTGTGCGCTTGAACACACAGGCAGCCACATTCCATTTCAGTGCATCAAGTTGAATCCAGAAAATTATTTCTAGTTCATTCCCTGATCTACAACTACTAAACTATATTGTACTTACACCCCGATATCTTTCTGTGGAGTCATAGTACCACACTGCTGTCTTTTCTCTTTAGGCTTAGTTTTGGGTCTGGCTGAAGCCACCTGTCCAGCTGCACACACACACATTTGGGGTGCAAGCCAAGAAGAGAACCTCTATCCTAAGTGGAGAATATTTTATTACAATATTATTTAGTTTACTAAATAATTACTTACTTCATTGTTTGTTTATAAACTTGTTGTGCTGTGTGTGCCCTTGAACACAGAGACACATTCCATTTAAGTGGATCAGAAGAATTCAGAAAGTTATTTTCAGTTTATTCCCTGACTACAAGTTGAATCCAGAAAATTATTAAACTATTTTTATTTTATTCTCTGAATGTGCCTGCATGCAGTGCAGTTTTGCTGACTGAGTGCTGAAGAAGGGAAGAGCAGTTCTTCTGGACTTGTGGTCTGGATGTAGTTTCATTTCAAATACTACCATTTGTTTTCTAGTTTTTCCTCCATTTCAGTGGATCAAGTTGAATTCTGAAATTAGAAACTTATACCAAGGGCCAGCAGGGCAACATTGAAAGCTCGTACAAAAGAACGCAGTGTGAGAGTAAGCTTGTGGGTCAAAAGGATAAGTTTATTAGAATAGTTTGTTACTTAACACAAATATAAAAAGAAAATATATTTCTAATACTTTTGAGAAATAAAAGAAATGAGGAGGGGTGGCAAAGCCAGAGGGAAGGGCAGGGGGATCCCCACTAAAATAAATAGGGGCACATTTCTGAAGGAAGGCACAGGAAGTAGTGCAGATAGTGATATTGCTGCCACTCCCTCTCCAAGCAGCAGCTGCACAACCAGAACGACCGGACCATCTTCTGTCACTGAGGGAAGCATGGATGACTGCATGCGAGCCCCATCACCACCAGGTCTTGACATGGACACACCTCCCATTTATCAGGAGGAAGATGAGGACTTGGAATCAGAAACGGGCTCTTTGCATCTACATATGCCGGATTCTGAGGACCTGATGGCAGGAACAGACGAAAGGCAGGCTTCAGGCAGTGATGGAAGGAGCAGCCCTCTTTCAACCCAGAGTACCACCAGTGACAGGAGCAGTCAATTGTCCCAGCAGGGTACAAGCCACACCACCACCAGCACAGCAGCGGCAGGCAGTACCAGAGGGGGCAGTATTTTCCATAAGCCTTGCAGCTCTCTCTGGGAGCATTTTGATAACAGCCTGGAGGACTCGCGGCTTGCGGAGTGCAAGAAATGTGGGGTGGTCGTGCGCAGGGGGAATGACCCCAAACACCTCTCCTCAAGTGCCTTGCGTAGCCACCTCATGCGAAGGCACCCTGGGCCTCTGCCTGGAACAGTGTCAGGCCCTGGTTCCTCAGGGACGAAGAGAGGGGACGCAGGCATGGGGAAGGACTCAGAGTCCAGAGACAGGCCACTCTGCAGGAAGTGGTGCCGCTGTGTGGGAGTTTTGTCAGCCAACAAAATAGGGCCAAGGCACAGGAGACCACCACTCGCGTGGTTGGTGAAATGGTGGCCATGAATGGGTTGCCCCTCTCCTTTGTGGAGTCATCAGGCTTCAGGCACCTGATGAAGCATGTGGCTCCATGGTACGAGCCTCCATCCCGGCGTACATTCAGCAGGCAGGTGATTCCCTCCCTTTTTGAGTCCATCAGGGACATGGTCCGGGACCTGCTGCAGGCGGCCAGAGGAAGGAAGATCCACTTCACTTCCGACCTCTGAACCGGTGGGCACCACGGATACCTCGCTCTGACGGCTCATTGGTGGCAACCCAAGGAGGTCCTTGACACTAGGGCATCCCATGAACAGCTGCAGGGGGAGCCACAAGGGAGCACACCAAGAGGGTACAGGGTGGTGCTTCTCCAGGCACAAAGCATGGAGGACAGTGCCAAAGGCATCCACATTGCTGAGGTCCTCAAGACGGCACTGCGAGAGTGGGCACCCGAGGGGGAGGTCAATCACGGATTCATGGTTACTGACGCAGGCCGTAACATGATCAACGCGGCTGATAGGGCAGGGCTCCAGGGCATTGTGTGCGCAGCACACAAACTACACCTAGTGGTGGGCGATGCCATTGGGCTGGGAGCACCAAAGGACTTCTGGGATGAGGGGACCCTGGAGACCAAGGCCTTGCTGGACAAGTGCAGGAAAATCGTCGGGCACTTCTCACGCAGCGTCAAGGCATCCAGGAAGATGCGTGAGAGGCAGGCGGAGATGGGCCGACCAGAGCACGTCCTGATCCAGGACGTGACCACCCGGTGGAACTCCACCTACGAAATGGTCAAGTGCCTGGTGGAGCAGAGGCAAGTGGTGGAATACGTCATGTCCCACACTCCCGTCCTGCCTGAGGGAAGGGTGTTGGACATTGGTGCTACCGAGTGGCTCGCCCTCTCCCAGATGGTGGGTATCCTGCAGCCTTTTGAGGAGACCACCCACGTCCTCAGCAGCTACAACGCCAGCCTGGGCCACGTACTCCCCCTGGTAAATGCCCTTCACCAACGCCTAGAGGCCAGTATCCGGGAAGAAGCCGATCTTCTCCCAAAGTGCAGGGCCTTGGCAGACAGGCTGTTGACCGGGATGGATACCTGCCTTAGCCCACTGAGGAGGGAAAAGGTGTGGCATGCCTGTGCGACCCTCATGTCAAGGGTTCCCTGGCGGGCAGCGCTGCCGACCTAATCTACTGGAAGACGGAGCTATGCCATGGCTGAAAGATTCCTTCCCCGTTGTTCCCCGCTGTTCTGGCTTCATGGCTTTGCCGCATACGTGTGTGGACTCTGTCTCCCCTGGGTTGGTGGAACTGGTCTCCTGGTATGGAAACCTGGCCTCCAAAGTAGGCGGCTGAAAGTATCCCTCCCCGTTGTTCCCCGCCGTTCTGGCTTCGTGGCTTTGCCACGTGCATGGACTCTGTCTCCACTGGGTTGGTGGAACTGGTTTCCTAGGTAGTTAAAACTGGCCTCCAAAGTAGGTGGCTGAAAGATTCCTTCCCCGTTGTTCCCCGTCATTCTGGCTTCGTGGCTTTGCCGCGTGCGTGCGTGGACTCTGTCTCCACTGGGTTGGTGGAACTGGTCACCTGGATTTGAAAACTGGCCTCCAAAGTAGTGGCTGAAAGATTCCTTCCCCAAACTTCCCCGCTGTTCTGGCTTCGTGGCTTTGCTGAAAGCAGACAAGAGCATCTGAAGGTGGACCCACATGTCCGGATCATGCTGAGCAGAATGTAAACCTTCGCCCGCGGCCACCTGAGACAACACCGAGGCGACTTCCAGTGACACGGCAGGGAAGCCAGACGAGGTGGAGGGTTAGGGTTAGGGTTAGGGCTAGAGTTAGGGTTAGGCCACTTCCGGTGACACGGCAGGGAAACCAGATGGGGTGGAGGGCAGCGGAGGGTCTCTGCCCTGGAGATGGGCCTTGAAATGCGCAACCTGTTCAAGGAGAGAGAAGGTCTACTCTGCTCACTCCATGAGCGAACCGGTCTCCTCGGGATACTCCAACTGGCGATGATTCCCCGAGAGATTGAGGGGAACTCATCCAGATGAGTTGGGGGGAACATCTGAATCTCTGACCGCTGGGCAGTCAAAACTCTGGCTTGGTGGCCTCCAAAGTAGGTGGCTGAAAGAATCCCTCCCCGTTGTTCCCCACCATTCTGGCTTCGTGGCTTTGCCACGTGCGTGTGTGGACTCTGTCTCCACTGGGTTGGTGGAACTGGTCTCCTGGGTAGTCAAAGAAACTGGCCTCCAAAGTAGGCGGCTGAAAGAATCCCTCCCCATTGTTCCCCGCCGTCCTGGCTTCGTGGCTTTGCTGCGTGTGTGGACTCTGTCTCCACTGGGTTGGTGGAACTGGTCTCCTGGGTAGTCAAAGAAACTGGCCTCCAAAGTAGGTGGCTGAAAGAATCCCTCCCCGTTGTTCCCCGCCGTTCTGGCTTCGTGGCTTTGCCACGTGCGTGCATGGACTCTGTCTCCACTGGGTTAGTGGAACTGGTCTCCTGGTTTGGAAAAACTGGCCTCCAAAGTAGGCGGCTGAAAGAATCCATCCCCGTTGTTCCCCGCCGTTCTGGCTTCGTGGCTTTGCTGAAAGCAGACAAGAGCACCTGAAGGTGGGCCCACATGTCCTCCGGATCATGCTGAGCGGGAGGGAAGCCTCCGCCCGCGGCCACCTCAGACAACACCGAGACCACTTCCGCTCCATGAGCGAACCGGTCTCCTCGGGATACTCCAACTGGTGATGATTCCCTGAGAGATTGAGTGGCACTCATCTGGATGAGTGTGTGTGGGGGGGAAAGCATCTGAATCTCTGACCGCTAGTTGACCAGGGTGGCATTTGCTTGGCTTTACAAGGAGTGTCATGGGAGGGGACATTGAGAGGAGTAGAGTAGACCCTCATCCAGATTTGGGGGAGGAACGGAATACTGTGTCTCCTGCTGCCTCTGAGAGGTGGAGGGGAAATGGGATGGATAAAGGCTTCAAAACAAACAAACAAAAAGTATAACAGGCAGCCAGACCAAGTAGGGTGGCCGGTTCAGTCAGCGTTGACCAACAGAAAAAAAGAATATTGCATTCTGCCCACTTTGTTTGCTTTATTGCATAGGATGCAGTCTTATGCTATGATATATTTATTAAATATATTATTCACCACCCAGTTTAAAGTGTTTTCCGCCTGCTCTGGGTCATTGTGGGACGCCCTCATGCTCTGGGAAGTCAAATCGCGCTAAATCACGGTAGAAAGGACAAACGACGAATGAAACATCGAAATGACAAATTTTCAAAAAAAATTGCGACAAATGGAAACGGAACAAAACGGACCCGTTCCGACAAACGAAAAATTGAAACATCATTTTTTCTGGTCGTGCCCGTCTCTACTGTGCATATTGATCTGCACTACATGAGCACTAATCAGTGAAAAGAAACACTAGCTGAAAAACAAAGCAATGCTAAGGTTGAGTAACTCCATATTTCAAAGGTATGAACAGTAAAGCTTTGGATAAACTATTAATCTGCAATTGCTTAGGCAAGTCAAGTAATTTTAAGTCAATCATGGTAAAATGCTGCTAATAAAATGAGTTATCTTAGGTTTTAGTGGTGTGTGTTGTGTCGTTACAGTCGTGACCGACTCTTTGTGACTCCATGTCCATGGAGTGTTCTTGGCAGGAATACTGGAGCAGCTTGCCAGTTTATTCACAAAAGTTTGGGTATTTGTTTTAGTTGACCTGTTTTGCTGAGATTATAACCAGCAGTGAAGGCATGGAAAGAATATCAGGGACCAACTGCGCAGTATGAAAAATGTGAACTGATGGCCGTGAAGTTGCACCTGGGAAGTCAGATTTCCCCAGGTGAATTTGCTTTAGCTGATCACAGAGGAATCAGCAGACAGAGGGGAGAAAATTGCCAAACAGCACTTGTTAGCACCTTGTTAAAGCAGCTGTACTGTGAACTGGAATATCTTAAGAAGAAATGATTTACTATTTGCAACTACAGAGCTGAGTAGCAACCCCCTGCCCTTTAAAGACCTGAGGGAAAAAAATAAAAAATAAAATTAAATGTCAATGTTCTAACTATACTAGCCTGGTCTGTTGTCACGCTATTTGAAACTGCAGTACAGCTTCTGCTCATTTTGTGCCCTGCCGATATGGCATCAAAAAGTCACTACAGTATTTAACATACACTCCCAAACTTTAGCATGATTAGAATTTGAGCACCTGGAGATGAACATGAATGAGAAGCCTCATGGCACAGTGGTTAAATGCCTGTGCTACAGGTAAAACTGTGCTCACGACCTGGGGTTCAATCCCAGGTAGCCGGCTCATGGTTGACTCAGCCTTCCATCCTTCTGAGGTCGGTAAAATGAGTACCCAGCTTGCTGGGGGGGGGGAATGTGTAGCCTGCATACTGTAATTAAAACTGTAAACTGCCTAGAGACTACTTGAAGTGGTATGGGGCTGTATATAAGCAGAACACTTTGCTTTGCTTTGCTTTATGTCTTCTTTTTATTTCATTTCATGCATTCTTTTATTTAAACATTTAGAGTCAAAGGATTTTGACACATGAGGCTTAATTGATAACTTTGAATTCAGACAGCCTGAAGCAAAGATTCCATGCAGTTGATCAAACTACTCCAGGTGACTTTCTAGGTGTTTCATTGAGTGTTAAGTTTTGCAAGTGAATGCATTAAATATGCTACTCCTTTTTTAATTTTACTTTTATGTATTGTACACTGCTGTGGAGCATCAATATCTTGGGATATTTAACCCAAAAATGTTAAATGATTAAGTATTGTCTACACAATTCTTGTAAGCTTGTTTAAAGGATTTTACTTTGTATCACATGGAAAAAAGCTTTCTCTACTTTCACATTACTGTATATTTACAGCAAATCTGAACCAGAAATGAGTTTGTGATAGCTATCATAAGTCCAAACTAAGTATAACAACCACAGTTTAAAATATGTAAAAACCTGAAGCAAATATATGCTTGGGGGTGCTGCTGCTATATGAATTCAGTTCTAAAGACTACTGCCTTTTTCTATAGGTCCTGAAAGAAAATCTCCATTATTGCTAATTACATGAATCATAGTTCCATGAGACTTGTTCTTCCACCATTGAGACAGAAAAGCAATAGTTCATAACAAAAGGGCAAAATGCCAACTAATTCTGAAAAATGCATGAGTACTACTGATGTCTTTCTGGTGCTATTTACTATTCAAATAATGTATGACAGTTTGATTCAAGTTTGGCAAGCTAATGAGCAGGACCATAGCAAATACCAATTACACTGGGGAGGATGTGCGGCAGGCTGATGTTAAAAAATGAAGACCTTTTCCTTAGCTACAAAGTTTTGTCAAAATTGTTTTTCCCCACTCACCTTGATTTACATATTCTCTCCATGATCATGAAAAAATTGGTTATTTTTGTGCCCCTCCCATTTTGCATAAAGGTTCTGAGTAAAACTCAGAATGACAGCCCAGACATCTATGTAATGGCCTTGTCCTGTAAATAGAAAAGCTACCTAGAAAAAGCCATCTTACAGAGAATACTAATATCAGCTTTGATGCCTCCAGAAATGCAGTATTATGGGAGGCTGACTTCTTCCTGCCCGGTGTGTATTTAATGGCTGTTAAAATAGAATAAAGACGGGAAAAGAATATCCCTAGTTTCATCACATATAAGGCTTGCTTCTGCTGCCACTGGCAATGAACTGATCTGTCAGGATATTGGTGTAGCAAACACAGACTTTCATCTGCTAATGTAGAGTTGGAAATGCAGATTGTTTTGTAAGTTTCAAACAAGGTACCAGGGAGGCGAGTGAGTGGGTGGAGGCAGGAAATTGAAAATATATTACATGAAGCACTTTGAGCAGCTACTCTTAAGATTTTATCTATCCTTACTGATCACGCAGAAATGTTTTTTTCTGAAAACCTACAGCACCATCTGATGGCATTTAATCTGCTTTTTACCCAAAGGATGAGTTCATATTTAGTTGAAGTGACAGCTGTCGTCAAGTGGATGAAATCTCCCAATGCAGTTTATCAGCATCCCACACAAGGCCAATTGCTTGAAGTGCTAAGCTTTCGTGCCTCTTGACAACTCACCACATGACTCATCCTGTTAGCTGGTTTTGGTTTATGCTTGTGGTTTATCACTGCTGATGGTCACTGTTTTTGTTTTATTTTATTCTATTTTGATTTCATTTCAATGATTTGCAAGCCATCTTGAGGAAGAGGAGCCCCGGGGGTGGGTGGGGGGAAAGCAGAGTATATGACATTGGAAGATGGACAGGACAATCCTAAACTGCATCTCAGAGTGCTGTACTGTGGCAATACAGCAGGCAGACATGAGAGAAGTGCGAGTTTTCCCCTGCTGTAAAGAATATTTACAAATTTTCTCACCCTTGAGAAGAAAGGCTGTACAAGTGGAGACAGACTGTTGAGGAATTGCTAGCCCCTGTGTGACTTCACACCTCTACCACATGAAGAGACAAGGAGTACTGTTTTTTCTGTTCAGATTTCAGAAATCTGTGCAAAGATCGTTCGTTTTTATGTTTTAATGTGTTGGCAAAATACCAAACATGGGATTAAGTTCTTAAATGTGAGAATTACTTCTGAATAGATAAGATACGACTGAACTGTTCTCAAGCACTGAGATGACTAAAGAAAACTATGGTAGTTATTATTGAAAAAAGCACTCTCTGATGTGTTTCTATCAAAAGCCATTTGCTCATGGTGGAAAAGACAACACACAGTACTTGAAAAGTTATTTTGTATGAGACGAGCACCCGAAACCTAACGAGAAGTGACAGTATATTAGAAAGGTGAGTAGACTGCAAGATCCCAGAATTAACTTCCATCATCTATAATACATATTTTGAACATGCAAATATATTATTATGCATTCCAGTCATCTCAGGTGTACAACGCTACAGTATGAATAAAAGAATGGTTTTCTCAAACTTTGTTCATTTGTTGTACATGTTTATGAGACTTGGAATTCTATAACAGCCCTGACAACAAGGATTCAGATGAAGCTAGAATGAACTAGAAATACTGTATGTCACCTCTATGTGGGCAAAGTGAATAATACTACAGTAACACCCCCCGCCTATTGTGGGGGGTAGGGACCCAACCCGACCTGTGATAATTGAAAATCCGTGATATGTGCATGCAGGTCAGGTCAGCCCTGGGGCGCCTAACTGGAGGCTCTTGTACTTACCCCCAGCATGGCGCTGCCCCAAACGGGCCTGCAAGGATCTTCCCGGGCCTTTGGGGGCCTCCAGAAGGCTTGGGAGGCCCTTGCAGGCCCGTTTGGGGCAGCACCAGTCCTGGGGTAAGTAAAGGAGGCCTGAAACAGGCCTTTCCCCTCTTATCCCAGGGGGCCATTTTTCATATACTGCGGTCCCGCGATATGGTGGGACCGCAGTATATGAAACGCGAATGGGCGGGGGACCACTGTACTTGCAAATGTGATATCACGACATTTTAATGTTTATCAAAGAAAGCAAGAAGGCATTGAATGTTATTGCAAGAGATCAAGGTGTGAAGATGAAGCAAAGGAGGAACCAGGTGCAGCATGAGTAGCACACAAAGAGCTGCACAATAAATATATATGTTCAACAAAACCATCTGGGCTACCATATTTAAAACAATGAATAATAATGGTCAAAAGAATTATCTTACCTGGACCTATTTCAGTTATACAGGGTTGTCTGTCAAGTAGCACCTGTCATTGTATATAAGCCTTAAAATAAATAAATAAATAATTGTGTAGACTTGAAGAGGGCAATATGTATCCAGTCAGGGGCATCTAATCTAATGTATTTCTTGTACTGTATGCTTCTTTTCTGTTCAGAGAGAAGCCACCCTTTCTTCCTCTTCACTGGGAAGAGGATAAAATATTTGCCACTGATACCACTGGTGCTTTTAAATTTTTTATGAAATGTGATAGCTGTTGTATTGATAAGACAATTTAAAAATAAGAAACATCAGATGATGTTTTGCTTCAATACATATTTTCCCTCCACTTGTAGAGCACACGGAGCCTGCTTCACAAAAGAGAGAGGGACTAGTTATGCACAGACACATTTTATCCAATTGAAGATGCCTCAATTTTATTTAAAAAAAACTAGCCCAAAATTATTCTTAAATGGAAGGAGCGGGAGTGAGAAAGCTCAGTAGTTTCTATTCTACTTTGTGCAAGATATTTTCACATCCCAACATCAGTCTGATCAATAAATTGCCTTGGGTGCCCTGAAAAAGAAATTTGGGGTAAAAATATGTTAAATAAATAAATAATACTATCCAGGTTGTTAAAAAAAAGTGTAATAAAAGTGGCATAGGAACAGAAAGGCAGGCAAGCAGGCAAGCAGGCAAGCAGGAAGGGAGACCTTTTCTGCATGCTAAAAATAATCAGTTTCTGTGGAGCAATAATGCCATTACTGACATTTGCCTGCATTGATTTTGTCAAGCATATCTGTAGTATTCTAACTGGTAAACCTGAAAGGCAATATAGTTCTTCAGCTGCAGTTTTCCCCTTCTGTGGAAATGTGCAGCATTGTATTCTCCTGGCAGAAAACACAAATCATTCGATATCCTTAACATTTTTTTGTTCTTTGAATAAAGATAAGATAATTGTTTTGGCTGAAAAAGTAAAACAGAACCTTTCTCGAGTAGCGAACAAGGCACAGGCAAATTAATTACTACTTTTGTAATAGCCCATTTTAATCAATTGGATGTAGTCATCTTAAAGTACGTCTGTGAAGATCTTAAAGTAAATGAAACTTTATAATTAACATCTTAAAGTAATTGGAACTTTATAATTAACTTTCAGAAACATACAATTATGTCATTGTCTGCATCTGTTAAAACAATCAGACAGATCTTTTATGTTTGCTTTATGTGTATGCTAGGGACAAGTGAAATAGGTATTAGTTATCAACTTTCATGGGCAGTTCTTCTCAATGCTCTTAGCATTATAACTTTCCCTCTCCTTTGCTTATGAATTATTTTTATTGTATTGGAGACTGCCATGCTAGAAGAAAAACCTTCTTGCATGCCAAGATATGGCAAATGCTGTGGTATTCATAGGCATGCATGAATGTAATGTAGCTACGGGGAGTCACTCCAGACTCTTATATCAAGGTTAATCATATGATATAGATGTTTGGGGAAAAGAAACACTTGCCTAGAGAGCAGTGTAATCAACTGATCTCAATGCAAACTTTAGATACATATCCATATGGGCAAAGGTAACAGGCAAAGCAGGCAGACACAATCAACAATCTTCAACACCACAGGAGGTGTTCCCATGAGAACTCATACTGACTGACTAGAACAGGGGTCTGCAACCTTTAAGACATAAAGAGCCACTTGGACCCGTTTCCGACGGGGGGAAAAAACTGGGAGCCACAAAACCATTGCGACATTTAAAACAAATATATACAACCGCCGCCGCCGTTCTCGCTGTTCCGCCTCAGCAACCAGGCGCTGGGCCAGCCGCCGTTCGAGGCTCTGTGAGGCGATGACCCGCGCTCCAGGCCTACCAGCGCCGCCGCCGCCGCCACCATGGTCCCGCAGCCGGAGGCGAGGGAGCGGCGCCCGCCTCAGCGGTTGAAAGGACGGGCCTGCGACCCCGTGGCTGGTCCCCTTTTTTGGAAGCGGGCGAGTGGCCACCTCTGCCCACACACACACACACACACACACCCTTCTTGCAGCCGTGGTGTGTGTGCGTGTGTGGGCAAAGTTTGGCTTGTGAAGGAGACGGAAGGAAGGGGCGGGTGATGCGACACACACACACACACACACACACACACACACACACACACACACACACACACACACACACACACACACCCTTCTTGCAGCCGTGGTGTGTGCGCGTGTGTGGGCAAAGTTTGGCTTGTGAAGGAGACGGAGGGAAGGGGCGGGTGATGCGACACACACACACACACACACACACACACACACACACACACACACACACATCTTGCAGCCGTGGTGTGTGTGCGTGTGTGGGCAAAGTTTGGCTTGTGAAGGAGACGGAGGGAAGGGGCGGGTGATGCGACACACACACACACACACACACACACACACACACACACACACACACACACACACACACTTCTTGCAGCCGTGGTGTGTGCGTGTGTGGGCAAAGTTTGGCTTGTGACGGAGACGGAGGGAAGGGGCGGGTGATGCGACACACACACACACACACAAACACACACACACACACACACACACACACACCCTTCTTGCAGCCGTGGTGTGTGTGCGTGTGTGGGCAAAGTTTGGCTTGTGAAGGAGACAGAGGGAAGGGGCGGGTGATGCGACACACACACACACACACACACACACACACACACACACACACACACACACACACACACACACACACACACACACACACACTTCTTGCAGCCGTGGTGTGTGTGCGTGTGTGGGCAAAGTTTGGCTTGTGAAGGAGACGGAGGGAAGGGGCGGGTGAGGCTGAAAGAAGCGGGAGGGCGAGTGGCGCGCTGGGCCACCGTGGATTTCCCCTGTCCGCTCCTCCATTCTGCTTTCGGACCCCCTTTTTGTCCGTCCAGGCCGCCGCCGCCGCCACCACCACCACCACGAACCGACCGGCTGCTTGGGCCTGGCCGCCGCCGCCTCCCCTCGCCCTTTTCCCGGCCGGGCGCGGCCATTGTGCTCGCTTCCCCCTCGCCGCCGCCGCCTCCGCCTCCTCCACTGCCGGCGGTGGCGGGAGGAGGGGGAGGAGGAGGAGGAGGAGGAGGAGGAGGAGGAGGATTACCAACACGCGTGGCTTCCTGCTGCTGCTGCTGCTGAGCGGCCCCTGACCCCCGTGGCGGGAGGAGACCCCGGCGGCCACCGATGCCACCCCCACCACCCCTCTAATGCTGCCGCTGCCGCCGCCGCCGCCATCCTAGCCCTGGCCGGCCCAGGAGCCTTCGCCATGGCCGAGGAGGCAGCGGCGCACTGGCGGCGGCAGCAGCGGCTGCAGCAGCACCAGGAGGAGGAGGAGGAGGAGGAGGAGGAGGAGGAGGAGGAGGAAGATGAAGACGAGGAGGACGGCAGTGGCGAGCTGGAGTTTCCCCCGCGGTCCTAGTTTAAATGCCGCAGGACCCCTTCCATGAGGGGAACCTCCCGGAGCCGCGGCAAAGGTTCCAAAGAGCCGCATGCGGCTCTGGAGCCGCGGGTTGCAGACCCCCGGACTAGAACAATGAGCACTGGTTCTTTATACTATTATGACTATTATAGCGTTTGTGTGAGCAACCATATCACCCTGAGCATACCCATTGTATTTCTGATGTTGGAAATTAATCAGGATAGGACTTGGTTATTACTTGCATGGAAGACCAGGAAGCAATAGCAGGGATGTTCAGGTAGGAGGAGGAGACAATACTTCCTGAAATCACACAGACCCACTGTCACTCAGAGTAGATAATAATGGTTTAGGTATAACTTAATGTAAACAAGTTTTCTGTGCTCCTAAGTCAGGTAGATAACATTATCTTCAGTAGGGAAAAATGTGTATGATTCATCCATAGAAACAAAGTTCTGGATTGGGTAATACCTATAATGGATCATTATAAAATTACAATTACAAATTACAAAATTACAAAGAAGAAAAATGTTCAAATTCTCCAGAAGCATTCATTAGGCAACACTGTTTTATTATTGGGTGTTAAGGCAGGTAGTTAATATATTAGGCCTTACATGATGCCCACTCCTCCTGATAATGGGCTTGGAGAATTTCTTTTTTAACTTTTGGGTGATACTCTGTTTTCCCGAAAATAAGACATCCCCCCAAAATAAGACCATCTTACAGTTTTGCCTCTCACTGAAATATAAGGCATCCCCCCAAAATTAGGCCTCCCCAATAATAAGATAACAATAAATATGTACCGTATTCTTCTTCATAGAAAAATATGACATCGCCTGAAAATAAGACCTAACACACTCTTTGGGAGCAAAAATTAATATAAGGCACTGTCTTATTTTCAAGGAAATACGGTACTACAACCCCTTTCTTTTTTTACTTTCATTTTTACATAGATGCCTCCGGACACTGCCGTGCATATAATATATATCACTTTTTAACTCAGTACATGATCTTGAGAGTCTTTAGGTAGATTAAACATTTATTTTTGGGTTTGTGCACCTATTTTTGGTTGCAGTAATGAAGACTGGTTGGTGCAATAAAGGTTAACATATAATACACAGTCTGGCTCAGACACTTGCCTTTTGCTGTTGCAGATAATTTGATATATTAAAAAGTGGCAGTTTAATGAGAATGCAAGTATTTTGAGGTTCCTAATACAAATTTATGTGTGCAGTCTCATCCAGTAGATTTGTGGGAAGGCTGGTGGAGCTTCAGAATACTCACCAGACTTTTTTGATCAGGATTTGAAAGCAATGGAACAGCAAGTAACATGATCTTGAGCAGCACGCCTATGCATCTGAATATTAATTGACAGGGATTATTATGCCAAGAAAAATATGTATTGCATGAACAGGTCCTGTGAAGCACTTTGAAAGAATTACAATACATTTTTGTAGATTTGGATGCACTCGTCAGTTTTTGCTGCACACTGAATCCCGTGCTTGATGCTCATAAAAATGCTTGTCAAACATTTCACATAAGAATATATTGAATTGTTTTCACCTGAAATGTCATCTTAAAAAACATAATGTGAATTTCTCTAACAGTGTGAGAGTCTGATTTTAATACAAATAGGGGATTAAAAGCTTTAGCTGGAGCCAAACATAGTACAAAACTCACCACAGAGATTTACCCAAAAAACTCTAGCTATGCATCCGTATCCTTATATTCAACTCTCCTGCTTTGCTAATCCTTGGCTTTGCAGAACACATTGTAGTCGATTTGGGTGTGTGTTTAAACAGCCACTAAGAATTAGGTCAGTAGTATAAGGCTATGTGTGTCTTGCATAGATATTTGTCCCACCCCCACCACCAACAGCTCTTTGACTGTACTATCTCAGACAGAGATAGAGGAATTAAACAAAGGGAAATAAGATAAAGGAAAGAAAAGGCATGTTATGGGGATAAAAACATGAATACACTGGATGTATAGCCTCCGATAAAATAACTTGCCTATAGTTTAAAGGGAAATGGAGAAATCAAAAAGCAGATGCTGATATTTCTGAAATACCTAAAGCAACATCAGGGATCGGCAACATTTTTATTTTTGGTTTTTCATTCACTGAAATGAATATTATAATTAATTCAATAGATTTTTAAGAAAACATACTGTATTACAAAGCTGGATTGTGCCTTAAAAGAACAATTCACATTGGTCCAATTCGATATACATACAATGAATTAAGAACCTAATATAAGAACCTAGTTTTGCACATGTACGGTTGAGTCCTTCCCAGGGGCTGGTATAAATCTGTCTTAAGTCTTAATGTATGATCCCTTGCTAGTAATAAACTGGAGAAATACTGCAATCAAACTTGGAGCAAAACAGCATCTTAACCCAAATGGAAACTGTGATCAAATATTATTAAATTAGCACATGAATACCCAAAACCTCTACTCCCTATGTCCAAAGAGAACTTTTGGTGCTGCAAATATTTTGGGCCTAGAAGCCTCAACCAATGCCCAGCATGGCAAGTGTTACATGGAAGACATAGTCCAAACCTTTGGAAGAACCAAAAGTTCTCCACACCTGTTCTAGAGAGAATGGACTTTCTTCAGGATTTAGGCTTCTGTCCTATCCATATACATAACACTTATTTCCACTGAACATAGTGGGACTTGCTTCCAGTAAAGTGTGTGTTGGATTGCACAGCATGTATCTGGTAAAGCATGGGTTTTTGCCATGAGTTCTCCTCTCCTGCTTGACCTTACAGTATGTATTAAACAGAGAGCATGCAGCAGCACTTGCCCTCTCCCCCCCACACACATAAAAATATAAATAGACTCCAATTCCAGATCAGAAATGTTTAGAGGGAGTTTAAACCTTTTTCCCTACAGTTACTAACATGCCTTCCTATACATTTAGCTTCCCTATATGGAGGCTAAAAAAAACCAACCAGAATCCTACAGTCAGCACAAATGGAGGGAGCAGCTGCACAGCTTGGGTTTCTCAGGGTGAAGAGGCTTTAACTAACCACATTGGAATCAGGAGAGAGAAAGAGTAGGAAACTGGCAAACCACCTTGTTGATGTAGCTCTCAGTGGTGTGGTGTGGGGAGGGCAAGGGGTGACGGGGTGCCCCGGGCACAGCAATTAGGGGGCACCAAATTGCCTGTTATCAAAGCCCTAGCCACACCTCTGCTCCATCCCCACCTGGGTACAGCAGCCAAGCAGCCAAGCCAGTCGTGGCCTTGGCAAGCGCTCCAACACCCCTGCTTGCCCAGCTGTGCTAAAAGCCATCACCACCAGGGCAGGAGCACAGCCAGAGCCTAGAGACAGCCAGGCAGGAACAATGAATGGCCGTGGGGCACACGAGAGGCCTGCCGGAGCTGTGGCTGGAGCCAACAGGGTGTAGAAAGCCTGCCCTGGGGCACAGCCAAGGTGGCCACAGAAACCAAGAAGGGATCCTGGCCAAGGCGGCTTGTTAAGAGCAGGCACCCCCACCTTCCCAGCCAACCACTCATCCAACCACCCACCCTCCGGGCACCGGGATGGGGCGCAGGGCTCTGATAGGGCTTTCAAAGTAAGTGATAAATTTAAGAAGTGACTTGGCAGCTCAACTCTCCAGGTGAGTTTCCATAGTTGAGCAGTATTTGAATCCTGGTCTCCAGATTCCTAGTCCATCACATTATCCTCTAAAGCAAATTGGGACTTCCTATGCCTGATACAACCTGTTAGGCAAAACATGCAGCTATTCTTTTGTCCAATTACATTGGTGAGAAAGAAGGCTTTCCACCTGACTAGCCAATTAATTAATTCATCCACAGCTTCACTAAATTTTATTAAGGGTGTGTAAACATAAGACTCTGAATCAATATTGTAACTGTGAGCATGATTTTGGGTTAGCTGGTTTGCAGATAGCTTAAATCTATTTGAAGAGCTACTTCCAAACAGTGCATTGAAAGTAATGACTAGGGAATCATGTGACCTATATTCGAAAGGTAGAATTTTCTCAAGCTCTGGTATCACTTTACTGTACTTCCTGGTTGACTTAGAGCTGTACTCAGTGACCCTTGGGGCCCCTTTCAACTTTAAAATTCTACAAGCTTTGTGTGAATGCCATTCCAAAAAAATTGGTCAGTATTTGTTGTTGTTGTTGAGTCATTACAGTCATGACCGACTGTTCGTGACCCCATGTCCATGGAGTTTTCTTGGCAGGAATACTAGAGTATTGTTGTCTAAATTTTAGGGAGACAGGAAATTCCATAAGCATTTGACCATTCTGGTTGGCTTTTTATGGCATAACTAATTGTGATACTAATTTTGCAAGTAATGGTAGCAAAGCTGCCAGAATAAACAATTGGCATAAACAGCAGAAAAAGAGAAAGAATTTGGTATGCCTTATTAAAACCTCCTATATTTGACATTGCTACTGTTCTTTAGTCTCTTTCATTTAAATAGAATAGGCAGTTTGGACATTATGCAAATGAACCTGTCTGATTTGCATAGAATGCAAATTAGAGTGCTCAAAAATGGAGAACTGGAATATGTTAAGTTTAGCCACACACTTTCAACTTGACCTATATCACAAGGTAGTTGTTATAACAAAATGAGGAGAGAGATTCATTTACCCTGCAGTGACCTCTCTGGCAGAAAGGCAAGACATTAATGTAATAAATAAATAAATAAATGTCTCAATTATCTTTGGGAATCCATTTGAACTGATAGAATAGAAGGTAACTGTAAAATGTGTTTATAGAGAGAGACCTGCATCAAGAAGATTTGAGAAATGAACTTGATACTTCAGTCTGATTGATTTTCATGAGCTGCAGAAGCACAACCAGTGCTGCGGGTTCTTTCTACATTGTGCACCTCATTAAGGAAAAAGATCCTGTCTGTACTATCCAACTCTGCAGCCATTCTTATTTTTTTCTGCAGGCCAAAGAAGATTAAAATGGTAATTCTTCTCCATAGAGTCCAAAATACCTTCAGACCTCAGCTGACAATAGTTTTCCACTCTCAATGTTTTGATACGGTGTATGTCTTCTTAAGAGGAAAGCATTTAGTCATTTAATTATAATTAATATATCAAAGCAATTATTTGCCAATTGGCAAAAAAAATCTAACTTAAGAACAAATAAACACATTCAAATATCTAAGGATAATTGTGGCTACAGATGCTAGGACACTATGTAGCCATGTAGCAAATCTCTTCAGCATAAAAGTGTCACATAATTAAGTGATAGTTTTGTACTGAATGAATCGGACATTCTTTATAAAGTAAAACCATGTCCAGTTTGGCTGAGCTTGCCAGGGGGATATGTGCGTTAGATATATCTTGTTCAGATTACAGTAGCATCCTTCACATTTAAAAGGTATCTGGAAATTTCAACTGGTCCAAAATGCCATACTACTGAGTGAAGCAAATGACACTGTTCATGTGACTCCCTCATATTGACCTCCAGTCTGTTTCCAGGCAATGATTACAACCTTTAAGTTCCTATATTACGGGTACTGGTGGTCAGAAAGTCTGTATTCATCTACACCAGGCAGCCTATGCTTTGTTTTGTTCATGTTGAAATCAGCACATATTTTGTCACACCCAGAAGCTGAGTAATGGCAATTGGACTTCTTATTTTGTGAGATCAAAACGTTTACCTACTCATCCAAGTAGCTCCGTCAATCTGAGGTGTGAGGCCTCCACTTCATAGTTCACCTTAGATTCACACCATCCTAGTCTGAATAGGCTTGTTAGGTAGACAGTGACTGGGATAGGATTGTTAGGTGGAGAATGGCCTGAATATGTTTGTTAGATGTACAATGGCCTGAGGTGTGTGAAAGTCCCACCTATGCAACCCTTTCCAACATCCATTAAGACTCCTTGAATGTTCTTTGGATAGACAAGAGCCAAGTGGAGCTCTTTGGCCATAATGCATCATACCACATTTGGTAAAAACCAAACACAGCGTATCAGCGCAAACACCTAAAACCAAATGTCAAGCACAGCAGTGGAAGGGTGATTATTTGGTCTTGTTTGGCAACCACAGGACCTGGCAGCTTGCAGTCACTGAATCGACCACAAACTCCTCTCTGTACCAAAGTATTCTTTGAGTCAAATGTGAAGAAGCCATCTGTTCAACAGCTAAAGCTTGGTGGAAACTCGATCATGCCTCAGGACAATGATCCCAAGCACACCAGCTAATCTACAACAGAATGGATGAAAAAGAAAAGAATCAATGTGTGAGAATGGGCCAGTCAAACTCCAGAACTCAACCCAGTTGAAATGCTGCGTTTGGACCTTTGGCAACCTGTGCATAAACAAATGCCCACAAACTTCAATGAACTGAAGCAACGTTGTAAAGAAGAGTGGGCCGAAATTCCTACAATGTTGGAGACTGATAAATTTATATAGACACAGAGGCGTAGCCAGGATTTGGAGCACCTGAGGACAAAGTTCATTTTGGTGCCCTTCCTGCTTCACCCTCACACACCACACCACACCCCAGCAACAGGGGGCCGAACCCTGCGGGTGTAGGGTGGGTGCATTTGTACTTGTGCTCATGGGCAGTCAGTTGTGTGTGCACCTTACACCTCTCCCACCAAGGTGAGGAAGAGGAGGGCGCTGTGGCTCCTGCAGTCCTGCCTGCCTGCTTCGCTGCTCACCTGCCGTGTGGCAGCGGAGGGGGTGCCGTCGCCAAGCCTTAGGGGAAAGGAGGACTGTTGGGCAGCAGGAGGGTGCATGACTTCCTCCTCCTGCTCACCCTCCAGGTGCCCCCAGATTGTTGCACTCGGGTCAGATGTACCCTTCTGCCCTCCCTAGGTACTCCCCTGCAAGCAGTAATCTCTCGAATGACCAAAAGTTATTTATTTATTTGCCAACTGTACACATGTAGGTGTGTAGTAATACAGTAATGTGATCTCCAGTGGAATGAAGACTTCACTTGTGCAAGTTAGGGGTCCTATATTACTATAAGACCAGCAGGGCTTTTCATTCTGCTGCTGCCCCACAGGATTCTAAGGCTTCACAGAAGCATAGAAAATGGAATGAGGAGAATTAAGCATGCTCTTTACCCATAGATAATTAATGATCAGTGACTAAAATGATTACAGAGCTTGGGGACCTCCCTTATGAGGAAAGGCTAAAACATTTGGGGCTCTTTAGTCTGGAAAAAGGCGCCTGAGGGGGGGGTATGATTGAGATGTACAAAATAATGCAGGGCATGAGTAAAGTGGATATATACCAGAACTAGGAGACATCCACTCAAACTGAGGGCTGGGAGAGTGAGAAAAGACAAAAGAAAATATTTTTTAACCCAATGTGTTGTTAGTCTGTGGAACTCCCTGCCACAGGATGTGGTGGTGGCATCTGGCCTGGATACCTTCAAAAGGAGATTGGAGAGATTCCTGTAGAAAAAGTCCATCACAGGTTACAAACCATGAAGGAGATGTGTAATCTCCAGGCTTAAAATTGGGGTACTTCAAGAGCCAGATGCAGGGGAGTGGTATCAGGAGACAGATATCTAGTCTCATGCTCTCCCAGATGCATCTGGTGGGGCCACTGGTGGGGCCATCTCAATACATGAAGCTGGACTAGATGGGCCTTTGGCCTGATCCAGCATGGCTCTTCTTATGTTCTTATGCCTTTTATTCAGTTCGGCTTTGACAGCTGAATGTCTGCTAAGGATAAGCTTTTTACCAGGTGGTGTTCCAGATGTAAATTGTTATTTTAACTTATATACTTTAAAAACTGTTTTCAATGCAATTGTGTTTTAATATGACTAATTCAATTGTGTTTTAATACTGTAACATTGTTTTTCTTTGTATCTGTTTTTTTTTTAAATCATGTTTTCTGGTGCTTTGGTTCCAGTCCAAAAATCACCTAACTAATTTAATAAATATGAGAGATTTGGAAAACTTTTTTTGGTGACAGCCGGTATAGTGTGGTACCTTTCAATCCTGTCTTTATAAAACAGAATTGACTTAGAGACATGGAACAGCAGTTGAAAACCTTTTTAGGAAATCTCTGAGCTTTAAAATTATATTTAAAACATTGTTGTTATTGTTAAACAAATACAAGGCACAGTCTTGAATTAGTATTGCATACCATATGGAAGTTCCAACCAAAAACAATTAAATATCAGCATAATTTGCATGTGGTTTCTCATATTGACATTTTTGCAGCTCTGATGGTGTTTTTTTAAAGAGATATGCAGTTGATTATAATATTTTATAAAATTCCATGGCATTGTTCCAATGCCCCATTGCTACGGGGATCACTATCATGTGTTTCCTCCATAAGAAAGTTATTTCTATTGCCAGGTCACTATATTTTGTTAATTTTTCTAATTCTTTATCTCCAACTCTGGCAATGTTAGGAATTGCAATGTCAGTTATTCACCATGTCTTCATTCTGTTATTGTTATGTCTGGTGTATTATGCTCAAGGTGTCTGCTTATCTGAATCCAATCAGTGTGAGCAACAGAGACCACAAAGGAGAAAGGTTAAGTCGTTTGTGTTCACTGTAGCATACTGCCAAAGAGCTATTCATGGGATTGTAACTTAAAATGATTATAACACTGGCTGTTGTGGGTATTTCAGGCTGTTTGGCCATGTTCTGGAAGTTTTTCTTGATGACATTTCAGAGGGCAAGGAGGCTCAGGGGAACTAGGAGTTCTCTCTTTGCTCTGGAGTATGGAATGAGTGAGTGTGTGTTTTTAAAGATGTGGGAAAGGGAGGAACGTATCCTATTCAGGATAATAGGTGTTAGTCATTTTATTGTGATGTGGAGGGATTAAGAGTTTCATTATAATAAGGGAGGGCTGATCTGTCTCTGTGGTTGATGGATGTTTCAGTCATTGTTCCCTAGCTAAAACAAAGTGAAGCCAAGCATATAGGATAATTTGTATGTGTTTTACAATGAAATATAAATGATTGCAGGTTTTGTAAATCAGTTAATTAGAAGGAATACATCCTGTTATTTAAACTATTTTAGGCTTCAGTGTACCAAAGTAGCTCCTGGTTTGGCTCACAGGATATAAATGATAATAAAATTAATTTTAAAAATGAATGTAATAAAATGGTCAGAGCAACAGCTGAACCAAAATTTAAGCCAGAATCTATTGGTATTCATGTAAAGTTTCCATAATTTATAATTGTGAATTACAGTTTATGGACAAGGTGGCACACACACACACATGCACACACACACACACACGCGCACACACACAATGTGGACTCCATCCTCAAACCATATGCCACCAGTGTCCCTATACCATATAGTATTTATAAGGAAACTTAATCCACATGCAACCCCCCAACACCACCATCCTACCTGCAATGGATGTAGAGGCACTGTACAGTAACATCCTACACAGAGATGGATTGTGGATTTTCACAAATATCTTTGAAAACACAGAAGAGGGACACAAAATCAGCACCCTCTGTGTCTTTGTACTCACACACAACTATTTCACCTTTGACAATAAAACCTAACTCCAGATCTGCAGAACTACAATTGGTACTCACATGGCCCCACAATATGCGAATATATTCATGGATGAGCTAGAACAGCACTTTCTTAACTGCTGTACGGCAAATCCCTCCTCTGCTTGAGATACATTGATAAACACTACTGGACAAGAATCCAGAGACAGCTGAAATAAAATACAGGCACCAAAACAGTCAGCTGCAAAGTTGGCAGATGCCATGCAGCAGAGTGAGCTCCTGCTGTTAACCCTAGCTCAGGCATGTACAAACTTCGGCCCTCCAGATGTTTTGGACAGCAACTCCCACAGTCCTTTGCCATTGGCAATCTAAGCTTAGAATTCTGGGAGTTGTGGTCCAAAACATCAGGAGTGCTGAAGTTTGGACATGCCTGCCCTAGCTCCTACTATCATGGCAGTTTGAAGTCATATACAATGAAAGTAGATAAATAGGTACCTCCACAAAAAGTGGGAAGGTAAAACAGTTTTTCCGTGCAGCCGTGCCAGCTACATGGCCATGGACTTGCACAACACTGGCTCTCCGGCTTGAATACGGATATGAGCACCGCCCCTAGAGTCTGACACAGCTAGCACGCATGTGCAGGGGAAACCTTTACCTTTTATACATACATGCTAGATACCCATCTCAATGGACTCAATATAAACAAGGCTTTTTAGGGCATTACAAAATACAAAAACTGCAGTAATTCTACTGTACTGTATCTCCCAAATATGGTTTCCTTCTCAATAGATCCACCTAAGAATCAAAGGTAAACCAGAGAACCTTGCCACGCTGCCCTTGTTAATATGCCCTGACTAATTGATAAGATGCCAGAATGCATCTGAACTTTGTAACTGATTCCACAGTTCAAAAGCACATTCTTTTTGGAAAATAAGTAACCAAAGTACTGTACTTAATAAATCACTGGTCCGAACGTGCAGTTAAAGGAATCTGTTGTATTGCTCTTTCTGTTGTCAGTGAGAGTTAAATGTTGCTACAGTAACATTTTGCTAGTGATTAGTGCTATATACCTAGAATTGTAAAATGTTGGAAAGATTTAAAGGTTTCAGTACCTACAGCTAGAAGGCATAAACTGGGAATTTTCTCTGCTGAACAGCTAATATCCCAAATACAAAGAATTGTTAGGACAAAGAAAGAAAGGTAATTTCACTCCAATTGACAGTAACCCAGAAAAGAATCAGCAGGGGTCAGATCAGAGGAAGGCAGGAAGACAAAAAGGAAGGTTGCAGGCCGAAATGCAAATTGCATCAGATCACGTGTGAACACTGAGTCCACAAATCAATGTGCAATGTGACCACAGACTGTGAATTTAACTACAAGACAGGCTTGGAATCAAATCACAGCCGCTTTTACAACTGGAGCAATTTGGCTTGCCAGTGTAGTTGCAGCCTTAGCTCAAAGTCCTTTCAAACAACTTGAGATTGCTTCAAGTACCCTTATTGATATAACCACTTTTAAAAATGCATCTGAAATTGCTTTTCAGCTCTTCATATAATTCTTTTCATCTTTTATTCTCTGGTAAAGACAAAGATTCAGTGTTGAACCTACAGGACTTAATGAGTAAGCTGCAGATGCTTCCAGAGTGCTTGGTATAGAATACCTACGCAAAAAAATGACATGGAAACTAAACTTGATGGAATACTGTGTTCTTTTGTGCTGTTTTTGACCATCAAAAGGCTTTTCATATCCTTTATTTGAACAAGCATTCTGAAAGTTTGAACTAAAAGAATTTAACTCTCTGAAAGTAAAGAATATAGCAGCATATAATTGTCAAACTAGATATTAAGCGGCGTGCAGATTTCCAAATATTAACCTATTTTCCTATCTGTGACAGGATTTTCTCAGATATACTTGCCTCAGAAATAGGGATGTAAATCCTGATTGGATTCATCTTTACATAACAAATGAGAACATTTTTCTCCTTGATATGAATTGCCTGAGGGCGCATTTACACGACCCCTAAAATGCGTAGCAGAGTGCTCACAGATCCGGACCATAAAATTTTATCCCCACGAGCAGCGTACTATAATAAAAAAAAAGTCCGGCTACGCCCACTTAACCGCATTTTGCAGGTACCTGGTGTAGGGCTGGTAAAAATCTTGTCGCGGTTCCGGTGCGGATCTTTCTCCGTTCGATTATTCCGTGGGAAGGTGCAAAATCCGCACAGAAAACCTTCCCCCTCAGTTTCTGCCTTTTTAGCTTGATGTGGTTATTTTTTTTAACATGCAAGTACAGGAGGCAGGTCGGGCGGAATGTGTGCGTCATGTTTGCAGGAACGACGGGGGTAGGTCCAGCAGCAGCGGGGAAGAGGCGCTGCTGTTCTCCACGCGCCAACCACCAAACCAGCTACCTTAGATAAATTCTCCTGAAGTTGAATCCAGGGCAAAAAATCCTTTTGCGATGGCGTTAAGCCTGCAAGCACTTGGCTTGCGGCTGCTAGAATTGTAAAAGTAAACTGCAGAATGGCTGCAAGTAAAGATCTTCTCCGACATGGAGCACCCCTGCACCTTCTCCCTCCCCGACAAACTGGAGCCATTGGTGCTACAAACAACGCGGCAAAAACAGAAAGGTCCGCTGGCAGGAAGAGGAAGTAAAATACAAAGGAGTGGCGCTATCTCTATTATCCTATCAGCTCTTGGAGGACTCAAGTGCCTAATAGGAAATAGTCAATCCCCAGGGGCCCTCTAGTGGTTTGCCACCTTACAATCACCTGCAAGTGTTTGCAGCTTGAAATCAGATCAGCTGCGGACTTTCAAACGATGGCCTTGGGAACAGTGTATCTGCAACATCAACCACGTGACTGCTGGGGTGTGTGATCCGGATTAAAGATTGGTACGGATTGTAATTCTCGTGTGAAAAGGCCCTGAGATGATGGGCTTTTTGTTATCATTGCTTTCAGAGAAAATCTGTATTTTACAAATAGATTTGGCTCATTTCTGTAAAATGCAGAGTACTGACAATTGTGATAACTGTTAACTTGTTGTATGATCTACTAAATGTGACAGCAGTGCTTGATTCACATGTGCTTTTTAATTTCACAAAACAAATTGACAATTTCTGTTCAATTTGTAGAGAAACAGGATTTTTGTGCAATGTATATTTTACAGACATAATGACCCCATCCCAATTTTGGCTTCACAACAGAGCTGTGATATTTTCAGATAGTGGAAGTGTCTTAGCAATTCTAGAATATTCATGGCAGCTTCTCAACAATCAAACTAACCTTCCAATAATAAATCAAACTTTGCTTATACAAGTTACTAAGAAAGATCATATGTTGGGCAGGGCAGTTTGCACTAATTTCTACCTAATGCTTTAGAAGAATGTGTCTTACTTGCTAAAGTAGCATCGATAATCTGATTCCCACATCTGCCATTATCATCTTTTCATGATTTTAGAGAAAAAGCTTATAGTGAAACTCTAAACAGCATAATGAAGCTCTTCAGAAAATGTGAAAATAAACTTCTGAAGTGACATTACAATCTATTATTTTGTCATTAAACTCACATTAAAAAGTTCACTTATGTTTACTGCAGCCTCTAATTTTAGAGATGAATTTATTTTTATTTTAAATTATCAGGAACTTTAAGTAAGGCGATATTACATTTTACTTGTATGATTTTATTAGGCAGGAGGGCCAGGGAAATGTTTATTTTCTAGCATCATTGTTTATGGTGTCTTTTGTTCTCAAAATGTAGCCAAGAATAACAAATGATACAATTAGCTGGGTTTTCAGAATGAAAACAATACACAACAGAACTATTGCTAAATTAGTAAACAATTCAATGGCATTCCTAAAATAATTATTCATTTTATTAATATACTTTCCTATATCTTTTTCCTTAAAAAGGACACAAGGTGGCTTACAGCATTAATATGTAAAGCTAAAAACAGTGATTATACAAATATTAAAAACACATTCAAAGTAACAAGGCACAACAATTCATTTAAAAACCCGTTCCAGAAGACATTCAGGTAAAGATTGCATGAAGAGAAAGATCTTTGCCTGTATTCATGCATGTACATTATCAGTCTAGTATTAATGTCAAGTATAGTTGTGTGTGTGTGTGTGTGTGTGTGTGTGTGTGTGTGTTACTGATGTCATAAAAATGCCAAATCACATCCTTATATTTTGGTAAATATACGTCTTTGAATAATTTATAACATAACTATATCTGGGGCAGAGAAGGGTTATACTATGTTTGCTTGCTTTAATTCAAATCACTTATTTAAGTAAGCACTGTAATTAAATATCTAAAAAGAGTTTTGTTTTCTACCGTAATATACATACAACCCTGAGACATTTGTGTCACAAACCAATTTAAGGACACTTTAATATATTTTAGGTCTTATATGGTACTGGCTGGCATTTACAATGTAGTAAAGGATGAACTGGAAGTTGAAGATTAAAGATAATAGTTCATGGGAACTTCTTTAACTGTGACTCCAAATATGGAATTACAAGATTGAGTGCTCATTAAAGTGCATAACATCCAAGTGTTTCTGGAGTCTAATTCAGAGTTCATAGCACCTACCAAAGCACTGGCTCTATTAAATCTTTTGCTTTCAAAAGAGATAAGAAAGTCATAATTTCAGCATTGGTTCATATATAGGCAATATATGTCATTATAGGTATCATCCAAAAAGACAGTTAAAAATAAAAGACAACACTTGTTTGGTCATAGAATTGTAAGAATGCAGGTTCTATTTAAAAAAACAGGGAGGAAAGTTGAACATTCTTTGTACATAACCCAATGACTTGGATGGATGGTACTTAGAGATTTGCACAAACCACATTTTTAATGGTTCAGCTCAGTTCAGCGCAGCACCTTCATAGATGTTCTCTGGGCACCACATGCTCCCCCCTCCTGCTTCCTCTGCATCCATCCATTCCCTGAGCAAAGAACACTTCCCTCTCTGCCTCCTCAGCACGACTCCTCACTCACAGATCAGAGCACATATTTTCCTCCACCTTCTCCAATAGTTGCCCATTAAAAAGCAGCCCTTCAGGACTCCCTGCCCCACCTGCTCATCTTCATCAGAGAAGCCATAAAAGTGTCTGCTGTGATCAGCGAGTGGGCAGTCATGCAGCGGAGGTGGAGAGGGAGGCATGCTTTATCTGGGAAATGGGGGAGTGCACAGAGGAGGCAGGAGAAGGTGGTGTGCAGCACCTGGAGAACAGCTGTGTAGGAACTGTGCCGAACTGCGGTTCATGTCCATCTCTATTGATACTTTTATTAGATCACTAAAAAATTGGGCGATATAAGCTTGCTTTCAACCTCATGTAATTTTTTTGTCACAACCCTTTATCATGCTGGGCACCACAGACCTGGGTGCAGAAAAATTATAAAATTTCCAAAAACTCTTTGCTAGATGCACAAATCAGATTTCTTGTTTAAATCAAGTTTCAAAATGGAGACTTTAAACTTAGGCCAATTCTAAGCTTGCATATTCCCAATGAGCTTGTTATAGTGTGATTACGGTTCTTAAAACTTGTTATTTCCTTTCCAGTTGGATTTTAAGATTCACTGCAATACATGAATGGGTCATGTTGCAAATAGCACCATAATCTAATGGACGAACTCTATTACCCTAGACATGTGGTTGCATGAATGGCTATGAACACTGCTGTCCCCATGTTTAGTTTCCCACTCTCCTTCTTCAGTACTGCATGGATGACTTCCACTTTCTGTCTTCCCAAAGATATAAGATTGTTATGGATCTTAACACATGCTAAGAAACTTCCATGATTTTGCTTATTATGCCAAAAAAGGTTATCTTATCCATCTTAATTCAGACAGAACTGAAGCAGATCCGTGTCTTGCCAATATACAGTCCAGTACAATTAAGACATGTTCAGGTATTGAGAACAGGGATTTGAGGGACATCTTACAGCATTAATAGACAACATTACATTAAAGCTACAAGAAAACATGCACAGTTAAAAAGAGAGTAAAATTCCATATAAAACATCTAAACATCTAAACATATCTAAACATATAAGTACAGTGGTACCTCAGATAACAAATTTAATTCATTCTCTGAGGCAATTCCTTATCTGAAAAAATTTGTTAGCTGCAATGTGGTTTCCCATTGAAATGAATGGGAACCCGATTAATTGGTTCCAGAGGTCTGAAAAAAAGGCAAAAAGCTGGGGTTTTTTCCAGACCACTTTGTAAAGTGAACTTTAAAGGCATGCAGTGCTGGAACACACCCCCTCAGGACACCCCCCACAGTGCAATGCAAACACTGAGAAATGAAACCACCAAGCCTAATTCAGCCTTTTCCGGCCCAAAGTGCAAAGGGAAAAACAATCCAAACAGAGAAACATAAGTAGCAAAATCCAGCCCGTTTTTGCCTTCAAAGCAATTCAGGACACTTGCAAACACAGAGGAAATGAAGGCACCAAGCTTAGCTCAAACTTTCCCCACCCAAAGTACAAAGGGGAAAAAAAATCCAAACAGACAAAAATAAGCATAAAACCAAAAAGCCTGGCCCAGCCTTTTCCTGCCCAAAGTGAAAAGAAATGCAGTGCAAAGATTAATAGAAGCTAGCACCCTACCTTTCCAAGTCCAAATCCCTCGGCAAACTATGTTCAGAATGGCTCCAAAACAGCATGAAAAAAGTTCTAACTCCTCCCTCCCCTCCACAAACTACAGGGGCTGCAATGCATCCTGGGTACACCTTTTTGCAAAGCATTTTGAAACATTTGTTATCCGAAGCAGCCCATAGGGAACATTCGTTATCCAAGGCAACCCTATACCCGGAAATTTCCAGTCGTTATCTGAAAAATTTGTTATCAGGGGCATTCGTTATCCAAGGTATTACTGTAATTATAAACACAAAGTCTATGTGAACCTATTGATTCATATAAAAGACACATAATAGGTAGTCCATCATTCATGCTTCTAAAAGTGAGTTTCAAGGTGACATTGAACACATGTCTTTCTTATTATATAACATTTGTTTGGTTTTCTCTTCTATTAAAAATAGCAATAATGTGTCATAAAGGAAATTCTGACATACTCTAACACATTCCAGGGTTCTTTAGGTATAAAGTAGTGGTTTACCTTTTCCTTGTTCTATGGATACCCTGAGAAAGTGCAGTTAGAGAGGTAGTCTGTTCTCCACTGAGGTTTATCTGTTTGTGCAACTGCTAGTTCAGCAAATAGATACGTAATTCACTTAGGTATCGAATTCACCTAATTCACCATAGAATTCACCAATTCACTCAGGTTTTAGATAGTAGTTCATGTTCCCATATATAGAGTTCTTAGCATAAATAACCACATTATGGGACAAATGGCAAGCAGAAATCTTGGATAACTCAGAATAGTTGAAATGAACTCAGATGAAATGAAATATATTTGTGAAATGAAAATATTCAAATTCTTGATTAAGCAGCTAAAGAAAAGTAGATCCAAATCAATTGGACATTCCACACTAGAACTACAGATTAAACTGTCAGACAGAAGGGGGATCTGACCAGACCTCTACTGGGAAGGGCTACTTTGTCTACACGCCTGACCGAGACACGCTGGCTAGTGGCTGGGCTGGCCAATCGGACTTTGCCAGCACAATCTGGCCAGATTGGCCAGCGGCTGGACACTGGGTCAGCTGACCACCAGGAAAAGCCCCTGGTAAATGGCTAGCAGCTGGAAATTTTTGGCCACCGCTCTGATTGGCTTTGAGAGGTGGTGTGTTTTCACCCATCCCATTCTCTTCTCTATGGGACTCACCCTACTATCACCGGTCACACTTGGCGGTAAGGGCAAGTGGTGAAAAGTCCCTTAGGGTAATAGTAGGTAATAGTGCTTTGTACAAGGGCAGCCCTTATAATCCCAAATTAGGCGTAGAACTAGATAGGACAGTATTTAGTGATTTATAAACATTGACATAAAACTCACTGAAGGGCTGCCCACAAATTTTATCGCTGGGGGACACGACCCCACGTATTATTGCATAATGGGTAAATACCTCAGCGCCACTTGCCCTTTCAGGTCCCCCTTTTAAGGCTCAACAGCAGGAGAAATAGTCTGATAAAACATTAATAAAAATGATGGACTACCTATTATGTGTCTTGTCTCTTTATTTCGGCCTAGGTGGACAAAGTCTGATGCCTGAATGTCTCTTAAAAGCCCTGCAGAACGTGATAGACTCCTGGTAGCCTGTGATAATTACTCAGGCAAATAGTATTTTTGTAGTAACTAGAGAAGCACCTGTTTCCTTCAATTTACAACATAATACATGGAATGGAGAAAAACAGAAATAAACAGGGAAATCACTGCTTGAGTACACAGTCTGGTCCAATTTTGGCAGTCAGGTTATAAAATACATAGAATGAATCTTTCTGTAAGTAGCATAATCCATTAGTGACTATGCCAGTCTGTAGTCAAAATAAATTATGTGAAAACCAATAAAAGGGAATTCTGTTAAAGAATTTGATGGTATCCTGCCATTATTCAGCAGCAGCTCAGCTACAAAGCTGTAGTTAATTATAGAGGATTACTGCAGAGAGATACAATCTAGCCACTTCTTAGAGAAATGTAACATCACAGGTATTAATAAATAAATTACAGTAAATCTATGCCGGAATAGCCCCACTAAATTTGGGGAGTTGCTTCTCTGTAGATATAGTTAGGAGTTATGTATCAAGAAGTTCCGTGCATATTTTTTGCAGATATGACTGTAAGAATCTTAAAACAACTTTTGAAAAATTCTATTTTTGCTGGAGGAGACTGCAGTAATAATCTTGTGCTGGAAGTGCAAATCAACATATAAAGCAATTGTAAAAAGGGGAGAGGAAAGCCAAAATAAAATGTTATAACCATTAAACTGGGCTTCAGATAAGCACAACATTTGGCAAAGGTGTATAGAGCAGTCTCCACTTGTTTTGTGGCAGATTTGAGGAGTTTTTTGGAAAAAAAGCTTTTGAATTATTATTTTTAATAAACAAATCTGTTTCCCCCTTTCATAAATAGGTGACACTAAATGCTCCCTTATTTAAAACAGATTTGATAAATTGAAAATAGCAATGTTGTTTAGCTTGGAAGAGAATGGAGAATTTCCCCCCTTTTTAAATTTGGAAAGGATCCAACCTGCAGGGCCTGAACTACTGATGCTCAAAAAGGCCTTTCGGGGGGGGGGGGCAATTGCTAAGTGGTACATTAGTTAAACTGCATCCTGCAGTCAAGCCTTGGCTCGATGTTTCATCCAAACAGATTCATGTACCAAGCTCAAGATGGATGCAGCCTTCCATCCTTCCAAGGTTGATAAAATGAATGCCCAGGTCACTAGGGGCAAAGTGTTGCCTGCATAAATATGTAGTAAACCACCCAGAGAGTATTTTACCACATTAGGGCAGAACATAATTGAAAGAAGAGTAGCAACAAGGATTTTTCTTTATAAGACTGAGGAAGCCTGTCACTGGTTAGCTAGCAGGAGATTCACAAAATGAAACATTGCTTACATTCATAGGATGGAAAGGGAGATATTTAGACAGAGAGGTTACAGAAACAGACTGAAAAGACAGCTTCTGTCTGCCTCTCCAAGCCTTAAAAGAGACAGCATACTACTGTTAGTCTTGTTCTCAAGTGTTTCCAATATTAGAGGATCAGACATATGGAAAGAGCCAGTCCTACTCAAAGATTGTGCTTGTTAAAAAACAACACAGTTTTTACTCCAGAGTTGCCACCATATGTTTTGCATTTGGGGAAAAGGCACAGATAGAAATTTCAGGCTTTCAGAAGATGGCCGGATGGAGAGGTAAGTCTCCAGCATCAGCCAATAATAACTGTAATATAAAGGTTGCCAACATAAAGAAGAAGAGGGGAGAACAATCTTCACCCTTCTTTCATTTGGGAAAGATAACATGGAAACTAGTTATCATCTATGGCTAGAACTACTGTATAATTATTTAAAGCCAAGCAGCATGTTTTGAAAGCAGCATCTTATCAGTGGAAAGGAAATGCATACTGTACTCTGGATTCACCCCAACTGTTTTCTTTAAGTCACTGTGAAGTACTCAGTGCTCTCATTCCTGCCTCCTTAAGCCTTTCACTAACAATTGCACTATGACCTAAAACTACTAACCATTACCAGCAAGAGATCTTTTAATGCTGCAATTAGCATGTCTCATAAGTATCATGAAGACCCGAGACTGCCAAACCCTACAAAAACAATACATCTGTCATGGGGTACAATCAGTTAGCACTAACATGCACTATATAACAGTGTCTGTGACCAGCTATAATCTTGTTCTCCCACAGCTGCCAGTCTGCTGTGATGGAAGATATGTTTGCCAGTCTGTTTGCCTTAGCAGAGAACGTAATAACATTCACAGGCAGGAATGAGCAGACAGAGGTCCCAAACTTCCAACACACAACATTTTTCATTCCAAAGCCATTCCATCACATTCAATTTAATATTTTCACTATTAGGGTAATGGAAAATTATTTTGAAAGTACTCCATGTCTTTCATCTCTGACCCACCAGTTACAAAGGAACCCCAGGCCAAACACATTAAAATAAACTTCCCTTGGGCATCACAATCCAGCTATGTTCAGACCAGATACCAATACTCTTTGGGGGCGGTGTGGTGTTGGGGGCCCTATTTGTTCCTCTTTCCCTTCTACCTTCATATGAATTTAATCTGATCAAATACCATAAAATGAATAGTGTGGAATAATTCACCCAGAGAGAGCACAAGTTTCAGATGCTAAATGAAAAATATAATTCACTTACTAATGAACTTACCTCAACACTCAATCTTGTACACAGAATAATACTATTCCTTCCAGTTGCATGTAAAGTGCCAATTAGTATATTAGCCACTGACAGCCAAGAATACCAGAGATAGTGTTCTCATGTACTTCTTACTTAATTTTCTTCTTTTTATTTCTTGGAAGGATTTTCTGGATCCATTTCAATCTGGTTTCAGGCTGGGTTTTAGTACAGAGACTGCCTTGATTGCCCTGTATGATGACCTCTGCCGGGAGAGAGACAGGGGGAGTGCAACCCTGTTGTTACTCCTGGACCTCTCAGCGGCTTTCGACACCATCGACCATGGTGTCCTTCTGGATAGGCTGGCGAAGTTGGGAGTTGGAGGCACCGCTTTGCAGTGGTTCCGTTCCTTCCTGGCTGACCGTGTCCAGAAGGTGGTGTTGGGGGACAGTTCCTCTGCCCTGTGGCATTTATGTCATGGAGTTCCTCAGGGCTCTATACTGTCTCCCATGCTGTTCAACATTTACATGGAACCACTGGGAGAGGTCATCAGGAGGTTTGGGCTGAGGAGTCAGTAATATGCTGATGATACTCAGCTCTACCTCTCATTCTCTACCAATCCAGGTGAGGCGGTTTCTGTGCTGAACTCGTGTCTGGGCCAGATAATGGACTGGATGAGGGTTAACAAATTGAAACTCAATCCAGAGAAGACAGAAGTGCTGTTAAGGGTGTTTCGCCGGACAGGTTAGAGGGCCATATTCCTGTCCTGGATGGGGTTGCACTCCCCCTAAGCGACAGGGTCCGCAGCTTGGGGGTACTCCTGGACCCCGGTCTAACTCTGGAAGCCCAAAGTGGACTTGGTGGCCAGGGGTGCCTTTCTTCAGCTGCGAAAAATATACCAGCTCCGCCCCTACCTAGATGAGCAGAGCCTCATGACAGTTACGCATGCACTGGTAACATCCCATATTGATTACTGCAATGCGCTTTACGTGGGGCTGCCTTTGAAGACAGTTCGGCGATTGCAACTGGTTCAGAATCGTGCGGCACGACTAGTAAGTGGTGGGGCCGCTAGGGATCACATCATGCCGATTCTACGTAGCCTACAGTTGCTGTCCAAGCCCAATTCAAAGTGCTTGTTTTGACATATAAAGCCCTAAATGGCTTAGGACCTAGATACCTGAGGGACCGCCTCCTTCCATATGAATCTACCCGGCAATTAAGATCGAGCCAGGGGGCCCTCTTGAAAGAGCCATCCCTCAAGGAGGTAAGAGGGATGGCTTGCAGACACAGGGCCTTCTCGGCAGCTGTCCCCAAGCTAAGGAATGCCCTCCCAAGTCAGATCCGCCTGGCGCCAACACTGATGACATTTCGGCGCCAGGTAAAAACCTTCCTGTTCCAGAAGTTTTTTAATTGATACAATTTAGATTGTGGGTCTTCTGATGGCAATTTTAGTGTGATGATTTTAGTATGAGGTTTTTATTATTGTTTTAATTATTTATTGTTGTTTGATATTTTAACTGTTTTAATTCTTTGATTGGAAGCCGCCCAGAGACCTTTGGGTAGTGGGTGGCATATAAGTTGTAAAAATAAATAAAAATAAATAAAAATAATAAAACAAAGTAAAAATAAGTCAGTAGATATTTCCCATACCAGCAGTCACAAAATTAAGCATTTCTAGTGGGTACACAGAAATCTAGATTTGTCCATCTAAATTTCTGTGTCTATTTGTCTATTAACTAATTTACTGTATATATAAATTTTAAAGTAGGTCACTATTTAATTTTTCAGCTAGATTAAAGAAAACAAAATTCAGATTCATAATGAACCAGTTAAACTATACTGTAGTATCTTTCAACAATGGGTTGAAACAGGGAAAGATGCCCCCTGTTAGAATCCAACAGGAGGCATCTAAAGAGTTTAACAACTTCTGTCAGATTCAAGAAAAACCATTACCTTTTCCTTCATTGCCGACCCCATGCACCTTGAACCCCCTGCGAGCTTAGTTTGATGTGGCCCCAAAGACTTTTGTGGGTGGGGAGAATTCTGTCTAGGAGAGGAAAGAGGACAAGAGGGAAAAGAGTGGAAAGGGAAGGGGGCAAGGGGTGAGCATGAGCGCTGGTGAAATGAAGAAAATAGAAGGTGTAAAGGATTTGGGGAGAAGAGTTTGGTTAGGGATGGGGTGGGAGGGAAGAAAGATGGTGGGTAGAGATGGGCATGAAATGGCAACATAGTGTTTTGTTTCATTGCTCACAGTGTTTGTTTCATTTCATAATTAATGAATTTTTAATAGAATGTTTGTAAGGAAATGAAACGGAACAGATCAGAAGCTGCCGCCACCCAGCTGGGTTTTTTTGTTTGTTTTCTTGGACAGGTCAGTCTGTGGGAAGGGGGCATCCCTCTTCTCCACAGCCTGACCTGACAGAAAACAGCAGCTGGGTGTATAGGAAAGAGGCATGGACCAGAGAGCAGAGCTGGGTTTTGAATTTTGCACCGCCTGCTCACTCTCCCATTGCCACTACCTGCACACAGCAGGTTTTTTGACAGGTCAGGCAGTGGGAAGTGGGTCCCCACTCTCCATAGACTGACCTGTCAAAAAAACAACAACCCCAGCTGGGTATGGGAGGCAGCAACGGGAGAGCAGAGCAAGTGGTGCCAAATTTAAAACCCTGCTTCTCTCTCCCATCCTGGCCACCACCACCCAGCTGGTTTTGACAGCTTGAGCTGTGAAAACCAGCTGGATAGCAGTGGCCAGAACAAGAGAACAGAGCAGGGAATTTCACAAATCATTTCGTTTCCACAGTAAAAAATGGTGCTTCATTTTGTTTCGTAATGAAATGCTGTCTGCTGTTTTGTTACGTTACGAAACATCTCATAACCTTACTTCATGATAAAACAGTGTGGTTTTTCATTTTGTGTTCATCTCTAGTGGTGGGGGATGAAAGATGAGAAAACAAAGATTAAGCTTGGTTTTACTGTCTGTGGGATAAAGCCCTAGATCTCTAAAGACTAAGATTCAAATCCTCACTTGGCCATGGAAACTCACTGGGGGTGTGGAACTGGTAAAAACACTCCTTAAATATCTCATCTGTCTTGAAAGCTCTAATAAGGTTACTACAAGTTGGTTCCAACTTCATGTCACAGTATTAACTAACAAATTCACCAATAATAGAGAGAGAATGCACTCATAAGACTATAGCTATATAAATAAATAAGAATCTGCCTTACAATAAGACACATTATTGGACTATCTGCTTCCGTATTTTTAACACAAGAAGGCAATGCAATTTTAATATTTCATAAAGGGGTATTTCTCGGACTATTTCACATGAATACTTTTCTTTTTCTGATCATTAAGAATAAAAGCTAAGGTCTTATTAATGAACTCATATATTTAAGTAGCATTTCTTTCACAAAAATATTGCTATTATCCCTCAGCTGAATTTTAAATACTGCAGAAATTCATGCTGACCGAAATGGTAGTAGCTGAAGAGTATAACCCAGCCACTGTTAGCTACCTTTAAAAATATTTGATTTAAGGTAGTTAGTTTTTTAGTTTAGTTTTATTTATGATTTATATACCTCCTGCTTGTGCAAGGCAATAACAATAAGATAAACAAAAACAGGAAATAAAATGTAAAGGAAAAACAGTAATAAGTCCATAGATATAAATAAGCATATAAAATAAAAAATATATTTATGTGTTGAAGTATGTATATAACAGGACATTAAGCACATTATTGCTTTGTTCCTGTTGAAATAAATGGAAGAGGCATCGAAAAACGAGGTGCATCTTATGGTCAGGTGCATCTCACAGAGCAAAAAATATGGTAAATATTTTATGATTAACATCATTCTGTCATTGAAATACATGGCTCAAAAACATGACAATGAATGTCATCCTTTTTGACACAATCAAATAAGCAAAATAAATAATGCCAAGAGCAATTACAGAATTTGAGTCTGCACAGACATTACTTCACTGAGAGCATTGTATCTTAGAGAACTATGGTTTCTGTCAGAGTCTACTTGTGTGTTTACACTAGCACATTGTCATTATTGATTTTCATCCAACATCTTCCAGAATACATTGAGATTATTCTGGAGGAAAGGGGTAGAATAAATGCAACAGAAATATGGAACTACATAATCTTGAAGAGGATTTGACCCAATATATGACCAGTCCAAATTCTCGGAATAATTTCTTGCATGTGCAAAAATATTAAGCATCCTCATGTTCTATGGCAGGCCTACACAATCCATCGACCGCGGGTGACCAGTAGGCCATGGGGCTGTTTGAAGTAACCTGCTAGGTCTCTGCCAACTTCCTGATCTGCTGCCTAGATGTTTGGTTCGGATTTGTTCCCTTACCTGTCATCGCAATGCCTCATCCCCTCGCTCAGCTCCTCTTTAGAGCTCTCCGCCCCAAAATTCAGAGCACTTCTAAGGCCTTCTATAACTATGTTAGTACTTTGTGGGCAATTATAAAGGGGTTACATCTTGGTCTATAGATTTTCCTTTAAGCATAAAAGTTAGCATATACTTATATTTCAGGCTGGTCTCCATATTTCCATTATCCATTTCCCAAATCATTACAACCAATTAATGGCTTTAAACAATCAAAATACAGTGGTAACTCGGATAATGACTCCCCCAGATAACGAATAATTCGGATAACAACTGCAAATTCCTGGGTATAGGACTTCCTCTGATAACAAATTTTCTCTATGGACTGCCTCGGATAATGAATTGCAATTTCTAGGTATAGGTCTGCCTTAGATAACGAATTTTCTCTATGGGCTGCCTTGGATAATGAATTTTCCTATGGGCTGCCTTGGATAACGAATTTTCCCTATGGACTGCCTCGGATAACAAATTCCCAGCATGCATTTTCAGCAAGCAGTAGAACCATAAGTTGCATAGGGAGAGGCACAGATACAAAAACATGGCTGGTGCAGAACCTCTCATAAATCCCATGTGGCTTTGGACTTAAATCCTAGGGTAGAGCATAATATCTTAACCATATGTTATCTGACTTTAAAAGTAATAAAAACCACCATAATTCAAAATTAAAATGTATTGTTCAGTGCTGGTTTCAAAATTCTGGAGTGCAGTGGCATATACTATACATTAAGAAATAAATGAACCAATAAAACTAATGAATAAATGAGCTGCCTTTAGAACATCATGGTGAAACTAATTTGTAATACTGCCCATTGTAAAGAATACTTGCTCCCCTGAGTTATCATCAGTGGATACTGACCCTAAACATACTGTATTTTTCAAGTAGTAGACTTTTTTTTCCTTTTTCCTTTTTGTATCTGAAACAGATATTATAGATTTTACAAGGTATTTATTCCACTTCCCAACAAGGAGAAATTGACACTGGAAGATGAAAATATCAGACAAAAACTGATCAGCAGATGAACTGCAATATGGAATAGTTACTTTTTTTTTGCATTTCAACTCACAGAATTCCCAAGTATCTATGCCTGTTGCAGTCCGAACTCTAACTTTTCCAAACCTTAGAATTAGCTATGGAGCAGACAAAATAACATTTTCTTTGAGAGAAGGTTGGATCAGTGATTTGGTAATACTTTTCATGTCTCGCAGTCCATAACTTCAAAGCCTTCCAAAAAGGATTATGAACATTTGAAGACATTTCGATTAATGGGTGCTTATTGTAGTTCATATTCCACGCCCCACAATATTGTGACTTTCTTCTAAGGTTCTCCACTTAACTATTTTATTCTCTCAATAAACCTAAAAACTAATTCATATAGAAAAACTCAGGGGCTCTAGTATATTTGAATTCAACTCTCCCCAGTCCCATGTCTGATGCTCTAAAAACAATATCATGCCTAGTCTGATATCTACACTCATATTCCAAATCTATAATAGCCTGTTTCTATTTTGCAGATAACGGGCTCACACAACACTGTTTCCCTGATGGCTGGCATGAAGGCTTTCCACCATCATGTAAGCCACCACAGAATACTGCACTTAGAGAGACCTTTGGTCTCTGGAAAGGGAGCATATTAGTTGCAGCAGTTCTCTTGTGCTCCATTTCTTCTTTGGGTATGTGATTTATTCATTCAGGGCTCATATTGACATGGTTCATTTTTTCCCCCTAACACCAGCCTAGATTCTCAACAACAACAACAAAAGACAAGGAGCATATTTTTGTAGACGTGCCAACTGTCAGCAGTGGATACTGTCCTACCCCACCAGGACAATCAATAACCAGTACCCTGACCAGAATTTTGGAGCATCTTGGTACTAAGCATCAAAGGCTGCTATTGCATGGCGAATTTTGGGTGCTTTCTTTATAAAAGGCGCTTCTTAATAGTTGCTGTCACATAGTTCTAAAGGCATTGTACCTGTCCTATCGTCCTCAGGTGATGCTCCATATCATAATGTGTCCTCACTGGCTTTAGGTGCTCTTTCTCTGTCAGCTGTTGCTCACTGTCAGTTTGGCCCATTATTGTTCTCTGCTGTATTTTAAAAAAAATGTTTTGCCGTTTGCATGATGGCAATGCTCCAGACAGCCACTCAATTGCTTCACTTGCTGACAGCTTCCTATACCCGTTCTCAAAACCTGCAAAATCATTTCTTTGACCTTATCTATTTTCTTTAAGAATTTTTTCTGGGGGGCGGCAAAGTTCCTGAACTCATCTTAAAGCGAGGCTGGCCCTTTAAACTTTTACAGCGCCGGCTGTTGCTTCCCTACTCAGTGGGAGTGCTTATCTCCCTTTCTGATCGCCTGGGGGAGCACTTGACTGGAGTGCGCACTTTCCACTTTGGTAGCTGTGGCCTCTGGCTTGTCCTCAGCTGCCCTTTGTAGTGGTGAGCTCTTTAATCTCTTCCATCTGCCGCTCTCCCTGCCTGCTTGCCTGCTCCTTTTGTACTGCCATTGGGGTTGTGGCCTCAGCCCCAGGGAGCTCTAGGACCCCTTTTGCTGCCTCTCTCCCTGCCTTTCCGCGGGAGAATCAGAGCAAGCCCTTGCCTGCTGCCCCTCTTTTGGCCTTTGCTTGGCGGGTTTTTGGAACGCCTACTGGCTGGCCTTGCACAAAGCACTTGAGGGCGTGGTTGTTTTCCCCCCCTTAATAATGTGACTACCTATTAGGACATCAGAAATAGACGTGCCTATAATAGCGGGAAAGTGCACCCCAAATTCACCATGTGATAGCGGCACCAATTCCAATGTCGTCTAATTGCATACCAGCAACTGTACCGGGGGCCACAATAAGGAGACAATTTAAAGGACACTAGGGTAGCACACAAAAGAAGCTTAAGGATGGACACTATACATGCCTTGAAAATAGTTTTGAAAAGATAGGGAATCTTCATCAGGCATACGGAATAAAAGAACAGCATGAAGACAGGAGCTAACAGAAGCTAAGTCATTCTTGAAAACAGGCCAGGATCTCAATCCTCTGTAATCTTTTCATTGTAATCCAGTTCACTCTGACTTCTTTTGTTTGTTGACATTTTTGTTCTTTGATCTACCAAAGGATAATATACAAAACCTGGATGTGTAGACATCTATTTAATTTGCTGTTTTCAATCTGTTTGTGATTCATGCTATTTATTATATCATTTACTTTGTTTTTTATGACATTATGAATCACTCTAGAATTTAGAAGATAAAGGACAATGATTAAATAAGTGAAAAAAGAAAAAAATGATGACAGTGTAAACTTTGAAAGCCTATAGAATGCACTGACTGTAGATAACACAATATGCTCTCACACACTCCAGATTTCTACTTGGAAGCAAGAAAATAACAACAGAAACCTGAAAAACCATATACCCGCTACACAAACAATATCATATAGGCTAATTCAAATTGATTCATTCATGATATTCCCTTAGAATTTACTATGTGATATAAACTTCCATAGGATGCACACTGAAAGATAATTTTGTCCTGGACTTAACAAAAAAAATCAGATCTGGCAACACTTCTTTGTATAATAATAGAAACAAAATATAATTACCTATCCAATATTACTCTTCAAAGAACATGCATTTCTGCAGACATTTCTGTTATCATCAACACCATATGAAAGATCTCCAAAAAGCAGAAAGGTAGATTAACCCAGAGCAGAAAATTAAAAATATAGGTTTACTAAAAATAAGTCCCCATTGATTTTTAATTCTAGAAATTAAGATAAATTGCAATGGCAGTTTTAAATATTTTGGTACTCATGCACACACACACACACCATATGCACATTTTACTGAGATTGTTCCATCTTATTTTCTAGGTAATGGTAGTAGTAATAATACAAACCATCAAACTCATTCCTATATCTGACAATGGTTCTGACAACCCTTTCTGTGCTTTTTAGAGCAGAGCACTTGGAGGCAGTTTGCTCTTTTCCTCTTTTGTGGGTGCCCTGGGACTGTCCATCTTGCTCAAGGCCATACCGACTGGTTCTTTTCCTAGGAGGCACAGTTGAGAATTGAACTGCCATCCTCTGGCTCTCTAGTCAGCTACTTGATTCATGGATCTCTTCAGACAACCTATTTTCTAGTCAAGGCTCCAGAAATCCCTATAATCCATATAATCTGGCATGGATTATACACTACCATTTTCTCCTCATATATAGGTGCAACTATTTTTCAATAGAGAAACATGTTATCTCACAAAGATCATCTTACAAAATATATTTCCATTCTTTTCAATTGCCAACTGCCATCCTACCTTTGAGAATAAGTCTGTATTCAGTTGACTGCACTTGGTGTATCCAACACAGACCTCTGCATTTCTTTGACAGAAAGAGAAGTGCAGCAGTGAATCCAAGTCATGAACACCTCATGACACGTTGTATACCACAAAGACGTACCACCAAAAATGGCACACATTTAGATGAATTTCAGAGCATGCAAGAGGCAGGAGACTGGAGAAACTGGCGATGCTCCCAGACATTTTCTTCCAAACCATGGATCGCAAGGAGAATCTAGAGAAAACAATGAAAAGAGAAAGGCTTTTTAAAGGAATGGGAATAATAAAAAGAAAAAGCAATTTGAACTCTACTTTTTATAGTGCTGAAGCCAGCTTTAGCTGTAAAATTGCTTAGATTTTCATGGAATCAAAAGTTCATTGTAGCTCAAATACTTTCTGAACTGGTTCAGTCTGGCAAAATACTGGACAAGATTTCAAATCATTCAAATCAGTTTCAGTTCCTTACCAACTAATATTGTGCTGATCTGGGAAGCTTCAAATAAACAAGTGTCTGCATTCAGGTTGCTAAATTATGCACTTGCCCCTTCTCCGCACCTCACTCTAAGCTTAAGTGTCTCTGTTGCAAGAGAACGGGGGCTTTGCACATTTGTCACCCCACCCAAGGGAGACATGCTGCCCACTAGCCAGGCTGGACAATGGGGGTTTGCCAGAATACCACGGAAGATTGGCCAGCTGCCAAATGCCAGGTGACCTGACCTCACAGTAAAGCCCCATGTAAGGGCTACCAATTAGTTCAGCACCCTCTTTGTTGTCTGGCTGCTCACCCCCCCTCACCCCTTTAGGAGAATGAGATTAGCTGGTCGCATAAGGACCAGATTGGAAATTTTGGCCACTGCTCTGATTGGCCTTGAGCGGTAGTGAATTTTCACCCATCCCATTCTCTTCATCACGGGGCTCCACCTTTTCTCTCTGGTCACAATTGGTGGTAAGGGCAAGTGGCAAATAGCCCCTTAGGGTAAGAGTAGAAAATAGTACCTTGTGCAAGGGAAGCCCTTAAATCCCCAATAGGTATGACAGAACAGAGTGATTTATGACCCTAGCCTTAAAAGGCTTGGGGAGGGCTGCCTACAAATTTTCCATCACTGGGGGCATTATCTCACCAGTTAACACCCCATTTACATCATTTGTAAATACTTTGGATCCTAGTATAACAAATTGTTTGTATAACATAGAATCTGTACAACATAAAAAATTCCAGCAATAGGGGAAATTTGCTTAACAGAATCGTCTATGGGGCGAATCCGTACAACATGAAAATAGTCGCGATTAGGGATTACTCTGTTTTCAATGCACTGCAATGCGAAATTTGTATAAAGGAAAATCTGCTTAATAAAATTTCATTTGGAACAAATTAGTTCCTTTATACAAGGTATGTCTTGTACCAGAGTGCCACTTGCCTTTTCAGGTCCACCTTCTAGGAAAACAGTAGGAGAAATAGTCTGATACAATTTTAATAAATTGTGGCCCAATATTAATCCCAGAAACATGTCTTGTCTCTTTATTTCGGGCTGGGTGGACAAAGGGTCACCTCTGGAGCACAGATAAGCAAAACTGTCCATTTCAGTTCTTCTCACTTCAAAGTCTGCATGAACAGAATACATTTTGAACTATAAAAGAAGAACTACAGTAGAACATAATAATTTTTGGAAACAATAAAATTAACTCCTCTTAAAATTTAAAAACTTTAAATTAGAGATGTCAATATTGGCATAGATCTACGGTGTGATTTATTTTCTCCATTGTTTTGGCCATAAATAGGATACAACACAAAGTGTCTATTAGCATACAGTGAACCCTTGTATAACAAACAGCTTGTATAACATAAAATCTGTACAACATAAAAAAATCCAGAGATAGGGGAAATTTGCTTAACAGAATCGTCTATGAGGAAAATCCGTACAACATAAAAATGGGATCACTCCATTTTCAATGCATTCCTATGGGAATTTGTATAAAGGAAAATTTGCTTAACATAATTTCATTTGGAACGAATTAATTACTTTATACAAGGTACCACTGTATGTTGTGTGTTTGCTTTGTCCTTTGAGCACCTTTTAGCTATCACTGTTAAGGATGATGAAGCAACATTTTCGGCCTCTTCTAAAAACACAATTGACTTTTGGTTTTAATGCAGATGATCTGGGAATTCTGTTATCCAGTAGTCTATCATCACTATAGCAGAGACTACTGAAGAAGCATTACTACAGTAATTTATCTGCTGCACCACTAACTTTACCCCTGAAATCTCCTTTGGAGAAGTGGAATATCTGACATATATAAATTGAAGGTACAAAGGGAAGGTTCCATGTGGCTGAGATGTCACAAGGAGGTGCCACAAAAAGATTGCAAATCACTAGTTATTTCCAGCAGTCCTAATTCAGTACAGTACATATAAACAGAGGCATACACATTTAGGTGTTTACTACTCCTATCCCCCAGCCATCACACTCAAATGATTTCTTCCATAGTAATGGATGTGGAGGAACAGAAATGCCAGCAATGTTCCACTACTGCTTCTGTTCAATAAATTTTTATTGGCACCAGCAGTTTTATAAACATAATTCAGAGCAATCAGCAATTTATCTTAGGAAAAAACTCATTGAGGAAACTTGGGTGTATAAACATACACTAGCTTGTATAAACTCCCTTCTAGGGTGGAACTATATATTATGTTCAGAATCACCATTTCCATAATACTAGCCTTTCATTGTTCTTTAGTGTGCTTCCTAGACAAAACAATGAGCTCTACAGATGAAAAAAGATAAATTTGTGTGATATGACCCTCACCTTTCGCATGCCTTAATTACTGCCCCTACGACTGTACTCTTGCTAAGGCTCTCCCAAGTTTCCATTGTTATCATTACCTGACATGTCAAAAGACAGAAAACCAGCCTGTATATGATCAACCATTTTGAAAATGAAACACGGAATAAGTGTTTTCCACAAGCTTGCTTTTGAATAATGGTGACCCCATTACCAACGAGATCAAAAAGATGACATGCACCAGAAAATTAGATCTTCCTAGAAACAAATGCATGCAAATGTACTAATTAAAATTACCTTGAACGGAGTTGGTCAAGAAATTTTCCGAAAAAAATTCACACTTGTATTACTTGGAAGCACAATTTTGTATATACACATAACAATGCACTCCATAGTACTTACTGTTGCTAGCTTCATTTTTTCTTATAATAATTGTACAAGGTATATAATTGCTAGTATTAACTTAAAATCCTACCCTGGCTTTTTGGCTAGTGCAACAGCTATGGGCACAGAACAGTTCTCCCTTGGTTTTACATATACTTAGGGGGAAACGGGGTGATGGTCACAGGCTATAGTGTGGTGTTCAATGAATAATATAAAGTATACAAAAAGCCCTATTAAGTGTGGTCAGTTTTTAAAATAATAGGTTCACATTGCCAGAGAAATGTGCCTTGGATAACTGCTCTAAGCAGAACTCCTAGTATGACTGCATCCTATTTGTAATTATAACAAACTTTATTTGAATCTGTATCTTATACTAATTTATTGGGGGGGGCATCAGAATTGACTAAGATTTTCCTTTGAATGTTTAGGTATTTGAATATTAATTCTATGAACACGAGAAGACCCATGCTGACCAAGTCAAAGGTCTCTATAGATCTGCATTTTGTATAATCCAACCAGATGACTATGACCTGCCTAGAAGCAAAGTTTGAATAAATAGCACCTTCTTTTTTTGTCTGGGTTGTATTTCCATGCAGCTCGTGTGCAGACGCATAACTGCCTCCAGTAGTGGAGATTACAGGAAGTCCTAACAAGTAGCAGTGGCTGATATCCTTGTCTTCATTTCATATATTGAATGCCCTTTTAAAGGTATCCAGGTTCACAGCCACCTGGAACAAGCAAATTAAACTACTAATGTGCTGTGTGAAGGCAGTAACTTCTTTTGTTTCTTTTTAATCTTAAATTTCACTAGCCACTTTCAGTTCCAGTATTAGGAAAAGGCAAAAACATTTTCCAATCTATATTCTCACTATTCATTACATTACATAAAAACACTTCTGTGCTGAGCCACCAATCCAGGTGCCAGCTAAGAACAAGTGGAGATGGGCATGCAACAATTATATCCACCTCTCTTACACATACATAATCAAAAGTTCTGCTCTTCGCAACTTTTAAAACTTTGGTGATACTAAAAAAGGTAAAAAGGTAAAAAAAATGAGCATAGAATGTCAACATCATAATTGGCATAGGATGTATTGTTTTTAAATAAAGATGTTCTGCAATTCCTTGTTTATAACTTCAGAAAGAAAAATAAGCCAAATGCTCTCAATGCCCTCAAATCTACTTTAGTCAAAAATAATTTCCATTTTGCCCCATATTATTGAGAGTCACATTTATTTTTACTTAAAATGAATTTGTTTCAGCTCATGTATCTTTATAGCTTATGACAATTGTTTAATTTCTCTAATTTACTTGGAGACTACAAAACAGCTCTTTTAGTGGTTTAATGTGGTGTACGTTATAACCCCCAACTAGTCAAGCACATGCTTTGTATTAGAGTGAAAAGGGAGGTAAATGCATTTACCTGAAAATGTGTATCTAACTCTTTGTTGTATTTTGAAATTGAACAGGTTTGCCTGATCTTTGCTTAAAATAACTCAGGGAAGAACATCCTGAACTTTCAAACTGATTTGCAAACATTTGCCAAGTAGGGATATTCCCAGATAACATCACATAGCATTCTGTGTGTTGCTCAACGCCCCCCTTCCCAAGAAGTCAATTGACTTGGGAAAGGATCATAGAGGTTAGAAGGAAAACTGTCTACAATACCAACAGCTGACTCTTCTAGGAATGCAGAAGGAGATGCTATTGAAACAAGTAGAGACCAGACAAGTATGGACAATGCTATCTCTCCTTCTGCAGCTTGACTTGGGGAGAAGACAGCTGCCTATGCACTTGGAATTCTCTAGAAGCCTTTCCCAATATAGTTCCTACATCAGGGGAGAGTGTACACTTTGTTGGGTTGTATTATTTACTGATAAATCTATTCTTGCTGCACCTCTTAAACAGAAAACATGTTCTCATATAGATTGAGGAAGTTAGCAATCTGAAAGTTTTATACTGCATATCAGGAGAGTAGTAGCCACTAAATTACTTTAGCCGGTCAATTGCCACACCAAAGCTGATTTACAACTTTAACAGTGTGAGGAAAAACTAACAATTTGGCTAAATACCTGGAAAGGTTTTTGGGATGGTGCTGATGGCTGAGGGTTAAACATTGCATAGCACTAGTTGGAAAACCAAGGGCCCTATCACATGGGTGGAAGAGACAGTTAATAATAAAATCTGTGTTTCTTAAGTTGTCACATGACTGAAACTGCAGTTCCCGTGTTCCCATGGACATGGTTTAAGTAACCACATTTTATATGTCCTCACATCATTAACCCGCATCTAAAAGCCCTGAGGGGGACTTCTGGTGGTGTGGATCTTAGAACTCCAGTACCACAGGAGCTCAAGCCGTGGCAAGGAGGCAACAGCATAAATATCAGGGCCGCAATGTCAACATGAGGTGGGGGAGCAAGGCTGCTGCCATCGAGAAATAAGGCAGGTGGGAGGTGAGGCAGCCACCAATGAGGGGCTTCCTCGTTGGTGGTCCTCAAGGGAAAGCCTGCCAATACTCTGGTGTTCACTGCTCCAGGCTGCCTGTCAGTCACTCGCTTGCTCACTCACCAGCCTCAGGATTCCCTTTCGCTCCTTCGCCAAGAAGTGGGTTCCCTCTTCTTTCATCATGGCTGGATTCCCCCCCCCATGCACACCTTTCCCTCCCCTGGAATGGTGACGGAGTCCCTGGGCACCTTACTGGGAGCCCCTGGCTGCCACCAGTTGGCCTCAGAAGATGTGACTAGTCCTTTTCATCCTTGTCCTGCAAGTGAGCCTCCTCCTCCTCCTCCTCCTTCCCCCAACTTGGCTGGCTGTCTCCTGAGCAAAATATTGTAGAGACAGCAGTTGGGGAAAACAGCAAGCCAGAATGCTGCCGCCCCACAAAACTGGTAAACTGACAACAAAAAGGGAAAAAATGGGTTTTCTGCGCCCCCCACTCTTTTAGCATTTTGTAAATGCTAAAAGAGCATTTACAAAATACCTCTTGTAAAAATGTGCATTTTGAACCGGATTAAAAAATACCCACCCTCCGCCTTGAAAAACTCGCTGAAACCCAGTTAAGTGGGTGTTACCGTTTTTTTAAAAAACCTACTGACCATGAGGGCATAATTTTTGGAGCCAGTTTATCGGAAAATTAGATCCGGATTTTAAAGGCGATGGGATAGAGCCTCAAAAGGGAAGCCCGGAAATCTCTTATTTCCACCTGTCTCATTCAAGGCAGAAAAGAGTGAAAACTATCAACCACACCATGCTCAGCCAGAAATGATTCAAAAGAGATGTGCTTCAGTTTCTAAATATATTGATAAAATGAACAAAGGCAGTGGGATTTGTCAGTTTTTCAATCCATCCAAAGTGAAACAAAAAATCCCGAAGCAGTGGTTGAATTAAAACCAGGTTCCCTGGACTGCTGAATTCAGAGAGTGTTTCAAAGGGTAAAAATTCAGAGCAGCACCTTTATTTTTAGATGATCTAGGGGTGATTCCACATCGCCCAGACAATTCAGGATGAGTTCATGGGAAGACAATAGTTTGGCCAGGAGTAAATTGTGTGGCTCCTGGAAGGCAGGAGGGAGGGAAGAAACTGAGGGGAACTTTGCCACTCACTGGAGACTGAGCCGTGTTTCAGAGAACTGACTTTTTATGCTCCCCATTCCTTGTCGGAGCCCTTCATTTTCCCCTTGTTTATTTTTTCCCCTTTTCAGTGAAATATAGACATGTACAAGTACTTTAAAGTATTTGAACATAAACTGAATCTGACGTGCTACAAACTGGGTCAAAGAGAATGGACTGAGATAATACAAACCAAATTGAAGCAAATGGAGTCCACACCCCTATCTTGCTCCATGCATGAACTCCTGCAAGAGCTGGTGAGCACTAGTACATCCCACCATGTAAAATTCTTACAAGATACCTTTCTGGCTTGCTTGCTTTATCTGAAACTGGCATGGAAGGTCCGGCATGAGACAGGGGATCCATGCTATTACAAGCAAGGCTCAAGTTCAGAAAGCGCAGTTGCTCAGGACCAGCATTGGTAAGGGCTGAGGATTTATTTAATGGGAGAACTTTCATCCTCAAAGGTATCACCAATTTCTACAAGAGAGAGTAATGAACTGTGATTTCTTATCCTGGCTGCAGCTACTATTAGACCGTAAAATAGATATTCTGGATGACAAATGATGGTGGTTGGGTAAAGTGGAAGCTAGACCTATTACATAGACTCATACACTATAAGGTAGCATATATTGAGGTGTGGTTGCAAATGGATGTTTCACTTACAAGACTTTTCAGTTTCTGTACATAGAATAGCAATCAGAAACATCTCATCTTTTGCTTCAGGCAGTAAAATATTTTAGGCAGCCCTGATTATGAGGAACTGGATCTTTAGATGGTGATCAGGTGGGTCACAGAGATTTGAACAGTTACATTGTCAATTCTTATGGGCTCAGATGTCTTATGCAGGAGCTCTTTCAATGAAAAATAATCAGAGGAAAGGGTGTGGGGAAGAGGAATCCAGCATTTGGTTTTTCATGCAGCAGGGAAATGAGAGTAGCACCATGTAGATTTTCAAATCAAAAAGCTCCTACAATGGAAATGCTCTGTTTCCTTCTATCCACATCAGCTATCATCTTTCTAAACATTTCAGTTGGTTATATTGGGTTTATACATCCTAGTTTGATGGTCCTGTATTTTTAACTACTTAGTATAGAAAAACATAAACAACCTTTAAAAGGGAAGGGCCAGTTCATGATTTTGAAAATACTAGTTTCTCATACAACAGCATGTAATTCTACCTCTTCTTTCATCTCAAAAACTTGCAGCCAAGGAAAATATACAATAACAACAATTGATTGTGTGTTTTCAAATCTTATGTACTCTTGCAAAAAAAAAACTTAATTAAATGCTTTCATAATGTGAAATATTATCTTTGCTGTTTTGGTGGGGAATCTTGGATTTCTTTCTGAGGACACGACAAAACATCTTGTAGATTAAAAACAGCATATTTGTGTAATCTAATAAAAATGATCTTTGATAATATAAATACTTCCAGTTAAATGATTAGAACTCTTGTATCAAGTGACCAATGCTCATACCAGTACTAGCCAATATTTGAGGGAATTATGCTATAAATTGTAATCTAGTAGAATGTAATGACATTACTTTTACATATCCCTGATCCTCATTAGTTATGTTTTAAAGTGGTTCTGCCTTTGCTGAATGAGAGTGAAAGTAGACAATATGTTTTGTACATACATAGAACTGTGAAAGACATTTGCTTGTCCAAGCACCAACTTTTTTCATCTCCACATCCTGCTTCAAATAAAATCAACAAGAAACTAAACTAAACTAAACTAAAAACTAAACTAAATAAAGAAGGAAAAGTTATTGTGGCACCTTAAAGACTAAGTGCTATATTTTAATGTGAGCTTTCATGGAACAAGTCCACTTCTTCAGACATGAGAGTGAAAATACAGAGACTACAGGATAATATTTACTCCACTGAGATAGGTAATGAGCATTTGAATATATTTTATCTCAGCTGTCTGTCTCTGGATTCTTCTGTAATTCTTCTTTTCCAGAGGAGAACCTTTCAAATCTTGTGAAGAGTGTCTGGGTAGAACGAAATAATTTAAAGGTTTAATTTTAAAGTTTTTGTCCATTGCCATTCCTGATGTTGACTTTACGTCCATCAATACTTGTGTCCTTTGTTCTATGTAGAGTGCAGAGGGGAAATGCTGGCAAAGGTTTGCATGGATCACATTACAGAGGAACAAGTAAAAGTGTCTTTGTTATTGTGTGTGACATTATTGGGTCCTGTAACTGTGTTGCCAGAATATATGAAGGGGCAAAGCTGACATCTGGGTGTGTAGCATGGTGCAGTTCTCATCACTATATCCTTGTTGTACAAGTCATTGTGTGTCAATAGTTGCTTGAGATTTGTGGTGCTGTCTGTAAGCAAGTATTGGCCTACCACCACAGACTTGAAACAGTGAAGTAGTCTTGTCAAGGATGGGATGGAGATAATTTGTGATGTGTGTGAGAGGTCTCAACTGTGGGCTGAAAGTAACAACTAATGATGTTCAGTCATTTTCTCTTCTAGGTTTGTCTTAAAGTAGATTGCCTCTGAGTTTTGTCTTCCCCAATTAATTTGGAAGTGTATTGTACTCTGAGAAATGTAATTTTATAGATCCTTGAGTTTGGAATTTCTGTTTCATGAGTCCTAGCAGATGCAACATATATATGAGGGCTTGCTTGTAAATGGCAGTTTTTGTGGTGGAAGCTAGAACTATGTATACTGATTGGTGGGTTTTCAATACAGCAAGATGCTAAGATATCTATATCGCAGCTTTTTCATTTGTTTTAAAGAATTCTGCATGAAAGAATACTCTGTTTTGTGATTGGCCTCCAGAATGTAAATGCAGGTTCCGTTTTTAGTCTGATTGCCAAAAAACTAATATTTGAGAAAATCATATGTTTATATATGCATTTCATTTCATTTCTGATCCACCTTTCTCTCAGTACAATGACATAATATTGCTCAAATATTTATAAAAAAGTAGAGGTGAACAGATTAAGCATTAATGATAGTCCATAGTCCAAGACTACTAACAGAAACAAAACACTTCAAATAATCAGACTCTACAAGAAACAGCAACCACTAATAAAACTCAGTTGTGTCCAGTTGTTCAAAGCTTTCCTTAAACAGAAGGACTTTGATAACATGCTAGCTTTAACTGTGCAAAGGTACTCCCAGAACTACTGAAACCTGAATTTTTAAGCCAGGAGCATGCCCAAATGACGAACCTCAGTTTTCAGGGAGAGGGTAACCCTATCCAATACAGGCTGAATTCTTATTCCCTGCCTTTTCAAGTGCCATGTCTTGTCTGACATTGAGTTGTTTGTCCTCACCTAGTTCATACCTGACACTGGTCTAAAAGCAAAGTAGCTTCCTTTAAGCTAGACAGAAAGAACTGACAGAGTTGGCTAAAGAATAAGTATGTCCATTTTTGTCTTTGTAGAAAACAGTTAGGACTACCTTATTTAGTCCCCCCCCCTTTTCTGGCTTGCTGTAGCCTGTTCATTGCTGTTGAAAAAATAGCAATCTTCATTTTTATTATATCATAAGTTTTCCTGTCTATTAGTGTAGTGTGTATAGCCCCTGTTAACAACAGTAGTCAGGGGGAAATAGGTCATGGTTTACTAGTGGTCTTTACTCTGTAGTACTCCTCAGATTGAAAGGAAAATTCTCAGATGAAATATTTCAATATTCATAAAATATTCTTATATTTCTCATACTTTTTTTCTAAATCAACAACAGTTGTAGTATTAGCAGAGAAACCTAATAGCTTCAAACAAGGCTCCAAGTGATGAACTCCCACAAACTACAGTTTGATCCTTGTTTGCTGATAGATTGTGAAGTGAGCTAATGAGAGTTGTCATGTCTAGAAACCAGAACAAACTCAAGGACACAGATTCTAATTTCCTCTAGTCACATGCAGGAAAATGGAAAAAATAAATCTGAAATTGTGAAATTTGCTACCTATTCTAATCCTTCAAAACTTAGTTTAGAGGATTATTTGAATATTGTCACTAAAGAGGAATCCATACTGTTCAAAGTGAAAGGAATTTCCTCATGTTGATGTCATCTTCCTGGTTACTGCCATAAATTGCACATTACTACAATATTACAGCCACACATACTAGTTGCAGATCCTGGGTGCCACGCAGCAGAGCAAGCTCCCGCTGATAACCCCAGCTCCTGCCAACCTAGCAGTTTGAAAGCTTGTAAAAGCAAGTAGATAAATTGGTACCACCATAAAAAGCAGGAAGGTAAAACATTGTTTCCTTGCAGCCATGCTGGCCATGTGGCCATGTATTTTCACAACACTGGCTCTTTGGCTTAAATATGGAGATGAGCACCACCCCTACAGTCGGACACAGACATGTGCGGGGGGAAACCTTACCTTTTTACCTTACAATATTACAGAGACACATACTAGTTGCAGAAATCTCATTCCTATGCATGGCCAAGCATTTTGTTGAGTGGATAGACCTGGGAATATAATGTTTGTGGAAGTCCTGGGGAATGGTGCCTGGTGGTCAACTCAAGAGAGCATAAAACATTCATCAGGACACTGCTCTTACTCATTCATTGTTGATCTTCCTAATCTGCAGGCGGGCACTGTCTTGTGTAATCCTGCAGAATAAAGCTGGCAACTATATACAGGAAATTGTGTGTGACTGTTGAAAACAAATTAATTAATGATTACAAAGGAATACACTCCTTTTCCCAATGCTATAAAATGAGCACAACTTTCCATATTCCATTTAAGACAAAGAAAGTATTTCCATTCTGTCATTTCAAAAAGAGAGAGATAAAATTTTGTTGATAAATTAAAATCATATCATGCATCTGAGTAAGCGCCAGAATTATTAACGTAGTAAAATAAGAGCTCCCTTCAATTGTTTTTTCAGAGTCAACCTGACTTCCTTTGCCCTACCCATTTAACTAAATCATTTCAATAGAAACAATATTATGTAACGTACTGCATAATACTGATAATCCAGAGGTCATACTTAGGCAGCCTCTGCTGAACCCGGTTGCCCATGTTCTACTAAAAAAGAAACAGGACAAAGGAAAATTGGAATCTTGAAGTGATCCTCTTTCAGTCTTCTTCCAATAAAGTCTTAGGAATTGTATTTTCATGGAAACAGGGATAACGGAGAAAGGTTTATATATTGAATATTTATATATTTATATATTTAACATACATTAACTTTTAATTACTATAAAGCAATCTCACAAGCAATCCTTTACACAAGGAATGTGACAGAAAGAAGGAGCAGCCAGCCACAGTACAGAATGGACATTTTGTAACATGGCCAAGTCCTGAAATAAGTATTCATGATACTACCATGAACATACCCAGTCTTGTATGATTTTGGAATCTAAGTAGCAGTGGACTTCCAGATTTTCCTACATAATCATAAAGTTTCATATGAAATGCTAAAAATCTGAATTCAAGCTTCTATGAATTGCTATGAAAAAATGCAAAGAGCTTTTTATTCACAGGGATTTTAAGAAATGCCTAAAATAGTAACCGGTACTTGAAAATTTCTGAATAAGCATTGCCAGATTTCTGCTTAGTGGTTCAGTGGTACACTAATAGCAACAACAACTGCCATAACACAATGTCAAATTAATTCTGATGAATCCCTATCCAGGTCTGAGCAGCCTGCCCAAGGCTACACAGACTGCCTCTTCTCCTGAGAGGCATAGTGGAGAATCAAAATTTCCAACCTCTAACAGCAGTCAGGTACCTAACTCACTACAGGGGAAACTCAAAAAATTAAAATATCATGCAAATGTTCATTTATTTCAGTAAGTCAACTCAAAAGGTGAAACTAATACAGTAGTCCCCCGCCCGTTCGCGGTTCATATACTGAGGTCGCACTATACTGCGGGACTGCAGTTTATGAAAAGGACTAGTACTGCCCCAAACAGGCCTGCGAGGGCCTTCCTGGGCCTCCTGGAGGCCCAAAAATGGCTTCCCTGTGAACCGGAAGTCACTTCTGGTTCACAGAAAATCATTTCTGAGGCCTCTGAGGGCCTTTCTATGCCTGTTGGAGGCCTCAGAAATAATTTTTGGCGATCCGGAAGTGACTTCTGGTTTACCAGAGGTGACTTCTGGTTCACAGGGATGCCCTTTTGGGGCCGCCAGAAGGCCCAGGGAGGCCCTTGCAGGCCCATTCGGGGCAGTGCCAGGCTGGGGGTAAGTACAAGGGTCCCCAGGCCCGACCGGACCTGCATCTGCATATCACAGATTTTCAATTATCGTGGGTCAGGTTGGGTCCCTAACCTCTGCAATAGGCGGCGGGGGGGGGGTCACTGTATATGAGATAGACTCATAACATGCAAAGCGAGATATGTCAAGCCTTACTTTGGTATAATTGTGATTATGGTGTACAGCTTATGAAAACCCCAAATTCACAATCTCAGAAAATTAAAATAATGTGAAAACGTTACCTATTCACATTAGTGCATCAAGAGCTACCACACACAGATGGATCTTGGACATGGGATCCAAATGTTGTACTCCTCTTGTCAAACCGCTCCTGAACAACAAACGTCAGCAGTGTCTTACCTGAGCTACAGAAAAAAAGAACTCATATGTTGCTCAGTGGTCCAAGTCCTCTTTTCTGATGAGAGCAACTTTTGCATGATAGCTATGTTTAAATATTTGAAAGGATGTCATATTGAAGAGGGAACAGGTTTGTTTTCCATGGCTTAAGAGACTAGGACTTGGGGCAGTGGCTTCAAACTACAGGAAAAGAGATTCCATTTGAACATTAGGAAGAACTTCATGATGGTTAGAGCTGTTTGGAGGTGGAATATGCTGCCACAGAGGGTGGTGGGGTCTCCTTCTTTGGAGGTTTTTAAGCAGAGGCTGGATAGTCATCTGTTGGAAATACTGTCATGGTGGTTTCTGCATGGCAGGGGGTTGAACTGGATGGCCCTTGAGGTCTCTGACAATTCTATGATTCTATGATCTCATTTGGAAACCAAGGAACCAGAGTCTGGAGGAAGAATGGAGAGGCACACAATGCACAATGCTTGAAGTCCAGTGTGAAGTTTCCACAGTCTGTGTTGACTGATTTGGGAAGCCATGTCATCTGCTGGTGTTGGTCCTCTGTGCTTCATTAAGTCCAGGGTCAACACAGCCGTCTATGAGGAGATTTTGGAGCACTCCATGCTTTCTTCTGCAGATAATCTACTGTATATGGGGATGCTGAGTACATATGCATGCATAGACTTTTCAGAGGACAATATTGTTCTATTTCCAATCCTTGTGTTATTGATGTCACGTAATAGTCTAATTTTCTGAGATTGTGAATTTGGAGTTTTTATAAACTGTACAACCTAATCATATTTATTTATTTATTTATTTATTTATACCACCCAAGCCTTCTGAAGGAACTCACAATTATACCAAAGTAAGGCTTGACAGATCTCGCTTAGCATGTAATGAGTCTATCTCATATATTAGTTTCACGTTTTGAGTTGACTTCCTGAAATGAATGAACATTGGCACGATATTCTAATTTTTTGAGTTTCACCTGTAAGCCAGCTCTACACAACCTTTCATATCTGTCACTCTATTATAGCACACAAAAATTATATTTTATATATCACATGAAGCCACTCAAATATGTAATACCATAGTATTGTATGTGTGCATCAGTTTAGAAAGGAGTATCTATGATAGGTATGTTTATTTGGAACAAAATAAGTGGAGAATTGACCAAATTTGGTCACTGAGAAGCCACAGCAGGACAATGATTGCACTAAAGAAGCCAGCCCGCTAGCTTCAATAGTAGCCCATAAGTAGAAACAATTCCCTGCAATGGCTTTTTGAATTATGTCAGATAAGAACCATATGGTCTCTCTTGATCAGTAATGTTCAGTCTGGTTTGTTTATGGAAGGATTTCAAAAAAATACAATAATTTCACAGGACGAAAATGATACTTTAATCACATCCAATCCCTCAAGCACATTGTCTTGATTAAATTGTGTTTGCATTATTGAATTGTAATATTTTTGTGACATTCCACCCCACCATGATTAATGTTACATTTCAATAAGTGGAAAGTAAGAGTATACAGTACAGTAACTCAGATCTTGGAAATACAAATTAAATGCACGCAAAAAATACAGAACAGAGTAAAAGTAAAATAATACTTATTTACATGGATGGGTGGGTTTTGAGGTTTCAACTAATGTAGACAAAAAGCAGAGAAATATTTTAACTGCGAATTTGTCATATATTTGCACACAAGAAACAAAAGTTATCTCTAACTGTTCATGCCATTTATGTCACTCAGTTATGGTACTACAAATGCATGTACATCCCTATAGATGGCAGTGACTTGAGATACAGCTAACTTTTAAATTCTTTACTACACATCAACTGAACCTGTAAATTCAGCATGTTCTGTGCCGGCCCTTTAAAAATGATGAAACAGAAAAAAATATGATAAAATAATGTATTTCAGCTCACCCATGTTAGATCTTCTAAGCTTATATCACATACTCAAATTGCAAATATCTAATAAAGATTGCTTTATGTATCATTTCTTCTATGTGGAGAAATACTTAGAGAAGACTGAATGAAATCAGTGAGACTGATACTGATCATTACTAATATAAATATCACTGATGTCTACCTGAAGTGTGTCTTTCTCTGCCAATTTCAAGGGGAAAATCACATGTATGCATCAGTTTTATCTTCTATACAGTCTGATAAACTGATTATCACAGGGACTAACTGCAGTTTGTGGGCAACATCCTGATTCAAAAATATTTGCAAGTGAGATGAAAGAAGAAAGGGTACAAAGACTAAATGGCTTTTCTCCCTTTGCAATCTCTCTCTCTCTCTCTCTCTCTCTCTCTCTCTCTCTCTCTCTCTCTCTCTCTCTCTCTCTCTCTCTCTCCCTCCCTCCCTCCCTCCCTCCCTCCCTCCTCTCTCTGAAGAAATATGGACAGAAAATGATGGAAATATATATATATGATGGAAATTATATATATTAAAATCTGTGTTATCAAATAAACACATTCAGTTGCTTAATAAGAAAACAATTTCAAATGCAGCAAAACCTACTGAAATGTGAACCTGTTCACTCAGTAAGAAAAATGAGTAAAAGAAACCTAAGATACAGAGGAAAAATGGGCAAAGACAATGATTTTGCTTAATAACAATCTGCTGAAATCCCTTTCAGGTTCATTGACTGGTACAGCAGGATTATTTTCTTCTAATCCAACAACAACTATCGTAAGGAAAACACAGTGCCCTCTTTCATCAATGATATTAAAACTGTTGCTGTCATAAAACTAAACTGAAAGACTTAAGTGCACATTCTAATATACACGTACATTTTTTTTTCATACCAACACTACAGGGTTAGCAAAAGAAACCTCACAATCTTTCTAATAATTTATGAAAGGGATACTACAGCAACTGCTTTGCTGCGATCAGAAACAGCTCCTTGTAACACTTGATTTGGTATAGTACTTCATTTCAGCAGAATCGGAAAGGGGACCGAAATCATAAAAAAACACTACTACATTTTTATTTACAACACAAAAGATGATAGATTTTTCTGACTTACCTTTAAAGGACACATGTTGAAAGAATGCTCATGTTCAAAGACATTTTTTCAGTACACTGATGCTACAATAATCCTTCACTTACACAGGTCAGCTGTCACAGTACGGTACTAAAATTGTCAGATGAAATGGTCAGAATTACCCGGTGGCTTGATAAAAATCAGCTTACTTCGTCTAATCTGGCAACAGTGCACAGATAGCTCTGCATGACCCAAACTGCAAATATTACAGAGCAAGAAACAGAAAGAATGGTTCTGAGCCACAATTCATACACAGGAAACAGTTACTACTGCTACGGCTGTTATTTAAGAGGGAGAACAATTGCAGTTTTAATGCTAGATTAAAGAAGTCGCAAGGACTGGAAAAACCTCTGACATCATTATCTGGTATGAACAGTTAAATTACTGTCGAGGAACACTTTAGCAAGTCTAAAGAATCATCTGTTCTTAGAGATGCATGTACAACAGCTTTAAGCCTCAGTTCTACTGATTCACAACAGTTCTGATGCTGATCACAAGCTCCTCTCACTATCAGAAGACTAATTAAACCCTCTACATTATAAAGATTCTCTGAAATATATAGAGTTTCTATATTCTATAGTATATGGTTTCAATAATATGCAAATTCTATAATATTAGTCCAACTCTATACTTCTTAATCTAACTCAGCTAAGAATGGAAGGTCTAACAAATTCCTTACCGCCCTTGCAGACAATTTCATGGTCCAGAAGGTAGAGGAGGCAACAAGAGGCACAACCATTTTAGATCTGGTCTTAACAAATAAGGAAGACCTTATAAATGGGGTAGAAGTGGGATCATTAGGTAAAAGTGACCATGTCCTCTTGGAATTTGTTATGCAGTTGGAAGGTGAAGCTAGGCATAGTCAGACAAGAATCCTGGACTTTAAGAAAGCCAATTTTTGTAAACTTAGGGAAGTATTGGCTATGATTCCATGGACCGAAACACTGTAAGAGAAGGGAGTCCAAGATGGATGGGAGTTCCTTAAAAGCAAGCTATTAAAGGCACAATCTAAAACTGTTCCAACAAAAAGAAAAATGGGAGATGTCTAAAGAAACTGCAATGGTTTACTAAAGAACTTTCAACTCAGCTAACTATAAAGGAAAACAAGTACAAGAAATGGAAAAATGGGGAATGCATCAAAGAAGAATATAAGCAAACAGCTAATATATGCAGGGGTATGGTAAAAAAGCTAAATCACCAAATGAACTTAGACTTGCCAGAGAGATTAAAGATAATAAAAAGGGTTTATTTAGTTATGTCCGCAGGAAAAGGAAAAATAATTATGGCGATGATATCCAGTTACTAACAGAAAACAAGAAAAAGGGAGAACTACTCAACACCTTCTTTGCCTCAGTTTTCTCCAAAAAGGAAAAAAAGAGATCCGTTGGGACAAAGAGTAGATGAGGTAGGATGGGAATTACAAGATAGAATACGTAGAGAGGTAGTACAGAAACACCTGGAAATATTAAATGAATTTAAGTCTCCTGGGCCAGATGAATTACACCCAAGGATATTAAAAGAACTGGCAGAAGTAATTTCAGAACCATTCACAATAATCTCTGAGAAGTCCTGGAGAACAGGGGAAGTCCCCATTGAATGGAGGAAGGCTAATGTTGACCCCATCTTTAAAAGGGGGGGGAGAGAGAACCCAAATAATTATTGCCCAGTCAGCTTGACTTCAATTCCTGGGAAGATCCTAGAGCAGATTATTAAACAGGCAGCCTGTAATTATTTAACAAACAATGCTGTCATTACAAGAAGACCCTCTCCCTCCCTTTGTTCCATCTGGGGTTTGTGTCGGCTGAGAGGTGTGCCTGGCCCTTGAAGAGCCTTCAGCTTCTGCTCCCTTGGAGGGCTTTTTAGACCGGCTGGACTCTTCACAGAGGACCCTCTCCCTCCCTTTGTTCCACCTGGGGTTTGTGTCGGCTGAGAGGTGTGCCCGGCCCTTGAAGAGCCTTCAGCTTCTGCTCCCTTGGAGGGCTTTTTAGACTGGCTGGACTCTTCACAGAGGACCCTCTCCCTCCCTTTGTTCCACCTGGGGTTTGTGTCGGCTGAGAGGTGTGCCTGGCCCTTGAAGAGCCTCAGCTTCTGCTCCCTTGGAGGGCTTTTTAGACCGGCTGGACTCTTCACAGAGGACCCTCTCCCTCCCTTTGTTCCATCTGGGGTTTGTGTCGGCTGAGAGGTGTGCCTGGCCCTTGAAGTGCCTTCAGCTTCTGCTCCCTTGGAGGGCTTTTTAGACCGGCTGGACTCTTCACAGAGGACCCTCTCCCTCCCTTTGTTCCACCTGGGGTTTGTGTCGGCTGAGAGGTGTGCCTGGCCCTTGAAGAGCCTCAGCTTCTGCTCCCTTGGAGGGCTTTTTAGACCGGCTGGACTCTTCACAGAGGACCCTCTCCCTCCCTTTGTTCCATCTGGGGTTTGTGTCGGCTGAGAGGTGTGCCTGGCCCTTGAAGAGCCTTCAGCTTCTGCTCCCTTGGAGGGCTTTTTAGACCGGCTGGACTCTTCACAGAGGACCCTCTCCCTCCCTTTGTTCCACCTGGGGTTTGTGTCGGCTGAGAGGTGTGCCCGGCCCTTGAAGAGCCTTCAGCTTCTGCTCCCTTGGAGGGCTTTTTAGACCGGCTGGACTCTTCACAGAGGACCCTCTCCCTCCATTTGTTCCACCTAGAATTTGCTCCTCCGCATGTCGGGACGCAGGAGGATTTTTATATGTTTTGTTGCTTTAATAGTTCTATGTTGTTTATGCTTTATATTTGATGTATTCTATTGTTGTTGATTTGATATGCATTGCTTTTGTTAGCCGCTTAGAGTACTACATGTAGTAGATAAGCGGGATATAAATACAAGAATAATAATAATAATAATAATAAGTCAACACGGGTTTCTTAAAAACAAGTCATGCCAGACTAATTTGATCTCTTTCTTTGATAGAATTACAGGGCTGGTGGATCAGGGGAATGCTGTGTATATTGCTTATCTTGACTTCAGTAAGGCCTTTGATAAGTTTCCCCATTGTATTCTTGCAAAAACTTAGTAGAAAGTGGGATAGATAGTGCCACTATTAGGTGCATTTGTAATTGGTTGACTGATCGCACCCAAAGGGTGATCATAAATGGCCTCTCTTCAGCTTGGAGAGAGGTGACCAGTGGGGTGCCCCACGGTTCTATTCTGGGTCCAGTGCTGTTCAACATCTTTATTAATGACTTGGGGGAAGGAATAGAGAGTATGCTAATTAAATTTGCAGATGATACCAAATTGGGAGGGGTTGCTAATTCCCTAGAGGATAGGATGAAAATCCAAAAGGACCTTGACATATTAGAGTGCTGGGCCAAAGCTAACGGAATGGGTTTCAACAGAGGGAAATGTAGGGTGCTGCATCTAGGTAAAAAATGAATTGCACAGATATAGGATGGGAGATATCTGGCTGGAAAATAGTACATGTGAAAGGGATATGGGAGTCTTGGTGGGCCACAAATTGAACATGAGTTGGCAGTGTGATGCGGTGGCCAAGAAAGCCAATGTGATTCTTGGTTGCATCAACAGAAGCATAGTGTCTAGATCAAGGGAAGTGACAGTACCACTCTATCCTGCTCTGGTCAGACCCCACCTGGAGTACTGTGTCCAGTTCGGTGCACCTCAATTTAAAAGGATGTTGACAACCTTGAGTGGGTACAGAGGAGGGTGACCAGGATGGTTGAAGGTCTCGAAGAAATGTCTCACGAGGAACAGCTTAGGGACCTGGGAATGTTTAGCCTTACAAAAAGAAGGTTGAGAGGGGATATGATAGCCATGTTTAAGTACAGTGGACCCTCATATAACAAATGGTTTGTATAACATAAAATCTGTACAACATAAAAAATTCCAGAGATAGGAGAAATTTGCTTAACAGAATTGCCTATGGGGTGAATCCATACAACATAAAAATGATCACGTTTAGGGATTACTCCGTTTTCAATGCATTCCTATGGGAAATTTGTATAAAGGAAATTTTGCTTAACATAATTTCATTTGGAACAAATTAATTCCTTTATACAAGGTACCACTGTATTTGAAAGGATGTCATATTGAAGAGGGAACAGGTTTGTTTTCCATGGCTTAAGAGACTAGGGCTTGGGGCAATGGTTTAAAACTACAAGAAAAGAGATTCCATTTGAACATCAGGAAGAACTTCATGACAGTTAGAGCGGCAGTGGAATATGGTGGAACAAAGGGTGGTGGAGTCTCCTTCTTTGGAGGTTTTTAAGCAGAGGCTGGATAGCCATCTCTCAAAAATATTGTGATGGGGTTCCTGCATGGCAGGGGTTTGGACTGGATGGCCCTTGAGGGTTTGGACTGGATGGCCCTTCCAACTCTATGATTCTATGATTCTATGAAGTCTTTGCAATAGATATTATATTTTATACAATTTGATCAGAAGAAAATAAAGAGAAAGTGCAAACAATATATTGAAAAGCTAAGAGGATGACCAACTCCTTTGAATTCTGCAGTTCTAGAAACTGAAGGGAACATTGCTCTTAAAGTGGTAGGAAAAAATAAATCACCAGGGATACATGGAATAGCAATGCAACAATTTCAAGACACAGACACAGAATCTGTCAAAATCCTAACAAGAATACTGTATGCCAACAAATATGGAAAACAAACAATAGCCCACAGACTGGCAACATTCAATATACATTCCAATTCCCAAGAAAGGCAATGCCAAGGAGTGCATTAACTATAGCAGCATTGTTTTAATTTCCCAGGCAAACAAAGTTATGCTCAATATGTTGCAACAAAGGTTTTTTAAACCTTATATGGAGCAAGAAATACCTGATATTCAAGATGGACTCTGAGATCATACTGCAAATATCTGCTGCCTACTGAAGAACACCAAAGAACTACAGAAGACTATCAGTTTATGCTGACAACCCATTCGAGGTTGTCAACATCCTTTTAAATTGAGGTGCACCGAACTGGACACAGTACTCCAGGTGGGGTCTGACCAGAAAGCCAAGCCTTTCACTGTGTGGATCATGAGAAAAAATGGGCTGTTCTGAAAGAAATGGATGTGCCTCAGAACTTGATTATCCGGAAGCATAACTTGAATTGTAGACAAGAAGCTACTCTTATAAAAGAATATGGGGAAAGAGAATGGTTTCCCACAGGTAAAGGTATCAGATGAGAGCGCATTTCATCATCTTACCTTTCAATCCATACAAAGAACACATCATATGGAAAGCCAGACTAGATTCAGATGAAGGAGGACTGGGTATTGGTGGAAGAAACATCAGTACATGCCACTATCTTAGCAGCAAAAAGCAGCAATGCCTTGAAATGATTTTTAATGAAAGGAAAGAAGAACATGCCAAAACAGGACTGCAGTAGAACATTAAGAAGTAGAACATTAAGAAGTCCAAAAACATGACTACAGAAGTACTGCACAGCTTCATCAGTCCAAAGGCCAAGGGAGAGTGCAGCCAAAACATCAGAAGGATGCAACAATGAAGGGATTAGAAAAGATAATCAAGTACAGGTATAAGGATGTGTCCACAAGAGATGAAGACCAATATCATCCACATGATTGTATATTCCAGTTACCATGGATTGGAGTGAAAGCTGGAGAGTAAAAAAACCTAACAGGAAAAAAAAAGGGGGGGGAAGAAACAACTCGCTCAAAGTGTGATATTGGATGAGAGCTTTGTGGATAATATGGATTGCCAGAAAGATGAAAAAAGTAGATCCTAGATCAAATCAAGCCTAAACTCTGTCTGGAGGCAAAAATGTTAAAACTGAGGCTGTCCTCCTGAGGGGGGGGGGGCAGCAGGGGTTGCTCTACCCTGCTGGTCCTCCTCGATCTATCAGCAGCCTTTGATACCGTTGACCACAGTATCCTTCTGGGCAGGCTCTCCGAGGTGGGTATTGGTGGTCCTGCCTTGTGCTGGATCTGGTCCTTTCTCGGCGGCCGTGCCCAGAGAGTAGAGGTGTGGGGTGTTCTGTCAGCCCCATGGACACTCTCTTGTGGGGTGCCCCAGGGGTCGGCAATATCCCCTATCCTCTTTAACATCTATATGAGGCTGCTGGCGGAGGTCATTCGCAGTTTTGGAGTCTGCTGTCATCACTACGCTGATGACATGCAGCTCTATCTCTCCTTTTCCACCTCTGCAGTGGAGGCTGTGCAGACCCTTAACCATTGCCTGGATGCAGTCGTGGAGTGGACCAGGACTAACAGGCTCAGACTCAACCCCGGGATGACAGAGGTCCTGTTCCTTGGGGGGGGGGTCCTCAGAGGGGTACAGTGGCCCTCTCCCCAGTTTGGAGGGACTGACCCTTCAGCTGGCGGATTGAGTGAGGAGTCTGAACATTGTCCGGGACCCAGCTTTGTCCCTGGAAGCCCAGGTGGCGGCGGTGTCCAGGGCAGCTTTTTATCAGCTCAGGTTAATCACCCAGATTCACCTGTACCTTGACATGGACTCCCTCAGGACGGTAATGCAGGTGTAATTGATCTTGTGAATCAACTACTGTAACACTCTCTACATGGGGTTGCCCTTGACCCTTATCCGGCATTTGCAGCAGGTGCAGAATGCGGCAGCCAGGCTTGTGGTAGACGCGAGCAGGTATGCCTGCATCACCCCCATCCTGGCTCGCCTGCATTGGTTGCCCATTGCTTCCCGGATAAGGTTCAAGGTCATGGTTTTGGTTTACAAAACCCTCCATGGCTTGGGACCTATCTATCTGGCAGAGCGGATCTCCCAGAGATCAATCTCTTCCCGACCAACCAGAGCTCCGTCCTCACTCTCTCTCTCAGAGTGCTGACACCGAGAGAGGCCCGTACGGCTTTGACCCAGAACCGGGCCTTTTCGGTGGCCAGCCCAACTGATTGGAACAAGCTGCCAGCAGAGATTAGGCAGGCAGAGTCGTTGCCGGTCTTTAGAAGGGCCTTAAAGACCTGGCTCTTCAGGCAATGCTTTGGGGCCCTCTGAGCACACTGTAATTATTAATATATATTTTTTGCCTCCTCAATTGTTGGCACCAGTTTTCTTGCCAGAGTTGACTTTGACTTTGACTTTGTCTGGTTCAATGGTGCTATGTTTACTTTACTTGTTATTTCTTTTTTAGTATTTTTGTATGGTGTTTGTATATTGCTTTGTATGTTGTAGTTGGGCAGTCGCTGTTCGGGTGACGTGTTGTACACCGCCCAGAGTTCCCTTCGGGAAAATCGGGAGGTTAATAAGTACAAGAATAAATAAATAAATAAATCTCATTTTTTCAAGCATTTCTACCTCTAAGTCTGGTTAACTTTTGAGAAGACATATGAATCCAAATCATTTAGTACCAAATTCTTTTTTTTTAAGTAGTGAAGTCCACAAACACAAACCGATAAACAATAGCTATGAAGAAGTGAGCGAAAATGTGCAAAAGTGTGCAATCAATTTCCTCGTTTAAAAATATTCTACCGAAAAGGAAGAAAAATAGTATTTCTTCCTATGTTAAACAAAAGTTGGAACAGTATAGTAAAAGAAAAAGAAAGCATAACCATGACCCTGCTGCCAATCTCTCATTCCCCTTTTCAGTCCTAGGGGAATAGAATAATATTCATAAAGGAAACATGTTCGTGTTTCATGTCAATAAATTCAGTGAAAATTATATTCCTGAATGTATGCAGCATATTAAAACATTAATCTTTCTTTTAAGAAGCTAATGAAATGATGATTTGACATGGAAAGCTTTACTCAATGAAAGACAAAGATAACTCTTTTTCTCACATATTTTATCCATGCAAGTCTAGCTTCAAGAGTGAAGCAGGTGACTGAAGATTAAAAGCATTCCAAAAAGATGTAAGAATGGCTTGGGTGAGCTTTCAAAAACAAAAATTTGCCCTGGAACTTTAAAGCTCATATATAAAAAGTAAAAGTGTATAAAAAGTATAAAAAATAAGTATAAAAAGTAAACTTGTGCCCCTTAGTAGGTACCTAAATAAGTATTATTTATTTAATTTGGGCTACTCTGGGCAGTGAACAACAGTAAACAAAGCATACATTCACACATTAACAAAAACCCATAACATAAATGATAAAGAAAAAGAAACATAGCAGTAGAATAGATGACAAGTAAGCCTTCAAAAGCAAGAAACTAAAAAAAAAATGAAAAGACATGTTGTGAGGGCAACCAATAATATGGGTTAATTAGCTCAATAGACTCAACACACCTATCAGCCAAAATGGCCTGTTTTCCAAGTATTCCTTAGAAGAGGAAGTCCAATGTGAATTCCAACATGATATCAGTTTCATGATCATGACTGCCTAGGAACTCCTCAAGGTACCACTGCTGGATGTCACAACAGCACTAAAGAGACACTTGCTGGTCACTGACTACCTAAAATGTTTCTTACATCCACAGTCCTGGAGACAGGAAAAGGAAATTATTATGTGCTATATACGGTACTGAAAACCTACATTGTCCCTAGCACTTCATGTGTTAAAACTTTGTTGTTTCACTTCTCCTGCTTCTGTTTTTGCCCCACCCTTCCAGAGCAGGGATGAAGGCAACTGGCCCACATTTCCCACTGAGAAGAAAGAATAGCAATCAGTGTTCTGCTAAAGCTTGTTTGCTGGGACTTAGGGCACGTCAAGGTGGTGAGACTGAAGCACCGTCTGTGTTCCCTCTGTTGACCAGCTTGTTACCCTCGGATGCCTTGTTGTGTCAGGACTCTTTGGGCTTCTTGAATTTTCACTCATCTGTGTTCTTTTTTTTCTCTCTTTTTCCAGTTCCTGACTTTGAGCTCTGCTTTCCCACCTCCACCCTGCCCTGCCTTTTCTACAGGAAATGAGTCAAAAAACTTTTTACTGCCCAGAGCTGATAGGGTTCTTGTTAGTTGAAGCCTGTCTGCTGTTTTCTTTGTATTGTTACAGGTCTCTTGCTCAGAACCCTTGGTCACCTCAACACTCATCAACTTCAGTTCAGCTGTCATCAAAGGTGGTTGGCTGTTCCACCAACTGCCTGCCCCATATTGCTTTTAATAGAGACCAAAGGATTCTGTTTTCAGCTAAGAGTCCACACGACCTATTTCCCTGTCCATCCGCTTTCTCCCTATTTTCCCTTTCTTTTTGTCAAGTTCCCTGAACTGATTTTTCTTATATGGTAGGATTTGGGGGTAGACAGTCCAGTACTTAGAAATCTGGCCTGGAATCCAAGGAATCCAAGTTTTAGTTGTGCTATTAGTGAACATTTTATTGCTGGTTCTGCTGAGCTATAGGGTAGCCTTTTAGCCTTTCCCTACTGCAAGTCAATTGATTTCATGTACATATTCAGTACTGAAAGAGGTAAAATGATAGGTTGCCTATTGTGAAAGCCCTCAAGCAAGCCTACAGCACCATATCTCTTTCTTAGGTGTGTGTGTGTGGGGGGGGGTGCATTTGTCACTCATCATGAACGTACAGTACTTCATAGGATCGAATAACACACCTGCCCAATAGTATGCTGTTTCTATGGCTATCAAAATGACTTCAGGTCCCTCCAGGATTTCTGGCACATCAACTCCCATTATTAGCTTGGAGTAGTGTCTCCCATCTTTGTTCAACCCAGGTATTCTTGGATGGATTGCAATTCTCAGAAGAGTCTGCCATCAGGTGAGCTGGCCCAAGTTTCCTGGACTTTCAGTTCAAGAACACCTCAAGTGTGGCTTGGAATCTTGTGGATCTCTGTCTTCTCCTTTGTCTTTGGTAGTTCCATCAGCTCCTGTTCCCACCGCTTTCCCTTCTGTTAAATCAATAGGTCCGTCTACCCTTGGGGGGACATAAAAGGAATCTCTTTGAACAGTGGAAAAACATTGCGAGCACGCTCAGGCATCCCTTGGGCAATGGTGTGCAGCCAGCCAATCCTTCACTTTCAGAAGCCTTGCACTGTAAACTTGCTGATCTGTACAACCTTCTGATATGAATAAAGGAACTCAAGATTATTTTATTATGGTACAACTTTTATCCCCTATGGAAAAATTACAGCTTTGTAGGTGATACTAGCTTCCAAGGGCTGGTTGTGGAATCTCGCATTAAACAACTGAAATATCTTGATGGACATCTCAGTTTCACCTTTAGGATTGTGTTCATTTCATAGTTTGTGGGAAACTATTTGGAAGAAAATGATTTAGGAAAGACATTGGGCCTCATCGATATTTTCATTTGTCATTCATCATGTAAACATTTGACAAGGAGATTTCTTGTCACATTCAAATTCGTTTTTATTATAGCCAGTGGCTGTTATATCTATGAACATAATACAAATAAAAAACAAAAGCAGTATAGCAATCAGTTACTATCAAGTATCTATATTCAAGGGCAACACATAATCATAAAGAATTACAATAGAAGCTGACGGTATTTATACCTTAATATTTAACATTATAAGTTAAAACTGAGGTTAAAAGCATATACAAATACATTAAAAATCCCTAAAGGATTTCTTGTCTCTTGCTCAGTTACCTATATGGAGCACAGTTGTGCTGTGGAATCTGGCTTTTCACCTTGATTGTGGTCACTTGTCATAGGTAGATTGTGAATAGTTTTTGTAACGAGGTGGGACACTGGGGATAGGGGGAAGGAAAAGGGGCCAGGCAGAGCTGGCTCACCTGTAGTAAAGTGCAGGAAGGGCAAAGGCATTAGCAAGTACCTCAAGGATTCATGTTTGCAGGACTTGCTCAGCAACTTTACTTTCAGGAAACAGAGAGAAGGGTTTGTTTGTTTGTTCTTGGTTAAATGTCATCCTATTTGATAGTGAAAACGAGTCAAGAAGCTGATCAGTTATGGCCTTCTCTGTCTATCAGGTTCACTTTTTTATTAGGGATCTATCTCAAGCCTCTTTACTGCCATATTAATCTGGGCCTGGATTTCCCATCCCATCTTAAATCTTAAATTGAGAATTTCCACACTCTTTGTGCTAGTTTGTCCAACTATCCTCTCAGCTGTATGCCCAGTAGAGATGGATTTTTTGTTTCGGAACTGGTCAGCTTCTGAAATGAAACACAGGAGTCCAACTGGTATTTGGAACCAGAGGAACACAATCAACCAATCCTTTACCTTGCGCTGGTCTTGCGAGGGGATAAATTCCATTGAGGAAGAAGCCTCCGACATCATATTTCCTTTTCCCTGGCACTCGCCAATCAGGAGCTGTGTAGGGAAATGCATCATCCTGCCTCCCTGTCTGATTGGCCAGAGCCAGGGAGAAAGAAAGATGACGTTGGGGGCTTCTTCCACGTTGGAGTTTAACCCCACGCGAGCCCAGCGCAAGGTAAGGGATTGGTTGATTGCATTATCCTGGTTCCAAACGCCAGCTGAGCTCCCACATTTCGTTTCGGAAGCTGACCACTTCCAAAACGAAAAGCCCATTTCTAATACCCATTGAAGTTGTATACATTTTCATCAGCAAAGTGTAAAATAGGCCAACAAGAGTGAGTACACCCCTAAGTGACAATGTCCCAATTGGGCACAAAGTGTCAATATTTTGTGTGGTCACCATTATTTTCCAGCACTACCTTAACCCTCTTGGGCATGGGGTTCACCAGAGCTTAACAGGTTGCCACTTTTTCCACTCCTCTATGACAACATCACAGACCTGGTGGATGTTAGACACCTTGCACATCTCCACTTTCCATTTCAGGATGCCCCCCCCCAAGCTCAAAAGGGTTTAGGTCTGCAGACATGCTTTCCCAGTCCATCACCTTTACCCTCAGCTTCTTTAGCAAGGCAGTGGTGGTTTTGGAGGTGTGTTTGGGGTCATTATCATGTTGGAATACTGCCCTGCACCCCTGTCTCCGAAGGGAGGGATCATGCTCTGCTTCAGTATGTCACAATATAGGCTGGCATTCGTGGTCCCCTCAATGAACTGTAGCTTCCCAGTGCCGGCAGCGCTCATGCAGCCCCAGGCCGTGACACTCCCACCACCTTGCTTGACTGTAGGCTCAACACCCTTGTCTTTGTACTCCTCACCTGGCTGAGGCTACACACGCTTGACACCATCTGAACCAAATAAGTTTATCTTGGTCTAATTGGACCACAGGACATGGTTCCAGAAATCCATTTCCTTAGTCTACTAGTCTGCAACAAACCGTATGCTGGCTTTCTTATGCATAATATTTAGAAGAGGCTTCCTTCTAGGACAACAGTCCTGCAGACCAATTTGATGCAGCGTGTGGCATATGGTCTGAGCACTGACAGGCTGACCCACCCACCCACCACTTCAACCTCTGAAGCAATGCTGGCAGCACTCATACGTTCATTTCCTAAAGCCTCTTGACTTGGTTAATAACCGTAAATAAAGATTCTTTATTTCCAAAACCAACCTCTGGATATGATGCTGAACACGGTGAGGCCTGTTCTGGAACCTGTCCTGTTCAACCACTGTATGGTACTGGCCACCATGCTGCAGCTCAGTTTCAGGGTCTTGGCACTTTGTTTATAATCTAGGCCAGTGGTGGCAAACCTTTGGCACTCCAGATGTTTTGGAACACAAATCCCACAGTCCTTTGTCACTGGCAATCCATGATTGGCATTCTGGGAGTTGTAGTCCAAAACATCTGGAGTGATGAAGGTATGCCACCACTGGCCTAGGCCATCTTTACGTCAAGCAAAAATTCATTTTCCCCCCAGATCCTCAGATAGTTCATTACCATGAGTGCCATGTGGAACTTCCAGTAACTGGTATGAGAGAATGAGAGCAATAACACCAAATGTGAGAGTGAGAGCGATAACACTTGCTCCCCCTTCATACCTGAGACCTTGTGACACTAATGGGTGTCATGACACCAGGGAGAGAAAACAGCTACTTGGGCCCAATTTGGACATTTACACACTTAGGGGGTGTACTCACTTTTCTTGCCAGCGGTTTTGACATTAATGGCTGTGTGTTGCATTATTTTGAGGGGACAGCACATTTACAATGTTTTACAAGCTGTACGCTCACTGCTTTACACTGTAGCCAAATGCCATTTCTTGTTTGCCACAAGAAAAGATATACAGTACTAAAATCTTTACAAAATGTGAGGGGCTTTACTCACTTCTGTGATATACTGTAGTTCTAGATTCTTATTTATGCAGTGGATGGATACTGCAGAATACAAGGCAAAGACAAAATGAAATTTAAAATAAAAAAGACTAAACCATTATGGTATCTTAAAGACTGATGTATTTTAATGTGAGCTTTCATGGACAAGTCTACTTAGACACAAGAGGACACACATTTTAACTCTTGTATGTCTGGAAGTGAACCTATCCACACAAACACTCACACTAAAATAGAGCAGTCAGTCTTCAAGGTGCCACAAAGTTATTGTCTTGTTCATTTATATTTATTTATTTTATGTTTATATTGCTTTATTTTTATTTGTTTTGGCTGATATGAGAACATAGAGTAATACAACTACCTCTTCTAAAATTGCAGAATGTATTTGAATACATAGGCGGAACTAGGATTAGAGAGTTTCACGGTGGCAGCAATAATGACTCATTTGAATTCCGATTCCTCAAAAAAGCTAAATTATTTTCATTATTAGTCCCACACACAACCCCCCCCCCCGCTATATTGTGGATCACTGAAGACCTGAAGTTGAACATGTGACAGCTTTTTCAATGCAAAACTCTCATTGTACAATTTAGGAAATACTTTATAAAGTTTGACCTGTGATAGAAATCTGTATCTTAATTTTAAAAACTCTGGTAAAACATTAGGCTTTAGGTATGGTTTTGGCTGTACTCTTTTTCCAATTTTTATTCCTGCTTTACATATATAATAGCATTTTTACATAAATCTAAAAATGTTTCCCACATTTTCTTAAACAACAAACATCCTATGCTGGGAAAAGGTAAGAAAAAAGAGCAGGGAATATGAAAAAAGGAAAACTAATATCAGGATTTGACAAAGCAATCAGGAAAATTTATTTTTCTGAACACTTGGGAATATAAGTAATCTTGTAAATCCATTAATAAACCGAAATTAGATTGTAGTTATTACAGCCAAGCCTGGAACAATCTTTTCTTCATAACAGTGGGTTATGAAAAGACCCATAGGGAACTCAAGAAAAAAATTTTGTTTTTGTTTTAGAGAATGCTCTTGTAGTTCAAAGGGGTAGCCCAAAGCTATTTTAAAAAGTGAGTTCTATACACCACTGGTATCAATCCATCACTAAGATGTTTCAAACTATGATGTCTTCCTGGAAGTTGGGTTCTTTTAACACTTCTTTATAATACCTCATTTCAGGAGACAAAAATATTTTTACTCACAAAAATAAAGAAGTGATATCATTAGTTCAACTGCAGGAACATCAATACATAAGCTTTTTAGACCACTTTAGAAACATTAGTTTAAAAAACAGTCAATATAAATAGAGACTGCTATGGCAAACAGAACAGTGAATAGTGACAGGGGAACTGATATGAGTTAACAGGAAGAAATATTCTGGGAAGTAAATTTTTTTAAAGCAGGCATGCATGTAGCCTATATGCAAACAAACAAAGAAAAATATTTGCTTTTATTAATTAGGTAGTTGTACAGGCCAATATATGGATGGACTTAGAGAAGTACTGTATATTTATTTATAGATGTAATATTTTATCTAGTTATAATAATAAGTACATGGAATTGACAAACTTATTTTTATGCTAAACATTCTGCATTTTCTTGCTTTCTGGTGGTGATAGAGTGGCCCTTGTGCCAGATAGGCAGTATACAAATCAAATCAAATCAAATAAATAAATAAATAAATAAATAAATAAATAAATAAATAAATAAATAAATAAATAAATAATCTCAATCAAAAGTCTAATGTAAAAGAGACCCCTGCATCCATTGAAAAAAAAGTGGCCACTGCTTCCAGCAGCATCTTTAGTGTTACATTGGATTTGATAATCCATAGGTTCCCTTTTAGACCTGCAGCTCTAAAGCCCTTCTTGGGTTCCATTGGTGTTTGGTCACAATGTATTTTTGTGAGTAGAAATGCTGTTGTCTTAAAAACCCTTCAACTATGCACTATGAAAGGGCAAGAGGCCATGCTGGAACTGCACAGACAGGCCTCCCAAGAGGATATAGTACTGCCCTAAAGTATAATAATAATAATTCAAGGTTAGAAAAAGCATGTCAGCTCTTTGATCAGAAAGTAAAACCTGTCCTCAGTTGCAAGCTATACGACGACCTAGATTTACTGCACTTTCCCCATAAGACTGCAGCATTACTGTTGCATTGACACATCATTGTTTTTGTTATGTCTTGCGAAAAGTGGTACTAAGATCTCTTGTGCTACCATAATCCAGGTGAATATCTCTTTCCCAATATTCCCCCCTCCCCTCAAAAATGGACAGAAAAGTACTCTAAATTCAATTCCTAAGAAGCTCACATTCTGTCACAGGAATAGTGGATGATGTTGCTGCCAAAACTCAAGATCCAGCTCACATATAAAAACATTGATTTGCTTTTACCTTCCTTCATCTTTCTTCCAGATGGAAGGAACATCCTCACAATCATAGAGGATAAACTAAGACTGCTTAGTGTCTGATCTCAGAGACTCAGACTATGATCACCCACAAATTCAGTTGGAAACAGTCATTGTTTCACCTCAAGGCATCACAAAAGACCTGTAAAATTGATTTAAAGGCAATGAAAAGCAGATGGAATAACTGCATTAAGACCATCTGGAGTAAGTCTTTTTTTTTAAAAAAATCAAATTTTGATGATCAGCATGTAGAATGCAGCAGTAGTCCTCATTAAAAAAAGAACCATTCTATGAAAGTCTAGACATTGAACATTAAGACTCAAACAAATTTACAATGTATTTTAAATGCCATTAGAACACTGCATACCTATAGCTTTATTTGATACTGACTTCATCAGGCCAGAATTAATAATTTGCTCCTAATTGAAGCTCAGTTGGCATAAAGGAAGCAAAGGCAGGAATGAAAATAAGGGTATTTTTTATAATTTTCTTCCAGTACCAAGAAAGCATGGGCCCCTCTCAAGCCTGCACACACATTCCGTGTGTGTGGATGTAACTGTTTTGAATATTTTATTTTATTTGCGTTATAATTTATACCCCACCTTTCACCCCAAGAAGATGCAGGGCAGCTTCCAAGATTAAAATGAAGAGCATTAAAAGACAAAAAGTATTCCAATAAACAATGACAACATTAAGAAGTGGTGAAACCAGAGGCATATTAAAACTAGTACAGAAAACCAGTTCAAAATACTCTTAAAAGCACCGTAAAAAAATAAAAAAAAGATATAGCAACCTCATGTTTAGAAAATCCTTCCAAGAGAATCTTTCAAACATGATCTGAAGCTAAAGATAATGCCTCCTGGTGGAAGAACAACAAAGATGGGAACAGCCTGGAATCCCATGGGAAGGAGTTGCACAGACTAGTAGAGGTAATCACACTTGTGAGATCAAGAAAAGGGGCTCCTCTGGGGTTCTTAATAGCCAGGCAGGCCTGTATAAGCAGATGCAACTTTTCAGATAGCTTGGACCCAATTTGTTTAGCGCTATATAGTTCTAAACAAACAATTTGAAGTGGGTCAGCAAATTGACCGAAAGCCAATGGAGTTGTTGCAACAGGGGAACTACTCTGCCTGTTCCCTGTAATCAGGCACAGTTAACAATCTGTCTGCAGCAGTTTGAAACCGCTGCAGTTTTCAAACATTTTGCAAAGGCAGAAATACATTGAGTCTGTTGCAGTCATCTAAACAGGATGTATCTAGGACAGCGTTGGCGAACCTATGGCACGGGTGCCAAAGCTGGCACTCGGAGCCCTTTCTGTGGGCACCCGACATCACCCCTTCTCTGCCAGCTGTATTCAGGTTCAATTGCTGCACTGGCACTTTGCGAAAAATTAGCGGGTTCTGAAACGCAATATGGGCACTCGGTCTCTAAAAGGTTCACCATCACTGATCTAGGACATGTGTCACTGGAACCAAGAAACAGGCAAAGGTAGTGAAGTAGTTTTAACTGTGCAAATACACTCTTGATTACTGCTGAAACGTGGACATCCAGGCTCAAATCAAGCTGCAGATCTATGTTTTCAGGAAGGGTGTAACCCCATCCAGCAGTGGCTCCAACCCAAATCTTTGATCTGCCTTTTGACTGACCAGGAGCATCTCTGTCTTGTTTCGATTCAGATTCAGTTTATTTGTCCTCATTGAGTTGGATGTCATCCTCGTACTGGTGGTGATAGCAAACCACAAAACTTTGGAAAACCTCTCTTGCAGTTTCATGCACATGCTATAGAGCACATTGTACAAAACAGTACTGTGTGGGATGCCACAGGCCAATGCTGAGATTGTTGAAGAAGAGCCCTCTAGCATCAGGAAGCCCCAAGAACTGAAAAACAGTGTTTCAAAATTCCATCCTAGAAAGACATACCATGGCTGATGGTATCAAAGGCTGCTTAGATATCCAGGAGAACCAACCAGCATACACTATCCATGTACAGGTCATGGCACAGATCTTTCTTGAAGCCCCCCAAAGCAGTCTCCAACCAATACCAGCCAAACTGAAATGGATCTAAATAGCCTATGCCATCCAGGAACTCTTGGAGCAGAAAATCACTACATGCTTCAACATCTTTCCCAGGAATGGGACATTGGAAACCAGTTGATATTTATTCAATATGTAGTTGTAGAACAGGCAGCTGTGTTAGACTGTGCCATCATGACAGGTAAAAATAAAATCAAAAGCAAAAGTATACAAAGACAAAACATGGTGGCACTTTATTTTTTATTTTTTTAATGTGAGCTTTCATAGGCAACTCCATGTCATCACACATGTGACAGTAATCATGGGATGATAAATTATATACCTATATCTATATCTCTCTAGATCTAGATATATAGATATAGAGATAGAGATAGATAGATTTAAAGTGCCACTATGTTTCCCCCCTCTCTTTTTTTAAGTTTTGGGTTCACCTTTAATTCAATACCAAGGTATTCAAGGACAAGATAAATTAACATTATTATGTATGCTCAACATGTAAACCACGGGTGACCTGTCACCCACGGCACCATCAAAAATCACCCACCAGGTGCCTGCCAGCCTCCTGACATGCCCCCCACTTCCCCGCCTGGGCATTTGGTCCTTCTGCCACCGCCATGCCACACCCCCTCGCTGGGCTCAAGAGCAAGGAACAGCACAAGTATGAATGCCCCTGCCTAGCACCCACCCACGCCGGCTCGAGTAGGAGCAATGGAGGTGTGCGCATGGCCATGGAGGTCACCCCTTGGAATAGGTAATCCACATGACAACGCATGTGCCTCCCTTCTACTTGCTCATGCCGGCTCAAGCGAGCGCCAAGGAAGCGTGTGCATGGTCAGCCTTCCCATAGGAATGCATTGAAATTACTTCCCTCCAGAACAGATTGATTGATTTTAATGCATTCCTATGGGAAACCGCTGCTCTACTTACAAATTTTTCTATTTACGAGCATGTGCTCAAAAAAGATTAAATTTGTAAGTAGAGAGATTAGTATAGTGCCTCAGGCACTTTTGGCCATAAAAATTAGCCTTGGCCTGTTCAAAGTTGGACAGCCCTGATGTATACCATGCTAGGTAGATGTCTGAATGAATTTATCTAACTAGATGGAGATACATAGAAAACCTAGTAGCAAGTGCCATCTTGGATTCCAAAAAGAAAACATTTAAGATTTGTCCCTGAGGAAGGCTTTTTACCTTTTGCAGACTTTTTGGAAAGTGTTTACACCATAGTGCCAGTGTCTGACCATGTATAAATTTAGCTGGAATTAAATCCCAGTGTTTTCAAAGTGACTCAGTCCTGAGATAAACTGAGCACCGATCTCTAGCAGGACTGATTTATTCATACAATGACCCACCACCACCTAATCGTGGAGGTTAGGAACCCGACCTGACCTGCGATAATTGAAAATCTGTGATATGCGGATGCAGGTCAGGTTGGGCCTGGGGCACCTAGCTGGGGGTTCTTGTACTTACCCCGAGCCTGGCACTGCCCTGAACGGGCCTGCAAGGGTGTTCCCGGGCCTTCTGGAGGCCCCCAAATGGCCTCCCTGCGAACCAGAAGTGAATTCCGGATCGCTGAAAATAATTTCTGAGCCCTCTGACAGACCTAGAAAGGCCCTTGGAGGCCTCAGAAATTATTTTCACCAGAAGCTAATTCCAGTTCACAGTGAAGCCATTTTGGGGCCTCCAGAAGTCCCGGGGAAGGCTCTTGCAGGCCCATTTGGGGCTGCGCCAATCCTGAGGTAAATATGGGAGGTCTGAAACAGGCCTTTCACCCTTACCTCAGGGGGCCTTTTTATCATATACTGCAGTCCGATATAGCAGGATCACAGTACAGTATATGAACCGCGACCAGGAGGGGGACCACTGTATATACTTGGGGGGGGGGGAAGCCCATACAGGTTTGCCATAGTTTCTTCCCATGCCAACCCTCATCTCAGCCAACATTACCACTCTATGTTTCTTCCAAATAACAGTATACAATTTGCCTACCAGACAATTTCTTAAAGAGAGAAGACACTAAGGATATTTTCCCCAAATTATAGACTAAGGAAGGAGGGAGAAGAGCTCAGTGTTCTCCGAAGTCCACTTCAGACTTCATCAAGAATCTCACCAAATGTTAAGTGTTCCACTTTATTGCTACAAGCTTATTGCAGAGAAAAACTTAACCTTACCTTAAATTGCCCCTTAATGATACAGGAGTCCACTTCTAACCTTTGCTCATCACTATATAATAAAGAAGATGAAGGCTGCAATTCAGTCTTCTGGAGGTTAGTTCAATTTCAACCGATGACAAAATAATGTCTGGTTCCAAATCTTTGGTGTGTTTCCCACTCAAGGAAAAATACTCACTAGAGTCCTTGTTCTCACTGATTTACACTGCTCTAAGAAACATGACACATATGAAGGGAATTTTAAAAACCAAGTGAGACTCCTGGGCTTCAGCTGAGAGGTCTATTATTTGTGTGACGTGCGCTTAGTTTCTTTTCTTTTTGAGAAGTAAAGTACAGTAATACCTTGGATAATGAATGCCCCAGATAATGAATTTTTCAGATAACGAATGGACATTTCCAGCCCCCCCACCCACAGCCCAGAGCCCTCAGGCTTAGCCAGGGGCACTTTCCCTGACTAGCTGGAACCACCCCCTCAGCCCAGCATTCCAGGAGGGCTTTCCCCAGCCCATGCTTTTCCCCCATTCTTGACTCACCGGCTCCTGGTTCCGAGCGGTAACAGAGGTGGCAGAGGTGAGAGCTGTGAGGATGAGGGGAGGAAGGGGTGAAGCTTTGCCCTCTGCCCGGGTGACAAGCAGCGGCAAGGCAGGGAAGTTGGGGTAGGGACGGAATGGGAGAGGAAGCCAGAAGCTGTGTGGCTTTGCCTGCCTCCTGGGCGATGAGTGGCAGCGAGACAGGAAGGTTGGGGCCGGGAGGAAATGGGGGTGGAAGAGGGAAGCCACGCGTGCCCGGGCGACAAGTGGCGGCGAGGCTGGGCAGGTTGGGGGTGGGAGGTTGGGGCCGGGCGGAATGGGGGGGAGCAGGAAGCCACACAGCTTTGCTCGGTGCCCGGGTGATGAGCGGCGGCAAGGAAGGAAGGTTGGGGCTGGAGGGAATGGGAGGGGAGGAAGCGGGAAGCTGCTTTATATTAGTATTATCATATTTATTGTTATCTTACTATTTTGTCATTATTTGTATTGTGTTTGGATATGAATGGGGTTGTTGATTTGGGCAGTTGCTGTTTTTTGTAAGATGCTGTACACCGCCCCGAGGTCCCGTGGGAAAATTGGGTGGTTAATAAGCATATAAATAAATAAATAAATAAATAAATAAATAAATAAATAAATAAATAAATAAATAAATAAATATCATGTTCACTCAAAATGTCAAGATCAGAATAGTAGGTGTATTACTTGATTGTTGATTGAACTGCTTTAGTTGCCTGGGCCGAGTACTCTCTTTAACCATTTTTATTAACAGGTGGTGCAGGGTGTGCTAATCAATTTGAGTGGAATAGTTAATACCCTGGAAGACAGAAACAAAATTCAAAAGCATCTAAATAGACTTGAGCACCAGGATGAAAACAACAGAATGAAATTCAACATGGATAAATGCAAAGTTCTACATGTGGGTGGAAGGGGGATGAAACATACAGTTACAAGATGGGGGATGCCTAGCTCAGCAATACTATGAGCAAGAAGGATCTTGACATCATTCTTGATGACAAGCTGAATATGAGCCAACAGTGTGTTGAGGCTACAAAAAGAGGGAAGTACTATTTTAGGCTGTATTAATGCTGTAATATCAGTATCTGGGTATAATGTCTGTCCATATATTGTGATGGTACTGTTTCAAATTTTAGTGTCAAAATGCTTTTCTAAGGGAAGGGGCTAATTAAATCTATAAGATAATTTCAAAAGTCTCAAAGAAGGGGAGAACAATGAAATCTTAATGTGATGTCAAATCAATTTTGACAATGGTAACAATTTTTGAGGTTTTCAAGGTAGAGAAAACGCAGAAATGGTCTACTAATTCATTCTGGGCATCCTGGCACTGCACAGCTTGTCCAAAGCAACACCGCCCGGCTCTTCTTTGTGGAGGAACAATCAGGAATTGAACTCCTAAACTCTGGCTCTGAAGCCAGATACATAACTCACTGAGTGGCACAGTGGTTAAATGCCTGTACTGCAAGTAAAACTGTGCTCACGGCCTGGGTTCAATCCCCGGTAGCAGGCTCAAGGTTCACTCAGCCTTCCATCCTTCCGAGGTCAGTAAAATGAGTACCCAGCTTGCTGGGGGGGGGGGCAATGTGTAGCCTGCACTCTGTAATTAAAATTGTAAACCGCCCAGAGACTACTTGTAGTAGTATGGGGCGGTATATAAGCAGAACACTTTGCTTTTGCTTTGCTTTGAGCTATCCCACTAGCTAATGAAATCTTGTGTTCAAATCTTGCTAAGTATTAAAATGTTTCAACTTTTCCTTTATACATTTTGGTTCCGTCCCATAATTCTTATTTTGAGGTCTTGTGGACTTAACTAAAGGCTAGCTGTTCTTCCAGGTGTTTTGGCTTTCAGATTTCATTTGTTCTAGAAAACATTTTCTGGTAATGTATTCTGGAAGGCTTTCACAGCCGGGATCTGATAGTTGTTTTGAGTTTTGGGGGCTGTTTGGCCATGTTCTGGAAGTTTTTCTTCCTGACATTTCACCAGACCCTGTGGTCGGCATCTTCAGAGGGCAAGGAGCTCAGGGAACTAGGAATCCTCTCTGTGCTCTGGGGTCCTAGTTCCCTGAGGTCCTTGCCCTCTGAAGATGCCGGCCACAGAGTCTGGTGAAATGTTAGGAAGAAAAACTTCCAGAACAAGACCAAAGAGCCTGAAAAACCCACAACAGCTATTTTCTGGTAACTTGGAATCACCCACTTGAAGAAGCTTGAAGTAATACATGAAACCAAGCAACATAAATATAAAAATGTTTTGACATAATCTCAGTTTTACTGAATGTTAGACTAGATGGAGGCAAACCATGCAAAGCTTTGCAAAATTTATTTTGCAGTTTCCAAATATTTTGTTTTTGTAATTCCCCTTATTTCTCCCCCACATGCTCATTGTGGTGTCACTTTGCCTAAATATACTCTTTGAGTAGGCATAATTGAGTTCCCACCTTTTGTTCTAGAAAAGCTCAAAACTGCTTTTACAGATGCTGAAGCCTTCAAGGCTGAAACATCTGTACTGCTTTAAGTAAGAGAGAATGCCGCACTCCAGTCACAGCACTAGGTATGTCAAGCTTCAATCTGCTGACCCCTCCTTCTGCCTATTTCATTCTTCAAACTGCTATTCCAAGATTGTGGTTACTCACCCAATTGTGCTGCATCCCAGGCTAGCACAGTTCCCACCCACCTTAGGTTATCTACTGGTCCAGTCCGCCAGCCAGAGCTACCTAGGGAATTTGCTTACTGCCCAGTGTGACGTATCCTCTGCTTCATCTATGCTGCATTTCCTGCAGGCATTCAGGGTTCAATCAGTATGCCCATTACAGTCACTTCCTACCTAGACACTGTTGAATGTTGGTGTGTACTTTTTTGATTTGGCAAACCACCAAAAAAATGTTACGGGGCACTGGGAAATCTTTTTAGAATGTTTTACCTGTTTGTGTTTTATAAAGGGGAAAATAATATTCAAACTGACTGTAACGAGTTCTGAATATCCAGATAGTCTGAATTTATAAAATTCCAAATTCCGAATACAAAGGGCTGTGGTTCTGAGTTCCAAAGCCAAATAATGATGTTAGTGGCAGACTAGAGTGTAGCTGAATGAGAACGGGTTTTCTGAGGTGGAAGGTAAACATTGATCAAAAGAAGAGAAGATGTTTTAAATCTCAAAACCAGGGAAATAGCCATGTCTGTAGTATGGTCTATAATATGAATTGTGGCTTGAAGTTTTGTGGAAACCAATATGGCAAGACCACCCTTACAATGGCCACCTTTGCCACTTGGAGAGGCTTTCAATATATGGGATATATATCCATCCAGGTATATATCCTTTGTAGACCAGGTTCCTTGGAGTAACAAGTAGAGATGGGCACGACTTAGCGGTATTCCCGTTTCCGTTTCCGTTACTCGGTTCCGTTACTCTACGGAAACGGTAACGGGAATCACTCCCCCAGACTTCGAGCTCGAACCGACGAACGAACAATTTTGGTCTGATTTGTCGTGCTCGTTCCTTGCATCGCGCGATCGCGCGATGCCACACGCGGCACAGAAAAAAAGTTTTTAAAAGTTAAAAAAAACCCGGTTCCCGGCCAAAAAGCAGGCGGAAAAATGCCTGCCGTGCCTCAGGGCACCTACCAGAGGGGTTGTTTCTGGAGGTCCCCGGCCTCCCCCCCCATCCCCCTTCCAGGGCTGCTCTGGTGGGACTCGCCGCAGGCTCGCAGCCAGCAAAAAGCCCAGTCTCGCCGCCGGCCGCCGCAATTAAAGCGCAAGCAAGCGGCACGGACGGCACAGGAAAAAACTTTTAAACTCTCCCCCCACCCATTCCCGGGCCAAAAAAGCAGGCGGAAAAATGCCTGCTTGACTAAGGGCGCAGGGCACCTACCGGAGGGGTGGTTTCTGGAGGGGGGGGTCCCGCCTCCCCCCCGTCCTGGGCAGCCGGACTCGAGTCGCCATTTCGCCATGCCATATGGTGCGGGCAGGGGATCCAAAATGGGGCGGCGAACGCAATATTGTTTTTGAAATCGTGGTCCAAAAACACACAAGCACAACAGAAACACGCGAAAATTTATAAACTGCCAGATTTTTCACAGTAGCAGTGGGTTTTTTCTTGCAACAAAATGTCTCTCCTCTCCTCCTCTGTCCTCCATTGATTTTATTTTATTTTTATTTTTTTACACCTGCGCAATGATGTGCTGGCCGAGTGGCCAGCCATGTGGGAGTGGACGACCATGCAAATTTTTGGAGCCATCCCACCAATCGCATGGCCACTTGGCCATGGAGACCTCTGGGATGTGCCAAAAAGCCCCGTAAAACCTGCCCTAGCCCTAACCCTAACCCTTGACTCCGTACCCATACGTCACGGACTGTCTTCTTAGTGGGTCAGAGAGGCACCCAGAGGTGCAACCCACTAGCCCACCGTAACCTTACCCATCACTAGCCTAACCCTAGCCCTTGCACTAAGCCACCTTAAAGCCAGATCTACTTGCTTGCATCGCACTACACGCAGCAAGTACAATTCCCTTCTGTGTGAGACATGGTGGTGCGAGAGCCTTAGTTAGGCATCTCACTATGGCTCTGGGTTCAGTGCCATCCACTAGTCTTCAGAGTCACTCTCTGCACATTATGTTATGCAATATCCATATGGCTATTGCATAGCATTTTGCAGCAGCAGCAGGTGAGGAAGGGAGACCCCCATGTAGAGGGGTCTCTCTTGGAGCCTGCTTCCCCTTCCTAGTGGCAGGAGGCACCCACGGGTGCCTCCAGGAGCCCACTTTCCCTTTATAGCGGGCCAGAGGAGGCACCCACCCCACAGAGGTGCCTCCAGGAGCCCGCTCCCCCCCAAAACCAGTACTAACGAAACGAAAAAACGAAAAAAACGAACCGACTAATTTTTGCGAATTTTCGCGAAAACCGGAAATGACCCGAAACGGGACCGGCCTGACTAACGACAACTCGAAAAAAATTTTTTTCAAGTCGTGCCCCATCTCTAGTAACAAGATGTCAAAATTGCCCTAATACTCCTTAAAAGTAGCATCTCCGATTTTGGGTCCCCATCCTGCAATATTCCATGATAAGATCTTTATAAAAGTGTTATCCATATGTAAGGGGGCCTCGTCATTACCAATATTCGAGTCACCTAAGAAAGGAGTCCTACCATCTATGGTAAGGGGAGTTATCGGATCAGTTTCGGGATGTGGGCAAGATTGTACCTCCAGACATCTCATGATCGGTATTTCTGACACAAAGAGGTCAGTACCCGAATTAGCTCCATCAGGAGCGAATATAGGATGCGGGTCTGATTGAGTACAGGACGGACTATGATGGGGACAAGTCAGTGGATACATAGGAGCACATACGGGGGCAGATACCAAGTTACAATACTCTTCCAGGATCATCCCATGAGCTAAGTCTGGCGTTAGCGCAGCACTATTCTCAGAGATCTGCGGCCCGCAAGTTGATCCATGGGGAATGCAACTTTTTTGTTCATTTCTATAGAACATTTTATGATTTAGTTCTCAAGATACATAAATATTACCATAATACATTGGTAGGAAGCTTTTTTCCCTGAAATATTTGGCATTCAAAAGAATTGTTCATTTAGTTGGAAATCCATCTGGTATTAACAAAAATATTGTGCCATAATGATTTTTTTTCAAAAAAATATAAATCCATATTTTCTCAGAGACTGAAAAATAAATTCAGCACTTACTAGGCATGCATACTAATTTTCAAGTAAACTTATTATGAAATATATTGTTAGCATGATGCATTTGTTTTACATGTCAACTGACAGTTTTATCAGACTAGGTATTTCAGCAAAATATTCTAAAAGAAAAGGTAGAAATTTAGTTCTGGTTTTGTGAGAGGATTCATGCAACTAAGAAAGAGTAGATCTAAGATATTCTCCTCTCACATACAGAAATGAATCTGCTCTTTTGATGCTGGCATGTGTACAAAGACTTCTCTGGTGTACAATTGCTCTCTGTTGCCAAAGGGATTCTGGTTTTTTATGTTAGTTGATGGACTTATTTTTCTCTGAGGCATAACATCTATCATTTCACAGAAATATAAAGACATAACACCTTCTACAAGGAGAACATTGCAACTGGCTTTTGGAGTAGGTAGTGCTTTTACAAGTGTGTGATTTGTTTCCATATCCTTTAAATGCATCAGTCCTTTACAAGAAACTGATACTATGAGCAACATGTTCACCTTCTTCTTCCTGAAAAATGATGCACCTCTGGGACCCCGAAAGGATCCACCACAACCTATTGCAGCCTCAGGGAAGAGAACTCAGAAGGAGATAAAATGGTGGAGGTGACCACAGCTGTGTTGTTTGCGCAAGTCCCTGAACACTTAAACCCGTGAAATGCAGCTTAGCTACTCATCTTCATCCGACTAAGTAGCACTTGTCTTTATAGCTTCTGCACTATTATCTCATATTTTCTCTCACCACAAAACCTCAGTAGACATTTCATGGCTTATTTTAAAGGTTCTTGATTTGAAAATGTCAAGGAAGAGAAAATTGGCAGGGATATCACTATACAGGTATTAGGAATAGGTAAAATCCAATGGTACCTGTTTTAGTAAATAAAATGTGATTGGTTCATTATGCTCAGTTGTGTATACAGAGGAAACAAATAGTTAGCTAGGATAGCAAAATCTAATTCCAATAACCAAATACTGCATTTTCCTGTAAAACATGTTTGGTGGTTTACTGTCCTTTGTGAATTTAGGTACATTAGGAATGTAATTGCTCTAGCAAAATATTCTTAACTATTGAACTTAGAATCATAGAATCCTACCCCCCCTCTCTCTCCTGATTCACTTTCTCCTCTCCCTTTAACCTCTCTTCTTCTTCTTCTTCTTCTTCTTCTTCTTCTTCTTCTTCTTCTTCTTCTTCTTCTTCTTCTTCTTCTTCTTCTTCTTCTTCTTCTTCTTCTTCATAGAATCATAGAGTTGGAAGATACCTCAAGGGCCATCTAGTCCAACCCCCTGCCATGCAGGAAAACCCATCTAGCACTATATGACCTGGGTCCTAGCTACATCAAATATTGAATTTCAAATATGAACCAGTTTGGGTGCTAAGGTCATCAGGAGAGACCTTTCTTTCCACCCTGCTACCCTCACAGTTACCGTACATCTTGTGGGAACATATGAAAGGGCCTTCTTGGCTGCTGCACCCAGACTCTGGAACTCCCTCCCACTGGAGTTCAGGACTGCCCCTTATCTGCTGTCTTTCGCGAAAGCAGGCAAAAACCTTTCTCTTCAGGCAAGCTTTTCCTTAAGGACAGACTACCTAATGTGTCTTTATATGAATCTAAGGTACATGGCTACACAGACTTTGTGTTTATAACCACTTATAGTTTTGTGTTTGTATCACTCCTTGGGTGATTGAACTGACATTACGTTATCAATTGTTAGTTTTAATGTTGCCTTCTAATTCTGTATGATACCCCTCAATTCCCTGTTTCTCAAACTGAATGTGTCTTAGGCCCTTACTTCACGAGGCGCGGCGCTCCGCAGCGATATTGCCTTCGATTTGAATTCGGAGGCGGTCACGTGGTGGTCACGTGTTCTCGCTTCGCTCCCACCCCTGTTTCTCAGTACTCACGAGCTGCAGTTTTAGGACCGATTCGAGCACAACCTCACGTGCTCCCTTCGCATTCGCATGCCACTTTTCAACGTTCGTTATTTCCCATCCGTCCTTTAAAAAAATTCCTACCGACGGCGTATCGATGCACTGATGCTGGACTGTCAGTTGCAATGGCTCTACTGATTTCAACTGTTTCCTGGCATCATTGGCAGCCCCCCCGCCGCCGCCGCCACTACTTGGGGGGAGCCCCGCATGGCACAGCCGCCCGCCCTCCGCCGCTTGCACGCTGCCTGCCCCGGGTGCCCTGCTCTGGCCGGGCGAGGCGGCAGCGGCTCCTCCTGCTCCCGCCGCCGCCGCCGCCGCCGCCACCGCCGCCCCTACTCGAGCGAGGAAGTAACAGCGCAAAGTGATGAAACGATGCATCGATATCCCTGTCTGAATATTTTTTTAAAAAACTTGAAATAAAAGCCAAAAACCGAGACCACACGTGACGTTGGGAGCGAAGCAAGATGCGAAGCGAAAAGATTCCCGGCAGCAGCCAGGGGAACCACTCGCCCCGCTTGGAGCACGGTAAAGGGGGCGTGGTTGGTATGGCATCGCAGCCAAAAAGGAGGAGCGTGCGGACTGAAACGATCGATTCGTACAGAAAAGAAGGCTAGCCGCGAAGCGAGCGGCTCGTGAAGTAACGGCCATAATTGCACTGGACTGTATATTGTCTCTTCTTACTGTAAGCTGCCTTAGGTCCTTTTCCAATGAGAAAGGCAGTGTAAAATACTCAAAAATAAATAAATGAAATAAATAAATGCTGTTGTGCTTCAACAAACATTTCCAGTGCCCATCATTTTATCACCTGGCTCACAGATATAGTACAGAATTAATATCTCTGTCCGTTCTGCCCATGCCAAAGTAATAGTGGCGGTGGATTGTTCAAAGTCACTTAAAGATAAGGCAGGAGTGGTCATAAGGTCTTTAAACTTGAAGATCTACTATGATCCAGTCACTTTTCAGTTGGTATTTAATTCAGATTTGAAGAAATTCCATCTAATGACTAGCTTACAATGAGACAATGTTTGAAGTGTGTACTGCAGGTCACATCATCCTACACAATGTAGACATATCAGGTCAAATTAACCTACTGAAAATGGTATAAATAATGCTTTAAATATTATTTTCAGTATTCACAGTTTCACAGTTTCACATTTCTTTTAGGCAAAAATTACAAATAAAAGTAGCATGAACAGATTTTAATAAGTTGATGCAAAAACTTTAATGAAGAAATCAAGGGAAGGTGATATATAGTTCTGTTGTGTGCAAAATCCATTAGGTAAAAGATTCCAATTATTCCACCGTTATTTTTAGTCTTTAAAAAAAAGGCCACAACAAAATCAAGACAAACACATTGTCAATAGATTTATGTTTATACAAATTTCATGCATACCAATCTTATTTATAAAATTACTCAAGACTAATGACACACCAGATATGTAGCCACAAGTAAGGTTTAGATTGTGCTAACAGATTCTAACAGCTATCTTACACTAAGGGCCTTTTCACACAACCCCTAAACTCCGCGGTAAATGGCTCCCAGCTCCAGAGCTTAAAATTATTTCCCCACCAGCTCAGGAGTTTACAGATAATTAAGTGCGACCACGCCCACCTAAGCGTGTCCCAGCACACTTTTCATGTACCTGCTCTCGGAGGGTGAACATTCCTGATGCGGATATAACAGTAGTGACTGCCGGGCTCTCCTTGCTTCTGTTTGTTCTTTTTTTGCCCCCCGCCCCGATCTGAATGCAGTGCTAGGAGCAAAGCGAGATGGCAGAACAGAGGTGAGCGGCATTCTTTTCTTCCTTTTTTTCTCCCTCCCCTCACACAGCCAGCAGCCAGGAGTGCGGAGGGCGTGGGAACGCAGGAACGGCGACAAACCCCTAAGATCTCTGGGTCGTGTGAAAAGGCCCTAAGAAATACTGATATGAGGTTTAAGCATAATATTTTAGGAGCAATAAGATACCCAGGGCAGTATAGTGGGTAGACTAATGGATTACAATCTGGAGTGCTGGGTGTGAAACCTCATTGGCATGGAAACTCACTGGTGGAGTGGAACTGGTAAAAACACTCCTTAAATATCTTTCTTACATTGAAATACCTATTAGTTATTTTCAACTTGATGGCACATAGCTAGTTAACTTTATGAGCAAAGTGTGTAATTTTACCAACTCCAGATGAAGTAACACTTGCTTGATTATTTTCATCTACAATGTCCATCAGGATCCCAGGTGGAAGCTTAACAATGATAACCAGCTATAACTTGGAAGGAACAATTATTAAAATCTCTAGAACTTACTTCAATATACAGTACATGTTTTGGAGAACTTTTTTTCTTGTATATATAAAAGGTGTCACACTGTAAGAATTGCACTTTCCTTTTTATTCACTCCCTAATAAACATCATCTTTAACCAAGATTAAAGATGATGTTCAGCAGCACTGTTCTGACTTAAACATGAAGCTATTTAATAAATCAAGAATGCCAGTCTACTGGAAAATTTCATTTTGCATAACTCCATCCCATAGGATGACAATAAAATGGAAACATAACATTTGTAAACATTAGCTGAAAGCCAGGTGTGAAGCAGATTTATTACCTGCATCTGTTTCCTTTTTCACCTGGCTGCAACTTCCACAACCATATGTACCGTATATATAAATTGCTAAGTACAGCACTATACTGTATTCCATATGTCTGAGGAAGCATGCTGTAATCCATGAAAGCTGACATTGAAATAAGCCTATTAGCCTTTGCCACATTCACTTTCATGTTTGTTTTTGTCATACATGGTGAAACAGGTTAACATGGCTAAAATCTGAAAATTCTATGTTATGTTTCCAATTTCTGATGGTATTAATATTACGGGCACAGGTGCTACTTTAGCTCAGTATGTGCAGCTGTGGTACTGTCAACTGTGGAGAGGAATCGGCGAGGCTGCTTTTGAGAAATGGAAAACTGTTATAAGAGGTGAATGTTCCATAGGGCCATAGATGTTTCATTGAAAGTGTACGTAATGAACAGAGTATTTTACATGTACCCTTAATATTATTATTTTTTACAAAAAAACCTGTAGCACAGACGAAATCTATGCACAAGAGTGACTGAATAATTGGGTACACTTGGACAAAAGGAACACCCATTTTCAACAGGTACAGTGGTACCTCTGCTTACGAGTTTAATCCGTTCCGAATGCAGGCTCTTAAGTCAAACAACTCTTAAGTAGAGCAGCCCTATCTAAAAAAATTAAATAAATAAAATAAATTGGGGAAAATGTAAGTAGATCAGCCCACATCTAAAATTTGTAAGGCAGCAGTTAAAATGGCAATGGTTTTTCGCTCTTAAGTTGAATTGCTCTTAAGTCAAACCACTCATAACTAGAGGTGCCACTGTATTTCATTAGACAAAAGCCTCTTAACTATTATGCCCCACCGGTGCACATTTGGAGCTAATACACGATGACCTCAAGTCCTAGGAAATTATAGGGGTGTGGGCTTGGAGGGCAAAGCTGATTAAACATGTAGTGAGATAGGGTAAAAAAATAGTGTGAGTGGAATAAGAATGTGCAATAAGGTATGGTGTTTGTTGGTACATTGCAAATCATAGAATCATAGAGATGGAAGAGACCTCAAGGGCCATCTAGTCCAACCCCCTGCCATGCAGGAACCCAATCACAATATTTCTGACAGATGACCATCCAGCCTCTGCTTAAAAACCTCCAAAGAAGGAGACTCCACCACCCTCCATGGCAGCATATTCCACTGCCAAACAGCTCTAACTGTTCTGTGTCCTAGTCTCTGAAACCATGGGGGGGGGGGACAAGTCTCCTCTTCAATGTGGCATCCTTTCAAATATTTGAACATAGCTATCATATCCCCCTCAGCCTTCTTTTTGTAAGACTAAACATTTTCGGCTCCCTAAGCCGTTCCTTGTAAGACATTTCTTCCAGACCATCCTGGTCGCCCTCCCCTGGACTCGTTCAAGGTTGTCAACATCCTTTTTAAATTGAGGTGTACAGAATTGGACACAGTACTCCAGGTGGGGCCTGACCAGAGCAGAATAGAGTGGTACTGTCACTTCCCTTGATCTAGACACTATGCTTCTGTTTATGCAATCAAGAATCATGTTAGCTTTCTTGGCTGCCACATCACACTGCTGACTCATGTTCAATTTGTGGTCTACCAAGACTCCCAGAAAGAGGACAATTTGTGAGGGAGGGAAACTATATACAATATACATTTCCTTAAGTATAGAAGGGTACCACTCTTCAATCCCTGCAGCTACATACATTTCAGGGCTTCAGATCACAAATGATGGCTATGTAGCTCAAAGCAGAACAGAAAAATAATTCAAATGGTGTGGCCAACTGACATTAAATTTAGCAAGAAACTACTGTAATTTAGGATTGCCAGCTGCGCTTCTCAATGCAAGCTTCTGCGGCCTAGTTCCAGACTAGGTAGCAGGGGGTAAATTCATTGCAGGATTCATTTGAACTGTTCAGCACAAGTGGTGTAATCACAATACCTGGCCTATATCTTAACAAATCTGTTTTGTGTGAGTTCTTGCACTCGACTTTCTTTTTTATTTCCAGATTTTGACAGTGTTCTCATACATGGCAAAAGCAATTGAAGAGCATATTAAAAACAAAGAGGCCTGCTTTAATTCAATTGAACAGATGGACTTTGATCTTTTGTATAATTGTTTTGTATTATCATTATTATTGTATAAAGAATGATAGGAGCATTGGGATAGAAGTCACTACAAATTCAAAACAACAAGAGCAGTGTTCATTCAAAAGTATAAAACAATCTAAAATCACAGGCAAGCGATATCTTGACTAGGATCAACTATAAATACATTAAGTCCTAAGAAAGGTTTTGCTGCCTGTGGATTTTGGATTCTAGGTCTCCTGTCTCCACAAAGCAATCAAGCAAGCAACACATAAGAATATTAGTGCAGATTATTCCAAACATTTCATCCCTTTCTTCAGCTGTATTATTCTGCAATTGTCCTTAGAGCACAAATTCAGGGTGCTTCGAAACAGATGGTTCATAGCACTTCTAATCAAAAGACTTTGGCCAGCTTTTCCATCCTTCCCTGAATGAATGTTATTTTTTCCAGTGGGGGGAAGGGTGTGGAAAGACAAAGACAAAGGAAGTGATGACAAAATATAAAATATACAATGACTCCAAAGTAAGGGTGAGGAGGGGAGAGATTCAAAGCAGAGGATAGAAAGCAAAATCTGGACATTCTGCCACATACAATTATATAAATGAAGCAGATTAATTTGAGGGTGAAAAGCAATACTGTATGTGGAAACAATTTTTTTTGGCTGACCAGCTATTTCAAAAAACATCTTTCTGATTAAAAAAATAAATTACAGAATCTGAGATCACCAGAAAAACAGGATGGACAATCATTTCACCTCTACACCTTATGCTTAAACATGGAATGATTAACAACACCATAAATCATACAATTATAATTTAAATGCATATTGATTTAAGATTAATTTTGAAATGATTACATATATACTGATTTCTGGAATGTACTTATTTCGCCACATGGGGGCATATGCATATAAATATTAACCACAAGGCATTTCCTTGTACTTTCTAGTATTTTTGTTGCAAAGCTGAATTTGTTTAACTTTGTGTAGTTTCAAATTCTGTTGATTCTCCTGAAACTCTTGGTAGTTTTTGAAACCCCAGCTGTGAAAGATGTAAGATGCAATGGGGATAATTCTGCAATGCTTCTAATTTCTCTATTGAATTAGAGTTTTTCTCAATGCTGAAAGCAATTACAATTTCTAATCATTCTAAGGAGCCCCATGGTGCAGTGGTTAAATGCCTGTACTACAGGTAAAACTGTGCTCATGATCTGGGGTTCAATCCCAGGTAGCGGGCTCAAGGTTCACTCAGCCTTCCATCCTTCCGAGGTTGGTAAAATGAGTACCCTGCTTGCTGGGGGGGGGGCAATGTGTAGCCTGCATAATATAATTAAACTGTAATTTTTGGCTGACCAGCCAAAGTCTTCAAGATACTATGTGAAGTGGTATGGGGTGGTATATACAGTAAGCAGAACACTTTTCTTCCCCTCCACGTCATTTTGGGAGCTTCCCCCCTCCCAGTAAATAAAAAAATAAATCAGGGAAGTGGCCTTTTTTCCTTTTGTCTTTTCTTTCGGTTTGACCCAACCCTTGTATGTTGCAACAGTTGTCTTACTCCACTAGATTCCAAATGTGTCTAAATTCACTGGGACACTTTTGCAACCAGCAGTTGCTAAACAGAAGCACTAGTAAAAACGGAAGACCCAGATAAGGCAGGCACTCTTTGTTTATAATAGTCTTTGTGGGAATTGCCTATGTTAATTCTCAACCATTTAACTGGAACATTAAGCTTGTGTGCACAGCACATCTTGCTAAAATTTAAGCTAGGAATGACATTTTTATTTATCTCACATTCCCCTCCCGCAATCTTGACATGCCAGCCTTTTCTCTGGGACAGAGCTGGGCAATTAGCACTTCAGGGCAGGACTGCAACTAGGGGGAAACAGGTGGGCCATGTGCCTAGGACGGTGGTGGTGAATATTCAGCACTCCAGATGTTTTGGACCAGAACTCCCAGAATCCCAAAACTAGATTGCCAATGACAAAGGACTGTGGGAGCTGTGGTCTAAAACATCTGGAGTGCCAAAGGGTCACTACCAATGGCCTAGGGCAGTGGCGGTGAACCTTCGGCACTCCAGATGTTTTGGACTACAACTCCCACAGTCCTTTGTCATTGGCAATACAGGCTTGGGAATTCTGGGAGTTGTGGTCCAAAACATCTGGAGTGCCGAAGGTTCTCCACCACTGGCCTAGGGTGCCGTGGAGGGGGGGCATCAAAATGATGCCCCCCTCCAGAATCGTACAGAATCAATTTGTTGTACTAAGTGACACAAATCCTAGTTGTGGGCCTGATCCTGGGGCTCCATATTCTTTCCTGGAGCTTGAAAAGCTACACCTGTTCCCACAACTGCCACATATGTGCACATTTACTTCTTAAAAGATTGTTTTCTTACAAAAAGATTTTCACATAAAACAATTTTCTAAAGGTCACTTAAAAATTAAAAACAATGTTCAGGATGTGGAGTACTCATGGATGTCCTGAAAACATTAAATTTTTATCTTTTGCACCTCTTAGAAGCACAGTGTTTTATTTTATTTTTAAGTAATTTCCAAATGGGAATTTGGGAGGTCTATGGATTTTATGGGCCCCTCAGGACTGCATGCCACCTGTAAACCACATGTTGCCCACCCCACTATATAATCACAATCTGAAGTTATCTGAATTTAAGTTCCAAAAGGGGGCGTCTACTAATGCTTCCTGGTTTCTTTTCAGGTCTTTGCTGCTCATGGATCCAAATACTTTGGCAGTATCCTATTCAGGAAATATGGAACATAATGCCCTTTGGGGCTCAGTGTTGTTTATGATTTCTAGCTGAGCAAACAGCAGACTGTCACACTGAAAACAAAGGGACCTACACATGTGTGATACAGTGAATGCACTATTCCATAAATACATGGATTGTTTTGCACAATTTAAAAGGGACATAGTTTCTGTCTTTATTGTCACCGCATGCAAGAAATAACATCTTTGGGACATTGATAGACTGTCTTATAAAACAGGTGGGATATAAACTGCCAACAGTCCAATGAAATCCAGTACATAAATAGTTCAATATACAGTGGTGCTTTGATTAACAAAATAAATTCATCTTGTGGGCTGTTTCGCTGAGTGAAAATTACATTAACACTGTTTCCCATTGAAATGAATGAAAAACCAATTAATCCATTCTAGAGGTTGGAATAAATAACAGTCACCCCCTTTCCCTCGTTGCTGTGCCCAGCAGGGGAAAGGAAGTCTTGGATTAGGCGCCACAAAGCTGAACCCCCAAAATGCGGGGAAGCTTTGGGGTCCCTGTTGCCAGTGGGGGAAATGAGTCTACCACCGCAGGGAACAAAGCCAGATGGCAGCAGCGAAGGAGCTAGCTGTTCCTTCAGACAGGTACCTCCTTCACCACCACCACCTGACTTTTCTTCCCATGGTGGTAGCAAGGGGCGGGTGTCTTCTTTTCAGGAGTGGGTAAGAACCCACCCGCTGCTGCTCACTACAAGCCCAGGGGGTGGTGGAAACCAAGGGGCGGCAGGCAGAAGTGGTGGTGCCATCTGTAGAGAAATTGCAACATGGGCAGAAGCATATTAATCACATCAAAGTTGCAGGATACTCCATTCTGCATCAATAAAGTGCTTTACTTTCATAATCTAAAAATGAAAGGGAGTTGCATCCATTAGTAAAAGTTTAATGAGCTGCTCCTACAGCTCCCATGATGGCTGAAAACAAAAAGTAAATTATAAATATATGAAAACCATGTTTGGGGGTGATAAAAGTCAAAACAGAGATAGTTAGTCCCAAACTGTTTTTAGATTTCCAGCTATAGGTATTAGCAATTAATCAGCATTTGGTTTAACACAACCAAATGAACAACTTGCAAAAGGCCTGCCATTGTATAATAATATAGAGAGCTGCCTTCTCATATGTGTTCTCATGTCAGTGGTACACCTACCTATTGCAAACAAATTCAAACTCTCTCTAGGCTTTTTAGCATTGGATCACTTCATAATTAGAGATGGTCATTATGCTTGAACCTCCTATCAACTGGCAAGTATCTGGGGCATTCTACTAAGGGCCTTTTTACACGACCCCTAAGATCCGCTGGCCACTTAAATTCGGACCAGAAATCTTAGGGGTTCGTTGCTCTTCCTCTGTCCCCACCCCCCTCCGCACTTCCTGGTTGCTGGCTGCCTGAGGGAGGGAGAAAAAGAGAAAGAAATGCATGCCGCTCACCTCGTTCTGCCTCTTGTCTCTGTAAGGCCATCAAGTCCAACCCCCTCGTCTCTGTAAAAGTAGCTCTTAAAGGGGCAGGAGCCAAAAAGCAGCAAACAGAAGCGAGGAGAGCCCCGCACTCACTATCCTTACACCGGATCAAATATTTTTCACCTCCAAAGAGAAGGTACAAGAAAAGTGCGCTGGGTCGCGCTAAAGTGGGCGGGGTCGCACTTAATTGTCTGCAAACTCCGGAGCTGGTGGGGAAATATTTTTAAGCTCTGGAGCTTGCAGCCATTTGCAGCGGAGCTTAGGGGTCGTGTATAAATGCCCTATGTGACCTGCATCTCCCCCTCACACACACACACACACACACACACACACACACACACACACACACACACACACACACACACACAAATTAGGACTGTTCTTTTATCACAAACGTATTATAAATACATTAATAAAGAATGTTATATTTATTTAGACATCAATGGACCATCAAATGTCTATGCCAATTCCTGTAGAGATGTAAAATATTCAGCTTATAGCAGATAACATGATTATGCTTACAGGAAATTATAAAATCTTATGACAGACTTGTGGTCCATACTGACTGAGTGTTTTAAGTGAACGGGAAGCACTCCAAAAACAATCAATTGAACACAATAATGAAGTGCATGTTTGCAACGTTTTCACATTTCTAATATTACTGCAATTTTAATTGCTAGTGTGTTAGCAATTAACTGTAGAATCACCACTGCTAAATTTATTAGCAAGATGTGAGTTCAATTAGCTGTATTTTAGCAAGAAGTATTTAATTTTTACTGAAATCATAGGCAAATTGCTGCTCAATATATGGAGCAGAAATAGAAATGCTTTATTCTAAACATCAACAAAATGTTTCAGAAAAGTGTAAATCAAATACAGGGAAATGACCAGTTCAAATTAAAAGAGGGTTTTTGCACCTTTAGTCAACTTGTTGGCTAAAACTCTGTTGCTTAGCATAGCAAATCAGATTTGGCTCTTCCCCTCCCCACTTTTTAAAATATTTTTACTCCCTGGCCCTTAAAAGGAGTCAAGGAAATATTTAATTGACCAGTGTCCTGAAGCCACTCTGTTGTTAAGCCACTTCACAATATTGGCAAGGCTGCATAAATGGATAATTATCCATGAAGCAGTCACCAAAGCTGTAGCTAAGAGACCTGTATCAGCACCATTGAGCTAGGGCACATTGAGGATTTTATCTGCAAAATGTTGTGAAACCTGACCAAAAGAGGTGATTAGTACTTTCTTCTCATATGCCAGAATGTAGTATGCCACGGAACACCTCACAGAGCTCTGCTGGACAATGCTATATGGCCAGGCCCTCCCATTTGTTGCTGCCATTCCAGCTTGCAGGATGGGCAGTGAGGGAGGTGAGATGTGGAGAGAGCCCGTGCACTACCGGGGGGGGGAGCACATCACCCGCTCATCCTCAGCCACTGCTGCTGCCTCCCCAACCCCTTTGGCTTCACAGCTCCCTCAGGAGGCTGTGGCCACCCTTCTGAGCTTGCCAGGCTGGGACTGGTGGGCAGAAGCCAGACAGCACCGTCCCACAGATTCCTCCGCGCCATCCCAAGGTGCCTTCTCCACCAGTCTCCGGGCCGGGGGCACCGTGGCAGGAGATTTTTGAAGGATGCAGTATGGCAGGAAAGAGGAGTGGAGGGTGAGAGTTTCCTGGCCAGGGCAGGGCACTAGGTCGACACATTGTGCAGGCCTACTATATGGCAATGGTTCCAACATTCAGTCCCCAGATTTAATTGGACTACAGCCCCCAGAAATCCAGGCCAGAGCCGCTAATATTAAAGGCTTCTGGGAGTTTAAGTCCAAGAACATCTAAATAAAAGATTTAGAAAAAGATTTAGAAACAACTGGTATATGAAAAGAGCATGCATCTTTTATTCCTACAACAGATAACCAATGCAAAATACAGTGGTACCTCAACTTATAAATTTAATCTGTTCCCAATGCATGCTCATAACTCGAACAACTCATAAGTAGAGCAGCCGTAACTAAAAAATCAATCAAATAAATAAATAAATAAATAAATAAATAAATAAATAAATAAATAAATAAATAAATAAATAAATAATGTAAGTAGAGCAAAACACATCTAAAATTTGTAAGGCAGCAGTTAAATGCCAATGGTTTTCTACTCTTAAGTCAAATTGCTTGTACGTAGAGCCGCTCGTAATTAGAGGCACCACTGTAGTATTTCTGTATGAGATTCCATTTAGCCACTAAGGGTAAACACAAAGACAATATCTAATCCACAAAACAAAATTTAAACAACCAAGCATCATGATAATATGACCATTGTCATGGTCAGATCATCTCCTGGTAAAGTTTAGACTCTCTGCCACTGCTGCCCTCTGCAGGGGTGGGGGATCAAATAAAATTATCCACCCCCAGAGACTTATGGATCCTGAAGGATTCCTGAATGATCTGGGGGAGTTTCCAGCTTATGTGGTTGGCACTTCTGTCGAAGCCCAGGTCTCCTTGTGGCACAAGGAGATGGCCCGGGCAGTTGACATAATTGCACCTAAGTTCCCTCTCTCAACCCGCAGAGCCTATAAAGCTCCATGGTATACAGAGGAGCTTCAGGCAATGAAGTGGATAGGGAGACACCTTGAGCACAGGTAGAGAAAATATCACTGCAACTCTGACTGAACACAGCTTAGAACCCATTTTGGGCCTATTCTGTGGTGATATGGGTGGCAAAACAGCAGAATTTCTCCAGTCATACTGCTTCTTTGGCGTGCTGCTCAGCAGAGCTGTTTTGAGTGGTCCAGGATCTTCTTCAACCAGGTAATCCTGTGGGGGTCCCAGACCACTCAGTGCTCGCTGTGATAAATTTGCCACCCACTCCGAGAGGAAAATCACTCAGAGTCATGGTTTTAATGTTGCGGCTTTATTTGCCTTTCTTGGTTGTATTACGGATTTATTTTATTTGCCTTATATTTTGCTGTAAACCGCCCAGAGTTCCTTTGGGAAAATTGGGCGGTCTACAAATACAAATATAAATAAATAAATATATGGACAGGGTGCTTGGATCTGTCCATGCCACCACTACACAACACAACCCTTGCCCATCATGGCTAATAAAGGAATCTGCCTAAGGGGTTCGCACCTGGGTCCAGGAGGCCATTAACTCTTCATAAAGTGAGGGAGTGGTCCCTGCCCCATTCCAGGGCTGGTTATTAATTACCCACCAATGGCAAACCTCCCTTATTCGGGCAAGGTGTTGGAGCGTGTAGTGGCTGAGCAGCTCCATGCTCTCCTGGATGAAACGGATTATCTAGATCCATTTCAATCGGGTTTTATACTGGGTTTTGGGGCGGAGACTGCCTTGGTTGCCCTGGATGATGATCTCTGCTGGGTGAGAGTCAGGAGAATGTGTCCCTGTTTATCCTCCTGGACCTCTCAGTGGCTTTTGACACCATCAACCATGATGTCCTTCTGGACAGATTGGCTGGGATGGGAGTGGGAGGCACTTTTTTACGGTGGTTCCACTACTACCTAGCTGACCGGGTCCAGAAGGTGGTGCTGGGGAACAGGTGTTCTGGCTAATGGCAGTTATGTCATGGTGTTCCCCAGGGCTCTATATTGTCCCCTATGCTACTTAATATATATACATAAAACTGCTTGGAGAGGTCATTAGGAGGTTTGGACTGAGGAGTCAGCAATATGCTGACGGTATTGAGCTCTACCTCTCATTCTCCACCAATCCAGGTGCGGTGGTCTCTGTTCTGAACTCATGCTTAAACTTGATAATGGACTGGATGAGGATCAATAAACTGAAGTTCAATCCAGACAAATCGGAATTGCTGTTGGTGGGCATTCCACCTGACAGAATAGAGGGGCTGGATGGGGTTGCACTCCCCCTAAGGGACAGGGTCTGCAGCTTGGGGGTACTTCTGGAGCCAGGTGGACACGGTGGCCAGAGGTGCCTTCTTACAGCTGTGGAAAATATATCAACTCCACCCTTACCTGGATGAGCAGAGCCTGGCAACAGTCATGCTTGCACTGGTAACAACTAGATTGGACTATTGTAACATGCTTTACATGGGGCTGCCTTTGAAGATGGACCGGCGATTCAACTGGTACAGAACCAGGCCAAGCAGCTAATGAGTGGTGCCACCACACGGACTCATATAACATCATTTTTTTAAAAAAATATTACACCGACTGCCAGTTGCTGTCTGGGCCCAATTCAAAGTGCTTATGCTTACATATAAAGCCTTAAACGGTTTAGGACCTGGTTACCGTAAGGACCACCTTTTTCTATATGAGCCTGCCTGTACCTTATGATCTGGCTTGGATGCCCTGTTGAAGGTGCCATCCCTCAAAGAGATCAGGGGGTGGCATGTCAAAACAGGGACTTCTCGGCAGTTGCCCCCAACTTTGGAATGCCCTCCCAACAGAGACCTGCCTGGCGCCAACACTCTTGGTTTTTCAGCACCAGGCAAAGATCTTCCTGTTATGCTGCCCAGAGACCATTTGGTAGTGGGGCAGCTAATTGTTTTAAAATACATACATACATACATACATACATACATACATACATACATACATACATACATACATACATACATAAGAAGCCCATTCTAGTCCAGCTTTCTGTATTTCAGAGTACCCCCACGAGATGCTTCTCGGAGTACATGTGACAAGTAGATATTTGTCTCCTATCCCACTCCCCTGCATCTGGCACTTTGAAGTACCCTCCTTTTAAGCCTGGAGATAACACATATCCCTACCATAACCTATAACATGCAATGACATGTATCTTCACCATAACTTGTAACTTGAACTTTTCTCCAAAAACTGTCCAATCCAGCTTTAAAGGCATCTAAGCCAGATGCCACCACCACATCATATGGCAAGGAGTTCCATAGAATAACTCACTAAGTAAATAAATGACTTTTCTCACTATGCCAACCCTCAATCTGAGTGGATGACCACTGGTTCTGGTATTGTATGAGAGTGAAAAGAGCTTCCCTCTAGCCACTTTATCCATCACCTGCATAATTTTGTACATGTCAATCATTGTCCAGTCCCACATTGCACATTTATTACTACTTAACTGAATATATGCCTTCTTCCATTTGTTTTACTAGTCCCAATACGACTGCCTTCTTCCTATCTTTTTTACACCAACACTGAAATTCTCCTGCAATAAGCAACTTACCTTTGGCTGTAATTGTATCAAACAATTGATATGATCATATTAAAAAGTCTTCAATTTGCACATATATTTCCACTTTCTTACCATGGACTGGAATTACATATATGTTGCAGTTGTTACATGCTGTCAAGCTGCCCCTGACTATGAATGAGAGAACTCTAAATTATCCGGTCTTTGGGAACCCTGCTCAGCTCTTGTAAATTTAAGCTGGTGGTTTCCTTTCTAGCAATCTAAAGTATCCACAAGGTTCTCCTTCACCACATTTCAAACAAAACAATGTTTCCTGTTAGCTTTCTTTAATGTCAGGCTTTCTCATACACGTATGGTGAAGGAGAAAACAGGACTACAGATGAATTTGGTCTTGGTCCCAAATGCCACACTTGGCAATATTTTTTTAATTCCTTCATTGCTGCCCATTAGAGTCCTCCTCTAATATCCCGGCTCCCTGTTGCATAGTTCTGCTGAACCACCGGTTTTTACTTCTTAAACTGAAGCCCTGCTTCTGCACTTTCTTCTTTCACTACAAGCCATTTCAAGTCATTGCTGCTTTCAAACCCTTACAAAATACAAGTCCTAGAATGTCTGAATTTTATTACTTGTGGACAATTGGCTAAAACATAACTTTGAGATGAGTTACTTATCACTCTAATTTTAACTACATTCAATGATTATTGTAGATTTTTGGAACTTCATAGGGTGTGATCTCCTATACTGCTACATTGAGATCATGTTCATATTTGTTATGAAATGCATCAGAGTGATTTTAACAGAGGTGTTGTCTATTCAATAGGAAAAGACAAATTCCAAATGTTCTAAATGTCTGTGGAGATTCTTAGTTATCCATGTGACGTTATCTGGGAGCTGGGGCATGGCAACTGCACTTTCCTTGTAGAACTGAAACATTTTTCTATCCATCCAAGTGGATTCTTCAGTCTGATGAAGATTAGTGGGAGGCTTTCAATTTATAGTTCATCTTGATTTCACCTCACCCTGGTCTGAATAGGCTCAGTAGACAGACAATGGCCTGGGTGTAAATAAGTTACACTTATGTAGCCCTTCCCAACATCCATTAAGTATGTGTCATTGGCAGTGGCCTTCCTGGTGGAGGTGTGAAGTGGTTCTGATTTGTCAGGGGATAGGCGAATCCGTCTCCCATTTATCATGCTGGCCTTTCATCGAGCCTGTTTATTGAGCCTCCCACCAACCTTCCTCAGACTGATGAAGCTACTTGGATGAGTAGCAAAATATTTCAGTCTCACAAGAAAAGAAGTGCAGTTGCCATCATGCCCCAACTCCTGGATAACTGCTCTGAACAAGGCACATAAAAACATGCAAGTAAAATGTTAGAAAGGCAATTCAAAACAAGGACAGTAAAAAGTAACTAAAATTAATTGGATATCAGTTATGGATAGGAAGCACAGGACAGAAAATAACATTTTTGAACATGAAATACGAATAGGATGACTAGAATGACTTTGAACTGTAGCTATGGAGAGAAAGCAGCAGAACACCAGAAACCTTGTTCTAGTTCAGACCAAAGGCCAATCTAGTCCAGCATTCATTTTTCCTGTGGGAAAACCACATGCGCAAAGGAAACCCAATAGAGGGATATGATTACAAAATAGTGCCTGTGTGAATTGAAGTCATAGAAGAGACTAATGCATGCTGGTTATCTACTGATCCAGAGCACTGAAGCACTATCTGGGCAGTTTATAATTTAATCATGGAGGTTACACATTGCCGCTACTGAGTATTCAATTGACCAATTTCAGAATGGTGGAAGGCTAAATTAACCTTGAGCTAGCTGCCTGAACTTGTCAGAATCAAATTCAGGTTGTGAGCCCAGTCTTCTTTGCAGTACTGAAATCAAAGCACCAGAAGGCTTCCATTCACACAGGGAATTAACCAGGGGTCCCCAAACTTTGGGTAGCAACCCTCTTTTACAAAAACCAATGAAGCCTACTACTTTCCCCACCAAGTTTGTATAAAAGGGCATTTTAATGGTGTCAAGTCATCCCGTCTTAGAATGTAAGACTTATTTCTCCCCCATAGGGCTTATTTCTCATACACATACACATTAACTTTAATATCCCATTTCAAATTCTCAAATCAATTATTGAATAAGGGCTACAACACATAAAAGACAACCTGTAACTCCCCTAGAAAACCCTCTGCAAACCTCTGAGAGTCACAGCTCCCATGTTGGGAAACAGTGGAATAGACTATTTTATTTTTCCATCCTGAAGGACTTTTCCCTGTTGTGAGTTTTTCAGGCTGTTCGGCCATGTTCTGGTAGTTTTTTCTTCTTGATGTTTCACCAGACTCTGTGGCCAGCATCTTCAGATGGCAAGGAGCTTAGAGAACTAGTTCTCTCTGTGCTCTGGGGCCACAGGGTCTGGTGAAATGTCAGGAAGAAAAACTTCCAGAACGCGGTCGAACAGCCTGAAAACTTCACAACAGCTATCAGATGCTGGCCGAGAAAGCCCTCGACAGTACATTGAAAGACTTTTTCCTGTCCTTGTGTGAAGAAACAATGCCCAGCAGAGTGTGCACTGTCTATAACATTCATTTACGAAGGGTTCCCATGCGCTCACACTCAAGCAAACGGAATCCTGATTAAATGCACCTAAGAACTGAATGTGAACCATATTCCTCATTAGAACTATCACAGCAACATATGGGAGTCTCTATGAAGAAGGATGGGTATGAATAGTTTTAAAAGATGCAATATTAGGGTTTCCTAATGCAAATAATTTCCTCTTATCATACCCTGCACAGAAACAGCAAGGTAAGTATTAGAGCTAAAAAGGTGGAAGAGCAAATGTTCATTTGTGCTCCCCGAATCAAAATTGAAATTCTTTCCTAACATATATTGTAAATTAAGACAGCAATATGAATTACATCTCTCTCTCTCTCTCTCTCTCTCTCTCTCTCTCTCTCTCTCTCTCTCTCTCTCTCTCTCTCTCTCTCTCTCTCTCTCTCTCTCTCAAATAAATATATATGTGCATGTTAAGTGTTAAGTACTATACTAATAATGCTACACTTTTATTAAATTGGTTTCATTCTCTGGCTCCATTTTTAGCACCTATGATTTCATTAGTTTTACTGAAAGATGCTTATATAGCTGAAAAGAAAATGACATATATATACCTGACCGCCACAATGTAGTCACAATGTGGTCCATACTATGTTTAATCACTAGGATGGAAATGCAATTCCCTATGGTTAATATCATTTTTCATTACACATTAATAAAGCACATAGTAATACTACTTCTAATTCTTTGTTGCTCGTTTAAATACTCACCATTAATATGGTCTGATAGCCACTATTAAGCCTAAAAGCTATGATTTACCAGTCTATTAAACCAAAATTGTGTAAAATTCTTACCACAAGATGCCTTGACTTTTATATTCTTCATCGTTGCTAGAAGACTAATTGTTATCAAATAATACGTCTGTCTCTATAAATGTAATGACCATGTTTTTGAAATGTCTTGTATATCTTTTCTGGTTACAACCCTTCTTTACAGTAGTCTTAACAATGAACTGCTAAGTATTTTCATATGGTTAAAGTGTTGCATTCAAAGGTTTAGGAAAGATAAAGTGGGGGAAATAAATCATCATATTACAAATTGAATATATTCTTTTGCAAATAAGGAGAAAGGTCTCACTAGACTAATGTATATGTAAAGATTAAACAGTCCCCTGGATGAACCCAGGCAGCAACTGCAGAAATGTCCCTATACCTAAACATTCAAACCACATATCTGGACTCACTGGGAATGTCTGGGGAATATTTTCTCTGATGAAGCAAACAATAAAGGAGAGGAACATATTAAAATTCAGGCAGCACAGGCAAGATGTATTTCATGAAAGGCTGTTAGGGGACCACAGGGGTTTCCTTCCTTCCTTCCTTCCTTCCTTCCTTCCTTCCTTCCTTCCTTCCTTCCTTCCTTCCTTCCTTGTTTATGAGAGCTGCTCTTAAAATCCATTTCTCAGCAAGGAAAATAGGTTCTAAGAGCAAGATGACAGAATTTCAAAACAAAAATCAAGGAACAAGTAGAAATCAAAGGAAATAATATATTTTTAAAAACATATACAGTGGTACCTTGTATAAAGGAATTAATTTGTTCCAAATGAAATTATGTTAAGCAAATTTTCCTTTATACAAATTTCCCATAGGAATGCATTGAAAATGGAATGATCCCATTTTTATGTTGTATGGATTCGCCCCATAGGCGTTAGGTTAAGCAGATTTCCCCTATCTCCGGAATTGTTTATGTTGTACAAATTTTATGTTGTACAAAACCTTTGTTACACAAGGGCCCACTGTATACCACCCCATAATGCTAGGGAAACTATTTTGGCAGCTTATAACGCAATTATGCAAGGTACACTTTGCCCCCCCCCCCCGCCCCTGTAAACTTAGTCCTCATTTCATTTTATTAACCATAAACTGACTACCTGAATTTCTTGGGATTGAACTCAGGTTGTTCAATCTCAGGTTTTTGCTACAGATCCCACGTCTTGGCTACAATCCCATGTCTTGACTACAGTATATCAATTTAACCACGGCACCATAGTGCTTGCTAATGGTAATGATTTTTTAAAATAATAATTCCAAACTTATTCTATGTGCTTTTAAGGAGGAGGTGAGGAAGAACCTTCTTAAATAATAATTGAGTTGGATTTTTCTACCCTTTGGACACTGGTTGTCTCTGATATGAAGGGCTTGATGTAGGTTTAAAGAACATTGGGCTGGTTCCATCCTGCTTTAGTTTGCATTCTCTTTTAAAACATCTGGGTCTGGAACCCTAATTATCTTAGATTATATAGAAGGCTATACAGTAATACCTTGGTTTATGAGCAAAATCCGTTCTGGAAGCATGATCATAAAGATAAACACTCTTATATCAAAGCACATTTCCCCATAAGAAATAATAGAAACTCAGACTATTTGTTCTGGAGTCCCATAGACCACATACTGGACACACAATGTCAAAACTCACAAAATAAGCTGGCTAGAAGTCCAAGTCCACACTGTGGTTCTGCTCTGCTTGGGACTAACAACTGGATTTTACTCCATGTTTTTAATGTGACAATAATAAAAATGTAATTTACAGCCCTATACACGCTTGGCTAGATGCCCTATGACTTGAAATTGTTTGAAAAATAAGAAAGAATATTGAAAACAAATTGAAGAAAAATATAAAGAAAAATAAAACAAACCCCTAACCTGCACGTCCCTTTGAAAATGTTCTTGGCTGTTGCAAGGGAAACCTCTAATCCTATCTCCTCCCTCTGCTTTGAAGTCTGCCTGAGACAAGAGTGTTCCAGATAATCTCCCACAATTCAGTGGGAGGGGAGACCATTGGCTCACTTGTGATCATGTGACCTACTTCAGCTACTTGTATTGCAAGACACTGCTTATTGATTGAGGCAAAATTGAGAAGAAATGCTTGTCTTGCAAAGCACTCCTAAACCAAGTTACTCTTAAACCAAGGTAATCCTTTTGATGAAGGTTGTGATGAAAGTGATGAGCTCATTGAAGAAATAATGTGAAGACTGAACTACCTTGTATGTTAACCAAGATGTCCTGAGATACTTCCAAATCATGGTGGATGGCACAAACTGCTCAGTGTTCCTCATTTATGACTGAAATACAGTGGTACCTTGTATAAAGGAATTAATTTGTTCCAAATGAAATTATGTTAAGCAAATTTTCCTTTATACAAATTTCCCATAGGAATGCATTGAAAATGGAGTAATCTCATTTTTATGTTGTACAAATTTGCCCCATAGGTGATTCTGTTAAGCAAATTTCCCCTATCTCCGGAATTTTTTATGTTGTACAAATTTTATGTTATACAAACCCTTTGTTATACAAGGGTCCATTGTATGTTGAAGTAGCTATTTCTGAAGAACCTATTTATATTTTTAAAAACTATATAGTGGTTTTAATGTTATAGATAGGGAAGTTTGGCAAACTATAAGACTTCATGTGCATCAATCCAACCTTAATGATCTGATTTTGGATCAAATCCTCATCAATATTTTACATCTTCTGAACAAAGTGAAAAGGTTCATAAAGATTTCATTAATCAACTATGTCTTAGACAACATTGAATTTGAAGAAATTAGAAACCTGATTATTGCTATAAAGGAAATTAATATCAAAGACTGCATTCAGGGGACCGTGAAAAGGTCTTCAGACACAAAAGAAGGATCTCGTCCCAAAATGCTTGCTATGTTAGATGTAATACCAGGCCTTAGTCTTCCTTCCCACTGTGGATATTTCAGCATTGGTCCCTTGCCTCATTCAGAACTCCAACTCCAGAGGGGGCCGAGAAGGATTCACTGCATGTGTGTAAACAGACAAGAAAAAAGAAGACCCTCGACTCCCTAGCAAGATACAAGGAGATTCACTGTGGGTCTAAAGTAAAGGCTATTTCCCCCCACTGGAAATATGGCAAACAGGCTCTGCGGAAGGTTAAAACGAACATTATATCTTCACATCAATACATCTGCCTTGTGGACAAAAGCTGACAAGACTTGGAATGGAACAGAACATGTACAGAAAGTACTGCATCTAACGGTCTCTTCACCCATAGGATTGCACTGTTTGTTGCGTTCAACTTCTGTTTTCCCATTTTGTACATCCCTTTCAACATTTTGAAATCACCTGTTAAATCTGGCTGGACAAAAATCAAAACTAACTCCTCAGTGTTAAAAAGTGTACAGTGAAGATGTATTACTAATCAGCATGATGAAAAACGACCCAGTACTTTTATTTTTATAATTTCACTCTGCATGAAAATGTAATTGGTGTGGTTTAAGGAATTAACTACCCTCTTGATGCCAGCATTTGAAATAATTTGTTGGTACAGAGGCATGAAACATAGAGACTACAATCTTTATATGCTGCAGTTTCTGTTATGCTCCATTGCCAAATATGGTGAATATTTCTGCTTAGTTGTCACTCACAAATATATTCAGAGCATGGAAAGCTCCTGGATTTCAGCTCTAGTCATCTGTTACTGGAATGGTTGCTGATATCACAAGTACCACTGATTGGTTTAGGTAATTGGTTCTCAACCTGAGTGACAGGAGTACAAACTTGAAAGGCATGCATTCTACATCTGAGTAATATTCCATTCCGTCAGAGGGTTCTTTTCCAGAAGTAATTGAAACAAGGTCTGTATCTCTACAGTCTGTTTTTGACTATGCTAAGCCAAAAGTCTGTCCCATGAGAATTCTGCACCGTTCTCAATCAATTTGATAGAAATTTCCTTCAAAATTAAATGGTTAAAGGATGATAAATTTTGGATAAAACCCATGGATAAACTTGTGCTCTTAATTAAGCTGTGCGGGTACCTTGATAGAAAGATCTATTCTATCTATATATACAGAGAGTGAGTGAGTGAGTGAGTGAGTGAGTGAGAGAGAGAGAGAGAGAGAGAGAGAGAGAGAGAGAGAGAGAGAGAGAGAGAGAGAGAGAGAGAGAGAGAGAGAGAGAGAACTAGGAAACAGCAGTCTAAACAATCAATGTAGGGATAATTTTTCCGTGTGTGTTTCACTTAGTTCAATGAGACTTCTGAGTAGGCATACACAGGAAAGTTCTGCTAAAATTAGTTTTTTCTTACAAGGATTGAGTATATCACACTAGCAGTTACAGTATTTCATTTAGAACTACAGTATTCATCTATTGAATCCTTTTTTCTTTTACTCAGCTGCTTGCTGGAGAACAAAACTTGATATGAAGAATAAAATACCTTGTAATAAATATGCAAGTCCTCTTAACACAACAACATGCCAGCATAAATCTGCAAAATGTCCATGCATGTGACAGAAGATATATGACATCACAGAATTTTAGATGTGTATGGCAACTTTCAAAACATCTCCCACATGGTCCATGCTACCAATGGCTTAATCCAATATCCCAAAACCACACATAATAAAAATAATCCCTGATGAGTTACTTATGCAAAAAAAAAAAGTAGAATGCAACCTCTACGTAAGCAAAAAGAATAGTATCAAAAGTAAGTTGGCTCAACTATACAGGAGTGCATTCTTTCTCTTGTTTTAAATCTTGAAACTGTGTTGACCTGAAAAAAGGATACAGTAACACATGTTCAATTGAACAAGGGAGAAATGGGCTCTGAAGTTGTATATTAATGGGAAATTTGCCATAATAAGCTACAGTTTTGAGGTATGCTCAACGTTTTCTATGAAAACTGTGTCCTCTTCAATGCATAGGCAGATGTAAAGGGAAAATGTATGTTATTAGCAATTTTATTTATTTATTTATTTATTTATTTATTTATTTATTATTTATTTATTTATTTTTTTATTTATATACCACCCGAGTTTCCTGGAGGAACTATGATGTGAACTACATCATAGAACATGACAAATAAAATAAATCATCAAAACAAACAAAGCCAACAAACAATAAAATAGCATAACAATATAAAATTCTAGGAACTATGAGACAGAGGCAATATAATCGAAATAATTAAAAGGGTGAGCAAAAAGCCAATGAACGTTCCACCTCCTAGTCACCAAAGGCAGCCTTAAACACCCATGTTTTTAACACTCTGCTAAATGCCAAGAGGGGCTCCATGGTCCTGATTTCGCTAGGGAGCTGATTCCAATAGGTACAGCCAGTAACTGAAAACACGTGGTTCCTGATGGAGGTCTTATGAGCTTTCCTAGGCATAGCAACTCTAAGCATTTGGACCTGGGATGTTCTGGTGGGTTGAGCCAAGTTAGATCTTGGTATGATACACTCCATCAGATATTCTGGACCCAAGGGTTTTGTACATCAAAACCAGCACCTTGAACTAATTTAAACTCTATTGACATTCTCAGATATAAGAAATGCGATAAACTGTACATATGTTAAAGGATGAAGATGAAGATTCACAAAAAAGTACAAAATGGAAGCTAATAGTATAACAAAAAAGGAAGCTAATAGTATAACAAGTTCAATTGCCCAATCAGCAGACTCTTGCTAAGTCTGATAGTTATGTTTTTTTTTTTTTTTTTTTTTTTTTAGGAAAGGCATATTTACAGGATACAACATCCTGGTAAATTAGAATCCAAGGTAGTTCTCTGGGTGTGTCACTGCTAAGGAGAATATTGTTTTCAGGACAATGTTAGTGAAGCAAAGCATGCTGATATGCCAATATTTATTGATGTTTACAAGTTATGAAATAACTTTTAATAACCCCTTGAACTGGTCAAGGAAAAAGGAAACCAACAAGTCTTTACAGCCTCATTTGTTTCTCTACTTCACTTTCCCACCCTGTATCAAGAGTACATACTGTTTTACATTAAAACAGTAAAGAAAGATAAAATGCACAGTAAAACAAAATACTCAAATAATTAAATTAGCCTATATAACAGATTGAATCTGAACACAAAAGAGTAATTCAAAGAGAAAACCTTTTATGGCACTTCTGGAAAGTATACCATCTCACGAAAATAATCTCTCAGTCTTCCACAATGGTGGGGATACCAGTGAGCCTTTTCAGTTCAAATTTAACATGTAGACAATCAGTATACACTGTACACTGCAGTTTTTAAACATTAACAGTTTACAACAACTTCCAGACTACATTCTGCTTTTCTGTAGTATCTTATAGTAGGTATATATCAGAGAATTTAAGAGAAATTGAGTAGAATGTCCTGTAACTTTAGCACACACAAAAGTTAAATTTCTAAAGGAGCTTTACTTTCCTTGCTCACAACCTTCCCTTGAAATAGGTTTTAAAAATACAGTGGTACCCCAACTTAAGAGCAGCTCAACTAAAGAGCGGAAAACTGTTGGCATTTTAACTGCTGCCTTACAAATTTTAGATATGGTCTGCTCAACTTACATTTTTTTTCATTTTTTAATTTTTTTAACTTATTTTTTTGATTTTTAGCTATGTACCCTGACTTAAGAGTAGTTCTACTTAAGAGCATGCATTTGGATTGGACTAAATTCGTAAGTCAAGGCACCACTGTAAATGTGATCCCATGTACAGCATCTGCTACATAACATATTTGGTCTACAGCACATTACTCTTGCCAAGACATTGCTTTGTGAGATAGGAGGTGAACTGCAACACTTAGCAAAGAAATGGTATACAATCCTAGCAGTTAGTTTATAACCATTCTTCAGAATGGTGGTTCCAACCAGCGAGATTCTTGGCTTTGGAGAACGTAACTCACAGAGCGAGGTTTTCAAGGGAGTGAAAACATAAATAAAATGAAATATATATTCAATAATACTTTATTTATTTATTTTGAAACTAGAAAAATGATAAGATTTGCTTGGTTAGTATACAGTTAATCTCATCTTCCATAATTTTATTTGGAATCTAAACTGTCAAGACTACAACCATTAATACATTCTGAAAGTAGCTTCACACCTAGATCCTTCCATTTTAGTCATAATATTGTAAAATCATCAGAAAGTAACACAGATCTTGAGTGCTAAACCCAAGTATGGAGTGACTGTTTGACAAGATTTGGCCTGTGCCTAAATTTGCGGAAGACAGAATATCTGATGACCAACCCAAAGGAATGTAGCATGGTCCAAATTGACAGTACTGACCTACCGAGAACTGGGGAATTCAAATATCTTGGTTCCACAATCACAGTTGACGGGAGTCTGAATCGTGAAGAGTGCCTGACTGAAATGGCGTACAGCATCAAGCATCATGTGCAACAAAAATATCACTGACCATTTAAAATCAAAGATCTATTGCACCATTGTACAACCTGATGCACTTTGTGGTGCAGAATGCTGGCCAGTGACTAAAGAAGTTGAAAGTTGACTTGGTGTCATGGAAACAAAAATGCTGCGATGGACCTCCAGCCTCACACTAAAGGATCATGTGTACAATTACGGTATAACATCTAATCAAAATATGTCATTGCACCAATCGCTGACAAGACGTGTGAAGCCTGACTGTGTTGGTATGGACATGTCTTGCATCCCGATGAGGAAACTCTGGACAAAAAGGATCTCATCCTGGAGGTCAGCAGATCCTGACCACGCAGATGACCAAAACATAACTGGATTAACACCCATGACAACAACATGAAGTTGTCCTGGGTTCACCTGGACCTAGCCCATGACCATGCCAAATAGAAGGCCAAAACAAGAATAGTGGACCCCACCAGCAAGTGGGACAAATGCTAAGAAAAAGAAGATTGTAAAGTCTGATAAAATTAATAGTTAGTCTTGAAAGCAGCATGAGAATTTTATCACCACTATGGGAATGATGGATTTCTTATTTAAAAAATGAAAAATAATATTTTAGAAGTTTGCACATTCATTAAATCTTTGACCCATTTGAAAAAGCATGGGGGCAAAATATATCATCTGAAGGGCTGAAATCTGTTGCATAGCTCCCCATGTATAGCAGGATAATGTCATAAATGGTAACTTTCTACTGAATAAAGAAAAAAATGTCACTGTTTAAAGGTGATTTGGAATACACATGACTCATTCACAATACAACAAAATTGTATGCATCCCAATATCAGCTAATTTGCTTCTGTTGATGCCATCACATCTTACATATGTGGAGTTGTGCAGCAGGATATTAGCCATTATCTACTTCACAGATACCAGATTGGTACATACATGCAGCTCTTGTTTTAATGTCCAGCATATATTACCACTCTGCACATAGCATAAATAGCTTTGCACTTAACGCTGCTTTGTACTGCTAAAATGCTAGTGTAACACAGGGAACAATTAGTGTTCTTCAGTGCATCAAAATTCTTCAAGTTCAATTCAGAAAAGCTTGTCCACATGCTGAATTTAGAAATTTCCCAATATGAAGGAGTATTTCAAATCATACACTATTTGAGTTGAAAAGAGCCTATAAGGTCGTGTGTAAGGGAGCAGAGTAGCAGTTGGTGGAGGGCAACAACTGAAAAGAAGCAAAGCCCAAGAATGCTCACCCATCCCCAGTGGCAATTATTCTGCGTATTCCAACCAAAACTGGAAAACAAATTGCCATGAAGCATATTAAGAAAAGAGATTTTAAAAACTCTCAATAGCAAACTCTCATTGCACTTCTGTGATCTAACAGATCTCAGAACACAGTTATCCTACTTACTGACTGAAACATAGTGTCCTGCCTGATGCTTTTTCTAGAATACTATCTCAAATATACAGTGATCCCCTGCCATTTCGTGGTTCAGGTACCGCAGCCCTGCTACATTGCGGGATCGCAGTACCTGCACTGTGGGGGGTGGGGGTGGGGCAGCCAGGTATCTCCATGCCCCCCGCCCCCCCCAAGAAGCCTCTGCTCAACCAGGCTCCCCCGGGAAGGCTCGGGGCGGCCAGGAGGGGCGGCGCAAAGCGATCGGGTCGCTCCACATCGCTCAACCAGGCTCCCCCAAGAAGCCTCAGGCCGCGCGGGCTGGCGGCGGCGGGAGGTAAGATGCCCCCCCGCCCCTGCCCCCCACCCACTTCTGCATATCGCAGATTTTCTTGCATCGCAGGTGGGGTGGGTCCCTAACCACCGCGATTCGTGGGGGGTTACTGTAGTAAAATTACATAGTATTCCAAATACACTAAAATGGAAATAAAACACAATGTCCTATTCAAATACTGACTTTATTAACCTTTTTTTAAAAAAAAAAAATCAAAATATAATTTATTCAGAATTTGTTCCTCATAGTTTCCTTTGCTTAGATCTTATTTTTAAGGCACACACATCTCTGTAATGAATCAACAGCGCCCATTAACATTCAGAAGAAAGTTCTACACATAGGTGAATGAAATAAATTATACCACCATTTGTGCAGTGATAACACACTGGCTGAAATCTACTAGCAACAAGCAAGAGTGGACCTGTTGAATCAGCAAGGATCTGGTCAACTACCATCTGTATAAGTTTGATTGATTCACTAAGCCAGTTCTAGCTGTGATTTTCTAGTAGATTTTAGTCACTGTTTTCATTGGGCATAAAGATGCCTTCATTGATACAGGATTGGGGTGAAAATATTGCAGTGGTTCCACAAGGCAGGAGTTAAACTTCACAGAGGCTTACTTGAAGTATACTAATCATCTGTTGCTGCTTGAGCCTAGCAGCCAAGCGCTAGTTTTGAAAATGGGAAGTCTGGCTCTCAGCCCAGACTGCCTTCATTCTGTTATAAATTAACTGTACCACATAGTGGAGTTCATTAGAAGTTATTATTTCAAGGCTTTAGATGAATTATTATCTTCCCTTTAAGGTTTACAGCTTTGGTTCAAAGCATGGGTAAACAGATATAAATTGACTGATAATTTCCTATTATGCAGATTGGCAGATTTTGATTGGCCATATACAGACACAAAGTTTTTAGAAAGTCAGAGATTAGTAGATTAGAAACATTGCATTACAAGTGAATTAGATCTTTATTGCTGAGTCTCGGTACTATCTATCTGTCTGTCTGTCTGTCTGTCTGTCTGTCTGTCTGTCTGTCATCTCTTGATCTTCAACTAGCAATTTGCCATTGCTGCTTACAGGGCTTTCTGAATGTTCTTTAGTGTTTGAATAAAGCTGGTAAATTGATACATCTGAGCTAAATAAATTGAATCTAGGCAAGGCATATTGTATTGGTAGGTTTTTTGAGTTAGAGAAAGCATCACTTTATCATACTGGACTAAGGTTTTTTTGAGCATGTGAAAGCTATATCCAGGGGCGTATCTAGGGGGGCAGAAGGGTACATCTGTCCCGGGTGCAGCAATCTGGTTGTGCCTGGAGGCGGAGGCGGAGGAGGAAGCTCTGCACCCTCCCGCCAAGCAGTCCTCAGGCTTGTTGATGGGACCCACTCCATCACAGCCTCCTCCTCCTCCGCTGCCATGCACCAGACAAGCGGCGAAGCAAGTAGGCAGGCAGGAGTGCAACCCAAATGCCCACCCGCCCCACGCCTGCAGGATTTCCCCCCTCCTGGGTGGATGTGATGGGGTTGGGGGGGGAGGGGTGCAAAAACAACTTTGGCCCCAGGCGCCCCAAAACCTTGCTAAGCTGCAGGCTATGCCATGCTGTTTAAGATTAAAGTGCTGACATCACAGGTCAAGTGGCACTACCCTTCCACAAATTTGTTTGGTAATCATTAATTTATTTATATTTTATCTTACACCTACCATCAAATCCACCAGAATTCTCAGTTTGGCTCATAAATAGAAATATACATAAAAGCAGCAAAAAATGTAGATAACTTTGACCAGAAGGTTCCTGTTCTTTACATATTTTATAGTAAATAAAATGGTGTAGATATAATGGTGAATTGTGCCAAACTATTATGGGAACAACTCCGTAACTACTAGGAATTCATCACCGTGATTAATGCTGCTTTACTTACACCAGTGTATGTAAGAAGTGGGACTTGAGCCATCAAGAATAAGAAGTTTTCCATAGTAAAATAATAAATAGCAGAGATAGACAAGATTTCCACAGAATCCCATCTTGTTAATAGCCATCATCTCAGCATGGTGCACACTTTTAGTTGAACTTTTACCAGAACTTGGACAAGGATATATGGAGACAAGTAGTTCTTTGAATAAAAGAAGTGGACTTATCCAGTTCATATTAAAATATTAAAATATAAACCTTAAAAGGTTTTATATTAAAATATAAAACCTTTTAAGGTGCCAAAAGGTTTTCTTCTTCTTCTTCTTCTTCTTCTTCTTCTTCTTCTTCTTCTTCTTCTTCTTCTTCTTCATTATTATTATTATTATTATTATTATTATTATTATTATTATTATTATTATTATTATTATTATTATTATTATTATTATTATTATTATTATTATTATCATCATCATCATCATCATCATCATCATCATCATCATCATCATCATCATCATCATCATCATTTGGTTTAGCCTGATATGCTTACTATTATAAGCAGCTGTATTAAAGTTATTTCCCCCTAATAATCTTTGTTTTTCACAAAAGAAAAAACAGCTGTGTTGGCAGTTGGAGCACTATTTTGCTTTCTCCCTCCCATTCACAGGCATGTGCTGGGATAGTACTGTACTGTACAGAGGAAAACACCAAAAATGGGCACAGAAATTATGGAAATAAATCTGTGAAGCAGTCTTCTATTACTATGGGAGTAAGAAAAAGAACAAAATGTCATATTACTTCTCAATTCAATACAGTACCTTCCTCATGTCCTCCAAAATGAAACATTGTGAGGTCATTGTAAATACTTCTTATTTCTATGGCAAAGGCTGCTTCTTCCCTTTAAGGCCCCAGTCCCACGTCCCTTTAAAAGCAGTTTAAATTACTAGATAAACTGTGTCTAAAAATGCCGTCCCCACGGCCACCGGGCTTTTTGGAAAAAAAAGAAAAAAGAAAACCCGGTAATGCCCCTTTAAGCGAGGTTTCTATGACTCACCCAAGAGGTAGGGAATTTTTTGCTTCGCTTTGAAAATCCAGCTTTTAAGGAGGCAGACGCTGTGGGACCACACAGATGATCCTGGTTTCTTTTTCTTTCTTTTTTCATAGCAACGACCGGCTGTTCCTGGGGCTGATGGGCTATTTTTTAAAATTTCCCTGCACATCGGAGCAACAGGAAGTTCAGTTGGGTGCTCTAAGTATTAATTTCCCCCAGCCAAGTGGTCCAGTTTTTTTAATGCTTGCGCCACCTGCTGGCCAAGCGGGCTGAACTGCACTTTAAAATTAAAAAACAGCTTTGGACGTGGGAACTCCTGTCCCACATATTAAATCACATGATGGAATGAAGAGGAAAAGCTGGACCTTCAGAAGATGACGATCGAAACCCAGGTGTGACCACGGCCTAACTCTTGCAGAAACCATAAGGGGTGGTAATGTCATGCTCAGCCCAAGGAAAGATGCAACAGCTGTTTTCCCAGATCTCAGTACAATACTACTGATAGGAACGGGTTAACATGCCTCAAAATCAAAATATATTATAAGTAGACCCAAATGAGCTCACAGGCCATAAGGTCAAATTGACCCAGCAAACTTGGCATCACAGCTGGGAACTTGGCACAATATCTCACACCCGTGGGCGCCAATCTCTTACAGTAGGCAAGGCAGGAGACAAGATGGCCCATCATCTGGGATTGTTGACATTATCTCATGGCACCAAAGAGTCAGTTAGCTAAGAATAACATATGGCAGTTAGCCAGTAATAAGGAACCAACTTGAAATCAAACAAAATAGAGTTAAGTCATTCTAGTGTTTGTAGCCAGATGGCCATAGACCAAGAATATGATGTGTACTAAATACGTCAGTACACCATGCAAAAAGAGTATAAAAACCATGGAGAAGCCATTACTCCTTTGTCCAGGACTGCAGGGCAGATGTGCCTGTGCCATGTCTTGGAACCTTAAGGGGCTCTGGGACCCTTAAGCTAAGATGCCTATTAACCTATTCTCTGTACTGTATGTGTTTTGTGCTTTATTTCTATCTGTCTTTAATAAACCTTTTGCTATATAACTAACTCAGTGTGGCAATTTTGATAAACCACCAATGGTGCATTGACAATTTATAATGGTGCATTGGCAACTTACAAAGAAAACCACCAATACCAATTTTTAGATTAAATTTTATTCTTATCACTACATTAAAACCAACTCCTTCACTAGATTTCAAAGTACTCTGAAATCTCTTAATTTCATTTTCTCTGAAATTAAGAGAAAATGTACTTTTTTTGTATTATGTCCTATTTGTATATCAAACATGCAGTAATACCTTGGTTTCTGAGCATTATCCATTCTGGAAGCATGCTTGTAAACTAAAACATTTCTATATCAAAGCAAATTCCCCCATAAGAAATAATGGAAAATCAGATGATTTGATCTAGGGTCCAATAGATCACATACAGTACACACACAATGTCAAACTCACAAAAGAAGCTATCTTGAAGTCCATGTGCACACCATGGTTTAGGTACCTGGCTGTTGAATCTGCTCTGCTTGGGACTAACAACTGGATTTTATTCTATGGTGGTGTTTTGTTTTTGTTTGTTTGTTTGCATAATTCTGTTTTCATGCTTCATTTTTCACATTGCATTTTCTATTTAAATAACTCTCTGCTAAACCTTTATTCTCTATTTTACTCACCAATACAAGTCATGTTCACTTATCTCTCTTTACTTGCCAAATGTTTTACCATTGATTTTCTTAATCATTTTTTTAAAAACTCATTCTAAGAGTCACTCCTTCCTTCCAGGAAATTCCTACATTTTCCCCACCTCATGTCAGTACCTCCTTTCTCTTAAATGAATTGTACAGGGACTGATCCTCTTGCATTATTTACATGTGTGCCTGCCCACCTGTCCATAAGGTTTATATACAATAGATGTATTTCAAGCTTGTGGGTAATTTGACACTTGAGTCTTTTTTTTTTGTTCCCATATTTCCTACTCTGGAACTGGACAGGAATTTTTCAAGTATCCTCTTTATAGCTGTGCAATAAATTGGAAGACAATGATTTTAGATCTGTAACATCCAATTCAATCGTTCTGTATCTGTAAATTCAGAACAACATTTATCTGTAACAATATCAACATTGAAACAGAGTTAAAGAAAATATCAGAGTGGCAATTTTAAAGATTCTATAAAATATGCTTCGAGTAACTCAATTTGCATATACAGTGTATTACTAGCTTTACATTGCCTTCTAATAAAATGGATAAATACAGGCTTTAAAAGATTCCCACGCCCAATGTGTGTGTGTGTGAGAGAGAGAGTGAGTCTGTGGCTGGATACTCAGAGTATAGATGGCCTTGTTCCATGCCTTGGCTGTAAGTTCACTTGCCTGAGAGAAGCCAGCTATTGACAATGACCACTTCTTGATGCTCATGCTGGAACAGATATGCTGTAAAATGTGCTGATCTGAGTCATCTATATGTAAGCTCCAGCACTTTGAATTGGCTGCAATGACAGTTAATCATCATCAGCCAATGTAAAATAGGTCACCTGCACACTCGTATCCTGTTTCTTCTCGGGCAATTGGTACATATTGCCCCCATATATTTTCAAAAATCTTTAAGAACATTGCAGTCGCAGTTAATTACAGCAGTCACTGCCTAGAGTTGACAGAGGCATCAAAGATGCTTGCCAAAAGTCATCATTGGTTACAAAGAGATTGCAACAAGCAAATAAGGCTTCTGGCATCTCCTGTGGTTCCTTTAAGAACTACAATTCCTCATTTAACTGAGAAAAGATAAGCGGCAATGTCTACTTTCATTAGATTTTTAATGCCATACAAATGCCAATATATAACAGTTGTAATAGTGCAACAGACCTACAATGCAATGCAGGAATGCATAGCACTTTCACATCACATTCCACATTCCTTTCTTCAGACACTGCATATACTGAATATTTTCACTCAGTAAGATTTCATACAACACTTATTTCTTCCTTGGCTGTCTCAAGACAACTTGCATTAAAAATGTCAATATTTAATTTACCAGGCATGTCCAATGGAAAATATGTAAAAAAAAATTTCTGTATTTTTAAGCTGTTTCATATGTTAGCAAGGAGTAAGGCACAGGTAACAGACAGAGGTCCTCTTGGTCTGGAAAGCTTCGATGTAGGTGCTGGAATATCGTCATGCTCTGAATGGGGCTGCACTTCCTCTGAAGGAGGAGGTCCGCAGCTTGGGAGTCTGCCTAGATTCAGAGCTGCTCCTGGACTCTCAGGTAGCGGCTGTGCCCAGGGGGCCTTTGCCCAGCTTTGGCTGGTGTGCTAGCTATGGCAGTACCTAGATCATGCAGACCTGGCCATGGTGACCCATGCCCCGGTGACATCAAGGTTAGACTATTGCAACACGCTCTATGTGGAGATGCCCCTGAAGGTGGTTTCGAAAGTACAACTGGTACAGAATGTGGTGGCCCATGTAGTTACTGGAGCTAGGCAGTTCAACTCTGTTGGGCCGCTTCTCCAGCAACTGCATTGGCTGCTCATTCGTTTCTGGGCCCAATTCAAGGTGCTGGTGATGACCTTTAGAGCCCTATACAGCTCAGGACCAGGATATCAGAGAAACCGCCTACTTCCTTAGGTCAATGGAGAAGGCCCTTCTATGAGTGCCACCGCCCAGGGAAGTTCAAGGGGTGGCAGCAAGAAATAGGGCCTTCTCAGTAGTGGCACCAATATGATGGAACTCCCTCCCCTTTGAGCTGAGAACTGCATCCTCCCTGGAAACATTTAAATGAGGCCTTAAGACTTTTTTTTATTTAGACAAGCCTTCTGAGCCTCCAGCCTTTAATTTATTTATTTATTTAATTTATAACATCTTAATCTTCAGTCTTATTGGCTGGGGGCCTTTTAAACTCTGCTGCTGCTGTTGTTTTAGTATTGTTTTTATAGTGTTTTTATTATTGTTTTAAAATGTTTTTGTTATATTTAATATTTTAAATATTAAAAATATCTTGTTATTTTTAATATTTTTAATATTTCAATGTATTTTAATATATCTGTCTTGATTTTAATTTGTTAATTGTATTGAATTCGTACTGTAAGCCACCTTGGGTCCCTTCGGGGAGAAAGGTGACATAGAAATAAAGTTTATTTATTTATTTATTTATTTATTTATTTATTTATTTATTTTCATCATCATCATCATCTTTCCTTGCTTCTTATCTTTTTACTGTAGGATGTGGAATAAATCAATTGAGGCATGGTCTAGGTAACTTTATCTTTTCACAGACTCTTATGCAAAAAACACACTAAGCAGATGTGAACACATTTTTAAAAATTTCGTCACAAATTGCTCAATATTCTCATTCAACACCGATGCAATATATTCAGAATATATTTACATAATATACCCCGACCATAATCTTACAGGGTATTTATGTTTGGTGAAAGGAAATTAGTATGTACCAACTACCTGAGAAGAACTGGCACTAAAATGTCTGTAGAGATTCTCAATCATCCAGGTGAGGTTATCTAGCAGGTGAGTCATGGCAAATGGACTTCTTTTCTTGAGAGACTGAAACATTTCACTACTCATCTAAGTAGCTTTATCGGTCTGAGAAAAGTTAGTGGGAGCCTTCCAATTTATATTTCACCTTGGTTTTACCTGTCTCTGGTCTGAATAGGCTCGTTAAGTGGACAATGGCCCCATCTAACTAACCTAGATGGACAAATGGCTTGGGATATGTGAAAGTCACGCCTATGCAACCCTACCCAGCACCCATTACGTATGGGTCAGCAGTTGCCTTTGTGATGCAGGTGTAAAGTGGTTCTGATTTGTCTGGGGATCAATGAAGAAGGCAGCTTGATAAATGGGAGACATATTGTGCCTAATTCCTCCACCCCTGTTTCTCTCAACAGGGAGTGGGAGACTATTGAGAGAAACAGGGGTGGGGGACGTAGGCACCCATGCTTATACTACTAGAGATTAGAGATGGGCACAAATTGAAAAAATGGCATTTCGGTTTTTCATTTTTCATTGAGGGGTCCGTTTCGGTTCGTTTTTGTTTTTCGTGAATTTTTGAAAAAAAATTGTTTTTGTTTATTAGTTTTTTGTTTTTCGTTTTTACCCGCTTTTGTGCACTTTTTAAAGCACTTCCATGCACGGGCATCCCCCAACGCCCGAGACCAGAGGGAAAACACTAAAAATTGATGCTGGCAGAGACACAGTATAGACTAGGTACGCATTGAGGCTGCAAAGGCAGCGGTGGGCGTTGCCCAGGGTGCAAGGCAGCCGCAGAGTGACTGCACTGCGGGGCAGGGGAGGGTACTCACTGAGAGGTACACATGCACACAGACAGGGAAGCTGCAGGAATGAAGCTAGAGAGAAATCCATTCTTTCTCTCCCCTAAGAGCCAGGAAATGAACTTTTTTATTTTCGTTATTCGTTATTCATTTCGTTATGTAACGAAATGAATAACAAACATTATGATGAAATTGGGACGAACCAAACAGAACAATGAAAATTAGGTTCATTACATTTGTTTTTCGTTAATGGTGACACGCAATGTAATGAGCTGTTTTAAATGTAAAAAATGCCCTGGACATCCATAAAAATGCAGCGATAATTATTTATACTGTCTGATAATGCCTACCAGGGGGGGATTAGGGTCCTTAAAATGTTTGTTTTTGTCTTCTCCCATTGCGATGTATTTTCCCTTTAAGGATGACAAAATGGATGTTGCCAGCCACAAAATGGAGGCAAGCCATGTGATGGGATCATGTAAATTCTTGGACAATTTCAACCAATAGCATGCCCAGGTTGCAGACTGGGCAGGTCTGGCAGCCACAGAGGGCATAAAAAGCTCTGGCAGGCCCCATCCTCCTTGCAGTCTCTGGTGGGAGTTAGGGTGGGATTGCTTTCTCTGCGCCTCATTATTTTCACTTTAGGCCAGCCAGGCAGGTGTGTGTATCTGTGTTCCTGCCGGCTGCAGCCTGGCTCTTAGGGGAGAGAAAGAAGAGATTTCTCTCTAGCTTCAGTCCTGCAGCCTCCCTGTGTGTGTGCGTGCGTACCTCTCAGTGAGTACCCTCCCCTGCCCCACAGTGCAGTCATTTTGCGGCTGCCTTGCACCCTGGGCAACGCCCACCGCTGCCTTTTCAGCCTCAATGCGTACCTAGTCTATACTGTGTCTCTGCCAGCATCAATTTTTTTAGTGTTTTCCCTCTGGTCTGGGGCGTTGGGGGATGTCCGTGCACGGAAATGCTTTAAAAATCGCGCAAAAAGTGGGTAAAATGAAAAATGAAAAATGAATAAACGAAATCAATTTTTTTCAAAAATTCACGAAAAACAAAAATGAACTGAAACGGTCTCCCTGAATGAAAAACAAAAAACCGAAATGCCATTTTTCTATTTGTGCCCATCTCTATATACTACTATAATTGATGATATATAAAGGATGAACACTGATGATGTATCATGAGAGTGCCAAATATTTCATGAATATCATTATATGTGGTACTTTCAGGAAATTACTGGTGGCTTTAGTTAGGAAATAAAGTATTCTACACTTAGTGCAACCACAAAAGTAATGAACTCTCTCTCAACAATAACACATATTCTTACACATATTTTATCATTCTCTGGCCTAAAAAGACCATAGTTTTTCACATCCATTTTGAATTGACTTATTTGAAAGATATTGCACTAGTGTACCTTATTTTTTTTGCCCTAGAAGACGCACTTTTCCCACCCTCAAAAGTAAGGGGAAATGTCTGTGCATCTTATAGAGTCCCCGCTACATATATATCACAGATTTTCATTTAGAGATAAGATCCCTGCACGGAGCCTCTCCCATCTCATGCTGCAGGCGGGATTCCGCAGTTCCAATCACCTGGTTTACAAAGAGGCTTCCTCTAGGGAGCCTCTCCCCACCCCTTTCCTTCTGCAGCAAAGATTCTCCACTCAAAATCACCTTGTTTGTAAAGAGGTCTCCACGGAGCCTTTGCCCTCCTCTTCTGTAGCTTCAATTACCTGGTTTGCAAGCCTCCCTTTTTGCAGCTTGGATTCCATAGCCTCAATTACCTGTTTTGCAATCCTCCCCTTTTGCAGTTTGGATCCCACAGCTCTAATTACCTGGTTTGCAAATCACCCCTTTTGCAGCTTGGATTCCACAGCTCCAATTGCCTGGTTTGCAAGCCTCCCCTTCCTCCACCATAAAACCTTAGGCTAAACATATTTTCTTGTTTTTCTTCTTTAAAAACTAGGTGCATCTTATTGCCTGGTGCATCTTTTAGGGCAAAAAGTACGGTACTATCTGATAACCATGTAGGCTCTGCAATCTATGTCTCATGATAAGTTATCATAATTCTTAGATGGATTTTCAATGCATCTTATAACAGAGAATGAAACAAAATCATCATCATCATCATCATCATCATCATCATCATCATCATCATCAAGACAATGCCTAAATGAATTAGCATTTGCATGAATTTTTGTTGTAAAAGCAAACTTTCATATTAACATTTGATCTCTCTCTTTTTATTATTCTGGACTGCTTCACTCTGGTAAGAAGTTTGCTTTAATGGTCTGCTGTTTATTTCCATTTTCTTTTGTGCTGATTTATCAAAGTGTCAAGTGGAAGTTATAGCTGTGTCCAAGGAGATGGAGGGGGATTCACCTGTCAAAATGTATTTTCAGATAGAGATATGAAATATAAAATAGGTCTTAGAAGTGGTATGGTGCATTCTTGAAATATTCTTTGTTTCCAGCTGCACATCAAAACTGAGACTCTGCTGTTGTGCTATAAGAGCCTTTCAACAAAACTCAGTGGGGAAGAGGTCTGTCTGTGTTTGAGCACATATGCTTTTGCCCAAAATGAACTCAGCAGCATATACATACAATAATGCCCTTCCTTTGTGAGTTGAGCAGAACTTGTGTTAATTGGCTGCCCTTGGCTATTGTAAAGGAATTGCACCTTGGCTCTTGTAAAGAAATTGCCATATTTTTCACGCTATAAGACGCACTGGGAGAAAACCAAGAAAAATGTTTAGCTTAAGGTATTATGGCGGGGAAAGGGGAGGCCTGCAAACAAGGTAATCAGAGCTGTAGAATCTAAGCTGCAAAAGGGGAGGCTTGCAAACAAGGTAATTGGAGCTGTGGAATCCAAACTGCAAAGGGGGAGGATTGCAAACCAGGTAATTGGAGCTGTGGGATCCAAACTGCAAAGGGGGAGGCTTGTAAACCAGGTAATTGGAGCTCTTGAATCCAGGCTTCAGAAGGAGAGGGCATAGGCTCCGTGGAGACCTCTTTCAAACAAGGTGATTTTTGACTAGGGAATCTTGGCTGCAGAAGGGGAGGGGTGGGAAGAGGCTCCCTGGAGGAAGCCTCTTTGCAAACCGGGTGATTGGGATTGAGGAATCCCTGCTGCAGCAGGAGATGGGAGAGGCTCCGTGCAGGTATCTTATCTATAAATGAAAATCTGTGATGTGTGTGTGTGTGTGTGTGTGTGTGTGTGTGTGTGTGTGTGTGTGTGTGTGTGTGTGTGTGTGTGTGTGTGTATCTATATCTACATCTATATCTATCTATCTATCTATCTATCTATCTATCTATCTATCTATCTATCTATCTATCTATCTATCTATCTATCTATCTATCTATCTATCTATCTATGTAGCGGGGGACTACTGTATTCACTCTATAAGAGACACAGACATTTTCCCTTACTTTTGAGGGTGGGAAAAGTGTGTCTTATAGGGCAAAAAATATAGTAGATCCCATTGAATTCACAGGGTCTTGCTTCTAAGCATATATAAATAAATATATACATGATTGCACTGTATGACTTCTATTCGGTGTACACCTACCTGGGGTTTGATGGAACATATTTCAATTAAGCATGTTTTAGGATTGCACTCAGTGTGATTGTTCCCATAAGAACTACCCAATATGTGTTCCCTTATTCAGGATTTTCTTTTTATATCTCTATCCTACCATGCAACACAATGGTCCCATAATGCTGCCTGGCTGACATTGTATGAAGGAATAAAGGCAGGACAGTGCACCCAGCTGGCAGGAATAAATGTAGAAGAATGAGGGGAGGAAGGTGCAGCACTGGGGACTCAGAAGCTGCCAAGGATAAGGAATCAGGAGTAGACTTGCCTGGTTTAGAAGGCACCTGGGGCAACGTGGTAGAGGAGCAAGTAGAAGGTCTGTAACCGTGAGGGTTTCTAGACTATAAGTTGTTTGAGAACTTCTGTTTCCTCACTGAGTTATGGCTCCTATATATCAGGGGCTAAGGAAGAGACTTTAAGATGAATCCCTGCCAACCCTGATTTGGAACCCAGCTCCAGTTGAGACGACAACCTCCAACTGACCCCTTGACACTGACATTGACCATGACAATGAATGAGGAGCAAGGACCAGACAATGAGACATATCCAGAAAAACTTGAAAGGACCAGTGGCACAACGGCAAACTATCAATGCAAGCTGTCCTTGAAGGGTGCAAACAACTTGGCCTGGGCTACTGAACTTTGGATGAGGCCAGCACTGGCAAAGCTAGTTTAGGGTCTCTAAAAGGAACAGGAAAGATCCCAGGCTAGTGAAGGAATCTGAGCCTGGGAGTGCCCCAAGGAAGGAGAAAGAGAACTCTGAGAATCAAGACTAAATTGCATCTTACTCAGAGTCTGGAGCCTATGGAAATTACCACCACCCTTACCCAGTTTGTGCATGCTGAGTACCTGGAGTACTGTTCTGCACACCTTAATTAAAAAAGTATATTGACAACCTTGAACGAGCCCAGCAGAGGGTGACCAAGATGGTTAATGGTCTGGAAAAAATGTCTTACAAGGAGTGGCTTAGAGAGCTCAGAATGTTTAGTCTTTCAAAAGGAAGGCTGAGAGGTCAGGCTGGCATTTAAAAGGATCTAGGGAAATCCTAGATGAAAAATTCAAGTGTGGCTAAAGCCAGGATTGCTGACCCACCACAGCCTCAAGTCTTGGGAAGCTTTAATTAATAACATATAGTACTGTATTTAGAATGAGAAGCCTCCGAATGGGATTACACCTCCCTGTATCAGGGAGGGGATGTGATAACCATGTTTGAATATTTGAAAGGATGTAATGTTGAGGAGGGGACTGGTTTGTCTTCCATGATTTCAGAGACTAGGACTCAGGGCAATGGTTTCAAACTATAGGAAAAGAGATTCAATTTAAACATTAGGAAGAACCTCCTGATGTTTAGAGCTGTTCAGCAGTGGAATATGCTGCTACAGAGTATGGTAGAGTCTCCTTTGCAGGTTTTTAAGCAAAGGCTGGATGGCCATCTGTAGGGAGTACTGTGATGGGGTTTTCTGCATGGCAGGTGGTTGGACTGAATGGCCCTTGAGATCTCTTCCAAATCTGAGCTTCTATGATTCTAAGAATGCATAAGACAGTACAGGACTCCATATTTCTTTCAAAATTCTAAAAGGCTGTCACACAATCCAAGCTAAGAGCCACCAAGGAAGTTAGGTAAGTCAGTTATCACAACTATAAGGTATTCAGTAGTGAGAAGGATGCAAAAATTATTGAGCAGAGCAAAGAGTTAGTCACCAGCGCTCCAGCAGAAGGATGCAAGAGGCAGTCTAATTATGCAACTGGGTCAAAAGACTGCATCAGAAAAGCACATATAAATGCTTGTAGGCAAATGCCAGAAGCCTCCAGAACAAAATAGGGGAGCTGGAATGTTGAGCAATAGATAAACATATTGATATTATTAGAATCACTGAAACCTGACAAACAGATGATAACCAATGGGATATAGTTATCCCAGGCTACAAACTGTACAGGAAGGACAGGAAGGGGAAAACAGGAGGTGGTGTAGCCTTGTATGTCAAAGAAGTGATAAAATTGTACGAATTGGAATATATAGGTAATTTGGAGTCACCATTAGGAACTCTGTGGGTAAGAGTATCAGGCCACAAGGATGGTCTAACAGTAGGCATATACTATCAGCCTCCGACCCAACCCCCTGAGGGAGCCTGGCAGTTGGAGAAGGTTGTAAAGGAGGCACCCAAGAAGGGAAGTCTGGTTACAATGGGGGACTTCAATTACTCTCACATAGACTGGGTGAACTGATAAGCACACGATAAGGTGATAAAGCACATGATAAAGTGATAAAGTTCCTAGATATGCTAAATGATTGTTCCCTGGAACAGATGGTTGAAGACCCAACTAGACAAGAATCCTTGACCTGATCCTGAGTAATACACAGGATTTGGTGCAAAATGTTAATGTGACTGATCCAATAGGGGACAGTGACTATGACACAATTACTTTTAACAATCATAGACTGCAAATCACTGATAAAATCTAACACAGAGACCTTAACTTTTGAAAAAGGAAATTTCCCAAAGATGAGGAAACTAGTACAAAAGAAGCTGAAAGAAAAAACTGAGAGAGTCCAAACACTCCAAGAGGCATGGAAGTTGCTCAAAAAAACATAACAGAGGCCCAATTGGAATGCATACCCAAAAGGGAAAAGGGCATTGCCAGATCCAGGAGGACTCTGATGTGGCTTACAGGAGCTGTTAGGGAAGTGATCAAAAGCAGGAAAAGCTCGTGTAGAAGATGGAAGGCTTGTCCAAATGAGGACAACAGGCAGAAACCTAAATTCTGGCAGAACAAATGCAAGGCAACAATCAGAAAAACAAAGCAGGAATTTGAGGAGCATTATAGCTAAAAAACATTCAAAGAAATAACATGGACTTATTTAAATACATTAGAAGAAAGAACCCAACTAGAAAGGCCAATGTACCATTAGACGTCAATTAAAGGCAATGGATTATTAAAGAGGAAACAGAGATTGCAGAGAGACTCAATGAATTCTTTGCTTCAGTATTCACTGAAGATGACAGAGACCACATGCCCAAAACAGAGCCTATCTTCATAGGGAGGGAAACCGGAGAATTAAGCCAGATAGAAATAACCAGGGAGAAGGTCCTTGCAGGTCTTGTTAAAGTAAATGCTAACAAATCACCACAACCAGATGGCATCCATCCACAAGTTCTCAAGGAACTTAAAGATGAAATTCCTGATGTCCTAGCTAAAATATATAATCTTTCCCTCAAATCAGGCTTTGTGGCTAACTGAAAGGTAGTGAATGTAACACCAATCTTTTTCAAAAAAAGGATTCAGAGGTGATCCAGGCAATTCCCAGCTGGTCAGTTTGACATGTATCCCAGGTAAAGAGATGGAAACCATCCTAAAAGATAAAATTAACAGGCACATAGAAGTGAAGGTGTTGCTAAAGGAGAGACAACATGGCTTTTGTAAGGGCAAATCATGCCTCACTAATGTGTTGGATTTTTTTGAGAGTGTCAACAAGCATGTGGATGAGGGTGACCAGTTAAACCATTTAACCAGATGCTATTAAACTGAATACTTTATAAATCTATGGTGAGGCCCCATCTGGAGTGCTGTGTACAGTTCTGGTCACCATATCTCCAGAATAATAATATGGAAATGGAAAAAGTGCGGAGGAGGGCAACCAGAATGATTTGGGGACTGGAACCCCTTCCTTACGATCTGAGGCTACAATGGCTGGGCCTCTTCACTCTTGAATGATGGTGTCTAAGATTGGAGTTTACAAAACCATACACGGTGTGTACAAAGTAAATATGGAAAATCTGCTTTCCCTATCACAAAACACTAGAACTAGGGGGCACTCCATGAAACTTTTGGGTGCTAGATGTCAAACAAATAAGAGAAAGTACTTTTTCACCCAGAGGATCACTGGTCTGTGGAACTCCTTACCAGAAGAAGTGGTGACAGGTATCAGCCTTGACAGCTTTAAGAAAGTATTAGACAAGTTCATGGAGAACAAGGGTATCCATGGCTATCATGATGAATGCCTAAGGACAACCTCCAGTTTGGAGAGATAGGCAGGATATCTCTCAATGCCATTGCAGGGAATCATAAGCAGGCGAAGACATCTGTTTGGGAATACCCTGAAGCAAATGCTGAGCCATTGTGTGATACAGTATGCTGGACTTGATGGGCTGTGGCCTATTCCAGCAAGGCTATTCTTATGTTCTTATTCCCTTTGTCTAATTTCTGACGTAGATCATGCACCAAGGCAACCAAAGCAGTCTCTGTCTCATGAACAGGCCTGAAGTCAGACTGAAATGGATTTAGATAAACCATCTCATCCAGGAATCCCTGCAGCTAAGAAGCCACATCCTCCTGCAGCACCTTGCCCAAGACTGGGATATTAGAGTCTGGGATATTACTTGCCCAGTGGGTTAAAATTCATCAGTGGATTGTCACTAGCAAAAAAGGCAAGGGGGTTAGTTCCTGCTGCACACTAGTCATGTGCTTTGACACACAATAGGAAATATAAACAGCCTTTTTTTCCTAACAGTAATTTGTGTACCTCTGGTCTTATACTTGCATAAATATTCTATTGGAATCTGGCCAGCATATCTCTCAACATTATGAATTATATGTACTATAATTGGTTACTGATAAGGATAACTTCAGAAGTGAGGTGGAGTAGATGTGACACAGAATATTAAAGTGTGTGATGAATGGAGAAAGAAGTAATTCAGTTTGTGAGTGTTATTTTTCTTTCGTAACTTCTAAATTTAAATTAACATGATTCTTGAACTCTATTCTAAGAGCTCTAACCTTTTTTCTAAAAATATGCCATGGAAGTGCATTCCCCAGTGCTATACTGAACTTCCCTTTATAGAAGTAGGTTCTCAGCTGAAATTAGCATTAGATTAACAAAGAAAGGAAAAGCATTGCATATGAAAGTTACTAATGAACACAAGGACAAAACAGACTTAATTTGCACATTTAGATGCAATAATGAAACAGCAATTATATCACAGTAATTATAATTAGTAAAATGAGCCAAAATAAAGGTATTTTGGTACTAACATTCCTTTTTCCATATGAAAGTAAACAGAGAAAGAGGAACTTGAATGTTGGATACAAAATATATTAATATATTATACATGTCTCTTTTTCCTTTGCTTTGTTTCATTCTGGTTAGTAAAAATTCTGACGTGACTGAGAATACACAGCAATATTATTAAATATGAAAGAACCAACAGCCATCAACTCCTTTTGCAACTGTGTAACCCTCATAGCTAAAAAACCTACAAAAGGCATAGAAACACCCCAGAAACTATCACAGATGGCTCATTTGAATGCAATGATTGAAGAAAAATGTGATGAAAATGTTAATTTGTATAATCTATTGATATTAGAGATGGGCACGAAACAAAAAAATGGTGTTTCGGTTTTTCGTTTGTCGTCGAGAGGTCTGTTTCGGTTTGTTTCCGCTTGTCGTGAATTTTTGGAAAAAATTCGTTACCGTTTTTCATTTTTTCGTTTGTCGTTTCTACCCGCTTTTTGCATGATTTTTAAAGCATTTCCATTCACAGGCATCCCCCAACTCCCCAGACCAGAAGGAAAATACTAAAAACAATGGATGCTGGCAGAGACACAGTATAGACTAGGTATGCAGGGAGGCTGCAAAGGCAGCGGCTGGCATTGCCCAGGGTGCAAGGCAGCCACAGAGTGACTGCACTGCGGGGCAGGGGAGGGTACTCACCGAGAGTTACGCAGCATGCACGCACACAGGGAGGCTGCAGGACTGAAGCTAGAGTCGCAGAGACAGCAATCCCACCCTAACTCCCACCAGAGACTGCAAGGAGGACGGGGGCTGCCAGACCTTTTTATGCCCTCTGTGGGTGCCAGACCTGCCCGCCCAGTCTGCAACCTGGGCATGCTATTTGTTGAACATGATCCCATCACATGGCTTGCCTCCATTTTGTGGCTGGTACGACATCCGTTTTAAAGGGGGGGGAATACATCACGCTGGGAGAAGACAAAAACAAACGTTTTAAGGACCCCAACCCCCCTGGTAGGTATTATCAGACAATAATTATCGCTGTGTTTTTACGGATGTCCAGGGCGGTTTTTAACATTTAAAACAGCTCATTTCATTGTGCGTCGCCATTAACGGAAACGAAACATAACGACCACAATTTTCATGGTTCTGTTCGTTTCATTGCATTTTCATCACAATTTTCGTTTGTCATTTTGTTATGTAACAGAAACGACAAACGGTAACGGAAACGAAAAAATGTTCGTTCCTTGCCCATCTCTAATTGATATATTAGGAATCAGTGACTCAACATCTTGACACTCTGTTTTTTATTTATCATTAGATATTAGTTTGTACTGTTTTTTATTTATTTTACATTATTATTCTTTATTCCATTGTATTAGTTGCTTAATGTACAGCACTCAGAGTAGCTATTTGCTAGATGGGGAGTATAAATGACCAACCAACAAAAACTCTCCCCCCCCCAATGATGAACAAATCATGATAATGGTTTACATCCTTAAGGTTTCTCCAGGCGCGGTGGACGTTTGCTTGACATCGTATTAAAATGGATAAGCTTCAATCTGTGTAGCTGAGAGATGTTGATAGGATCCTTGGAGAGATGAAATCCATTTGTGTGATGGGTCCTTGCTCTTTTATCTAACAAAAACATCTAGAGGGTGACTAGTCATATGGGTAAAAGGAGTGCTAAATGCTTCCTTGCAGAATGGTAAGCTTCCAGTTATAAGACTGCTACTGTAATTTCTGACTAAAAAGGTGCTTTATCCCTTGAGGATGTAGGACCTCCTACGTTCAAGATTTAACACATGAAACTATAAATCCATTGAATGAATATTTCACACTTTTTGTAGCAACCCCACTCAGTGAAAATGCCATTAAATTTGGACAACAGTGGTGACAGCTATTTTAGAGCACAAAAGTGAAAAGTGACTGAAGTTCATGGAGGAAACAGACATGAACTGCAGCATCCCAAAAGCATAAATATTTAACCACCTTAATAACTATGCAACCAAACAACCATTACATGCCAACATCTCAGCTAACCAAATTGCACATCAGCTATTACTTAATGGGGAACCAGATTCCAATCTACAGAAACATAAACAGAAGATAGGAAGGAATGAAGAACGGAAGAAAACAACCTGACAATCCCCTTTACAATTAAAAATTATAAACCGTCCAGAGAGTGCTTGAAGCACTATGGGGCAGTTTATAAGCAGAACTTTGCTTTACAATGTAGCAGAGAAGGAAGAGGCAGTAGGTGGGTTTAAGAAAGGCAAAGCAGAGATTTAAGTCAAGCAAATCATACATTTGGGTCAATAACAGAAAGATGGTTACTTAGCATCTACAATAAATGCTTGAATATAACCCAGATAATAAAGATATGAAGGAAGGCTTATCTGATAGCTATTCTTCAACCAGACAAGCCACCAGAAGACTCAGAAAAGCTGTAAGTCCATATCTCTTTTCAGCCACCTCTACAAAGTATTTGAATGCCTAATTTTGAACTCACTGATTGTGTTAGAACCCCTTCTTATACCACAGCAAGGAGGTTCCAAACAGGGCAAAGACTGCACAGCCCAAATTCTGAATTTAACAGAACACATAGAGGAAGGTTTTGAGTTGAAGGAAATCATAGGTGTAGTCTAACACATCTCACTGCAGCTTATGAAATGGTCAACCATGCCACCCTGCTGATGAAAGTCCTGCACATTATAAAGAATTTTAAATTGACAAACATCATATGATGCCAACTGGAAAACCGTGGATTCTATGTCAACTTCCAGGGACAACACAGGTGATGAAGAAACCAAAGAAATGGACTCCTGCAGGATAGTGTGTTAGCTCCTACGCTCCTTAACATATGCACACATGACCAACCATTGTTGGAAGTCACTAGTTTTCTGTATGCTGACAACCTTTGAGGCTGTTGAGAAAAAACTTACTGAGGTGCTGAATCTAATGATTATATATTACAGAGATAACCAGTTGAAACCCAAATGCCTAAAAACACAACTCTATGCTTTCCACTTGAAAAATTGTGAGACATCAAGAATCTTGCAGGTAGACATGGAATGGTACCAGGGCAGAACACTATGCTATCTCCAAATACTTGTGAGTTACCCTGGATTGAATCTCATTCTCTCTCTCCCTCCCCCCCCTCTCTCACTCACTCATTGTTTTAATACCAAACATAAAGTGGAACATTCTGAGGAACATAACATGCACAAGATGGGATGCCCAGCCACACACACATTAAGAACTTGCTCACTACCCCTATTTTACTGTACAGAATATGCTACCCCTGTTTTGTGGATGTGGCCTCAAGTGAAACATTTTGATGGGTCACAGGGTATTTAAAATCAACCCCATTACTAAAGGCAGATTACCTAGCTCCCACTCCACCAACAAAATTCTGCTGGGAATGTCCTGTACAGAAAGAGTGGGTCAAACTGATATCCTCAGAAACACACATTATGTAGCCATCAACCAACAAAGCCCAGACTGAAATCAAGGTATATCAAGATATATTGCCCTCAAAACCTCTGCCCTTCCCAACAATCAGCCCCACCCCCAGACTGCCTTAGAACTATGGAGGGTGAGCAAAGATCAGAACCACATAAGTCTCCACATGGAAAGCATGCCCAGGTTGGAAGATCAAAGGATAATCTGAGAAAATGAAGCTTCCCTGTGTGTGAATGTGGAGAAGAACAAACTATCTCACATGTGTTACAATGCTTACTAGGCCCTTTAACATACATGGAGGAAGATCTTATTTGTCTCTCTGTCTGTCTGATTGATTGGTTGGTTGGTTGGTTGGTTGGTTGGTTGGTTGGTTGATGATTGATATACCACTCATCTAGCCCGATGTCCACTCTGGGTGGTGAAAAACAGCATAATAAATAGGTCATAACACAATCTAATAAAATAGATTATAGAAGAGGGAATGCTGTTGATGGGGTCCAGTATTTGGCATGTGTTTCTAGTATTTTTTTAAATATTCATTTTATGTACCTTTTATATGTAATAATTTTATATCTTATTTATATTCTGCTTAGTACTGTACATTTATCTGTCAATATATTTTGCTGGTGCTTCTGACATGAATAAAGAAAGAAGACTGCTGCTGAAAAAATCATTTGCATAGGAATACATTACTTATCACTCATAGTGAGACAATTTTCTCTTTATTCATTTTATCTTTTTATTCTAATTCTGAGCATTGTAAATCAGCCAAGTTTATACTATTTTATACGTTTTTATTTCATATACTTACAGCTCTTCATATCAAACCTAATGCACAGCCAACATTCTAGTCCTCAGTCATAAAGGTAATGCTATCAGGATGAAACAATTTAGTTTGCTCCTCACTGCTACAGGCAAAATAAAACAGTTGTAAAAAGCTCACAAATAATAGTTATCAGTCCAAGTAACATATACAAAAAAGGGAGAAAACTTACATTTTACAAATCAAAGGTTACTTTCAGGCACAACTATTTTTACAATATATTGCTTTAAATGTTAGCTTTGCTTCGAATTGGCTCTGTTCAAAAAGAAATATACTTGCTGCAACTTCTAAGGGTGCACATGTGGTTATCTTGCACTTTTATATGTGGCTAAGAAACATAAAAGGTGTACAGAGATCAAATGCCATTATTGACTTAATTTTATATGAACTTCCTGAACATCATGAGGTCTGCTGAGTAAATCAAATTAAACCTACACTGCCTAGAAGATTCACTCCCATCAGATTTGAAATTCAGTTATTCCTTTGTTGTTCAGGTAGAAATACAAAATTATTAATTGCAACAGACTGCTTTCTATAATTTGATTGAACTAACGGCTCAGTAAAACTAAGTTTTATGATGCTAATAATAAAAAGTAAACAAAATATCCCAGCACTGTCCAAAGTACATTTTGCTTTCACTGTACCATGAATACAGCCACTACAGATCAACAGATGCTAATAACTTCAATAAAACTTAAGTAGCCCAAATCATAAACCCATCGTGTATTTATAGATCTTCTAGGTTAATCATTTTAGATATCAAATATACAGAGTTTTCCTACTCATATTATGTTCCTTATAAACCAAGGAAAATACTTTGAATAATTCAGTCATCTTTTGCAAAATCATACGCTAAATATGTTGGCCTTCAAACACTGACATTGTGCAATACAAGAGGCTGAATTACTATATTAGATTTTTTTACAGGAGATATGCTAAAATATTTCAAACAAATAGACTAATCTTTTTAAAGAAATGCCAGATTCAGTATTTCCTATAAAATACATTCTGAATTGCCCTAGTTGGTTGGTTGGTTGGTTGGTTGGTTGGTTAGTTAGTTAGTTAGTTAGTTAGTTAGTTAGTTAGTTAGTTAGTTAGTTAGTTAGTTAGTTAGTTGTTTATGCCATCCATCTAATGATGTGCTTCTACTATGGGCAGTTGATAAACACAAACTATAAAGCATAAGCACCTAACCCCTACTCCATAGACAGATAATTTAAAAGCAGCCCTGAAAAAAAATCTCCCAGTGGCAACAACAGTCAAACAACAGAATCAAAAGTATATGGTAATATACAATAAAACAATTATGTGTGGAGCAGATAATGAAAGGCTTCTTTGAACAGTTGTGTTTTTATTAGCTTTCAGAATGCTGGGAGGGAAGGGACCAGTCACACCTCCACTGGCAATTCATTCCACGGGGTGGCAGCCACCACTCAGAATCATGAGAGACACTGCTGTACATTTTTTTTCACTTTGAAGAGAATAGAGTAGGATGCCATAGCTAGATGGCAATAGTACTTTATTAACTTACACAGTGCAGTCTTATACCCTTGCCAATAAGTACTACTGAATCAGTCAGAAAGCTAGAAATGCTGGTCTGGAGGGCAATGAGTAAAATGAGGATGACCAAAAGAAGTGAATATGTTATTACATATTCTCTGATCTTAGAGACTATTTAATCCTTGACCAGGAAATAGACAATGCAGCCTCAGTATTATGAGATCTCTCCTTGTTCTGGAAGGGATGTATGGATTACTTGGGCATATAGGTCTTCTCAGTAGAGTATAACAAGACATCTGTGAGACATCTGCCCTATCCAGTCATGCACATGAACAAAATGTGACATTCAGTGAATAAGAGAAGGAAGGAAGGAAGTGTTTAAACACAGACTGAATGACTACACACTAGGAATCTTTAGGGAGGATTTCTGCTTTGGTAAGTCATGTGTCTCCTTGGTGGCTAGTGGATTTTGACTTCAGTAAGGTGCATGGCTTTCTATACACTCATGTGTATATATGTGCCATGTACTGGAAGTCTGAAATTCTAGATAGGCTTTATGTGGATGAGCATTGAATAGTATGCAACCAAATAAGCTTTGGGGTATGGTGGCTCAGTGGACTAAGGGTCTGAAAACTGTCAGCTGCAAAAGTCAGCAGCTCAGCAGTTCGAATGCCAGGTGCCACACAGCAGAGTGAGCTTCCACTACTAACCCCAGCTTCTGCCAACCTAGCAGTTTGAAAGCATGTAAATGAAAGTAGATAAATAGGTACAACTGTAAAAAAAAAAAGCAGGAAAGTACTGTTTCTTTGCAGCCATGCTGGCCATGTGGCTATGGACTTGCACAACAATGGCTCTTCGACTTGAATACAGAGATGAGCACTGCCCCTAGAGTTGGACATGACTAACATGCATGTGCAAGGGGAACCTTTACCTTTTACCTTTAAATAAGCTTTGCAACTCGTACTGCAGCCACCCACCAGCACAGGCATATTAAGTTAAAAAAGAGAATTATAGGAAGCTGCCTTATACCAAATCAAGCAGTGAATATCTGCATTGACTGGCAACTACTTTCAGGTGTTTCAGAAAGGAATTTTCTGGGAACTTGCCCATAAATGGCATACTGTTCTGTATAGTTAAAACAGTAGCACAAAAACAGAAATCTTTCAAATACCCTGCTATTTATTACTACAATTTGCTGCAGACATTCGGGGCAGAGAAACTTGGATAAAAATAGAGAAAGAGTGAAAGGCAATTCATCTGTAATTATTATAAATCCATCTGGGCCCAGAAGAGATTGGGGATTTTCACTTTCATATAGGCCTCTGCTGCACCTGTATAACTGTTTCTTCTAGATAACTCACATGACTATCTGGATTTTCAAAAGGCTTTTGACACAGTCCCTCACCAAAGGCTGCTGAGAAAATTGCACAGTCAGGGGATAAGAGGGCAGGTCCTCTTATGGATTGAGAACTGGTTGAGATCCCGGAAACAAAGAGTAGGTGTCAATGGGAAATTTTCACAATGGAGAGAAGTGAAAAGCGGTGTGCCCCAGGGCTCTGTCCTGGGACCGGTGCTTTTCAATCTGTTCATAAATGACCTGGAGACAGGGATAAACAGTGAGGTGGCCAAGTTTGCCGATGACACAAAACTTTTCCGTGTGGTAAAAACCAGAGAAGATTGTGAAGAGCTCCAGAAGGATCTCTCCAAACTGGGGGAATGGGCTGAGAAATGGCAAATGCGTTTTAATGTAACCAAATGTAAAGTAATGCATATTGGGGCAAAAAATCCAAACTTCATCTATCAACTCATGGGCTCTGAGTTATCCGTGACGGATCAGGAAAGAGATCTTGGTGTGTTGGTGGACAGCTCCATGAAGGTGTCTCCCCAATGTGTGGCAGCGGTGAAGAAGGCCAATTCCAAGCTAGGGATTATCAAAAAGGGGATTGAAAATAAAACAGCCAACATTATAATGCCATTATACAAAACAATAGTAAGGCCCCACCTGGAGTATTGTGTACAATTCTGGTCACCGCATCTCAAGAAAGACATAGTGGAACTGGAAAAGGTGCAGAAGAGAGCGACTAAAATGATTACTGGCCTGGGGCACCTCCCTTATGAAGAAAGGCTAAAACATTTGGGCCTCTTTAGTCTGGAAAAAAGGCGATTGAGGGGGGATATGATTGAGACATACAAAATAATGCAGGGCATGAGTAAAGTGGATAGAGGGAAGCTCTTATCCCTCTCCCAAAATACCAGAACTAGGGGACATACACTCAAATTGAGGGCTGGGAGAGTAAGAACTGACAAAAGAAAATATTTTTTCACCCAGCGCGTTGTAAGTCTATGGAACTCCCTGCCACACAATGTGGTGATGGCATCTGACCTGGATGCCTTCAAAAGGGGATTGGACAGATTCCTGGAGGAAAAGTCCATCACAGGTTACAAACCATGATGGAGATGTGTAACCTCCAGGGTTTAAACCAGGGTACTTCAAGGGCCAGATGCAGGAGAGTGGTATCAGGAGACAGATATCTAGTCTCATGCACTCCCAAACACATCTGGTGGGGCCGCTGTGAGATACAGGAAGCTGGACTAGATGGGCCTTTGGCCTGATCCAGCATGGCTCTTCTTATGTTCTTATGTTCTTATGACCTGATTGTGCCAGGTCTTGTGACTTTACAGGAAGCCTATGACCTGGTTCATTCTGCATGTTGCAAAATCTGGGCTTTACATTGTCCTCTAGTCTCAACTTAGCTGTTTCTTCAGGTAATGAGGAACATGAGCACGTTTCAAAATATCTGTTCCTCTGCTGATGTGTCATGTTAACTATAGCCATATTTTCCTGGCTTCTGCAATACAATCCGTTCTCTGTTTTATGAAATCGCAGTGAAGATAAGAACACAGTTAAGCATAATTTTCAGCATTTTCAACCCCCACCGTTATTTATCTCACCCTCTTAGGTTTACTTTCAATGAAGTGGAAAGATTAGGTTTGATGGGTCATGAAACACACAATAAAAGGAAGTGCTTCCAGCTCTCTTTCTAAAGAAGCTAATTAATCTAAGGATGTGCAGTATTTAAACACAACACCTTCCTTTGATCAGCAAAGAGGACAGAAATAAACTCTTTAAATGCAGTAACTGCTACCTCTCCTACTACATTTTATAACCAAAATGCTAAAGTTTTCTGTAATTCCTTTTAAAGTTTGTTGTAACAAAACTCTTGAAACACTCTTACCAGTTTCAGACATTTCTAATTGGTCTGTATGATGCTCTTGCTTATTTATTGTTCAGTATATGCTATTTACAGTACTCTGTCTCACTTGATGCATGAAAAGCATTCATACTTGAGGACTATGCAAATGTAAATATAAATATATATTTCAGACATCAATAACACAACTGCCCTCTCTAGTTAGTCTTGCACATGTATCCAATGATACATTCAGTGATTTTTTTGGTGTGTGTGTGTGTGTGTGTGTGTGTGTGTGTGTGTGTGTGTTGGCATCCCATCCACAGATTGGATGATCACTGCCAGGAACACCTTTTTTTTGGGGGGGGGGGTATTTCTGGTTTGGTAAGGAGTTTGATTTTATGACCCCTCCAGCCCCCTGTCTTCTTATGATTCTTCTATGATTCTAAGGCTACAATTCTATGGTTGCTGGAAAATGCCCAAAGCAAAATAGGAAGAAACAGATCTTCCTTTCTGAGGTCCTTCACAAGACTTGAAGCAGAGATCAATTCATCTTGCTCCTTCCAACCACTCCATATGTCACTTTGCCATTCAATCTGGAAGTCAAAGAAGGGGAAAACAGGGCTGTCAAAGTTTGTTGGTGGGGTAGAGGGTAGAGGAACTGAACTACTGCCCAGCACAGCACACATAGATCTCATTTCTGATATGACCAGAAATTTAACTGGATTTTGGAATGTGCCCAACCTATTTTTCTCCCGCGCAATGGCGGTCCACGACTCCCAATGAAACACAGAATCTCATTGCACACGGGGGGGGGGGAGAGAGAGCTGAAAATCATGTCTGTTGGTACTTCGGCCTTGCTAGTACAAAATTCACATTCACACCTCAGCATGCAACAGAAAAAAATCACTTCATACAAATGCACCAAAATATTCCTGTCCTTCAAGTACAGATGAAACAAGGGCCTTTTTACACGACTCCTAAGATCCGCTGGCCACTTAAATTCGGACCACAGATCTTAGGGGTTCCTGCTCTTCCCCTGTCCCCCCCTCCTCCGCACTTCCTGGTTGCTGGCTGCCTGAGGGACGGAGAAAAAAGAAAGAAAAGAATGCCTTCTTACCTCCGTTTTGTTCCGGGCAGCATTCAGATCTCTTAAAGGGGCAGGGCGCAAAAAAAGAACAAACAGAAGCCAGGAGAGCCCCGCACTCACTATCCTTACACCGGATCAAATATTTGTCACCTCCAAAGAGCAGGTACAAGAAAACTGCTGTTTGGTCTTGCTAAAGTGGGCGGGGTCGCACTTAATTGTCTGCAAAGTCCGGAGCTGGTGGGTAAACATTTTTAAGGTCCGGACCTTGCAGCCATTTGCGGCGCAGCTTAGGGGTCGTGTATAAACGCCCCAAGAGAAGAGAGAAGAGAACACTCCCTTATTATTTCTTTACTCTCATACACATGCTAGAGTTATCTTAGAACCCTTGAATTATCTTAAGCAGCTTATGATGTACAGTATGTTCAGAGACCAGTTTGCTTCAGAAGTGAAGTCAAAACATGGACTCCAAAGCTGCTTCAAAATATCAAGAAGCCCTGAAAAAATAGGGATAAGAAGGTGATATTTATTTGCTCCAGCTTGTTCCTTTGCCAAAACAGTATCTAGTGACACCTTAAAGGGCAGTATTTTACATATCCTTCCTATAATCAAACTATGATAAACATCCTATTTGAAAAGGGTCTCCCAATTCTATCAATATTTATAAATGAAGCATCTAGCATTGGAATCAATGACTTCAGACAGTCAATTAAGAACTCTGATGGGAGGCTACCGCCAACCTAAGTATTATAAAAGGGGAAGACAACACAGAAGCCTAGGTCTGTACCTTTATGGCATACCATATCATGGCATTATGTCTCAATGCAGGTTCTGTACTATCTATAGCAGTGATGGGGAACCTTTTAGGGATCGATTGCCCAAACTGCAATTCAAAACTCACCAATTTTTTCACCAAGTGCCAATACAGCCATTTAACCTGAATACAGGTGGCTGTGAAGGGGTGATGTCGGGTGCCCACAGAAAGGGCTCCGAGTGCCACCTTTGGCACCCGTGCCATAGGCTCGCCAACACTGATCTACAGTAAATCAAGAAACACAAATGCTCTCTTACCTAAATTAAACATTGACTGCTTGATTCACAGTTATAATTAGTTATCCCTGCCATATGCTGGTAGTATTTTGTTCAGTAACATGCAATTAAAAGCAACTACACAAATTTCTTCTGCACCTAACTGACTGCCAAAAGACAAGCACAATTTTGCACTCTTCGTATTCCACTTGCACGTTTCAGATGGCAAGGATTAATATGGTATGGTTAATCTCTTCAACACATTAAACTTTCATAGTCTACCTATCTGTGAGAATTCATTTAGTAACAGATAAAATGCTACATATGGATCAAAAGACATATTAAATTATAAAAAGCACCTGAACCCTTGCTCCCTGAGGCTTTGTCTGAGCTGTAAATTTTCTGACACTTTTTCGTAATAACAGAGCTTTTCCTTTAGAATGCTAAATAGAATTTAAGTTATTACTTTGAAACATTCCTAATCTGATTTTTAACCCTATATGAAGTATTAAGCCCTCTTTTTTGGAAGTCCTTTCCTCATACTAACATACATTCAAGTGATCAGTTGCCTTGAAAACCCTTTCCTGGCTTCACAGGAGCTGAGCCAAGAGTAGCTGGAGACGACTTGGCATCTCAGTCTTGCTTTATGCCAACTGATATCCTGGAAAGGACATGAAATCCAAGAGGAATGCACATTTACTTGCAGAAATATGGCAGGTCCCTTGTGGAATCAAAGCAAAATAGGTCATTCAGCCAGGTCTCATATGGATCTATGAAACCCAAGAGAACATGATAGGAGTATGGATAGAATTTCTGGCTTTTTCATCCTCACTTTATGATACAAATAAGGAACCTGAACATTCCTCTCCTCACCAATGAGGAATTTCTGGGTGATCTCCTTAGAGGTCTTTTGTTGTTGTTATTGCTGCTGCTGCTGCTGCTGTTGGTACACATATGGCATAACTTACCCACTTGGGCAAACATCATATATTTCACAAATTGCATTGTGCAGATTCATTGCATCTTTCTCCAAATTAGGCAGATTTTCTGTTCTTGCTATGTGCTTTTCAAAGGGAAAGAATTCTAGAGCTGAGAGCTTTATTTCTGAATAAGAATCCATACCATGGAGCGGCCTGAACCCAGACAGGAATGGATCAAGAACATCAGTTTCATCCAGGAGCTCCTGAAGCTGCTCTGACACCAACTTCTCCAATACCTTGCTTATGCATTGAATGTGGACAATTGGTTTGTAGTTCTCAATTTGATCTGCCACCAAACTTAATTTCTTCTGAATGGGAATAACGAGCTTCTCCTTGAGAGCAGAAGGAACCCTGTCAGACTGTTATGGTGAACTCTGTCAAAGGTTTTGCTTAATTCAAGACATACCAAGTCTACAGCATTGCCACACTCCACCAGAAAGGTTATCCAATTAAAAAGATCAGATAAAACTAATCTGACCAATTTGATAAATCCTTGTGGGCTTCTAGTTACTACTGCATTTTTTCAAATTTCATTGAATTAGTTGAGATGTAAGGAATTAACTGCTATTCAAGTTCCATTGCCTTAATGAGCCTATTCTAGTTGGAACTTGATTTCAGGCATCAAGAACTTTCTCCTGCATGGATTTGTCTCAGCCTCTACTCGCAACCTGGGTTCAGTTCCTAGGAGTTCAGGTAGCTGGTTCAATGTTGACTTAGCCTTCCATCCCTCTAAGGTTCGTAAACTGAGGGTCAATTAAAATATTTTAAATAAATAAATAAATAATACAAAAAAGTTCTTTTTTCCAAATCATGCCACATCCAAGCTGTTCTTGCTGAACACTCATGTTCAGCATGGAAATTTGAGAAAAATGGAAAATTGCACAAATGACCCTCCAAATGAAATAAAACAACTTGTGTAGAATAATGATGGCTCCTGTTTTATTGTTTAAATATGTAAGATTAGAAGTACTTTAGAAGCTATTAGTCTCTTTTAAAACAACTACCCTACTGTTCTCCCCTTGCTGAGACATCATGCTCTTCTCAAATGGAAAGGATACCAGTTTTCACAGAGGGAGTTTGCACAACCTATGACAATTCTAATGAGAAAAGATAATACTCATTAGGGATGCTTCATTTATTTCAAGTTCTTTTAGGGGTCATTCAAGTACTGAAGGTCATTCATTTAGCATGATAGCGATGGGCTTTTTCAGACTATTTCATTTTATTTTCCTCATTTGGGTTTCTGGCATGAAACAAAGTTCTCCAGAACCCTTAAGCTAGATGTGGGGAACATTTGGCCTTCCAAATATTTGGACTGCAACTCCCAGGATTCCAAGACCTATATTGCCAGTGATAAAGGACTGTGGGAGTTGTGGTCCAAAACATATTGAGAGTCAAAGGTTCCACACCTCTGCCTTAAAACTACTCCAGAAAAGAAGGAAAAAGGGAAACACACAGACCAGCTAAAACAAAGTGTTCTGATTAGATTTTGTTGTTCTTGTCATCTACTTCAAAAGTGGATGACAAGAACAACAAAACCTAACCATCATCAGTTCTATGGAGACACTAATCGTTCATCAAAGTTCACATTTATTAACATATCACCTTCCTCTGACAACTTCATCTGAACTCATCAGCAGGAAACAATATCATTGTTGTGAATTTCATCATCACCAGACCTATGTAGAACAATACTTCTTCTTCTTCTTCTTCTTCTTCTTCTTCTTCTTCTTCTTCTTCTTCTTCTTCTTCTTCTTCTTCTTCTTCTTCTTCTTCTTCTTCTTCTTCATCATCATCATCATCATCATCATCATCAGTGCTCAGGGCATGCTGTTGACAGTGGCCAATGCCATCTACATCAACAACAAATTCTTGTTCAGCCACAAAAATAACTTTTGAGATGCAAGCGAGGTTGTTGACTGGCCTCAGAAATGGGGGAGGCAATTATTCAAAAAAAAAAATCCAACTGAGGAAATTCAAATGAAATCTAACAGATAATAGAATAGAATAACACTTTATTGTCATTGTACAAATACAACGAAATTTAATAAGTGCCATCCAGTCTGCACGTCACTAACTACATAAAACTACAATTTAAGAAACAAGCATCCATACACATACTCCTACATTTATTAACATATTGGAGTTCCTTCTCAATTCAGTAAACCGAATTGTTTCTATTTCAGAGACACATGATCAGAATTCAATAAAGAATTTTTAAAAATGCAATAAAGCATAAAGTATCCGTTTCATGCTTTTCTTTAGTACTACAACCCCCAAATCCCATCTCTAATGGTCACTGTCTCATTCTTGTTCTGGAAGAGAGTAGAAGGGGTACAAATACTTGCAAAATACTTCCTGTATTATTTGTTCTTATTATTTTAATCTGTCTCTATTTAATGAGACAACTCAATGAAGACTTTTCAAATCCCATGAGATTCCTTATTTATTGATAAGAATAAGAGACATAGTGCTGGATTTTTTACTTCATCACAGAAAAATAATTTGCACAAACCTTTTCTGCTTAAAATATGTATTCTTCCCATTGAAAAGTACAGCAAATGATTCAAAGACAGCAAGAACAGATTTACTGGTTAAAAGCTACATAACAACCCTTCTAATATCTTGGATCCATGCAAAGTCCATGCAAAACAGTAGCACTGTAATTCTGTGGAAGTTACATCACTTTTCTTAAACCTTTGTTTTATAAATAAGCTTTATTTGTTAAAAACAACATAATTCTGATTTTTGAAGCATAATAAAATGCCTTATTCTTTCTTAGGATGAGATTACAGTATTCTGGGATTCCTCATCCTTGCAGCCATGGATTGGGATAACTAAGCATTCAACAAGCAATCTCACAAAGCTTAAAAGTTCCTCATGCAGGTATCTCAACAAATCTAAATCAGCAAAAAATGAAGAATCAAGCGAGCATTCATCATTGCATCTCACACACACACACACACACACACACACACACACACACACACACACACACACACACACACACACACACACACACACAAAGCACTCTCTGGGCAGTTTACAATTTAATTATGCAGGCTACACATTGTCTCCCCCCGCAAGTAAGCTGGGTACTCATTTTACCAACCTCAGAGGGATAGAAGGCTGAGTCAATCATAAGTCCATTACCAAGAATAGAACACCAGGTCAGGGGCATAGTCATAGCTTTAGTACAGCAGTTTAAGCACTGCACCAAGAGCCAAAAGCACATTAGGAAAACCCACATAAACATGTTGGGGATAGCATATATCTTTCAGAAATAAAATGATACACTGCAGATCTATTGCAGTCGTGACATATACGCTATATTTATCACAAAGGTGCAGGGAATAGAAGAAAGGGATCTCAGTGAAACTGAACCAATTCAGATTCATTGACACCTTCTCATGTGAAATGTCTTAACCAGAGATAATGACTATCTTGTTTAAAATTTTAGCATTCCTATTATTCTTTCTTTCTTTCTTTCTTTCTTTCTTTCTTTCTTTCTTTCTTTCTTTCTTTCTTTCTTTCTTTCTTTCTTTCTGAGCAGTGCTAGAAACTAGCCTAGATGGTAATATAAACATAAAAATCACAAATACTACCCTAGAAAATAAACCACATGCATACACGATACAACAGCAATCATAATAAAAAAGAAAACCTGAATGATGGCTGCTATTATTATTATTATTATTATTATTATTATTATTATTATTATTATTATTATTATTATTATTATTGTTGTTGTTGTTGTTGTTGTTGTTGTTGTTGTTGTTGTTGTTGTTGTTGTTGTTGTTGTTGTGCATACAGTATATGGACAGTATACACATACACAAAATTCACAGACACCCAGAGACCAGACTCAACACACACACACACATAAAAAATTCCTGAACACACACATGTACATAAAAAATCCCCCACACACAATCCCCAAACACTCCCTCACCTGCCAAACCCCCCCTAAAAACACAAGCATCTACACAACAGGATGAGTAACACTATCCAACTGCTGGTCCTTAAGTTCATTATTAAATGCAATTTTAGCTCCAGGATAAAAACAATTCAGAAAAGGTGTGGTCTGAGTTTTAATTGTTCTGTATCTTCTGCCAGAAGGCAACAGTTCAAAGAAATTATGAGCAGGATGAGAAGAGTCTCTGAAATGTTGTGTGACTTCCTCAAACAGTGAGATGTGAAGATGTTGTCCAGGGTTGGTAGCTGGAGCGCGATGATATTCTGGGCAATTTTAATTATTCTCTGTAGATCTTTTTTGACCACTACAGAGCTGCTCCCATACCATGGCAAATCAGAATAATCCAAATGATCAGTCTATAAAACATTAACAGAGGCTGCTCCCAAGAGTTTTGGTAAACAGTCTTGTTTTGAGCTTCCTTGAAAAGGGCAGAGGCCAGGCACAGCTCCACTAGGAGAGCATTCTAAAGAGATGAGAAGGCTGTTTCCTGTGGATGATTTTGAGGCTTCCTTCGGTGTGGCCACCTGAAGAAGCATGGGTGGCATGGGTGACTCTTTCCAGGAAGAGAGAGATACTCTGAGAAACCAAAGATTCAATAGTAAATGGTACAGAATGAAGACCCAGTTACGGATAAGAAAAAATGTGAAATTCACAAGGAAGATGGGGATAAATTTTATAGTGTTACTTGAAAGCATCTTGTGGTTCCCATGTTAGGTAATATGCATTTTTTTAAAAAGAGTTTCATTCCTCCATTCTCTATAAATACACTCATGCAACTGTGTCTCCTGCAGAGAATAAACCATTAAAGGTTCCACACACTTCCCTTGTCAAGTTGAAAATTTGAAAGGTAAATAATGTACACCTCACGGGTAGGTACAGATGCTGAACACAGGACAATGAATATTAGTTCCTTGTGAAAAGCTATTCAAGTAGGATTTGTATCAAATCTGTTAATGTTAAAATCTTTTTACACACATCATCCATTCAGTGAAACCCTGCCTGCTGTTCTGAAATAAAAGGTACAATCCTCCCTTTCTTTTCCTTTAATTTCATTGTGTATGTCTGCAAAAGCTGCCTTCATAATGCAAACATATAAAGAATTTCTGCCCAGAAACTAAAACTGGATTAGCTTGAAAGGTGTTAGTTTGGGGGAAGGACTTTCCTTTCACATAAAATCAAATATCCTTCAGGTTTTCTGTTTCCCCAAACACAAGCTTGATTCATTACTCATGAGTTCGAATCAAAAGCCCTACCTCCTATAATCTATCTAAGAAAAACCTTTTTCCTCTTGAAATATGCTTGTGAAGAATACCCGCAAACTGTCAAGGATTGGAGTTTTCACAAAATGTCTGTAATATATATTTAACAGATTACAAAATGGATCCTGTGTAAAATGCTATGTCATGAGGTAGACAAGAATGTGTATTAGGTCTAGGTCACAGGTGTAAAGAATCATCAGTACTGGAAGGTCAGAATGATTAGGCACAGGTGGTATTGCTAAATCACCTCATCCCATGTAGTATGTGATTGGCTTACACCATATTGCTTTGTGTATATAGGTATCAAGCAAACCAGTGTGAATTGGGACTGCCTAAGGTGAGAGACAGCTTTTCTCATTCTCTGTTATGCTGTGCTTTGTATATTGTTATTGTATATTACTCTTTGTCATGTGTACATATGTAATATAAATTTTGTACTAAGTTCTACTGCCTTGTTTAATTTTCTCCTAGCTCCATAATTACTAAGTGCATTTATTATTCCACAACGCTGCTAATCTCTCCTAATATATTTCCTTGAATGTAACAAATCCCTATTTGCATAAAAGGGTTATATATTTTAACACAAACTTCCAAGACTCTGACAAGTTTGGGGTCACAGGGCTTTGTCCCAGGTACCAGACATAGACGTTACGCTCCTTCCTCCATACTATTGTAATTGGAAGCTTCCCTGAAACTTTGCTGTCTCCAGGTACTTGTGGTGGTGGGCATTTTATAGGATTTTCAAGGCAAAAACAAATTGATGAATTGATTCATCAAGTCATAAAACAAGTATGCAAATTTGTTATTCATGTTTCATCAGTCTTGACAAATCATAAATTAAAACAAATCACTATTTTTCTGATTTGTGTCCCTCTCTAAAGGTCAGCCATCGATGCAAAGAAGACTACCCATCCTTCCAAGCTGTCCTTTTCACCTATTGATTTAAAAACTTTTAAAACTTGCATTAGAATGCTAATTATTAAATAACAAAACCTACCATGTTGCCATTCACTGTTCCATATTTACTTCAGAAAACAGGTTAATAATCCAACAGTTACCTAACAGTGCAAACAAATACTGTACAAATTTACTGAGAAGAAACCCCTACTATACTTTTACTGCCATGCATCATCAATTTTAATTTTAATTTTGAAGAGTAGAAGTGCTATCACTCCCATTGTCCAAAAAGTCCTCTTCCTTGATGGGATTTCATGGTTCAAAAGCTCAGCCTCTCTTGTGATCACTGTTAAAAATAAGGATCATAATGATTCACATTGACAGAACTAAATGCTGTGTGTATCATCAACCCTATTCTGACTTTTGACAATGCTATCCAGGGTTTCCTAGGTACACAGGAGTGTTTTCTATTCCTTTCTTCTGGGAGCACCCGGAGAATGTACAGCTTGTCCAGAGCCACACAGGCTGGCTCTTTCCTCTGGACACAGAGAGGGGAGTCAAATTCCCAACCTCTGGCTGTGCAGCTAGATATCTAAATCATGAAGTTATGCATCCCTTGATCATACTCTTTCTGGTCATTATGACTCCTTAATTATTACTTGTATTCAACTGGCTGGCCACATGCCCGCCCTTCATTGGCACCACCATGTACACAGAAGGGGCTGCGTGTAGTGCAACAACTGGATCACTAAGGTGGCAATAATTTGGATCCCCAAGGGTTAGGGTTAGGGCTAGGGCAGGTCCCCCTCCCAAGTGGCAAATCAAAAATGACAACAAGGATGTCTTTGAATACAATGACAGATAATATAGACACAAGACCTGAAGGTACTACATATTACATTGGAAAATGATGAAACACTTTTTCCGGGTTTTTTGGCCCGGGAATGGGTGGGGTGATAGTTTAAAAAGTTTTTTCCTGTGCCGTCCGTGCCGCTTGCTTGCGCTTTAGTGGGCATTTTGGTGGCTGCGAGCCTGCGGCGAGTCCCACCAGAGCAGCCCAGGACGGGGGATGAGGGGGGAGGCCGGGGACCTCCAGAAACAACCCCTCTGGTAGGTGCCCTGAGGCACGGCAGGCATTTTCCCGCCTGCTTTTTGGCCGGGAACCGGGTTTTTTTAACTTTTAAAAACTTTTTTTCTGTGCCGCGTGTGGCATCGCGCGATCTCGCGAAAACAATGTTTAAAATGACTTTTACATTGAGTCTCCAATGGCCAAGTGGCCATGCGGACTGTGGGTGGCTCCAAAAATTTGCATGGTTGTGTCCACTCCCAAATGGCTGGCCACTTGCCCAGCCCATCATTGCGCAGGTGGTTAATGTAAACTAAAATAAAAATCAAATCCACAATGACTTTTAAGAGCAGCCACCAACTCAAGCACTTGCCTCGGTGGCTTAAAGTCACTTTAAACATCACACACACACACAAATACCGCTAAGTCGTGCTCACAAAAAAGTCAGGAGTAGCCAGGCCCAGGCCCTGCTGCATTTCCCACCCTAGGCTTATACTTGAATCAATAAATTTTCCCAGTTTTTTGGGTTTAAATTAGGGGCCCCAACTTATACTCGGGTTGACTTAGAGTATATACGGTAAAAGGTTTTACTGTAAATGTCTTCTTCCTCCATTTTTTTTTGCAAACACCACATCCCTGTTTATTTCAAACCCATGAACACACTAAGGCAGAGACTTGTCCACCCAAAGGATCCGATACCAAACCATAAAAGGAGCAATATAGTATATGCAGCCCAATGCAATGAAGAGTGTTCAGACCTCTACATTGGAGAAACTAAACAGCCATTAAACAGAAGAATGGCCCAACATAGGAGAGGTAACAGCTCAGGACCAGAATCAGCAGTACACCTCCATTTGAAGGAAAAAGGCCACTCTTTCAAAGATGAGGATGTACACATATTAGACAAAGAAGAGAGATGGTTTGAGAGAGGAGTAAGGGAAGCCATTCATGTTAGCATTGAAAATCCCTCCCTCAACAGAGGTGGTGGGCTCCGGCATAGTCTATCTGCTACTTATCAGGCTGTACTTTCCAAAGTACCCAGGCAAATCAAGGAGCCTTCACCACCAGGTCACAGCTAACGACCCATTCTTGATGGGTTTCAGCACCTTAGGCCATTGTTTACCTTAAGGCCATGGACACTAATGTCTCACTAACGAGCCTATTCAGGCTTTGTTCATCTTATGAGCCAATCAGACAAGGGGACAAGAGGTCAAGCTGACTATAAGAAGGTCTCTTGCACTAGCTGTATTCAGACCGATGAAGCTGTTTGGATGAACAGCGAAACGTTTCTATCTCTCAAAAAAGAAGTCCAGTAGCCATGACTCAACTCCCAGTTAAGATTCCAGAGTGTTTTAATAAAAAGGAGAAACATACTATTGATTTTTATGCTCTTTATCAGTACTCTCAAGATGTAGTAGGTTCAAGCAATTTCAGAACTTCCATGTCCTGAATATATCAAACTCCATATTTAAGATGCACCTTGTAAAGCAATAGGACAGTTCTTTTATGGTTAAGAGCCATAGCAATTAAAGCTAGAAAATTGGAATGGTGTAGTAATATGTTTATAACACAGAAGTTTTTCCTGCCATCTTGCCAGAGATGTTTTTTTTTTTTTTGCTTTGCCTTCGTATTAATATAGCTATTTTATTTCATACATTTCATATATTTTACCTTTTGTTTTCGTATTATCATTTTTATTTTTGTTGCATTGTTGTTATTTATTGTTTGCTATTTAATGTTGTAAACTGCTCGGAGTCCCTCTGGAAGATGGGCGGTATATAAATAAATAAATAAATAAATAAATAAATAAATAAATAAATAAAAAAAGTAGAGTAAGGCTAAAATGTAATAATAAAGCCTTTAAAAATGAAAACCTAATCACAGTTCATTTGCCATAGGCTACCGGCTTGCACATTCTGAGCTAGCAGAGCTGAACCATGTCACCGCTCATTCTTTGGCATCCTTTTTCCTCTTCAACATTCTCCAAGCAAATGCCTTTTTGCAAAGATTGACTTTGCACTCCATCAAAAGGACAAGGAAGATTATTTCACAAGGGACACATGTAGAAGATATCAGACACTAGATTACTTGTCCGTCACTGCTCATTGGATTGTCTATTTGTCTTTATCAACTATAAGGGTCACTGGGAAAGTCATAGCTGGTCTAGCAACACTGTATTACTTTGAAACAGCAAGGAAGAAGAACCCTAAAGAGAGAACAAAATGTTCTTCTGTGAAATAATTTACTTAAATGAGAACGGGTACAAGTAAACAATATGCCAAAATATGCTGTGCCCCCCAAAATCCAATTTATAGTTTATCATGCTGTTAAAAAACATTGGGTTCAGCTTGAATAAGAGGATTCCTCACACAATTAGAAGAAAAATTCTACTCCAAACCCCTTCACAATTCCTTACTTTTCTATGTAAGCCATCATCTTGCTGAATCTATTGTGGAACTCCAATGCCAGATAGCTGCTGCTGCTATCTAGCAAGATGCCAGAACTGTGCCTGGTTGCATGGGCCTGGCACCTCACCAGATTGCCACAGCAGCTTCTCTGTTTGACTCTTTGCCGGCATGCAAATATTGAACGAGATACAATCCATTCTGGTCTTTGAGGGAAAGAAGGCGGAAGCACAACTGCCAAACCATGCCATGTGTGAAATGAGCCAGGGACAGAGGAACCTACTGCATTGTTTTAAATTATGTATTCTAAATTAGTTTAAGAGTGGAATCCTCCGAAAAGAAAAAGAAAATAGTGAAAAATAATAAAATATTTTAAAAATGTGGCTGTTTACTAAAAAAAAACCCATGGGATTCAAGAATCTTGGATTGAATGGGTTGTAGATTTCTGCTATAAGTGAATAATTTTTAAATTGCTTATATGTTTGTGTGTGGGGTGTCTGATTCACGCAATTTAATATTGTTTTAAACTGCTTTTTTCATACTCTGGCATACCCTCTGATACAGTGTGAAATAAAAATATTCTTAATAAATACATTTACATTTAGAAGTCAAAATAAGTTTCCCCCTAAGTTTCAGTTTGTAACTTAATATTGGGAAAAACTATTAGGGACGAAAATGTGAAAGCTAAATCCATTTGGAGCAGACAGACTTGGTTTCATAAAATCATTTAATTTTTGAGTTGGAAGGGACCTTAAGCCCATTGTCATGTGTCTTGAACTTGGGGAAGATTGAGAACATACGGTATCCTGCTTCTCTTCTGTATGAGAGCCTTTTAAGTATTTCAAAAGTACTAGCATATTATCCCCCAGTCTTCTTTCCAGTCTCCTGATCATCCTGGCTGCCCTGCTCTGAACTTCCTCCGGTTTGTTGACATCCTTCTTTAAATGTGGTGCCTAGAACTAGACTCAGTGCTCTGGATGAAACCTAACCAGTGCTGAATAGAGAAGAAATAGTAGCTTTGCTACTGTTATCCTCAAATAGCACCCTTATTAAAACACCCCTATTAAAACAGCTCCACTGGCTGCCAATCAGCTATCAGACACAATTGAAGGTGCTGACCTTGACCTACAAAGCACTGTACGGCCTGTGTCTTAGCTACCTCAGAGATTGAATCTCACAGTATGAACTGACTCAGGTGTTAAGGTCATCAGGAGAGGCCTTTCTCTCCATCCTGCCACCCTAACAGGTACATCTCATGGGAACCCATGAAAGGGCCTTCTCAACTGCTGAGCCCATACTCTGGAACTCCCTCCACTAGAGGCCAGGACTGCCTTATCTATTTTGGCCTTCCAGAAGCAGGCAAAGACCTTTCTCTTCAGGCAAGCTTTCCCTGAACGATTGTCTACCATTATATGTCTTTTATAAGAATCTATAGGTTAACATAGACTTTGTGTTTATAACTACTTATAACCTTGTAGCTTTAATGTAATGTTGTCTATTAATGCTGTAAGATGTCCCCCAATTCTTGTTCTCAATACTTGAACAACGTCTTAATTGTATTGGACTGTTTATTAATAATGGAAATACATACATACATACATACATACTGTTGGCTCCTAATTTCAAGATCCTTATCACTCATAATGTTACTGAGGCAGGTTTTTGACCATTTTTAACTGAGCGCATTTCTATTTTTTCCCAAGGTGTAGAACATTGCACTTTTCCCTATCTAATTTCATTCTGGGTTTCTTTTCAGCCCAGTCTTAAAGCTGTCAGGCTGTTTTTGAATTTTGTTCCTGTCTTCTAAGTATTAGCGACCCTGTGTCATCTGCAAACTTGGTATTTCCTGCACTCCCTCAACCAAGTCATTAATAAAAATGTTTAAGAGCACCAGACCCAGGACTGAGCCTTGTGGTACCCCACTTGTTCCCTTCTTCAGGAGCCTCCTGGCACAGTGGTTAAATTGCTGTACTGTGGCTAAAACTGTGCTCACAACCTGAAGGTTCAATCCCAAGAAGCAGGCTCAAGGTTCACTCAGTCTCCCACCCTTCTGGGGTTAGTATAATGAGTACCCAGCTTGGGGGGGGACCAATGTGTAGCCCACAAAATTAAAGTGTAAACTGCCGAGAGACTGTGTTAAACACCATAGGGTGATATATAAGCAGAACACTTTGCTTTTCCTAGCTGCAACAGTCTTATTTCTCAATATCAGCTGTAGTTCACAAGTGCTTTGTTTCCTTTAGACACCATTTGGCCCTAAATGAACTGTTTTTCAGTATCTAGATACCATTATTAAAAGCAATACACAAATACACCATGTCTTATCTGGAATCTTTGAATAAATTTGCTCTTTTTTGCATTTTATGTGCTATAATAGAAATTATATACTTAGCTTCCTGTGGCTATTGCCATGACACAAAGCATAATTATGAATCTCATTCTTCTTCAAAAAGTGTTTAATTAAATTGTTTAACATCTCAGATTTTGTCACTCTTAGCAGAGATATAAAATTGCTTTCAAAGGTTATTCTGCTCACTTGATTCTTTCTGTCCTTCAGTGTTACATGTTTATTGACAAAATTAAAAACAGAGGGAATGTATTCACAGACTCATCAAATGGATGGTCTCACTATGGTTTCTTTCACTTTTTATTTAGACATACATGAGATATTGGAGACTTATGCAAGCAATTGTTTGAATGTGCCAGTGCCAGCCATATAGCTAAGGGAGGAATTAAAGCAAAAATTTAAGGCCACACTGTCCACAGTGTTACATATGGACCAATGGATCTCACTATGGTTTCTTTCACTTTTTATTTAGACATACATGCTTACAGAAGCAGCAGAATGTGCCAGTGCCAGCCATATAGCTAAGGGAGCAATTAAAGCAAAAATTTAAGGCCACAGTCACAGCCCTATGGTCCAGGATCTCTTCCATGTCTGCTTACAGAACAGCAGGTTATGGATCTGCATCAGACAGATGGGCCATTTTGGAAGCTATGGAAGTAGCATTCTTTCTTTCTATCTTTTTAAGCACACTGTAACCAAGAAGCTACCAGTCAGCCAAAAAACTCAATTAGTCCAAGATGTGCTGTTTTTCTTATTATCTTCAAATTACCGATTTGTAAGGGATTTTGTTGATCACGGGTGGAGAATGTTCGCCCTCCCGATGATTTGAACTACAACTTCCAGAATTCTGACCCTATACTGCAAATGGCAAAGGGCCCTGAAACGTCTGGAGGACTGAGGTTTCCCCACTCCTGCTCTAAATCATTAATTCCATCCCCTCTCAAGGAGACACAAGTGGGGAAATGAATCCACAACCTCTGCTTCCACAGCCAAAAGAGAGGGGGAAAGAACTCTCAACACAGAGGTGTGGCTCTCTTTGAATTCAGAGACTAGAGGGGAAAATTAGTCAGAGCTGGAGAGATTGACAGTCACTCCGGACCAGAAAAGCCCCTCCCAGTCACTCAAAGTACAAGCAGCACGAAAGATTTCAGAAGAAAACTCCACTAGGGCTTTCTTTGAATTCAAACTTCTTTAGGTAAAGGGCCTGTAAATCATCTTCCACATACATTGTGGTGTTTTATTTTTTACTAACAGTTTTGTTCAAATATTAAATATATGGAGGACTTGGGCCAGTATTTTATGTGCCTTTGTGTATGCATTTATATACGTGATTTGTGTGCAATATTAATGAGAGACAGCTTTTTCAGTAGTGGCTGTTCCCCAGTTTTGGGATGTGCTGCCCATGAAGCTAGGTTCCCCCCCCCTTTCTCTTGCCCCTCCATCACTGGGCAAAGATGTTCCTTTTTAGACAGATTTTAAGTATGTAATTAGTGGGAGTGCTATATTTACTGCACTTAGATTTTTTTTAAAAAAAATATTTTAATCTTGGTTTTGAAAATTGAAAAAAAATTACAGTAATTGTTTTAATCCAGTTATTGATTTTTAATAAGAGTGTTTTATATATATATAAAAAAACCTCTTATTAATGTATAGTTTTAGCTGCTGTATGGCACCTTGGGTCCCCTATGAGGAGAACTGTGGATGGATGGGTGGGTGGGTGGAGGTGCGGTTACTTCTGTAATTAAACATTGATATCATTGTAAGATATTACATAGTTATTTATATCTCAAATATTTGCCTCCAAATTATCCTGTATACTGCACTTCTCAAGGCAGGCAGAAGCTCCAGCATTATCATTAATACAGTCTGGCTTCCTTAAAGGGCTATGTTCCTCCAAGGTGCCTTCAATATATTCACAGCTCTCCTCTCTGTATTGCTTTACTTTTCAAACTTCCTGCAGTTCTCATCCTCTCTCTCCCTCTCCCTCTGAGCTACTATATACTGTGTAGGTTCAGACAACAGGCATATTAAATTTTTGGGTACAGATTTTTTAACTGGATAGGCAACCTGATCAATTATCACTTGCATTATAAATAGAGGGTGAGAAATAAATTCAACTGTGGACTATGTAAAATTTTCGAGAATTCAATATATACTCAATATATACTCAGATGTAAAATTTTCAGACATTTTGAAGCTCAGGGGGGGGGAAGTTTTCTTCTTTTTTTCAAAAAAAAAACAACACCCAAAATTTCTGAAAAATTGAAAAAAATGCTACATTGGCACGCCCTTCCTTTTACAGCTTGAAAGTCATTCTGTTACTTCAGGAACATAAAATATGACTATGGACAATTTGACTTGACATAAAATTATCTCAACTAACATATTAAAATATAATGTATCCAAACAATTATTACAAAAAGAATTTACTTTTTAAATAATATTTATTTCTTTGTTTGTTTTTTGTTTGTTTGGTTTTTATTTGTTTATATTTGCATTTTTAAACCACACTGACTTTCCCTCAGGAACTCTGGGTGGTTCACAAAGCCAAACAAGTAAGTAAACAACAATTAAAACCAGGGCTAACAATTTACAAATTACAATTTTATAATTGTAAGTAACAAATTGAGTAACAATCTCCTGAAATGTTTACTAGTTTATGTGGAACAAAAAAACCTCTACAAAACAATGTTTAAAAATCCAGTATTAAATAAAAATAAAATAAAAATCTCATTCTCATAAAAAGAATAGAAGAGGGGAAAATGTATAGAGTAGAAGGGAGTGAGACTGAGTTTCAATGATATATTTTAAAAATGATTTGGAAAATATTCGAACACCCTGTCTTAAAATATTTTATTCATCATGTTAAAATAAAGCATTCCATAATTTTTTTTTTAATTTTTTCCATTTTTTTGAAGAAAACAAAAAGGCTTCAGGAAAAAATGTTTTCCCCCCTGAATTTTTCCATTCCCTGCCCCAGGTCTTCACATCTCTAGACCCACATTGTTTTCTTTGTGTTTCTTGTGAAAACAAGAATACGGTACATTTCTAAAAGCAGTATCTTACCTTTAAAAAAAATACTAAATGGGAGAGTCAAAAACACTATTAACATTATAATAAACACATGTGTGTTTAAATTGCATCTGGTTTTATTTCTAAACACTCTGCAAAGAAATGAAGTTATTTCCCCCGATTGCTAGCTCCATCTGCTGGAATTACTTTATGAGTATAAAATAATGTGAAATACCTGTCAGACACCACATAGTGCTATGGCTTCTTATTTCTCCTATTTTATAGTGTGTCTTGAGTTTCTGCTTAGTTTCTTCTTCTCCAAAAAGCAACTGTCCACTTTTAAAGGTCAATTCCTACCTATGCCTTCGTTCAGACCTATTTGATTTTTTTAGGTAGGAAAAGATTATAAGTTATATAGTGGAAGACCTTCTAAGCATTTTACATTGTCAAAATGAATCTATTTAGTATTCTGCTACAGTATGCCCATGTTTGTTTATTTATGTTTTGTTTCGAGGCATTTGGGCATAAGTATGCCTACTGAAGTCCACAGGCATTCGCGTTTCTAAAGGTTACTGTAAAAACAAACAATCTGCCACACAAATATACCAGGAGTTAAACATTCCAGTGACAACTGAGAAAAGAGCACCAGTTTGTTCTCACAAGACAACAGTCCTACTGCAGGGGTGAGGAAAGTGCACACCTGAGAAATGGGGCTGCAGATTCCATCAGCTTTCCCCCAAAGTGGTGAGAAACCCATCAGAGCTAGAAATCTGGAAGGTTGCACTTGTTCCCCTAACTTTCAGAGTCAAGATCTGTGTCTGCATTATAAAATTTTACCCTGAATGACAAATCTACCCCCCACCTTCACTAAGGATTCTAAACACAGAAATCTTTAGTAGTCCACATGCCAGTGTGGGTATATTTCCTATAATGTTTCTGTAAATTTTATAGCCAGAAAAAAACTACATTTCTTGGATTAATGATGTTTTACTAACTTTTAAGCTTGGAAAAAATTACACAACAAAACTAAAGTTGTCCTACCTAATAAACAAGTTACTGTTATTCCTGAACATAAATACTCCCTGGTCGGGGGGGGGGGGCAAGCTGGACTGGGTTCAGTGGGGTCTCACCCTTAAAATTCTGGAGGGAGCAGACAGACATTTCTACCCAAATGTACACCATTGGTGCAAAAGAAATATTCAAAGTAGTGAAATCAAGACAGGAAACTCAGCACTTGAAATCCATGTTTAATACTGGCTAAAAGACAAGATAGCTTTCAACATTTTAGGATATAATACGACTGTAGCATCTGTGAGATCAGTACCCATGATTTCAATTATCTACTGTCTGAAATATAAAATAACCACCTGCCTCTCAGAAATACACTTTTCCAAGGTGTATTACCAGAACTGCCTACTAGAGGCAGATGGTTTGCTATATCCATGGGCTTTTGGCATCCATGTAGGGGGCTTAAAACAGATCCCCCACAGATAGTGCACTTGGCTGTAACTGCTGAACAACAATTTAGTTTGTTTTTAACGGTGGTGTAATCACACCATTCTGGGAGTCATTTGATTTTGATAGGTGGCAATAACACACTATCTAAAACAGCAACATCTAAAATTACAATCATTTAGTCAGCTATAATTTTGATAAACAATATCTGTACAGTAATTTCAAAAACAAAGAAACATGGATGAAAAATAAAGTTATACTGTAAAAACAAGTCATGAAGAAAATTGTAATCTTAATTGTAAGCCCATACAGTAATATTTTTATTTATAAAAATTAGTTTTCAGGCTTATTAACAATGATGTATTTCCGATCATTTCTTGCATCATAATAACACCCACACCTGCACAGTGGTGTGGTCGTGGTTCAAACATAGGGCCTCAAAGATCACCATATAAGGCAAGGGCTGCTACCAGGAAGTGGTGGCTCTCTGTAAATTCACAGAAGTGCTTTCCTCTCATGCATAGTGGCAAGGCAGGAGGCAAACAGCATGGCTCATATCCCGGCTCATATTTGAAATAAGCTAAACAGGTATCTGATCCCTGGAACATTTATTTTCTGGAATGTTTATATACATTGGCTATAATTTAGCACTCAAATGGTAGGCGCCTTGTTGCTCTGAAAGTAGCTCAAGATTCAATTGTGGATGATCATTTGGCACCAGATAGACTTGGAGAAAATAAGAAGTCAAAACTCTCTTGCACATATATTTACAGAGATTTCTGGCATATGGACATTAATCTCAGGAAAATCTGTATTTTTATTCTCATCACAGACCTACATGATGTAACATATATAATATTTTTTTTGGTAGATGTACATTACTCAACAAAGTTTTGAGTTTGCTGTTGCACAGCAAAGTTCCACAGCAGAACACTGGCAAAGCATAAGACATTTGAAAAGTTTCATTAGGCTGATGCTTGCTTTCCATGTGTTTGCCAGTTCTGCAACTACAGGGAAACAGAATAGGTATCATCCATTTGTCTTTTTACAACACAACACATAAAGATTGCCTGCCAACCAAGCACTAGGTCACCAAAGCAGGTAATTATCTACCCACTGCAAGACGGCAATAGGAACGAAAAGAAAAAAGAAAAGGAAAAGCAGAAAAGGAAAAGCAGAAAAGGAAAAGCAGAAAAGGAAAAGCAGAAAAGAAACCCACAGTCATCCTGTCCAGCACATAAACACAGCTACCAGACAAGAGGAAAGAGGGTGCAGGATTTTATTTCATACTTACATTTTAATTGCCTAAGTTTATGTATTAACCATATTTATGTATTCCCTACTTTTTTAAAAACAAAAGGTTTCTAAATGGCTTAAAGTATGAGTAGCAAAAACAATACAGCAAAAAGCTAGTAAAACTGATTTTGCGAGGGGATTAAATTACAACTTCCACATGGAACATATTATTGTGCACTGAAAAACTACAACAAAAATGTGAACAAAAATGTGCCATGCACCAACCCCTGCTGCCATTTTATGCATTATATAAATATAAGATACAGTATCGAAACATAGATAATTTTATAATTTGTAAACCTGGTAAACTATGATGTGCATTTTGTGTCGCAAGGAGATAAGACCTCCCTTTGATAGCCCAGGATGAAGGCTGTTCATTAAGACCATGCAAGTTCCTCTCTGACTGCCTCAAGCAAGAACAGTTAAAGCTTTCACTGAGGATGTGTTTTCCTAATTATACCAGATCTGTTTGTTGTCAAGGTGTTTTTGAACTAAACCATGAAGATTCTTTATTTACCCTTCCCTCTTTCCTCTTTTAACATATGGTGGCAAAATACATCTTGTTTGCAGACTGTGTGACCTTCTAACTCTTTTATGCCTTCGCTTTTTAATTATCTTAAATATCTCCTGAAAAGCACATGTCATTTACTCCTTCTGCTTTTGATTCATTTATATTTAGAGCTTTAATATATTTGCTAATAACAGCTTGTTCTAAATTAAAATATTTTCTGAAGTAATTAGAGGTATTGCATATGATTTATATGTATGGTTTGTTACCAGGTTTGCTTAACAACCACTTGAAGTTCTCAAGAGAAATTAAATATCCTCTGATTTTTCTGTTACATCAAATGAGTATGAAACTATAAGCAATAGCACGTTGAGAGTGTTGTTATTAACAATTGCATTTTTCTTAAACTAAGACTTCTCTTAATAGCAGAATGAGGAACAAGAACTAAAGTAGAGCTCACGTACCTTTCTTTCCTTCCCTGTTTCTTCCATAGAAAAAGATATTAAGAAACTACTACTAATTCAGGAATAGAAGTGGACACAAACGTTTGGTTTGGTGATTTGTAATGGTTCATTCTTCAGATTCTGAGGGTACCCAGCTTCCCTCCCCCACTTCCTGCAGTGGGTGCCCACTCAGAAGCAGCATCCTGGCCCTGCCCTGCGTCCTCCTCTGAGTGGGTGCCCACCAGAAGTAGTGGGGGAGGGAAGCCAGAGCACCTGCAGAACACCTCTGTATCTGAAGAACGAACCACTGAACCAGCAGTTTGTGTTGATTTTTATTCAGGAAATGACATGCAGGAACAAAAAGCAGAAACCAATAATGAGATACAACCGGGGGCAAATAATAATCTGGTGTGTACTTATTAATAAGAGAAGGGATTACGTGCATAATAAAACAGTCAAATTATGCACCGATATCCTAGGAAAATATATCTTCCTACAGGTCCAGGTTCCAGGTGTGATCGGTGTGAACTGACAATGTCCCCTAACGGAGATAAAAATATCTTATTAGGTTCATTCATAGTAAGCAAGACAGCAGTTCTACTGGCACCTTGGCCAGACCTCCCCAGAGCGACTCCTTCTCAGCCCAGTGAGACAAGGGATCGGCCTATTTTGGTTTGGGCATGTATGCCTCTACCTCTGCCTTTGGCTCTGCAATGTCCTTCCTTAGGATGATGTTTCTGGGAGACAGGAAGCAGCCATGGTGTTCAAGACAGTCTCCCAGAAAGTGTGTGGTGTTTTGCAGGGATGAAAGATCTGGACTTGAGAATATAAGTTGGTACTGCTGTTTCAATGCTATGAACATTGCTGGTTTCATCCTGTTCTGTAACCCCTCAGTGCTAGCTGAATCTTCTTCACTAGCTACTGCTGTGTGAGATCAAGAGTTGGCTATCTCCTTGCTGTTGCTTAAAACTCATTGCCCTCTATTTAATTTGACAGCAAAAGAGTTGATAGAATATTTCCCTACTTCTAACATAAAGAGGCAAACCTGCAGTGATGCAGGTTTTTAGCCTACTGGCTGTGGCCACCACAATTTCAGGCCAGAAAAAATGCTGTTCTCCTTCTGCGGAATGACTTATCAATACTTTGTCTCATCACTGGGCCCTACATCATGCCAACAAAAATTTTGGAGCATTGGGATCGCCTAGCTAAAGATGGCTATCTCACCATAAGGATCTTGTTACACACCCAAGGCTTCAGAGGAAATAGACAACCTACCCATAATATCCCACTCTTTGAGGGTACCCACCTTTGGGAAGTCTCTAGTCCCAAATCATGACGTGGCTTTTTGCTGTTCCAGCACTCTTTCAAGCAGGCAGAAAGTGGAGTTCCATTGAGTTGTCACATCCTACATTAGGTAGTGTAGTGGTAATCCTATTTTTTGCCTTTCCCACACATATAAAATGCACAACAACAACATGGAATGGACCAGGACCAACAGACTCAAACTCAACCCGGAGAAGACTGAGGTTATGTTCTTTGGGGTTCCCTCTTCCAGATGAGGAGGCCCTCTCCCTAGTCTGGAGGGTGTTTACCTCCAGCTGGCAGACAGAGTCCGGAATCTGGGCGTGGTCCTGGACTTGGTCCTCTCCATGGAGGCCCAAGTGGCTGACGTTTCCAGGACCGCCTTTTTCCATCTCTGACAGATTGCCCAGATTCGTTGTATCTGGATAAGTATTCCCTGAGAACTGTAGTGCAAATGCTTGTGATCTCAAGGATAGACTATTACAATGCTCTCTACTTGGGGTTGCCCTTGACTCTTATTTGGCGACTTCAGTGGGTGCAAAATGCTGCAGCCAGAATGGTGGAGGATGTGCGTCAATATGACCACATCACCCCAGTACTGGCCAGCTTGCATTGGCTACCCGTTGCATCCCAAATAAAACCCTCCATGCTTGGGACCTGAATACCTGGAAGAGCGAATCTCTCAGAGATCAACAGAGGCCTGACCTACCAGAATGTCGCGGGCACTCTCACTTCGGGTGGCCATGTCCAGGGAGGCTCAGAAAATGGTGACACGCAACGGTGCCTTCTCTGTGGCTGGTCCTGTGCCCTGGAACCATCTCCCAAGTGAGTTGTGCCTTGCACAGTCTCTGCCAGCCCTTAAAAAAGCCTTAAAGACCTGGCTTTTCTGCGAGGCATTTTAGTGACCGTTAATTAATCCCCCCCCCGTCCTGCCGTCTTCTCAGTGAATTTCATTGGAGTTTCACTATGGTGTTTATATTATGATTTTTTTTCCTTACCATAATTGCTTTTTCTTTTTACTTAGTTTGTTATTATTGTTATAGCTACTGTTGTAAACTGCCCGGAGTTCCTCCAGAAGTTGGGCGGTGTAAAAGTATTAAAATAAATAAATAAATAAATAAATAAATAAATAAATAAATAAACTACTACTACTACTACTACTACTACTACTACTACTACTACTACTTGGCCAACTGTGGCTCTACCAGTTGCTCAACAACCAATATAAATCAGGAACCATCCTGCAGCTAAGAGTCATGTGGGATGGTAATTGGTAATGGAGTACCAGTTCTGCCATAAACCTATGGAAACAAGTGTTCTCCACCAGAATGGCCATCGAGGGCCATTCATAATCTGCACCTCTCCAGGTTCCTGGAACTTATTCTGAAGAAGTTCAAATAACCATTTGCTTCCTCCCACTTCTCCCTATATGACCATTTACTTCTCTGTTTCCCTGGGCTTTTTGTGCAATCTCTGCCCACTGAATATTCTTACCCATCACAGTAAGGACTCTGCTGGCATAGGAATGTGTATCCATCAACCACACATCTCTGTAAAGGTAATACATCATCAAATGCTGGCTGGTTTCCATGCCCATGGTCATTCCTATTTTCTCAGAATGACTAAGTCTCGTGCCTCCAAAATATAAGTGTTTCCATTTTTTTTTATTTGAAGCAAATTACATTAAAAAACCTCTATCCAAAGCCAAAAGAGTCAACTGAGCTGACATATTTTGAAATCTTCCATGTAAAAATCTATATTGCATATATAAAATGCATATATTAGAATATATATTACTTAGGAATATGTAGTTGTTTCACATATTAGATAGTGTTCTTTTTAGCTCGGCTCATGAGCAGTAGGATTTTATTATTTGTATTGTATATTGATTGCTTTAAGTTGTTTTGCATTTTACAGTTTTAATAATTGTATATGTTGTTTTATGGACATGGGGTCACGAAGAGTCGGTCACGACTGATACAACACAACACAACCCACACAGATAGCTGCCCAGAGACCACTTGGTAGTGGGGTGGCTAACAATTTTGCAAATAAATAAATGAATGAATAAATAAATAAATAAATAAATAATGTGAAACAACTACATTTTTGTATTTAAAATGCCTTGTGTTTATTTTAAGCAATGGGTTGTTGCAGAAGTACTATATTTGTTACAAAATTAAGATATTAAGAATAAATAATTTGTTCCAGTTCACTGGGAAATCTAGTTTACTTGAAATGTCATCTTCAATATCATTTTTATTAAGACACTGCAGTACTTATTTGAACCTTATAAATGTGTTAAAACCAAGAGAGCTAGAGCAACTTTAAAAAACCCTCAAATGAGCTGCCTGCCTTTAATATGAACACTTTGCACACATTCATTTTCTTTTTCTTAATATTTAGGGACATTTTACAAATCATTCAATGTCTTGAGGCATATAGCTTTCCACTTTTGATAATAAAAGCATATTCGATACGCAAAAAAAAAAAAAAACACCGATCCTAACATGCAGAGTACTTTTGCTGATAAGGAAAAAAAGGAAAAGGAAGGCAGATGCAGAGGGTCTGGAAATGCCTGCTAATGCAGTAAATGAAATGCCAGGTTCCAGAACAGAACAGAATAAACACAACGTGGGAAAAAAAAGTAGAATTATGAGAAACCAATGTTTCTGCACACCATATGTATATTGCTAGCACTTTAAAACATAAGAAGCTGCAGATGCTCAAATACTGTTAGATTGTGTTATATAAGAAAGCAGCAGCATGGGACTGTCAATCATTGGCAACCCCCCCCATGATGGCAATTAGAGATGGGCACGGAACGAACATTTTTTTGTTTCTGTTACCGTTTGTCGTTTCCGTTATGTAACGAAACAACAAACGAAAATTGTGATGAAAATGAAATGAAATGAACAGAACCACAAAAATTGTGATCGTTACGTTTCATTTCCGTTAATGACGACGCGCAATGAAATGAGCTGTTTTAACTGTTAAAAAACGCCCTGGACATCTGTAAAAACGCAGCGATAATTATTTATATTGTCTGATAATACCTACCAGGGGGGTTGGGGTCCTTAAAACATTTGTTTTTGTCTTCTCCCATTGCAATGTATTTTTCTTTTCCCTTTAAAATGGATGTCACCACCAGCCACAAAATGGAGGCAAGCCATGTAATGTGGGATCATGTTCAACCAATAGCATGCTCAGGTTGCAGACTGGGCAGGCAGGTCTGGCAGCCACAGAGGGCATAAAAAGCTCTGGCAGCCCCCGTCGTCCTTGCAGTCTCTGGTGGGAGTTAGGGTGGGATTGCTGTCTCTGTGACTCTAGCTTCAGTCCTGCAGCCTCCCTATGTGCGTGCGTGCTGCGTACCTCTCGGTGAGTACCCTCCCCTGCCCTGCAGTGCAGTCACTCTGCGGCTGCCTTGCACTCTGGGCAATGCCCGCCGCTGCCTTTGCAGCCTCCCTGCATGCCTAGTCTATACTGTGTCTCTGCCAGCATCCATTTTTTTAGTGTTTTTCCTCTGGTCTGTGGCATTGGGGGATGCCTGCGCACGGAAATGCTTTAAAAATCGCGCAAAAAGCGGGTAGAAATGACAAACGAAAAAATGAAAAACGGTAACAAAATTTTTTCAAAAAATTCCAAACGGAAACAAATGGAAACAGACCTCTCAACGACAAACGAAAAACCGAAACACCATTTTTTTGTTTCGTGCCCATCTCTAATGGCAATAGGAAGGGATAATATTACTACAAATATCATGGGCAACTACTCATATATTAGACAAATACACATGCCCAAGCATTCAATCACACATACACTATTAACAATACAGACTCCAATATTAGATATAAAGTAATGAACTGAGACAGCTAGAAGAACCTTATGAAGTTGAATAAATTGTTGCATAACAGATTAATGTATTTTGAGATTGAATGTGTTAAATATGGTCAGCTCTCTTATAGGAATGTGGGAATACTGAGAAGGAGATTCTTGCTAGAATAAACACTTTTGAAATGTGGAAATAAGGAAGAAACTTTCTCATGGACTGAGAGAATAAAGAAGTACTTCACTGGATAGGAAAACAAAAAGAAATGGAGATACTTCTGAAACAAAAGCAACCATATCTTGGACACACAGTTAATCGTTATAAACATAATGTATGGCAATACATTATTAAAGGGCAGATCAGGGGTAAATATGGAAAGAAGAAGATGGATTTTTAGGAGGAATAACAGCAAAGACTGTGTGGAGATTAATAGAGAATAACTAATTTGCACAGAAGGCGATAGGTGAGGTAGCCAAACACAGCAGCTGAAATGGCATCCAGAGAGAGAGAGAGAGAGAACTGGAATATCTTCCTACCAATCAAGTGCACACCACATCTCTCCCTTGAAGGAGAAGAGGGCAAACTATGCTAGAAATATGCTCCTCAATTTGTCTAGACTAATTTGGGGAGAAAAATGCTCCATGGTACAAATACAGGATGGCTAGCAAGTCATATTATAATTTATAGTCCTTCGTTAAATACAAGGCCTGTCATTATGGTGTAATGGATAGAGTGATGCATTAGGATTCCGAAGAAGAAGGTTTGAATCCCAGCTTGGCCACAGAAACTCACTCAGGGAGTGGAAATGGTAAAATCACTTACCTTGAAAGCCCTATTAGGATCACTATTAGTCCGTTCCAACTTGATGCCACAGAAAAAACATTAATAACAAAGCCAGAGTTATATTTACATTCTTTTAAAAATAATTGTTATCGTTGAGGGAGGTGGAAATGTCATGCCATGAATGGTTCAGAATAGATCAATTCAGATCTCCACAGTAGTTTATCTAGGCAAAACATAACTTTCATACATACATTTGATGTTATGTGCTACGACGAAGTTAAAAGAACCCATATACAGAAATAATTTACTTCATTCAGTATTTAACAGTGATTTGCTGTACACAGCTTGACTTGACACAATTCTTTGCAAATAATCTTGCTTCTTTAGAGACATAAGGAAGTGTGTGAGAAAGAGACAAATGAGTTTTCACCTAGAAGTGTGCACACTCCTCTTTCTGGCAGCTGCTTCACAGAATGTGTAGCACTGTTACACAACTGATCAACTACAGTTACTCAAAACAGACACAAGATGTGAAAGCCAGAAACATTTCCCTAAACACACTTTCAAAGAGAGGTCTGTTTAACTGAAGTTTGCTGATATAGCCTATTGTTTATCTGGGAAACTAATTTTCACTTCACACTTTTCCTTCATAAAACATAGAAAGGGGCCCTGCATGGGACTGAGTCAACACCCATTTTAGGACGCATGCATTGATATCCTTGCAGTATGTCTATTGGATCTAAGGGCCTTTTCACACGACCCCTCAGATCCGCTGGTCCCTTAAATTCGGACCAGAGATCTTGAGGGTTCCTTGCTGTTCCTCCGTCCCCACCCCCTCCGCACTTCCTTGTTCTGTCTGCGGGAGAGGAGGGAGGGGGGAAAAAGCCTTAGACACGGACAAAAGAAGAAACCCTTACCTCCCGTGCGTGGAAGCTTGCTCCGAGCCCCGGTTTTACTTCCTGGTTGCTCTTAAAGGGGCGGAGGCGAAAGAAAAACAACAAAAAGAAGCAAGGAGAGCTCAGGCACGCTCCGCATCAAATATTTTTCACCTCCCAAAAGCAAGTACAAGAAAGTGCAGCTGGGTCGCGCTTAGGTGGGCGGGGTCGCACTTAATTGTCTGCAAACTCCGGACCTGGTGGGAAAACATTTTTAAGGTCCGGAGCTTGCAGCCCTTTGCCGTGGAGCTTAGGGGTCGTGTATAAACGCCCTAAGAGGCAGAACCAAACATCAAACATCATTCAGGATTTTCCAAAATCCTACCTGAAAATCAGGGAACATAAGGGTATACAGTATAGAGAAAATTAGTGATGCAGAAATTTGACATAAATTTTAGCATAAATTTTATAAGTTAGTACTTGTTTATCAGCGTTTGGATTATAAGGACAAAAATTAATTTATTGGTGTTAAATAATTAAAAATTGGGAAATAATTTGTTAATGCTGAAACATTTAATTCTATTATTATATTATATTATATTATACAGTGGTACCTTGTATAAAGGAATTAATTTGTTCCAAATGCAATTATGTTAAGCAAATTTTCCTTTATACAAATTCCCCAAGGAATGCATTGAAAATGGAGCGATCCCATTTTTATGTTGTACGGATTCTCCCCATAGGCGATTCTGTTAAGCAAATTTCCCCTATCTCTGGAATTTTTTATGTTGTACAAATTTTGTTATACAAGCTGTTTGTTATACAAGGGTCCACTGTATTATATTATACTATACTATATTATATTATATTATATTATATTATATTATATTATATTATATTATTATATTATATTATATTATATTATATTATATTATATTAATTTGTTATTAATATAACAAAATATTATTTGCTAAATAAATTATTTGTTTTAAAACAATAAAGTTCATTTCCAGCGCTCTTTTTGTCACTTTGGAATTTCCTTTCCCAATCTAGCACTATTGCTAGGTGGATTACAAATCCATAACACCCATTTTAGCTAGGGATAGTGGTTCAAATATACAGTATATGAAAGTTATTGGGTTAGAAAAGGGTAAATGTCTGTATTCAGAAGTTTATCTCTCAGGCCATACAGAGGCAACCATGCACTTTGAACAAAACTATATCTACAGAGAAATAATATACATTTTATCACTTTCAAACTTTAATGTGTGTTCCAACAAGAGAGAAAGTCTGGTTGGAAGCAAACAAGAGACTGATTATTTTATTTTCAGCCTTACTTCCCCTTAGGTTACACCAGTTAAGAAACATCATCCAGTTTCTGGAGCTTCTGAAATGGTTCACCCATTAGCTCTTCTGGGGTGCTCTTGGACCACATATTTCGACCAGAACCAAATAAGGTGGCTCTTCTCCTAGAACACACAGTCTTTCACTCTGCAGCCAGATGCTTCAACCCACCAAATCATCTGGCCAGCTAAAATGTATTACATTCTTTTTAAAGTAGTGTTTTCAGACTACTAAACAAACTGGGGAATATTCTCAAATTAGATGGCGAAACAATGGATTTAAAATTAATGCATTCATTTTAAAAGTGTTATTTCTTAACTTATCTTAAGAGATAAATTTGGCTGAGCTCTCATCAAGTGAGCATCATTAGTGAGCAAGGATTTGAACCTGGGTCACTTCTTTTCCAACATTCTGACTACCCATTCACCACATGCAGGATAGTGCCTTGTCAGTTCCTGCTACTACTTTGCTGAATGCATGTTAAACTTCCTAAGCATGCCAGCCATAGGAGAAAGAGGCATTTTCTTGGGGAATGGAAACAGTTAATGTGTCAGTGCTTAGATTCTAGCTGAGTCTGTCCTGAAGAAATAATTCAAAAATGATGAAGTTCCTCATGGCAATGTCTTACTACTGCATGCCACATTCATCTATGAGCATTTGAATTGAAAAGTGCAAGGATGACTCAGGTTCTGTCTGAGAATTCTTTCTTTGGTCATTGTTCCCCTTCCACTCAGCCATGCAAAATAGCCAAACTGCATACAATTAGGAACCTGGAAAAGAAGCAGGGATTCTTGAAAGGAGGAAAAGAAAGAAGGAGAAGCCTAGAATGTATTTGGGTTACTTGCTGAATTTATCACCATAAAAGGTAAACTGAACTCTATGCTGTGCCCTTCCTTGATGTGAAATTATTCAATATCTTCTAAATGGCTTGATCGCCTCATTAGTCTTTCATTTACACTCAGTCTGTCTAACGTCTCAGATGTAAATCATACTTCCAGTTCTGATAGTTTTGGCTACATTTTTGAACTGAGCATTCATTATGTGTTAGCACTGTTTATGCAAACAGAACAGACCAACAACAGCGTAACTCCATTTAAAGCCACATTAGAGAAAGTGGTATTTCAAGTAATTTCATGCAAACTAGAAAAATAAGTATGTTTGGGTTGTCTGCAAGTTACATTATTTGTGAAGAGCAAGATCCTTGGGACAAATGGCTTTAAAATATATCACCCGCACAAAAACGGAAAGCACAAGAAAGAAAGAAAGAAAGAAAGAAAGAAAGAAAGAAAGAAAGAAAGAAAGAAAGAAAGAAAGAAAGAAAAAGAAAGAAAGAAAGAAAGAAAGAAAGAAAGAAAGAAAGAAAGAGTCAGATATACAAACTGATCTGACAATGAAACTAAAACCAGCGTAAAACAGATTCAGGCATAGTAGGTTTTTGTGTTATTTATTCTTTTGCTTCTCAGCAGAAAAATGAAATGTCTTTCCTGGACTTTATACCCTACTCTCTTTGCCAGCAAAGAAAGGTGGTACAAAATAACCTCTTCCTGTGGGCACTGAAAGGTTTCATTTTAACTAAATTGGTCACCCTGCTGATTAATGAACAAGCACTGATGGACTTCCAGAGCTCAGTTAATTCTAAGCCAGAAAAGACACTCCAAGTGACTGTAAACTGTTAGCATTTCTAACAGTGCTGCTGAGGAATTGGTAGATCATTCTACAGCTTTCACACAAGATCCTTGATATTTATCTCCCACATTTGAGATTAACTATGCAGTAATTTTTATTCCATTTCTAGTAGAGTTTAGTAAAGAAGTTACTTACTTGCTAAAACTGCTTTCTAACAAGTTATTAAAAGTGGGATATACATGTTTTAAATAAAGAGAAAATAACTAGAAACAATACCAGCTTTGAAAACTAAACTGGAATGCGCATTTGGGGGTGGGGGTAGTTTGGAAAAGGAGATCAGCGATTCATGCCCTGGCACATAGCAAACAAAGAAAATGGGGAAAGGAGCCAGCTGGCCCATTTGAAAGCTATATCCAGCCTTGTTTGGGATGTCAAAGAGAATAATGGCTGTGAAGCTCAGCAACGTATTTTTGTTAAGTTGCCCTAATAAAAATATTGGAGGCAGCATATTGACTGAGTTAGAGTGAAAATAAGGAGAAAATGAAGCAATATATTTTAAAAATAAAAAAGCATCTCCACAGGAATAAGTAACAATTAATCAATACTCGTAATCAAAACAGTGTTTCCTTGCAGCCATGCCGGCCACATGGCCACGGACATGCACAACACTGGCTCTTCAGCTTGAATACGGAGATGAGCACCGCCCCTAGAGTCGGACATGACTAGCACGCATGGGGGGACCTTTACCTTTACCTTTACCTTTACCTTTACATCCCTCTTAAGAGACACAACACTCTGGTCAAAAGAAAGAAAACCTGCTGATGGCCGCCATACGAGATTTACCAGTCCTTCAGCAGCCCACCCAGCACCCTCAATCAGGGTGATATTTCTAATCTTCAGGGTCCCCCAAGTGCAGGCTTTAAAAAAAAACAATGCCTTCCAATCTCCTAGCCTCTAGCAGAGCAGGGGTGAAGCCCAAAGTGAAACAATGGAATGAATTGACCTATTGGCTTTTATGGCATGGGGAGATGGTCTCGGACCAAAACAGAGTATTCCAAGCATCTGGCAGCAAGGGGGGGGGCAGCAAGAATCGTTGTATTAGTTCTGATCCTCAAGTCTCTCCAGACTCAGACCCAATACAAAGCAGATCTGGTCCACTTTCCTAATTTCCTCTTCAGGCAGAAATGTTTTCTGTAGAACAATTCCTAGGAAATAACCAAGTGGTAAAAGTACCAGGGAAACAAGGAATTTGGGGGGGGGCAGGTTTTGGGGAAGTAGCCTCGCTTTCCCGTGTACTCGCTCACTGCCTACAAGGGTGGATAAAGATCAAAGATTTTTTTAAATCACGATTTAAATTATATTAAAATTTTTAAATAAACTTTACTTAAATTGTCACAAAAAGACATTAAAAATTAAATCATAATAAGTGTTGTCAGACTGGGGTGTGTCAAGTTTATCACCAATAGTCTCTAAAATACATTCACTGCAGAAATAAAAAGGACCCATTTGCTGGGAGACACTGGCCAGAACACAAATAATGGCTTCAGGTTAGTTCAAGCAGAAGCCTCTGCTGTTGCAGTCTGCAAGATAGTACCCCTCCCAAACACAAGGAATACAAAGAAGAGAAACAGGACGAACAACCTGCATGGGTTGGGGTGAGGTGGTTATAAGATGTTCCAAAGTGCCTCCATTCGGCACCCTGGGTTATCCAAATGTTCGCACTTGCTGCCTACTAACCCAGATCAGAGTGTGTCACCTTGGACAGCCACTCAGTGTAGAACATGCATAAGTACCCACAAAAAGGTTTTTAAACACTTCGTGGAAGATACAGCCATGTAATGTGGAATAAAGCAATAGGCAAGTTAAGACAGAAGCTTCATTTGGAGTACTCTTAACCAATCTAAACAGCAGTAGTAAAGGGAATAGGAAGAATAGGGGGGGGCTGTGTTGGATCTCCATGGTCAGCTGTCTTGAATGTCTAATTTATTTATGTAAATTGTTTTTTACCTGGAGTTTCCCCTAAAACAATCAAAGGAGGTTAAAAGGACACCCATTCAGTGCAAAGCACATATCAAAATAAAGCATGACCATTTTTGTTATGGTCACAACAAAACCTATGCAGGGGGAGTTTCATCCACTGGCACATGGAAAAGAGCCCCATGCAGCATGGACAAATATTAGCACATTGGATGTAATCCAAAAAGTCCAGGATTTGCTAATTTGCCACCCATTGTTTTTGAGTCCTCTGATCTCATTCTGGGCTAGTGAGCTGTGTGACAATCTATGTGATGCTTACTATTAAACCTTAACCACTCACTTCTTTTCTTCTAAGTGATGAATCCTGTAGAAATAGTCTTCTTTGAAAAGAATGGATGAACTATTTACAAGGAGGCTGAATCATCACTTTGTAGAAGGAAGCATTAGCTTTTACCCTTGACATTTGCACAATGAAATCTGGGGTTAAAATCCATAGAAGCTATCAGTTAAATAAAAGATGCTTCCAAATACAGTAGTTAAAATTGTATGCTATATATGGCATGGAAGTCACAGTACAAATGAGACTAATTAGGTGTAAGATTCCCTCAGTAGAACAGGGCTACTTGACTAGATAGATGCTGATTTTAAACACAGTTACTATTACTAGCCCTTGTGAAAATGAGTATTTGAAAACATGTCTAATCAGACCATGTAGCTGGCACAGAACAGTTAGCCAGAAACAGTCCAAGCTGGAGATGGGTATGAATCTTGGTTTGGAAGTTTGCACGTAGCTCCGGAGTTGCTACATGTTCTCTTCCCCTGCTTGGATCCTCCACTTACCAACTGGAGCATGCTTCTCTCCTCTTCCTCTACAGCTGTTTGTCCAGTCCCTGGCAAGCTCATGGGCTTCCTCACCTTTCCTGCTTAGATGTTCACCCACTCAAAAAGAGAGGAGGGACCCCTGCTGGGGTCTAGTCAAACAGCTGAACAGGAGAAGGAGAGAAGTACACTCGTGTTGGTGAGTGAAGGATCCAGCCAGAAAAGCAAGACAAGGGAATGTATGGCACCTGTGGTGATGCCCTACAAATCAGCATGAACATCCAAACTGAGGCTCATGTTGTTGCTGTTCAGTCGTTCAGTCGTGCCCGAATTTTTGTGACACGATGGACCAGAGCACGCCAGGCTCTTCTGTCTTCCACTGCCTCCCAGAGTTTGGTCAAATCCATGTTGGTTGCGTCAATAACACCATCCAACCATCTCATTCTCTGTTGTCCCCTTTTCCTTTTGCCTTAAATCTTTCCCAACATCAGGGACTTTTCCAAGGACTCCTCTCTCCTCATGAAGTGGCCAAAGTATTGGAGCCTCATCTTCAACATCTGTCCTTCCCATGAAAACCCCATGAACAGAAACAAAAGGCTAAACTGAGGCCCGTGCCTGTTCTCAAACTCATGTATGCAACCAAACACACTTCCTTTTGTTGTTGAAGTCACCCAACAGATTCAAACACCAATATTTTTATAAACAAGCAATTGTAAACCTGGGGACTTGCTGATCCCCACATTTTCTTTCCAGTTCCCCAGACATCGCATATCCAGTGTAAATGGTGATGAAATACCAGTGTGACAGTCTTTATAACCACTGTGTTTTCTAAGCTTAAAGGAGAATGGCAGTGCTCAAAATGTCAAAGCATCAGAGTTCATGCCTCAAAAAAGTTCCAAGCAATGGCACATTTCCAGGAGAAAGATATCTGTATGAAACAGGTGACAGCTGAGGATTATGGATATGCTGTACCAGGAACTTCCAAAAAAGAAGGATACTGTACGTAAAAAGGAAACCAACCCCGCCATTTAGTCATCTTCCTTGGTCTTGATCCTCAAAGCCACAACATAAGAATCTGATCATCATCTCCAATAATATTTATTAATGATATTTACCTTGTTTTGCAGATTCTGAAGTATAGTAAGATGCTGAATTCATTACTATTTTGAAACATTGTAACAAATTATAAACACAATTCTAAAAACAACTTCCAAATGACAAGAATTGTATCACTGTTTTCAAGAACACATCAACAGTTTATTTAAATCCCACTTATATTAAAACTGTGCTCACGACCTGGGGTTCAATCCCAGTAGCTGGCTCATGGTTGACTCAGCCTACAATCCTTCTGAGGTTGGTAAACTGAGTACCCAGCTTGCTGGGGGACAGCCAATGTGTAGCCTGAATAATTGAACTGTAAACCGCCGAGAGACTACTTGAAGTGGTATGGGGTGGTATATAAACAGAACTCTGCTTTTTGCTTTTGTAAGCTGCCCAGAGACCTTTGGGTTGTGGGCAGCATATAAGTTGTAAAAATAAAAAAAATAAAATGCATGGCTCTTAGGAAGATGCTCCAGCATCAGACTCCCTTACCTGACACAGTGACTAGTAGAATTAGCATTGATTGATCACATTCTCTCTCTCTCTCTCTCTCTCTCTCTCTCTCTCTCTCTCTCTCTCTGTGTGTGTGTGTGTGTGTGTGTGTGTGTTGTGTGTGTTGTGTCATTACAGTCGTGACCGACTCTTTGTGACCCCCATATCCATGGAGTTTTCTTGGCAGGAATACTTTAGTGCAGTGGTTTTCAACCTGTGGGTCCCCAGATGTTCTTGGACTGCAACTCCCAGAAGCCTCCACCACTCGCTGTGCTGGAAGGGGTTTCTGGGAGTTGCAGTCCAGGAACATCTGGGGACCCACAGGTCGAGAACCACTGCTTTAGTGGTTTGCCAGTTCCTACTCCAGGCGCCTACGGCCGCTGGTATTCCCTGTGGTCTCCCATCCAAGTACTGACCCTGCTTAGCTTCCTAAATCAGGCGAGATAGGACGTGCTTAGGGCATCTAGGCAAATATATATACACAGTGGACCCTTGCATAACAAACAGCTTGTATAACATAAAATCTGAACAACATAAAAATTCCAGATAGGGGAAATTTGCTTAACATAAACGCCTATGGGGAAAATCCATACAACATAAAAATGGGATTACTCTATGTTCTATGCATTCCTATGGGAATTTGTTTAAAGGAAATTTTGCTTAACATAATTTCATTTGGAACGAATTAATTCCTTTATACAAGGTACATATATATAATCAGTATTATCAACTGATTCAGTTATCCATGGTTGGCAGAGGAAAAATAAATAAATAATTCAGCAGCCACAAAGCAAGCTGCTGTCACAAAAAGCAGCTGTAAAGCAAGCTACTGTCATAAAACAGCAGCTGTCAAGCAAGCTACCTTCACAAACATCAGCTGTAAAGCAAGCTACTGTTGCAAAACAGCAGCTGTAAAGCAAGTGACTATCACAAGGCAGCACTTTTGGGGAACATTTTGGTGTTCTCTCTTATCCATGGTTTTCATTATCCACGGGAAGGCTGGGAACCAATCCCCAGCGGATACTGGGCCCCTACTGTATATTACTGCAAAATATGTTGATGACATTTTATTAGCATTCTTATTTTCCTTTTCTCTTATGAAAATACTCAGTAAAACTGAAGTTATCATACCCCTTAATACGTTAGATATTGCTTCTTTTGAAAAATGTGAAAAGTGCTTGAAAACTAACAGGACTGTGCTATATCCCTTCAGCAAAACACAAGGCACCAGAAACTGCATGTGTCGTCACTTCCTGAAAGCCTCACAAATACTTCTAATGCAGTAAGGCCTGTCAGATCTCGCACCTGTAACTCAATTCTTGCCAATAAAATAATTTCCAGTCAGTATTTTTCATAGGTGTAAAATAGCAGTTTGTTTAACTTGAAAGTATATAGCTGAGATACGTCTGTGAAGATTCTCAGTCATCCAGGTTCGTTTAACTGGGAGTTGAGTCATGGCTACTGGACTTCTTTTTTGAGAGATAGAAACGTTTCGCTGTTTATCCAAACAGCTTCATCGGTGTTTGGATGAACAGCGAAACGTTTCTATCTCTCAAAAAAGAAGTCCAGTAGCCATGACTCAACTCCCAGATATAGCTGAGATGTATTCTTATACATTAAAACTCTATTTTCAGTAGGAATAAGACAAATGTGAGCTCCCAGCTGCCACTTTCAAGATAATGCATCACTATCCCATTATGAATTATCATTCATTTATCCTACCATAGAGTAAACAACACATTTTGGTCAGTTTTGCTAAAGCAATATCTGCCTGCCAAAAATACATTGCCAAAACTATATATTCTTTAAAGGTACAGTATATATCTTTCTACACATATGATCAAGCTTAGAATAATTTTTCACTTCTCCTGAAACTCATATCTAATAAACAGTATCATTTTGAAACTTAGGTTAAGTTGAGAAAGTTTCCTTAAGAATTATCAATAGTTCGGTGAAAAATATGCTTTGCTGTCAAAGGGAGAAACGTCTTCAGGTCTTCCTGGCCACTCTCCCAGAATATGTGTACTGAAATGAAGAACCCCATACGAAGTTAGCAAAGAAACTTACCATCAGAGAGAGGCAAGTCAAATAAATGTTGAATGAGCATTTCTTGCCAAAGAAAAATCTCAACACCAAGAGATCCTAAAGTTGATGATGAAGAAACAGTGGAATAACTGGAACTTATAATCTTTGAGTCCTCCTTTGCATGCTGGTATACCTGAAAAAAGAAATACAGATATTGGAAATAAGTGGTCCATATGAATTTCATTTCTAAATGGTAACCATTAGCTGCCTGCTTATCAAGATTAATAGGAGAAATTAATTATGTAAACCCATATCCCTCTCATGTCTACTCTCATGTCTTTGCCCACATGAAATTGCACTTGGAAGAATTTCCTTTTCAGTATTCAACTATAACTATCTTCCTTCCCTTTTTTGGCAGTTCTTACTAGCAACCCTAAATAGGAAGTCTATGAATGCCTAGTAGGGAGCCTCACCAAATAAAGTGCATTATATTCAACTCAAAATTATTTGGAGCATATTGTATAATTTCTTTGATGATACATTATGCCTAAAAACTGTATCCCGATATGGTCTTAATAAGCACAAATTGTTTGTTAAATGTGTATGGTTTAATATCCACCCTCCTCTTCATCACTTCTCTCTCTATAATAAGGTCTAGGACACAAAAAAGAAAAAAGAAAAAGAAATACATTTCTTCTCAGTGTTACTCTGCCATAACAAATAAAATGCCATTTTCTAAATAAATAAACTTTTATTAGAATTTGTAAATCTGAGCAAAGAAAGATTACAACGTATATTTTATCAATATTATGGAATTACAGAAGGATAGAATTCTGTGAACCAAGGGTCACAGCGTCCAACCCACTTCCTGACCTGGAAATCCACAGTTTAAGTACACCTAATGAGTGGATATTCAACCACTGGCTATTCATCCTCATGGTACAGTGGTTAAAAGCCTGTACTGCTAAAACTGGGTTCAATCCCAGGTAGCAGGCTCATGGTTAATTCAGCCTTCCATCCTTCCGAGGTCGGTAAATTGAATACCCAGCTTGCTGGGTGGGGGTAGCCTACATACTGTAATTAAACTGTAAACTGCCCAGAGACTACTTGAAGTGCATGGTGTGGTATATAAGCAGAACATTTGGCTTTCCAGTGAAGGAGAGTCATCTATATTGAGGAAGTTGATTATAATGAATGGCTCTCATTGTTAGGAATTTTTTTCCTAATATTTAGTTGAAACCTCCTTTTTGTAACTTAATTCTATTACGTCAGCCAGTTACTTCTGAGGCAACTGCCTACTAACACAACAGACACCAATTGCAGAACTAATTCCACACACACCCTATAGCCACCTATGTTCCATTCAAAACAATCTGCTCTGGAGGATTGAGCAGGGAGGATTGACGGCCAGCCAGAAGAGATTTGAATGTACAGGGAGGGACACCGAAAAAGAAAATTTCCATTTAAGTAGATTTACTTGGCAATTGTATGGATACAATCATACAGCAATGTGTCTTGTAATCAAGACTAGGATGATGCCCAACCTTACACATTCACTATTTCAGCTAGTCAAAAATAATTCAGGAAAACAATTTAGGAACATTATGACAAATATTTATGTACTGAGTACTGTAAAGTTATTTCAGCTTAACCAAAGTGTCCTAACATGGTGCAAACCAATGAGAAAAGGTCATATGTTTTCAATCAGTTTTCATATTTTCTTGCATACTTTCATCAGTGTTCTGTAACTTAGAGAAGAAACATTCATACTTTATGAAAAAGAGTGGTATTACTCATTTTGGTATTTCAGACATTTCATTATGACATTTAAGTAAAAGAAGATGAAATATGTGAACCTTCACACTTGAAATGGATTAGGAAACATAAAAACTAATTTTGAAATTAATATGTTCCCAAGCACAGTTATTGATTCCTAGATTGACATCCTGTTGTGGTACTACAGCTGCATAACTAGGAGGTCTGCAAACAGTAGTAATGATTGTGCCAAAGGTGGAAGCAATATTCATAACACAATTACACAGGCATATATCAATACTAGTTACTCCATGAATGTGTCACACCTTGAAATCTTCCAGTTACAATTTTATGTTATATCAACTACAACTTGATTTCAACCATTGAGCTTTTTGCAATATGTTTCCTAAGAGGCTGTGACAAGCTTCAAAGCAATATGTCATCTAAAAGAAATCTAACTGCCCACATAGTCATATGACTGAATGTTATGTTTTGCTTTTACCTCAGTGGTCTCAGAGGTTGCCACTCAAATAAGACTAGTCATACCAGTAGTGTAGGCCTGCTTCTCTAAGACAATTGCATCCCTTTACTTTTTGACAAGCAAGAAGTTTCAAAAGTATGACTAGGTGCAGTACTACCACACAGTCAGTGGGTGCCATTTTCTAAAGAAATATAAGATGAAGACTGAAAGGAATGATGTGGTACACTGGACTATTGAATGTATGCAACAGATAAGCACATACATGGTGGCTGGAATTCTTTTAGTTCACTCATGCTATGTAAATTGGATGGCATTCACATCTGGTGAGCGGCATATTGAATTGAAAGTTTCCTGTGTCCACCTTGCATATCCTGAGACTACCCAGGGCTCCATTCAAAAGAATGACTTGGGGAGTTTTAGGATTGGGAGGGTGTGTCTTTAATTGCTTAGCATGCCACATCACAAATTTACATATCTCTAGGACAGTGTTGGTGAACCTATGGCATGGGTGCCAACGGTGGCACTCGACGTCCTTTCTGTGGACACCAAACATCGCCCCTTCACAGCCACCTGTATTCAGGTTAAATTGCTATATTGGCACTTTGCGGGGGGAAATAGTGAGTTTTGGATCGCAGTTTGGGCAATCAATCTCTAAAAGGTCTGTCATCACTTCTCCAGAATAATCACATCTTTCTCCTACAGTGGACCCTCATATAACAAACAGTTTGTATAACATAAAATCTGTACAACATAAAAAATTCCGGAGATAGGGGAAATTTGCTTAACAGAATCGCCTATGGGGCGAATCCATACAACATAAAAATGGTTGAGATTAGGGATTCCTCTGTTTTCAATGCATTTGTATGGGAAAGTTGTATAAAGGAAAATTTGCTTAACATAATTTCATTTGGAACAAATTAATTCCTTTATACAAGGTACCACTTTATATCAAAAAGACAACAGAAAAAGGATCCTTTTTATTTTAAATAGTTATGGGACTCTGTTAACTATTTCATGGGAAGCAGGTTAAGTATAGCTTTCAGCAGTACATACTGGGATTGGGGGAAGTTTAGTCAGTAATCTCTAGTGTTGGAATTAGATGTCATAAATGTCCCATCTTCTGCAAAAAGCTGGAGAATATGGCTAAAGTCAGAGTTTGGGAACAGTGATTTTCAGAACTAAAAATTCCTAATTCCCTAAAAGCATAATCCGTGCCTTTAATTACCTACAGATGCTTTGCATTGAAGTCTCAAAAAGCAATTCTTGAAAGCTCGGCTTTTGGAATGGGACAAATGCAGTCCAATGTCACAGTATATTTGGATCTTTGATATACCCATTTTTATCAGTTTAATTGACTATAATAATCCTACAAATGTGTTTCATTTAACCTTCTGCAGAGAAAAAATGTGCCTACAATGTTATCAAATTCAATAGAAATGTAGGGTTTACAGGAGAGATCACACAGATTATTAATTCTTTGAACATTATTATTGTGACCTTACTCTTATTATGAAATGCAACTTTCACAGTGTTAAAATTATTGTAATTAGGTCCCATTTTTAGAAAATCATCTGGTTTATCATTATTTTCAGAGAAATGTAGACTGTACCATTTGGCAGTTCTAAAAGGCAAGGAAATGGTAAACACCCATTACCTATTTATTTCATTATTGGTTCACATTAAAATGCCTGTCTGATACAGGTGGTCCAAAGGCCATACAGAAATCTATTGCCCCTTTTTAATTTCAGCAATGTTTCTTTCAGTGTCTTTATTGTTCTCACGGAATGACTAAGTTTGCTGAGCACAGATGGCTGTGCAAAGATCATCTGACTACTTAGAATTCCCCCATGAACCCTAAAATGGAATTAAAATAGAAACTTGTGTGAAGACTGCCTTTCATTTCCACAAATGAGCAGCTAATTCATTCACACTTTATTGCTCTTCATTTCCAAACAAGATTAAGAGCTAATAACCTAAAGCTGGCTTTCAAAATAGTCATTAAATGTTTGAAAGTAAAATTTCGCATTCCTTCAAATGCCAAAATTCACATTTTTACAGTTGGAAGAAACTTATGCACAATGTTTTATCATGTTTGAGTAACACTGACATCCAACTGATCCTATACAATTTCTATACAATATTTTTCTTCTAGATAGTCTGTTCAAACAATCCAGGCTCCACCACTGGGCTTTTCTCCTTACACATGAAACTGGAATTTCCTTACACATGAAGATGGATCATCCTGATTATAAGAAAAGAGTAGCTAGAGCTGAATTAAATAAAGGTAAATTATCCAAGTGAAACAATTTCCTGGTAGTAAGTGGAGGAACATATGAGAGCAAAGCCTATTATGCACAATCTCATCCAAGACACAATCACCAGCAAATAATGCTTAAGCAGAAATCCATTATTCTGCAAAAGAAAGGTAAATAATATTGGCTTAAGTAGCTATAGAGTAATCCCAAATGTAACATTCCACTCATGCCTCCTTGGTAAATACAGCACTGGGCTTCCGGCTTTCCTTTAACTCCCCCCTCCCCCAAGTGTCCCGCGGGGTTTAGGCCGCGCCCGCTGGAGCCAGGTTCCTATGGGGCGCGATGCGGCGGCTTTTCCCGCCACCCTCCTCCTCCTCCTCCTCTTGCTCGCTTTGGCCGGCGCTGCTTCTGGTGGCCGCGCTGTGTGGACGAGGAGGCGCTACAGCAGCAGCAGCAGCAGCAGCTCCAGCCCCTGTTTCCCATCACCCCACGCCTCCGCCGCCCCTGCCTTCCGCGCGGCCAGGAGCCCCGGACCTCCCCGCGGCGTCTCCGGTCACTCCCGGTGGGGAGGCGGCGCGGAGCGGCCATGCCAACAGCAGCAGCAGCAGCAGCAGCAGCAGCAGCAACAGCCTGTCCGCCGTGCTCCCCGCTCCGGAGGACACCCGGCCCGTGACCCAGCGCGCCCTCTCAGTCCTCGTCCTGGCCAGCGCCGCCCTCATCGTGTACTTCGTCATCCGGACCGTGCGACTTAGACGAAGAAACAGAAAGACACGTCACTATGGAGTTCTGGACACGAACATAGAAAATACAGAGTTGACACCTTTAGAACAAGATGATGAAGATGATGATACAACAGTATTTGATGCCAATCATCCTCGGAGATAAGTATGTGCCTTTCAGGAAAAGATTTCAATTATGGAACAAAAAAAGAAGGCTGTTCAGAAGGAATAAGAAGCCAATATGAGGATTTGGAATATGCAAATGATAGACTCTGGCATCCTTTAACTGGTTGCAATAAATTATGATATTTTACTGTAACTTTTGTATATACAGAAATGTTTTAAGTTCAGAGCCTATGGAAATAGTGCACTAAACTTTGAACCTATTTTAAACATGGTATTTTCTGATCATATTAACCTTTCCTGTGATCTCCTCTTTTGAAATACATCTGTGGGTTTCTCAGCCAACTTATGTTTTTGAACTAGATCAGTCTTAGTAACTTATGGGTGAACTCTGCAGTTTGTCTTTTATTTAAAAGCAGTATCTTGCCAAAGCTAATTGCCCACGTGTCTGAAGAATTCCTTCCCCTTGGTAACCCGGATGTATACTGTGGATATGTGAATAAATGTTTACATTATTCCTAACAACCATCTCTAGTTTTAAGTATCTGTTTTTGTCAGATGCATTTATTTATTTAATTTATTTATATATTACACTTAGGTTACAACATATACAACAGGACATGGTGATGCTAAACATTCTGAACTTGTTTCTAATACAGTATTTTTCCATTGGTTGATCTGTCCATTGCGTAGTTGCCCAAACGACAATTACCCTAGCCCAATTTCTTCATCTAAATCAGTGAGGCCTTAATTTACCCAAGGCATGTTTTGAAATGCTATCAGGCAGAGGCTCTCTTTAATGATGATTATATTTTATTAACTAAATCACACAGTAAAATGTATTCACCTGCTCACCTATCCTTTGACTGCTGTTTAATATTAGCAGGCATTCCAAGAATAATCACAGGGGCTGCCTCTTTAAGTCATTATGATGTAATTTCTTAAGAAAAGTAAGATTTTTTTCTTATCTTTCACCCCTTTGTATGCCTGAAGAAGTCAGGATTAATCCATCACTTGAGCAGAACTTTGTCTATCACTTAGCAAAGTAAATACACGTAGGCCAGCAAATACAAAAAGGGCCAAGGAGACTTAGCTTTCAGATCTTCACTCAGCATAACTTTTGTCAATTGAGATTGTGAAAATATAATGCAAGATGATAATGGTATGCTCTATATGCCACCCTGAGCTATTTGCTGCAAATTCAGTGAAGTGTTACAAATTTATTAAAGTTAATTGATTTGAACAGTGGCATGTCACTGTCACATGAAGAACTATGTATTAGCATTTTTAATTCTGTGTGTTTACCACTGATTATTCCATAGTAAAATATGTTCAACCAAAAAAAAAAAATACAGCACTGCTTTCAAAATTGTCAAGTGAACACACATTCATGCACCAAGCTGGCGTGTGCGCACACTGTAGAGAATCACAACAGGTGCAATTTTTGATCAATAGAAAAGCGATACAGTACAGTAGGACCCCCGTATCCACTGATTCATTATCCACTGATTCAGTTATCCATGGTTGGCAGAGGAAAAAAATTAAATAATTCAGCAGCCACAAAGCAAGCTATTGTCACAAACAGCAGCTGTAAAGCAAGCTACTGTCTCAAAACAGCAGTCATAAAGCAAGCTACTGTCAGGAAACAGCAGTATGGAGGTGGGTGGGCTGGCTCTCTTATCCATGGTTTTCATTATCCATGGGAAGGCCTGGAACCAATCCCCAGTGGACACCGGGGACCCACTATACTTGGGTTTATACTATGAATATAGGACTATAACAGAAAATAAACTATTGAAGAGAATATTCTTTTTTTCTCTTTGCAACTGGTGGAAAAGATGCCTTGTGAAGCTATGCGAAGCCTGATCAGGCCTTATAGGATAAGGAGTAGATGAAACATGATATCTGAGTCTGGCAGTGGTTTTTAAGGGATTTTAAAGGAAAAATTCCCTCTGTTTAAGGCCACATTCAGCACAGCAGGAGTTATAGGGTTTGGAATGCATTTTAAAGCTTGATATCATGCAACAGCTTGGCCTCTGGATCAGTTAGCTGCTGGCATGATATTTCTGGAGTTTTTTGCATTAGTGGTCACAGCACACTTTCAGTCTAAGGAATGGGGGGGATTTCATAGTGCATTTTTGGCGAGATAATGGAATTAGTTGTCAGTCACTGTTTTTCCAAGTCAAAGAATGTAACAATTTTGGTGAAGAAATTCACGTTATGTAGCATGAGGTATAGTATGTTTAGGTTAGCCAAGTTTGTGTCTTGGCTGGACAATGAAACAGCTCTTTTGGATGCTGAGCAGAGCAATATTATATGAGATTTACCACCTGACTGTAAGCAATATCTTGTGAATGCTTACATACATGACTTTTTCATGTCCTACATAAACATATGCTACAATGTAATGCATTCTGGATCATTTACAAAGGAGATGTCAGTGTAATCCTTGATGTCTTTTTTAAAAAGGAATATTTCATTTTGTACTTCAAAACCCAGGATATGCAATGTGTTGTAGATCTTTCAACAAGATCAGGATTGACAAACATCTGGTGTCTCATTTGTTCCACAGACAGGGATTATCCTCTTTTTGTCAAAATGCAACAAAAATTGCTTTCATCCTCATTATTTTTAATTAGTTCTTTTCTTGCAGAGTCAGTTATAGAATCCAAAACAGACCCTTGGGCTGTTTTGGATCATATCCTAATAACTTTGTCTCCAGCTTCCCACCCATTTAAATCCCCAAAGTGATGTTATACATGCTACCATTAAAAGACCCAGACCTCTTTCTAATTATGAAAGAAAGGATTTCACAATTCCTGAAATATAATGGCACATGAAGTGTGATAACCCTGATACTACTGGATACTATGAAAGCATTTTAGGAGAAATGGCCATAAGACTTGCTTCATATGAAAGAGGAAGAGACTAGCTAACCAAAGTAAAAAATGAAGTATGAAGAATTCTTATCCAGAAAATCTGTGTGACTTAATTAAAATAATATACAGTGGTACCTCCACTTATGAGTTTAATCCATTCCGAATGCATGCTCATAAGTCAAACAACTCAGAAGTAGAGAAGCCGAAAATAATAATAATCAAAAATAAATAAATTAATTAATCGGGGGGGGGGGGGTTGTAAGTAACGCAGACCACACCTAAAAATTTGTACGGCAGCAGTTAAAATGCCAACGGCTTTCTGCTCTTAAGTTAACCTGCTCGTAAGTAGAGCCGCTCATAAGTAGAGGTACCACAGTATATAGTAAATAAGCTTAGCATAGGCAGAATTTCACCTGGCCTATCAAATCATCTGTCAGGCAGGCAGGAGAAAAGGCAGTGAAGCTACTTTCGTTCCAATAACAGCAAGTTAAACAGTGACACACCATCACAAGAATTCTAAATACTGCAAATTTAGTACAAAATGGGTCAATTAACTGTTTTAGACATTTTATTCAGAATTGTACTTTAAGAAATAGGATGTAAAACAGGATGGCATAGATTTCCTCTTGGTTTCAGTTCAATGCCCAAATGTCTCGAACAAAACAGCTCTTATGACCTCACTTGTCACAGCCGCCTTTGTTAAAGAAAGGAACAAATTCAATGAAGACAGGAAAGACTCCTGGCCTGGGTGAGTATCTCAGTGAACTTAATAAATCCAAGAGCAGGTAGACTTGTTTCTGCTGAAACAAACAGAAACTTACCCCTTCCAATATGTGAGCCCCAAATATATCTAATTCTGGGATAGAGTAAGGAACGCATTTAGTACTGTACATCAATCACAAGCCTATCTCTTTAATAAACATGTACATGAAAATAAAACATGTATTTTGTATCAAAAAGACAAGGAATAGACTGCTTATGTGTTTTGGTCAATATTGTGCAGAATGTAGGAATTTCTGCACACGAACCTTTCCTGAGAGTACGAGAAGGCCTTTGATACAGTGTGTTTGCAATACCTACAATATACTAACTTGTGGCCATTCAACTTGCTACGGAGTGGATTCCAAATCTTATGTAAACATCCCATGACATGAATAATAACCTATGAGTCAATAATACACATAAGGTGATATATTAATGGGACAATTTGAAATCTGATACACCTCTTTAGGGTTTTATTTTTTTTAAAAAGATTATTAAAACCAGGTTGCATTTTCATTGGCAGTGTTGGGGGATAATGTAAGCCTAAAAGTGTGAAGACATTAGTTTCTGAAATAATTTTCTCACTTCTCAATGGCACAGGTTATTGCAATCCACCCTCAGGTTTTTTTAACTTATATAATTGGCAAAAACTATTTCTAGCCTCCTTTATTTCAAGAAGCAGTGCATACAGACACAGCAAGCTCAGAAGGATGGATTGATTGAAGAAGCCATCCACTCATCTATTGCTTTAAATCCTTAAAGCAGCAATTATCTTAATTTTTTGCAATCTACACAACTTATGAGCATGTAATTATATGCAATGTAGTACAAAATGAGCATTGTTTTGGAGAAAATATTTTCACCAATCAAGAAATATGTTGAAAAACTATAACAATTCCTCAGCATCCTCATTGGCAACATGAAGAATTACAGTTGTGAGTTTTTCGGGCTGTTTGGTTGTGTTCTGGAAATTTTTCTTCCTGACATTTTGCCAAACTCTTTGGCTGGCATCTTCAGAGGGCAAGGAGCTCAGGGAACTAGCAGTTCTCACTGTGCTCTGGGGTATAGAGTGAGTGAGACTGTGGGGTTTTTTTTAAGTTGTGGGAAAGAGGAAACTTATCCTATACAGGTGAATAGGTGTTAGACATTGCATTGTGATGAAGGGGTTAAGAAATTTCACTTCAATTAGGGATGGCAGCAATCCTTTTCTGTGGTTGATGTGTGTCATTGGCTGTTGTATTGTGTGCAGACTGAGTTTTCAGTACTGGAAGCCAGGCTTTGTGATTTTTTTAGACTTTCTTCTTTTTGTTGAAACTGCATATGTGTGTGGATTTCACAGCATTTTTTTTACCAGCGCCGACCAGCTGATGTGCGGGGCCCTGCCAGTTGGCTTTTTTTTTTTTTGCCATCCCAAGTGCCGATCAGCTGGCGCACAAGGCTTCGGGTGGCAAAAAAAAAAGTTTAAAAATCCCATGCTTTCCCTGCACCCAATCAGGTGGGGGAAACAGGGTGATTTAAAACTTTTTCCTCCAACTAATTGGGCATGTTGGGGGAGGAAACCATTTTGCATAGGAATGCATTGCTTCAATGCATTCCTATGGGGAAATGAAAAATGAAATGTAACTAAACGGAATGAAAATTTCCATTTCATTTTGTTTCATTTTTCTTGGATGTGTCATTTCATTTTTTTGTTTCGTTAGGGAATGAAATGAAAAACGAAAAATGAAACAAAAATCATTTTGTGCCCATCTCTAGGTGCTGTATTAGATGTAGGCAACACATTGGAAACAGCTACAATGTTAGGGCTATTCTTGGAGAACAGCATTCATTACAGTGAACAGTTATTTCATAGAGATAACCACATTAAGCAGAAATCACATGTTCATCATGACACATTAATTTAAGCTTTTCATCTCTGGCATAATTTAAAAGCTTCTCTTTTTTCCTTTTACAAAATTAGAGAAATTTTACTGAATCTTTTCTGACTTCAACCAAATACCTTGCCAAGGCAAGCTTGGGGCTATATTTTGGCATGCATAAAAACCATAACAAGCCAGAAGCCCCCCCAACAGTGAAAATGCAGCGTTTTTCAAGATCATCTCGTTGGGATTATGTTACCATTCTAGCTCCAAATTTGAGAATTTGGGAATTATTTGACAGAGGTGTATCCAAGGATGAGCCTTCCCTGTGCAGGAACAAACTGTCAGTTCCCCATGCCGCGTGGGAGGGCTTTTCAGTAGTAGCACTCCAACTGTGGAATGCCTACTCCTGGAAGATCAATCAGTATAGACACTGGCATCATTTCAGCACCAAGTTAACACTTTTTATAGATCCCTTTGGGCTTGAGGGTTGTGGCCTGTGCAGGTTTTTGTACAATGGCTGTAATGTGTTTTTTTTTAAATTTCCTGCTTTAAGTGGCTTTAATTGTGATATTTTAAACGTTTTCTATAGCTCTGTAACTCACTCTGAGATCCTATGATACAGATTGATAAATAAATAAATAAATATAAATGCCTGAAAGGAGAGAGTGAATGCTGCTTGGTTACTACTGCTGCCTGGTTAAGCTTTAAGAACTGCAGCAACCAAATACACATTTAGAAACCTTTTTTAGGTAGCTGTTTTGAACTCACAGGGACTTAATTTTGCTATTTATTGGAGTATTCTGGTATCTCTCCTACAGTATACAGTTTTGGAATCACTGAACTAATCTAAAATGGCTTTTGAATGTCATTTGTTATTAAATTAACTAATGCTCATTTTAAAATGTTATCACCCTCCTTTTTTACCTTATTGTTGGACTGTATAATCTCTTTCGATTTTATTTTATTGTATTTTATTTTATTACTGTGAAATCAATGTTCTTTAAAGAGCAGAGGTAAGAGTTATAAAACCTAACATCATTAAGAATATTTGTCAATGAGGGGGTCATCTGTTGCAGTAAAAACGATAAAGAATCTTGAGGTAGATCAATGATTTCATTTCATATAAGCTGTTTTGGACTGCCTGTGCAAATGGCTCTGATGAAGATGGGTGTGTCTATGAAAGCTTAAGCCACATAAAACATGTTAGTTACTGAGGTGCTAAAAACTCCTGTTCTTTAATTGGACCTTGCATCTGCCTATTGAACAAGCAGTCTGATACAGTATAAGGAAGCATCCACTACCTCTTTATACAACTGGAAGCCACACTGGTTTAAATAAATGCCTTCTGCTTACACAAAGTATGTACATCAAGCAGATGCAGCCAGAACAGCATTAAATTCCACTGACATTCATCAAGATTCTTCCTTTTGTTTCTTAAAAATAAAAGTTAGATATCTTTATAACAAAATGTTGAACTCCTTAAAACAGAAAATTCAAAAACCTAACAGTCACTATATATTGAACATTTGAAAAGTCATGTTACTTAAGAGATGTACTGAATATGAGTGTCTATTAATGTAAATGTTTTTAGGTATGCTCTTTATACTTATAAAATTGAAACCCAAATATTTAAAAGTTTGAATATTAATCAAGAAGTCACATAATTGTCAAAAACATATAAACACAAACTCTTTCTAACAGTTCCTCCAGAAGCCATCCCAAAATCAAGTCTTTGTAAACATCTGATAATCTACTTTTAGCTTTAAATGTCCTAGAAGCATTTTAACCAATAACATGAAACAGATCTTATATTTATGTAATCTAGACATTATATAACAACTCTAGCAAATACAGTAATTACATAACTTAATTAACATCTTGGCAAAATGTAAGAATCTTGTCTTGAAAACTTATCTGAGTAGAAAGATGTATGCAGATTGATTGCTGCATCCCAAGACAAGGAGGAACCACATTACATATACACAAAGCCATCTTTCCTGCCCAGAGGAAATCTCTACTCCTCTGATCACCAGACACCAGGATTAACTTTGGAAAGCAACAGAGCAGTATTACATTCCTTAGGGTGGTGCAGAGGAATATCACAGAAGCATGCACATACCAAAAGCTATGTTCCTTCTCCTTGGAAAATAATTGATGGAAAGGATCCCACCATTCCCTTTCAAACTATGGAGTGGTACGGAAGCGATGAATAAAGATTCATTTCCCTCATTCTTGACAAAACTGCAATTAAACTCCATCTTCACCCATATAACTATAGGACTATAATTACCTTCCAGAAATTACTACTAAGCTTCAGAGTGCTGCATCCTTTCTATCAACTAGCATAGATGCTTAACTGTGTTGATGCAGCTCTATTCTGTATAATTCATAATCATAAAAGTTAATGAATTAAACTTGATAAAAAAGATGACCAAGACTGAATCAAGGCCAACTGGCACAAAAGACAGCCTAGTGAAGTATTTATAGTGTATAATCGGAAGAAAATGAATGAAGAAAAATGGGGGGAAAGACACAGACGAAGGCAACAGGGAGTAAGTGCAAGATTTAGAGGACCAATGAGGATGTAAGTAGAGCAGACTGCATGAATGGATATTAGAATGAGGACAAGTAGGTATGAAAATGTTGTTGGAGAAATGTAATGATTACACCATTCTGTTATGCCTCCAATATCACTAAAACAGATGGAAGTCCAGAAGTCCATTAAGTTCTGATTTTGTTTGTGGAAGAAAATTCAAATTGTGTTCATGTCTCAAGTATGATGTGGTAGCGGTAGTGGCAGTGGCAGCTAATGAAAAATACACTGTAATTCCTACTCTCTTATTGAAATAAAGTTAAATATTTGTAGGTGATGGATATCCTTTAATACAACTAGCAGCTATTATTTACTTTATTTTTGTTGTGAGGTTTTTTTGGGCTGTTTGGCCGTGTTCTGGAAGTTTTTCTTCCCGACATTTCCTGTTCTAAACTCAAAACAAAAATAAAGTAACTAATAGCTGCTAGTTGCATTACAGGATACCCATCACCTACAAATATTTAACTTCACCCAGACAAGAAAGGGTACTTTTGATCAGTAGAAAGGGTGATCAAGGAATAGAAATCCAGCCTGTACTGGATGCGATCACAGTAGAGGGCCAGGTAAGCTCCTTCCTTGAGATATCTACAGTATTTTTGCTCTATAAGACACACCTGACCATAAGACACACCTAGTTTGTAGAAAAGGAAAACAAGAAAAATGTTTAGCCTAAGGTTTCATGTTGGGAGAATCCTGGCTGCAAAAGGGGAGGGCAGAGGCTCTGTGGAGACCTCCTTGCAAACAAGGTGATTTTTGACGGGTAATCCAATCTGCAAAAGGAGATGGTTGCAAACGAGGTGATTGGGACTGTGGAATCCAGCTGCAAAAGGGGAGGGTTGCAAACAAGGTGATTGGGACTGTGGAATCCAAGCTGCACAAGGGGAGGGTTGCAAACAAGGAGATTGGGACTGGGTAATCAAGGCTGCAAAAGGGAAGGCTTGCAAATGAGGTGATTGGGACTGTGGAAACCAAGCTGCAAAAGGCTAGGATTGCAAACGAGGTAATTAGGATTGGGGAATCCAGGCTGCAAAAGGGGAGGGCAGAGGCTCCATGGAGGAGGCCTCTTTGCAAAGGAGGTGATTTTTGACTGGGGAATATTGGCTGCATAAGGGGAGGGGTAGGGAGAGGATCCCTGAAGTAAGCCTCTTTCTAAATGAGGAGATTGGAACTGTGGAATCCTCGCTGCAGCAGGGGATGGGAGAGGCTCCGTCCAGGTAGCTTATTTATTATTTATTATTATTTATTTGATGCATTTATATACTGCAACCTTCTTCCACAAGGAACTCAGGGCAGTTTCCATTAAAAAACTTCTCTCTAAATGAAAATCTCGTTTTTATATATGTAGTGGGGACTACTGTATTTGCTCTATAAGATGCATAGACATTTCCCCTTACTTTTGGGTGGGTGGGGGTTTTATAAAGGCAAAAAATATGGTAACCACACTGTGGTACACACACACTAGTTACATTCCAGCTGGATTTCTGTAATGTGTTCTGTGTGGGTGTTCCATTAGGAATGTCAGGAAACTTCGGTGGGTCCAAAATGTAGCACCCGGATTGTTGATTGGGGCTGGTTACAGGGATCATATTGTTACTGCAGCTCCACTGGCTGCCAATCATTTACCAAACACAATTCAAAGTATTAGTTTTAACATATAAAGCCCTGAATGGCCTTCGGCCAACCTATCTTAAAGACCATATCCTCCATTATGAGCTGGCTCAAATACTAAGAGCACCTGGAGAGGCCGTTCTCTTGGTCTTGCCACCCTCACAGGCTGTCTGAGAGGGCCTTCTCTATTGCTGCTCCCAGAACAACCTTCCACACGACACCAGACTTGTTCCACCTTTGCTGTCCTTCCACAAATAGGCAAAAATCCTGTCTCTTCAGGCAAGCCTTCCCTCAGTAATTAGCTAATTATTATGCGATGGATTGTTATGCATTACTGCTTGGGCTGGAATAATAGCACTTCTTGTGTTTTCCATTTTTTGTATATAATCACTGGGTTTTATTTTCCTTTATTTGTTTGCTTATAGGCTGTCACTTTGCACTTCTTTCTTAGCTTTAAATCTTGTTCCAGTTTTTCTGTGTTACTCAATGTCTCTAACTACATTCAGTGTTGAAAGCCACCTTGGGTCTCTTTCCAAGGAGAAAGGTAGGGCAAAATATTTTAAATAAAAATAAACAAATCCCTTATATTAATAAATGCCCATCCAACTAGATCTCCTTTAGTGTGACCACCCCTAGGGAAGCCAAACACAGTGTGCTTTTGGGGGGTTGTTTTCTACATCTCCACTTAATTGTTTTAGCACCTTATATATTAAAAAAAATTCATATCTTGAAAGTCTAAATGGAAATCCCATTTGATAATTTATGCAGAATACTCTCCTGCCTCAGCTCTTGAGGTAGCTTGAACGAATAACGTATTTGTGTGTGGTAGCACAAAAATATATTTCCCTATAGCAAAACAATAGACAACAAAAGAAATTGCAAGGAGACAGCTGTGTTAGTTCATGGTAGCAAAACCAACCACAGGATTCTGTTGATTTCCCTATATTCTGTTCTGGTTCAGGTTTAACAGAAAAATAAATAAAATAAAGGTTTGTTCTTGGTGGGTTTCACTCTGTGAACACTGTTCACTGCAGCACTTTTAACATTACTTTCCTCAAAACAAATATTCATTTCTAAACCATTGTTTTAAGTTTTAAAGCCCCAAGATATGTCTTTGAGGAAAATAAAATGGGAAGCACCTCATCATAGCAAACTAGAACATTGCTGGCTTTGAACTGATTAAAATATTGTGGAAAAGAAATCTGAACAGTGCAGAGATATCTTCCCATGCAGAAATGTCATGCCTACAACTACAAAAAGTAGGCAGGGGAGGAATTAAAATCCACAGATGGAAAATAATTAACTACAAGTAATATAGTTACCTGTCACGTGTATTTTTTTTCAACAAGGATGTAACAAAGTCATGTTTAAAGTCAGGAGAAGAATAAAGATAAAATTACTTTAATGGTGTTATGAATAATGTTTTCTAGTTGTTTTAAAAGCCCCAATCGGTACTACTAATTCTTAAACAATTTCCTCCTCAAGTGCTGTAATACACTCTAATTAATTATTTTAAGAACTATTCATCCAAAACTCTCCTAAATTTTGCCTTATCAGTATTACCTACCAGTTAAAGGCATTCCACTTCCAAACATCATTGCTTTTTAAAATGTCTTAACATTTCATTCAATACTTTTTATTGTGGATCCTACGCACAAAACACTGTTAAAACAGAATTTTGACAAAGTTAGTATATCTGCCTTGGGAAACATTTCCTAACATAATCTGTGGTTTTAAAATGATGGCGAGTTTTCCCCCTCTTTTGGAAAATACTTTGGTTTGTTGCTGTGGAAAGGCAACATAAACAAGGGCTGAGCATAAAAGGAATTTCTAAGCGTACAGTAAAAAGAATGGTTATATATAAGATACCTTCAGCTACAACAGAAACAACTAACAAAGACAAAAGGTTCTGCAATTTCATGTTTTATTCTTTTTAACAACTGGGGAAGCTGGCTCCATGTATCACAATGTAAAAATAATAATGCTTTCATTCCGGATGTATTTTACTTTTGAAAGTTCAAGTGGAGAAAGACATACTAATACAAAATGGATGGGGTTTTATTTATTTTTTAATAATAATAATAATAAGTTTTATAAAACAGTTAAGCTGTTTTCCATCAGAGGGAACATATAAGAACATAGCCTGATGTTCTATATAGAAGACAAAACTCTGAGCTATGAGATGTAATGATGATCTTCAGCTGACATATTTAAAAGAGGACTGGTAACATTCACTGTGTATTGATATATTAGTAATCTTTACTCATTGTTGCAAAACAGAAGCTGCATGAAAAGAAGGAGGTCATAACTCTCTCAATGAAAAGTGAAACCAGTACCCTCAGACTTGGCTAGCTGAATTCTGTATATCTATTGAGTACAACTGAGACTGCTGATGTGAAGGATGAGGTATGATGTAACGCCTTGCATGCTGAGGGAGACTCTTCTTTTTCTTTAGTGTTGAGACTACATGGTAGAATTTTCAGTCATCCTTGCCACACCTCTATCTTCAGAATTCTGGCACCCACCTGTTCTTCTTAAACTCTGTATGAGCTTAACCAGCTGTTTCAAGCCAAGTAGAATTTGCTTTGTTGTTATTTCTACTTTATAATCTTTCTATTTGCTCCATTCTGGACATTTTGTGATGAAAGGGTTTGTGCTTGGTATGGGTGCCAATAATATAGATTAATATAATGATCATATATGGTTAATCTGAGTTTGTACCTCACCTATTAATTTGACCATTTAGGTTACTTACTGGTCACATTTATTTATTATTTATTTATTCTATTTATATACCCACCCATTAGTGCAGCAGTACTACTCTGGGCAATTCACATTAAGATACACAGTCATAATAAAATAATGTAGTAAAACCATACAAAAACAACCCACAAGAAGACTAAAGCCACCAAAACAAAAATAAAACTAAACAAAAATAAATAATGGAAATAAGGATAACAACAACTGAGCAAAGATGCAAGATCAACTTCAGCTCAGCTAGGGCCAGAGCCATATTTTCAATTGCTTCATGAATATCAACAGGGAGGGGGCAGGAACAGCTCCTCCAGGAGTTGGTTCTTCTGGGAGTTAGTTAATGGAAACAAATAACCTATCCAGTGCTTCTAATAGTTAAAAGTCTGTGAACCAAAGCAGCAGTTGTCTGAACTTTATAGAAATGACACCATTGCAAAGACTCTGCAGTACAAATAAAGTGCACAAGTTATTCAGCTTAATGGAAAAAGCTATTCACATGAAACATTATTATTGCTGCCATTAAAAAAGTATATTGTACACCTGAAAATTCTTCATCCAGAGGCCAGTTTCATTCAAGGATCTATTTTGGTAACCTAACACACTGTCAGGTTTGTGCAGAAATTATACTATGGGAAAGGATTGGTAGGCACTAATTGGTATTTAGGAACCACTTTTTATCACTTTCCCAGACCTTATTGAGAAGAAGTAGGCAAAGGATAATTATGGGGCCAAATGCACCACCTACAATATTTTGTATGTCCCCATTCTATGATTCTATGATCTCTCTTTGCCCCTTATTTTCTGGCAAAAGAGCTGAACTGCAACTCCTGAAAGCTTCGAAGAGTGGTATTTATACTTTAAAATAGCATGTAGAGTGCTCTTGCATTATTTAACACACCCAAATACCACCACCACCCAAAAAACCTAGGGGCCTACTAGCCACTTTTCATTCCATTTTAGAGTGTTTTTCAGTATTTTTATCAGTCTATGCAGCTCTTGGTCCCAACAGAGCTAAAAATTCACCGAGTTGCTGAGTTGTCATTAAAAATATGTTAACAGATTTGAAGAACACGTATTTATGGTTTCTTTTATGCTAATTTGAATACATTTTTCTGGCCACTTCTTTTGTGATCGTTAGTAAAATCTTCGTCACACTTCACAGCTGTGGAGACAGAAGTGGGGGTGCAGTTTTTGAACTAGGGAATGAACTTTCCTTCTGGGCAGGGTTCAACATCTACAAGATTCACTTAGTCCTCCCCACCCCCTGGCCTTAGGATAGCTTTAACCTTCACCAGAGGGCTCTTCCACCAGGGAGACAGGGGTTAACCAAGCTACCTGATAGGCTCAGTTACAATGTAAGGAGGGAGGAATTTATTTTGGCAAAGATACAATAAGATTTTTGGGGACAGAAAAATATTCTAATATGGCATTCCTACATAATACACAAGGGTGTTATAAAGAGCAGGGTAAATTATGTATTTAAAGCCCCCTCAAAAAAAAAACCAGCTAAACTTTTAAGTACTTGGAACTAAGTACAAATACTGTGATTAGAATCAGAAACTATATTTAAAATGTTAACCTATTTCTACAAGAAAAGTGGAGGGAAACTAATAAGCATATTGATTATTTAATTAAGATAATAAATCAACAACTGTATTTTCAGCTGATTTGACAGAAGCTGATGAATATTTGTAGGTAGGAGATGGAATAGACTGTAAATATGTGAGCACCCAAATACTTTATAGATTAAAGGCAGATTTGTCTTTTTCCCTTCCATATTGATACATGGCTGGATGCAAATACAATTTTTAGTGGTCATGAAGAAATTGCAGGTAACTTATTTATTTATTATTATTTATTTGATGCATTTATATACTGCAGCCTTCTTCCACAAGGAACTCAGGGCGGTTTCCATTTAAAAACTTCTCTCAAAATGAAAATCTCGTTTATATATATATATATATGTAGTGGGGACTACTGTATTTGCTCTATAAAATGCACAGACATTTCCCCTTACTTTTGGGTGGGTGGGGGTTTTATGCAAAGCTGAATTTGGAAAATGCAATTGGAAAATGCAATAAGCATTGGTTTTCTGCATGAACTGCTAAACACTGTAGAGTACATTTGAATCTTACTGATAATCAAATCTGTATTTTGTGCTTGTTGTGTGTTTGTGTGTGTGCAAACTCATACATGCCTAGTAGAGATGGGCATGGAACGAACATTTTTTCATTTCCATTACCGTTTGTCGTTTCCATTACGTAACGAAACAACAAATGAAAATTGTGATGAAAATGAAATGAAACTGCCAGGACCCTGCCTGTCACAGAACCTGATTCTGAGGGGTTAAATGGTGGAGAGCTGCTGGAGGAGCCTTGCAGCTCAAGTCAGCAGGCAGCTGGGTCTGATGACTCAGCTGAAAACATATCTTCTCCCCCTAGAAGGGCTATGAGCAGGATTCTGCAAAGACGTGCTACCAGGAGAGCTAGGGAAAGGGTCTTTGATGCTAGATGGGGAATCAGGTCGGGAAGCCCTGAGTACTAGCAGGAGCCTTTTCCAGTAGTAAGGGTGTGTTCCCTGTTTTGGGATAAAGCTGGTAAGCTCACCTTGAACTCTCTCGGGGAGCAACGCGTCATTTGAACTTGCAACCATGTTCCTGTCTGTGACCTTGGCTCTGTTTCCTGATTTCGGACTGGCTTCCTGGCAACGGCTTAATCTGTTCCCTTGGGTTTGGCATCTGGTTTCCATGAGATATTCTGGTTTTGACTTGGACTGCTAATTGCTGGGAGTTGGATTCTGTTATTTATCTGGCACTTGATTGTTGGCAAAGGACTTGAACTTGCCTGGCTTTCCACTAAAGATCTTGGCAAAGAACTGAACCCTGTTTGTGTGTGTGCTCTGTGTGCGGGGCTTGACAGCTTCAGTCCTGCAGCCTCCCTGTGTGTGTGTGTGCTGCGTACCTCTCGGTGAGTACCCTCCCTTGCCACGCAGTGCAGTCACTCTGCGGCTGCCTTTCACCCTGGGCAACGCCCGCTACTGCCTTTGCAGCCTCCCTGCATACCTAGTCTATACTGTGTCTCTGCCAGCATCCATTTTTTTTTTAGTGTTTTCCCTCTGGTCTGGGGCGTTGGGGGATGCCTGCGCATGGAAATGCTTTAAAAATTGCGCAAAAAGCGGGTAGAAATGACAAACGAAAAAACAAAAAACAGTAACGAAATTTTTCAAAAAATTCACGACAAAGAGAAACGAACCAAAACAGACCTCTCAACGACAAACGAAATTTTTTTCGACAAATGCCAAATGCTAAAAATTTTAGACAAATTCCATTTTTCTGTTTTGTGCCCATCTCTAATGCCTAGAGAAAAGACAATAATTTTGCTTTGCCACATTTTGTTCACTCTGTAAATAAAGTGTGTGGGGGTGCGCGACTACTTGTTCCTTTTTAATGCTAGAAGCGAGAATTTGAAGTACCATACACAGGCTGTACTCTGATGTCATGTTGGCCCATTCCTTACCAGAAATAAAACACTGGTTTTATTCCTTCACTTCCCAAGTTCAGAGAAACAGTACCTTAAAATGCAGGTTTGCCCTGTTTTAAATAAGAGAATGAACAGTGGTTAACTGAAAAAAAAAAGAGATGCTTTCAACTTCCTCATGGCCACACTGGGGAACAGGGGCAGTGAGAAATCATCTTGTGAATATAGAGCTAAACATGATTATCATATGAACATACAATAAGGACTGTTTAGAAACTGAAATTTGACTCAGGGGGTGGGGCCCTCCAGATGTTTCTGGAATGTGTTTCCTATAGTTCTTTACCATTGGCTATCCTGGCTAGGGCTGGTGAGAGCTGTAGGCAAGGGGGGGGGAATCTGAACAACCACAGTCACTTACCTTTGGTTTAGCTAAACAATTGCTTGCTTTAGTCAGTGATGGACAAAATACAAGCATCCAGATGTTGCACTGCAACTCCTATCAGCCCTAGCCAGCATGGTCAAGGCAAGGAATCTGACACTTTGCTCACCTCTGAAACATTTCTTTTGCATTGCTCTAGAAACCAGCCATGAGCAGCATACATAAAAGCCAGTCAAGGTATGCTGTACATCTATTTCATTAGCCTCATTCAGGTGACATGCCAGATGTTTTGCCTACAGAAATGCATGTAAAATAAATGGGATCATCACCAACCTTTGTTGGGTTGAATAGGGAGGTCTACACATACCTTCTATTAATGTTCATATAATGCTAGTAGAAAACTTCGCTTAATCGGTATCCCATATCAAACAGGATTCATAGGTTTCTTATCCTACTTGCATTTAGGTTATCTTGATCTACAACTCCCTGCACTTCTATCCAGTCAACACAAGGAGGCCAAAGAAAGATTCAGAGGGTGGGGCCATATGGCCTCCTGCCCATTCATCATGTTAATATGCTACTGTGGCACTTTGAAGCAGAAAGCATGAATGAGGGTATTGTACACTCTCTATCTGTCAACTGTGTAAACTGGTTTGTCAAGCTGGCATAAGTTCCAAGATAAATTACTCTTTGCTTTTCTTTTTAAAACAGCAGGCCTTGATCAAGTGTGAAAGAAGGATGTATATATCACAAGTTTAGCTGAACTCTCATATTGTTGCTTCATTCTTCTTTCACACTTGATCAAGGATTACAGGAGCTGTATCTCTTAAACAGGGTCATATACCCCATTTTATTTGGTCCAACAACACAACAGAAACAATGCTCCGCTCTTCATTATATAGGCACAGAAGACTTGTTTTACTGTCTTAAACATTATTTTCTGCTTTTGCTATAAAAAGAAAATTCAGAGAATACTCCAATTTTGTACAGGTGCTTTTCTCTGTTTATACTGTATTCTACAGTCATAGACCCATTGGAGACATCTACTTCAAGGATGAACCTGAGCCCTCTGGGCCTAGTAGAACATGGGGCTTTGGGGAAAAAGAACACAGTCACCCACTGCCAAGTTAGAAGGTGAATTGGCAGAACCTCCCACTTTGACAGAATACTCCTATGTAAAATACAAGCAATCTTGGTGGCCTCTGAAAGGAATATCCACTTACAATTCAAGATTTCTCACTTGAGAGACAAACTTTGCATATGCCAACAATGGAACAAGGAGACAAGACATCGAACAATGTCAAGACCATGCTGATTTTGTCTTAGTGTACTATTTTGTCTTCTGAAGCTCTATATTATACCACCAGTTTACTGAGGTTTTATTTTTTCACTACTTGAAAAACCCATAGAGAGTTTTAAGTACTCCACAGCTTAATCAGCTGAGACAAAATTAGTTTGTGTAATGAGGTTCTTAAAAGCAATGAGGCACAAAACTCTACAAGATATACTGCAGTTGCATCATACAACCAGTATTTAAATATTTATAGAAATTTTGATTGCAGGAATGCAAAAGAGTACATTCCTGTGTTTATTCTTGTGCTGGATTTTTCAGCAAAACCTGACTTTATTTTCGCAGCATTTTGAGATAATTTGCTTTAAAATGTCAGGAAGAAATAATTTCCCCAGTAATGTTAGCTGGGCATGTACAAGACACCCTGCTTCTGTCCTAAGCTTTCAACCAGACAGCAATACTTAGTGCAAAGTTCCCGTTACTTTAGGATTATGCCCTCCCTTCTTCCACCTTGGCATGAAGCAAGCACTGATTTCCCATTTTGTCGGAAGTGACAACATTTAGTTGGTGCTTGCCATGAAAGTTCAAGATTGTAAACCACATTTTGATCCTAAATGAATGAATGAATGAATGAATAAAATATTTATTTTCAGAAGGTTTAAACCTTTTTAGTTTGTAATTTATACCATTCTTAGTGTATATCTCACAAAGTTGTATATTTCACAATTCTACATATGTATATGAATTAGCTATTTTTAAGGTGAAGAAAGATGATGAAAATAGCTCTAACTTCAGACAAAACAGAAACAAGTTCTTTCCAGTGCTGCCATGTTTATTTCTGTCTTTACTTCATCTAAACATCTTGTGTGTCATAAGAGGGCCAGAAATATTAATCTAAGTGTTAGCTGCTGCTTGCAGTTTCTTAAAGTATCTCAAACTCTTGTTTGGCATTTGGCTTTAACAGCTAAACAAAATGGTGTAAATATATTTTACAACACAATTCTCATCATGTCAACTTAAAACTTGGCTATTGAGGTTCAATGAAATTGTGTGCACAATTGCAGTCTACACCAGGACTGTTCAACTTTGAGCAGGCCGAGGTCTACTTTTTCTGGCCCAAAGTTCCTGAGGGCTACTACACTAATACATCTACTTATGATTTTTTCCATTCCAAGTACATGCTTGTAAGTAAAAAAAAAAAGTAGAGCAGCGGTTTCCCATAGGAATGCATTGAAATCCGTTCCCTCTGGAATGGTTTGATTGATTTTCAGTGCATTCCTATGGGAAGGCTGACCATGCACACGCTTCCCTTGCACCCGCTCGATCATCTGACCAGCGGGGGGAGCAGGGGGCCATGCCATGACCCTTGAACTTCCCCACTCGGCTGAGGCAGTGAGCTGGCAGACCCAGAACTTTGCTGGGGCAGTGTTGGTCCTTGGGATGGGGGAGGGAGGGGAGGAAAACTTATCCCCTCACTTTTTAATTGGTGGCGGGCAAGCTACTTTTGAACTCTGTTGTGCAGGCCTAGTCTACAATAATGGAGTGGTATACAAATCAAATCATTCAAATAGATAAACAAATATATAAATAAAAATGTTTATTATCCTTTCCCCTTCATCATGTGTGAGCCCTTGGGGGGGGGGAGCTGAACAGAAATGTAAATGTGAATCCATCAATAAATGCACATATTTTGAATTTCTACTGATTAGTTCATGTGTAGAATGTATTTTAGCTCTGTACTTGGCCATAACCTAGGATTATTTCTGAGTGTTGAAACTCTACTGAGACCCACAGAACTCTTTCAGAACTCATAATAACTCACCTTCTCAGTATGCTCTGCAAAAATACTTTCCTAATATCTATTCAAGGAAGAGTGTTTTATCTCCTCAAAGTGTTTTAGGTCTGAGGCAATTACCCAGCAGCAGCAACATCTGTGGTGCTGGCTCCATCTCACATAGCTAAATACACAGTCCCACTGCTCAGAAAAAAACCCTTAATTTCATTTAGTGCTCCCCCACAGCTCCCCTCAGAATAATAAACAGGAGCTTCAGTACAAGTGGGGAACCAGTAGGAATCCACTGAAGACCCCTAGATTGAATGTGACCGAAATCTATGTTGAGAGAGGATGAGGAAGTAAAAGAAACTCACTGGTTTATGTATGTGGCTATGGAGCCAGAGGGTGGGAGTTCTGTCCATCTATCTCTACAGTTCTAAGATTATTATCATGATCATAAATTAAACACTACATTGATAATGACAGGATTTCTTTGTGCAACAACAAAAAGTCTATGTTAAAAATCTGATTTATTTGTTTATTTATATAAATTCCATTTATACTACTCGCAGCAGGTTACATATTAAAATGTAAAACCCTACAAGATCCTTTTCATTGCTTTGATAACAAACATAATTTTTATGAGAAAGGTGATAAAAATACATGGGCATAATTCATCAGCCTGTTTCAAAATGTGCCAAATGAACCTGGAAAAGGATGGATTGCTCCATATTACAAATGATGAAATATAATTATTTTGGGAAATCTGTCCAAGATCAAACCATGTATTTCAGTACCTGAATCATTTCCATCCTCAATCACTGCATCTCCTGAAGCCATAAAATTTTACATTATCTCACTGCTGCTACTCTTGCCCCTGGTACTATGCTTGGTATACTCTTTACCAAAAATAAACAAACAACATTGGGAAGACATACTACTAAGATAATATTGTTTTCCATTTAATTCTAGACTCCAAAATATTACTAGGTCTCCATTGTAACAAATGAAGATTGCCTGAAAGGTATTAAAACCTTCAGATGAAAATTTTGAAAAGCTCATTTTCTTACCTGCATTTCTTCAAGTCTTACCTTGGGACATTTTCAGCCTCCAGTGATGCATGCCCTATGACCAATGTTTAGGACTGTAAATCTGAAAATCCCAAACAGAAACCTGGGATGTGGGGGCATAATTTCCATTAGAGAGACATACTCTGCAGATTTTTCCAGCTACAGACTTGCAGCTGTATTCCCAGGTTTGGGGTAAAGATGCTCTACTGGAAATTGTGATCACCTGCTTCTGTTGCTTCTGCCACTTCACTATGCCCAAAAATAACTTGACGAGGGGTTTGAGGGGGAAAAAGATCTGCAGAAAGCGTACAGCACATCAGCTCCCTTTGCAAAAATGCCAAGTACCCTGCTCTGATTCTTCGATACTTCTTCTCCAGGAATTGACATGAAGACTTTAATCTGCAAAGACATGCCTTAAGAACCTAGCTTCCCATGATGACTTCTGCTCTACCTTCCGCAGAGAGCAGCAACCCACAAATGCTATCCTTGCACAATGAAGAAAGGTCAGTTGTCTTTATTCCACTTCTACCTGAACATCCGATCTCGCCTGATTTCGGAAGCTAAGCAGGGTTGGCCCTGGTTAGTACATGGATGGGAGACCACCAGAGAATACCAGGTGCTGTAGGTGCCTGGAGTAGGAACTGCCACACCACTCCAGTATTCCTGCCAAGAAACCTCCATGGACATGGGGTCACAAAGAGTCGGTCACGACTGTAATGATGCAACACGCACACCTGAACACTACACCAATACACACAAAGGCAGAAGCCTGTGCTGTGGTGGAGCAGGATTTTCCCTGTGGCACACATTTTAAGTGTTCCCATTTTTACTTCTTTTGTGCACACTTGAGGGCAAGGTTCCCTTCCTCCTGTAATAAACCCCTGCACATGTGGAAATGCTTCTTTCACAGTGACCACTGAATACAAAGGCATTCCTGGCACCCTTATGCTAGAGTGGTAGTATATGCTTCCAGTACCTGATCCAGGTTACACAAAAAAGAAAAAGAAAAAACAAACCAACTAATTTTAGCGAATTTTCACGAAAAACAGAAACGACCCGAAACGGAACCGGCCCGACTAACGACAACTCGGAAAAAAATTTTTTTCAAGTCGTGCCCATCTCTAATGACAACTCCTAGGGCACTGTTGGCAAATCTATGGTATGGGTGCCAAAGGTGGCACACGAAGCCCTTTCTGTGGGCACACAACATCGCCCCCTCACAGCCACAGCAATTCCCCCTCTGCTCAGAGCATGCCACTGTGCTCCTTGCAGACAGCCAGGCAAAGGAGAAGCAGCGGTTTGTGGGCTCATTCACAGACCCAGTTTACTCTCCAGCCACACCTCTCTGGATGCCAAAAGGCGGATGGGGTGCTACTCTTTGCGAAAGCAAGGATCGAAGACCAGGTTTTTTAATTTCCCACAGCCACCATCAAGGTCCTGAATTCAAAAGCCTGCCCTTCAATCCTCGCTTTCCCGAAGGGTAGCAACCAAAGCATTTGTAACCTGGGCTACCACTCTGTTCAAGTTAAATTGCCGTATTGGCACTTTGCAAAAAAATGGTGGGTTTTTAATTGCAGTTTGGGCACTAAGTCTCTAAAAGGTTCACCATTACTGTCCTAGGGGATTTTAGTGTGCTGCCATCACAACACTAACAAAATCAAGGCTACCAATGTGAAACAGGCCCATTAGAGGAAAGTTTGCTTAGGAAAACCTTAAACAAACATTTGGAAGGGGCTTCTCCAAAATAAGGATATATGTGTCTTCTAAGAAAAATCAGTCCCTTCAACTAAGACTAATTTGTATGCCTATACATTCCAATCATGGGGCACCCTAAGGTATCATATGTTTCAAAAAAAGAAACAAATAATGCAATGGAAACAGAGCTGCTATTAATACATACCCCCTTTTATCCCAAAGGTGATTCAGTATTGTTTGGTGTACTTATAGGGATTCTAAATATAATATTTGATATTTGTTCTCCCTTTCAGTATTGCAAGAAGCAGATAAGACAGCCTTTCATCTGTTTTCTTATTTGGATGATAGGATTGATGATTCCCCACACAAGAACTAAAGAGAAGGAAATCTAGTCACCTACAAGCTGAAAAGAGGGGAGCATTCAGGGAAGAAGGTAAATCAAGCTGTCAAAAGTTCCCTTAATTTATTTGTACAGCAGAAAACAGCTTACTGTAACGTAAACACAGTCTTGCATGCAATGCTAACAGGACAAGTTTATTTAACGTAATGCATTCCACCAACTCATCATTGCTACCTTTCAGTTTGTACTACTATGGTAACAACTGTTATAACAAACAGAAGCCTTCTGTTAAACTCCAATATGAACTAGAACCAGTTGTAGTGTTTTGTTTCTACAAACAATTATTCTATATTACTTCCTACATTATTTTTACTACACAATTTTAAACTAAGATGGTATTTATAGTTCATAATAACCATGTCCAATTAAAAATAAATCCCACTGTGTTAATAGGGTTTAGACCTTCCTAAATACATTTAGGATTACTACCTAACAGAAAATTATGCAACTTTAGTGAATGTAAACAATTTTTTCCAATAAAGTTCACCGATTAAACAAATTAAGGAGAGGAAAGCACATAATTATTTAGAATTGCGGATCATAAGAAATACTGTCCTTTCCTGAACCAGAAAACTGCTGGACTGTACAGGAACTTATTTTGTATCATATTCTGTGATGGACCACCAGCTGACATCTAACTTGACCTCTTCAGCTCTCAGAACCATAGTAGGATGGTGCTTCCGACACAGCATAACTGTAGCATCATAGATACGCTAAAGTCAGTGACCTTAGTATTTTCAGAAGATACAGAGATGAAAACTACAACAAGAAGTTAAAACAGTAAAACTGGGGAAAGATACAATTATCTTACATAAGTCTCAGCATTCAGTGCAACATGGAACTCTCAGGGTCTTTTAGGTACTTGGATGTATGCAGTTGTAACTAATTTGTTGTGAAAGGGGGATCAATAAATTTTCCACTATAGTGGAATTTAGTTTGGAAGGAAATTGATGTAGCTCTATTTTCCCAGCAGTCACATGGTGGTTTAGTATTGATGAAGAAACAGGAATTGCCCAGTAAGTTTATGTTTCAGTTTATTCCAGAAGCCTGATTGTAAGAAAGTGAAATCAAGAAGCAATCAGCTCTTGGCACCAGCTGCCCAACCCACTGTTAAGCAACTGCACTCAAGGTGGGTTGTAAATTAATATTAAAATAAAATACGTCTGTGAAGATTCTCAGTCATCCAGGTGCGTTTATCTGGGAGTTGAGTCATGGCTACTGGACTTCTTTTTTGAGAGATAGAAACGTTTCGCTGTTCATCCAAACAGCTTCATCGGTCTGAATATAGCTAGTGCAAGAGACCTTCTTATAGTCAGCTTGACCTCTTGTCCCCTTGTCTGATTGGCTCATAAGATGAACAAAGCCTGAATAGGCTCGTTAGGGAGACATTAGTGTCCATGGCCTTAAGGTAAACAATGGCCTAAGGTGCTGAAACCCATCAAGAATGGGTCGTTAGCTGTCAAGAATGGGTCATTAGCTGTGACCTGGTGGTGAAGGCTCCTTGATTTGCCTGGGTACTGTGGAAAGTACAGCCTGGTAAGTAGCAGCTAGACTATGCCGGAGCCCCCCACCTCTGTTGAGGGAGGGATTTTCAATGCTGACATGAATGGCTTCCCTTACTCCTCTCTCAAGGCCTGTGGATATCCAAGGTGGGCCTTCAACAAAGCAGTGGGCCATCCCAGAAGAACAAGGGATCAGTCTGAGACCCAGACCCGACGGAAGAACCTGGTCATTCCCTACATGGCGGGAGTGTCGGAGAAGCTTAAAAGGATTTTGGCAAACACCACATCCCTGTTTATTTCAAACCCATGAACACACTAAGGCAGAGACTTGTCCACCCAAAGGATCCGATACCAAACCATAAAAGGAGCAATATAGTATATGCAGTCCAATGCAGTGAAGAGTGTTCAGACCTCTACATTGGAGAAACTAAACAGCCATTAAACAGAAGAATGGCCCAACATAGGAGAGGTAACAGCGCAGGACCAGAATCAGCAGTACACCTCCATTTGAAGGAAAAAGGCCACTCTTTCAAAGATGAGGATGTACACATATTAGACAAAGAAGAGAGGCGGTTTGAGAGAGGAGTAAGGGAAGCCATTCATGTCAGCATTGAAAATCCCTCCCTCAACAGAGGTGGGGGGCTCCGGCATAGTCTAGCTGCTACTTACCAGGCTGTACTTTCCACAGTACCCAGGCAAATCAAGGAGCCTTCACCACCAGGTCACAGCTAATGACCCATTCTTGACAGCTAACGACCCATTCTTGATGGGTTTCAGCACCTTAGGCCATTGTTTACCTTAAGGCCATGGACACTAATGTCTCCCTAACGAGCCTATTCAGGCTTTGTTCATCTTATGAGCCAATCAGACAAGGGGACAAGAGGTCAAGCTGACTATAAGAAGGTCTCTTGCACTAGCTGTATTCAGACCGATGAAGCTGTTTGGATGAACAGCGAAACGTTTCTATCTCTCAAAAAAGAAGTCCAGTAGCCATGACTCAACTCCCAGATTAAAATAAAATCTCAGCACTAACAATGAAAATTATCAAGAGAGAAGGATTAAAATAAATGGCTGGCCATAAAATGGAACTAAAATGTCTATTTATAAATATCCACAGCTTTTTCCTAAATGAAAGGTCGTAACACCTTGTTTAAAATGACTAAACTTCAGTTAAGCTCTTGTACCGTCTTCAAGAGCAGCCCCCACATTTCCTACTGCAACAGTTCAAGTCAGTAAGGCCATCAAAGAATTGTTTCTATCTCTCTAGTGTCTGTGAAGATTCTCAACCATCCAGGTGAGGTTATCTGGAAGGTGAGTCATGACAACTGGACTTCTTTTTCTTCAGAGATCAAAACCAGGGTAGATAAAAATCAATGATTTAAAAAATAAAATAAAAATGGATTTTTTAAAATTTAAATCAGGTTTTTTATTTAAATAACTTTTTAAAAATTCAAATGCTTTCTCAGAAAATATCTCTCTAAAGATTGTGTTCTAGTTAAGATTCATCATGAAATTAATTTTTAATTATGTAACATAAGGCTGTATTAATCTATTCACAATGCCATGCATTAGGAGCCTCGTGGTGCAGTGGTTAAATGCCTGTACTGCAGCTAAAACTGTGCTCATGACCTGGGGTTCAATCCCAGGTAGCAGGCTCATGGTTGACTCAAGCTTCCATCCTTCCAAGGTTGTTAAAATGAGTGCCCAGCTTGCAGGGTGGGGGGGGGCAATGTATAGCCTGCATACTGTAATTAAAACTGCCAACCGCCCAGAGTCTACTTGAAGTGGTATGGGGTCGTGTATAAACAGAACATTTGCTCTGCTTTGCTCTCCCAGAGGTTTCTGATTTTTCTATCTAGAAAATGTCAAAGACAATATTTGGTTTGCTATTTTTAAAACTGTGCATTTGAGTCTGCAACGATAACATGCTTCCTTCATAGCAACAAATATTATACACATCAGAATTGAGGAAAATACCTTAATCCCATTGTTTCAGAGCCAATCTATGTACACAGAATCAACACCCTTATCTCTTAAATGATACATTTCAGGAAGTTCAATGAATAGAAGGTTGGTTGGAATGGAATAGGTTTGCACAAGAATTAAATTTTGAGGAGGGAGGGGTAAGCAGTAAAATGAAAGTGAAACTTTTTGAGCACAGTAATCCACATCCTGGCATCTTTATGTGTATAGCAGCCTGAGGGTTATTATTCTTATTCTCTTCCTTAAGGAGAAAAACCTGTAATGGCAGAAGGCTGTAAAAGACACCTAGTTTGGGAATATCTAGACTGTCAGTCTAGTTTTTTAAAAATACTTTAACCACATCAGTTTAAAAAATGGATGTTTAAGCAAATAAAAGTATATATCAGGCCTGCCCAACAGGTAGACCGCAGGCTACTGGTATCCCGTGAAGGGTTTAAAAGTAGCCCACCGGCCATCAATAAAAAAAGTGAGGGGATAAGTTCTCCACCCCTCCTTCCCCCATCCCAAGGACCACCACTGCCCCAGCAAAGTTCTGGGTCTGCCAGCCCACTGTCTCAGATGAGCAGGGCAGTTCAAGGGCCATGGTGCATTGAAATCTGTTCCCTCCAGAGCAGATTAATTGGTTTTCAGTGCATTCCTATGTGAAACCGCTGCTCTACTTAAGTTTTTTCTTTTGAGCATGGGCTCAGAACAGGTAAAATTTGTAGGTAGAGGTTTTAGTGTAGTAGCCCTCAGGCACTTTGGGCCGGATAAAGTAGACCTTAGTCTGTTCAAAGTTGAACAGCCCTGGTATATATAATGCTATATAATATTATTGTTTTGGTTAAATAAAACTATTTAAATTGTTATTATTAAGGTAATGATGATTTTTCTCCTTCTAGTAAAGTACAACAGAACAGTTATCCAAATATGAATGATTAACATATTAAACTGGAGATAGTTCACCTTGCAATAATTTCATAATTATCTAAATTATCTATCTATGTAGTTCTAATGGCAAATAACCACCAAACCAGTAATTTTCCGATATAACTGCAAAACTAATCTGAAAAGTTATTATTTTAAAAATAAAACATTCATCTGGTTGTAAATATTAAGATTAAAATAACTACAGCAAAAATGAGTTTTTGTGTAGAAAATCATGATTTAAATCAAGCCTTACTGACTAGCGATTTAAATCACATCCACCAAACATTCACTACTCTTCCAAGCATCTTTGACAGTCTGAGGAAAGTTAGTGGTGAGTCCTCCAATTTATAGTTCACCTTGCTTTTGCATCATCCTGGTCTGAATGGTCTGAATAGGCTTATTAGGTTGACAATGACCTGAATAGGCTCAGTAGGTGTACAATGGCCTGAATAGCCACATAAGGTGGATGATGGCCTATTGGGTGTGTGAAAGTCCCACCAATGCAGCCCTTCCCAACACCCATTAAGTATGGGTTGTTAGCTATGGTCTTGCTGGTGGAGGCGTGAAATGCTTCTGATTTGTCTGGGGATTGATGAAAGAGCAGCTTGATAAGTAGCAGAGAGATTGTGCCTGTGTCCCCCACCTCTGTTGAGAGAGGGGTTATCAATACACACATTAACTGCTTCTCTCATGGCTTTTCTCAAGAAAAAGTCCGGTTGCTATGACTCAATTTCCAGATATCTCTCTAGTGCTTGACTTAAGGGTTGATATGACTTTAAAATCTGCTGTAGCTAGCAGCTGCTACTGGCCATCAACTTCATTTCTCCTTGCTTCCCTTTTGAGCTTCATTTAGGATGAAAAGTGCAATCAGAAGGCCAGAAAAATCTGGCCTCCCTGTGATCTAACAGCTGTTGGAAGCAACAGGTTGGAAATACACTGTAAGAGTTCATTAGAAGAAAAATGATTGCTCTATCAAACCATATAAAACATTCTAAATTTTACAATAGGACAATAGTTCTGCTGTGTGCCATCATGTCACTTTTGAGTTACACCAGCCCAATGAAATAATGACATCAACTAAGAATTAACAGCCCTTCTCAGCTTTCGCAGAGTGAAGACTTTTTCTTCCATTATTGAATCAATTCATCTCAAGTTGTGCTGGTTTCAGCTTTTCCAAATGTTCTCCAGTGAGTCTTGCCATCTTATAATATGCAAAGTACAATGACCTCAGTTTAGTCTTTTTACAGAAACTGTAATTCAGAATATTATCAATATCTTCTATCATCATCTAATGCTTTTGGTTTTGAAAAGTCCAAGAAACAAGAAAGCAGGTACTACAGTTTTAAGGTTAGCACAGCTATTGCGGGGGGGGGGGAGCAGACTCACAAAAGTACAAACTCTGAAATTGATTTTAAAAAATCAAACCTTACCATCTTATCACAATGAGGGGGGAATATGTGTGCTTTCTCATTTGACATCTGGTACAGTGGTACATCTTAAGACGAATGCCCCATAAGACAAAAAAACTTGAAGACGAATGAAATTTCCGGGAAGAGGCATGCTTCACAAGACGAAAATCCTATGGGATGCCTTGAAAGACGAAAATCTGTTCCGCATTTTGAAAAATGTTGCTCAGGATGCATTGTAGCCTTGCAATTTTTGGAGGGGTGAGAGGAGTTTTTTTCATCAAGTCTGAAAAAGGTATGCCCGATTCTTGTTTCTGATTTTTAAAAAAAATATATAGGATAAGCTTAAACACTTAGATTGGGCCAACCCAAATCACAAGACACACATGAAGAGACACAAATCTGAAATCCAAAATAAGTTTTCTGTTTAGTGTAAAATTAAATATTTGAAGAATATTTTTAAGAATAAATTAAAAAAATATTTAAGCAAATGATTTAAAAATTAATAATTTGCAGTAATTGCAAAAATATTTGTGTGTAGTTTCATGGTGGCTGTTATTATGCCACTCTCTTATGATTTTTTAAAATTCTCTCTGTGTTTATTCATTTTCTGCCTTGTCATATTCAGATTTGTTTTTAAACAAACAAAATATTAACTAAGAGCAAGTATTTTAGTTTCCTTTGAACATCCAAACATTTTAGAGTTGCTTTTAACAAAATTGTTTTTCTAAAAACAACTAAAGTTTTGGATGTTGTAGACACAAATGCTGTATAACTAGTTTTAACAAATAATTTCATTGTTCTTCTCACAACCTTCATCAACTAAAACTTGGCTAATAACATTTTTCTAAATTTTGTCATTAGTTACATAAACAGAAACATGGAGTCCTAAAACAAAAATTGCAATCTAATAATATATAAAGACCCAACAATCCCTGAGCTAAAAACATAGTTTTGAGACATGTATTTAGTCTCTGTTGACTGTCATTACACCTGACAATACACTCTAACAAATTAAAGTGAATATGATTTAGAATCTTGTACTAAACTCGTGTTAAAATTCAACTGAAAATGAAGGAAATGTCTCTATTTAGAGAAAGAAATAGTACCAAATATAGACCATACTTTGTTTAAACACAAGGTTAAATGTATATATCACTGTGCCATCTAGTATTTTTATTTATTTTGTTTTGAATATTTTTACCCCACCTACCTTCTTGGAAAAGGACCCAAGTAATCAAATTATACTTTCTGAACCATTGTTCTGGAAATTCTAAGAAGTCAAGGGCAAGTAGGATCAAGAAAGCAGAAGATGTAAGACACTATTGGACCCTGCCCATCTGCACATGATAAAACTTATTCTAAATTGTTATGTCTTGAAATGAATGCCTACTAATACTATTTTATAATTTAAGGATTCTGGAACTTGAAGTACTATATGATGTATTCACATAATTACTTGCCTCACCTTAATTAATATCACCATCCTTTTCAGAGGTAACTCATAATTTCTCATTTTAACAGCCTCAGCAACTGGGTACTGAGCAGGTTGAGGGAAAATTATTTGCTGTGAAATTCCAGATGTACTGCATGTACTTACTAAGTATTACACTTAGGATTTATTTCATTATCTTTATAATATATGCTGCTTATGACAAAGCAATATTTCATGTTTTGGGAAAGTACACTAATAGCTACCTTTGCTCCATAAGATCACTCCCACCAAACATTAAATGGTGGCAATTTAGCAACTGAGTTCAGTAATTCAGTACTAAGCCATTTTTAAGGGGGGAACTGGGGAGGAAGCTCCTTCTCCTCTTTCCACTCTGGAAAATGAATATAAGCAAGCTGATACAACAGCACCTCACAGTTAAGTACCCTAACTCTTACAGCTTATTGTTTTTAAACAATCCAAGCTGCCTCCTAAAGCAATCATATATTTGATTTCCAGTGTGTGGAGTACAGCAGTTTCAGTCACAAGACACTGACAGAACATCAGCCACAAATTAGACACCTTGAATACAGCCACATTCCCACAATACTGTTTTTAAAAAATCAAAACACCACGTAAGATCATTTCAGAATAGGGATATAAGATGGAATTCATTTTCAGTTCATATCAGTTGACTCTGTTCATTCATAAACTAATTCTATCCTACTTTTTTCTCAAATGTGTTTGGAAATATATAAGTATAATTTTAAGTTTATTTTTCTCACACTCATTTTGAAATATATTTTACCTTGAAACATGTATTTTAAAGAGCACTTTGGTTTACGTTCTTCCTTTAAGATGAAAACTATACAAAATTCATACAAGTGCAAAATCTTGCCATGCACATTATTCCAACAGTTGTGGATAAAATGGCAGCACCAGGTTCTGGGAGTCTGCCTCAGCCACCTAGCCACACTGTAGTTGCTGATCCTGGGGTAGGTGAGCCCAAGAGAATTAAATGTCATGACTCGTGAATGCTAGGGGGCCTCCCTGGTCCCGGTACTTCCCAACACTCTAATATGACTCAACTAACCAGTATTTTCAAGAAATTAAAAAAAATCCACAGTGTTAACCATTCTTGCAATATAGAACTGCCACCACACCCACAAAATTACCGACTCCAGGTAGTTAGTCATGGCAAGGCTTGGTTTTAAATATGACAAAACATCTGCACCAAAAATCAAAACAACTAAATGAAGAAATGTTTGTATTTTATTAAATGAAATGAAAAAGGCGATCAAAAGATTTCAAAAAGGCATCAGAAGTATTTAGGAGCAAACAATGAATTAAAGTCTAAGGCAGGGGCAATACAGAGCACACTTAGAAAAAAATAGTACTATCAGCTAAGCCTCAGAGCATGCATAGAGTGCATTCCTTTCAAGATAGCTTAATAGCACAGCAAGTGAACATACTATCTGATATGCAACTGAACACAGGCAGTGATACAGTGGTCCCTCATCACTTCACAGTTCATATACTGCGGTCCTGGTATATTGCGGGGGCACAGTATATGAAAGGCCTAGCCCCCTGGGGTAAGCTGCATGGGCCTGTTTGAGGCATCTAACACTTACCCTAGGCCTGGTGCTGCCCCGAACAGGTCTCTGACAGGCTTCCTGAGCCCGTCGGAGGCCCCAGAAATGGTTTGTGTCAAACTGGAAGTGACTTCCAGATTTCCGTTTGGTGCAGCACCAGGCCTCAGGTAAATGTAGGAGGCCCCAGAGAGGTCCCCCAGTCCCAACCCAACCCAGCATCCACATATTGTGGATTTTCAATTTTCATGGATCAGGTCAGGTCCATTCCTGTAGTCCATTCCTTCACATGGTGCTGCTAGAAACTGTCCCCATCCAGGGTGGTGCTTAGCTAAACTCCAACATCAGGCTATGGCAACAGGCCAGCCAGTATTTCTGTCACAACAATTGGATCAAAATGACTACTAGGACATCCCCCTTAGGCAAAACACCCTGGCCCAGCCCGACTGACATAAAGGCTACAGGGAACAGGACTGATTAAAGAAGCTAGCTCAAAGAAGTCCAAAACCACTACGAATCACTACACTCAACATCAGAACATTGACTGGATGCAGCTGTGAACTGGCTGAAGTTCTGCAATGGTGCCAAATTAACATACCATATCTTCAAGAGACCACATGGATGGGCCAGAAATTGAAGGACATCAGAGAGGGTTACAAGCTGATTTATTAGGACACATTCAACAATGGTGTTGCCAGTGTCGTAACCAAGAACCTGCACAATCATTATCATGTCTGTCACCACTGACACCCTCATCCATTGACTTCATGTGTTTTCTGCCTTTGCCCCCACAAACAGGACTTGATGAAGACACCAAAAGATCAATTTTGGAATGAACTATAAGCAAACTCTCTGCCTCTCCTGAAGAAGACCTGGTTCTCCTTTTTGGTGACTTGAATGGTTCTGTGGGAAGCACCCGGGGTTGGATACCTTTGTCGTGGGAATCAGGGTCATGGAAACCACAAAGAAGATGGAGTACAAATCCTGGACTTTGCAGAAGCAAACAATCTCATAATCTGCAGCATGTTTTCCTAGAAGCATATAAACCATCTCATCACCTGTGCCACTGGTGGAAATAGTAGACAGGTTGATCAGGTTGATTTTATCCTTCTGAGAAGGCATGAATTTTCCTATCATAACTAAGGTTATCCCCTCTAACATCTTCACCACCAACAGAGGCCACTTGTTAGAGATATGAAGATAAGTCATAAGAGAATGAGTAATACCACAGGTCCAGAGAAGATCAAATGGTGGAAGCTACAGAATTACAAAGAAGCAATGATCAGAAAAATCATATTTCCAGCCATCAATAGTGACTCAAGTGGACCCCGCTACTAAGTGAGATAGATGCTAAGAAAAAGAAGAATAGTGCCTCAAGTGACGTCACTTGAATCGCATTTTGTGACTCTGTTGCCAGCACCGCCAGGGAAATCCTTGTTGTCATGAAATCAGGCTGCCATTACACTGACATGCAGGCATGGTTGTGGACTGTACAAGTGCAGGAGAAACTGCAACAGAAGAAGTGAGCCTTTAATAAATGGCTACCAGAAAAACAGATGAAAGTCAACAGAAATATGTCGCTGCCAAATGAACAACTCAGAGGGCCATTGGCAAAGCCAAAGTGGAACCAAGATATATACAGTTGCCTGGAAATGCAAGGACAGAAGGACATTTACTGCTTAGCCAAATAATAAAACAAGGCAACCCAAGACATGGAGCACTATATGTGCATAAAGGATAAGGAGGGCAAAAGATTCTGTGACAAACATGAAATCCTGCAACTATGGGGAGATCATTTCAACGAGAACTCCCACATTCAATTTTCACACCCACCAGTCCCTGAAGGCATGCCAACATATTGACTGATTCTGCCCATTACCACCACAAAAGTCACCAGTGCTGTAGACATTATGAAGACTATGAAAGCCCCTGGACTTGATTATCTGTCTACTGTCTACCCATCCATAAGAACATAAGAACATAAGAAGAGCCATGCTGGACCAGGCCAAAGGCCCATCTAGTCCAGCTTCCTGTATCTCACAGTGGCCCCACCAGATGCATCTGGGAGCACATGAGACTAGATATCTGTCTCCTGATACCACTCCCCTACATCTGGCACTTGAAGTACCCTGGTTTTAAGCCTGGAGATTACACATCTCCATCATGGTTTGTAACCTGTGATGGACTTTTCCTCCAGGAATCTGTCCAATCCCCTTTTGAAGGCATCCAGGCCAGATGCCATCACCACATCCTGTGGCAGGGAGTTCCATAGACTAACAATGCGCTGTGTGAAAAAATATTTTCTTTTGTCTGTTCTTACTCTCCCAGCCCTCAATTTGAGTGTATGTCCCCTAGTTCTGGTATTTTGTGAGAGGGAGAAGAGCTTCCCTCTATCCACTTTACTCATGCCCTGCATTATTTTGTACGTCTCAATCATATCCCCCCTCAGGCGCCTTTTTTCCAGACTAAAGAGCCCCAAATGTTTTAGCCTTTCCTCATAAAGGAGGTGCCCCAGCCCAGTAATCATTTTAGTCGCTCTCTTCTGCATCTTTTCCAGTTCCACTATGTCTTTCTTGAGATGCAGTGACCAGAATTGTACACAATACTCCTGGTGGGGCCTTACTATTGTTTTGTATAATGGCATTATAATGTTGGCTGTTTTATTTTCAATCCCCTTTTTGATAATCCCTAGCATGGAATTGGCCTTCTTCACCGCTGCCACACACTGGGGAGACACCTTCATGGAGCTGTCCACCAACACACCAAGATCTCTTTCCTGATCTGTCACGGATAACTCAGAGCCCATGAGTTGATAGATAAAGTTTTGATTTTTTGCCCCAATATGCATTACTTTACATTTGGCTACATTAAAACGCATTTGCCATTTCGTAGCCCATTTCCCCAGTTTGGAGAAATCTTCTCTGGTTTTTACCACACGGAAAAGTTTCGTGTCATCTGCAAACTTGGCCACCTCACTGCTTATCCCTGTCTCCAGGTCATTTATGAACAAATTGAAAAGCACTGGTCCCAGGACAGATCCCTGGGGCACACCGCTTTTCACCTCTCTCTATTGTGAAAATTTCCCATTGACACCTACTCTTTGTTTCCTGGATTTCAACCAGTTCTCAATCCATAAGAGGACCTGCCCTCTTATCCCCTGACTGTGCAATTTTCTCAGCAGCCTCTTGTGAAGGACTGTGTCAAAAGCCTTTTGAAAATCCAGATAGACTATATCCGCCGGTTCACCCAAATCTACATGCCTCTTGACCTTTTCAAAAAATTCTAAAAGATTTGTCAGACAAGACTTACCCTTGCAGAAGCCATGCTGATTTTCTCTCAGCAAGGTTTGTTCTTCTATGTGTTTTTATCTTGGATGACAGATTTCTTCAGTGTCATAACAAATAGCAGCTGTGTACTGAGTGGTTGGAGTCAACAAGCATGACAGACCCCATATTCAAGAACAAAGGCGACCCAGCTGAGTGAGCCAACTATTGCCTAATCCTGTCCACACTATGAAGATCTTTGAAAAAATTCTGATCTAGCACATCTGCATCTGGAAGTTGAGTCATGGCAACTGGACTTCTTTTTCTAGAGAGATTGAAGTGTTTCATTGCTCTACCAGACAGCTTTGTCAATCTGAAGAAAGCTAGTTGCAAGTCCATCTGCAACACTGTCCAACTCACCACCAGCCAATGTGGCTTCATCATGTAGAACAACCAATGCCATCTTTGCAACTCATTGGCTCACAGAGAAACACAGAGAGAAGACCCATCCATTGCACATGGCATTCCTAGACCTATAGGGTGCCAGAAACACTTGTCAGCTGGGTCAAAATGCTTTACAAGAATGCCAGCAGCCATGTGCAATGCTCAGCTGACCTCTCTAACAGTTTTCCAGTGATGTCTGGAGTGTACCAAGCCTCTGCATGGCTACCGCTCCTATTTATACTTGTCATGGATACCAACACACAAGACCTGCAGCAAAATGCTCCCTGGACCTTGCTTTATGCTGACAATGTCATGCTTGCTACAACCACTAGAAAAAATGGTGCCACAAGTTCAGACAAGAAATGACCACCTCTAATCACTTTGTATTGCACCTAAACATCAAGAAAACTGAACACTTAGAGTTTGTTGCTACCCATGGAATGCTCTGAATAAATGGAAAAACGCCATATCATGTGGATATCTTTCAATCTATTGGCTGTCATCTCCAAGGTGATGGTGGCATCCATGGGGACATGTGAGCAAATGTGAATAGAGCCTGGTTACAATGAGAACTCACTGGTGTGTTTTGCTGTCAATGAATGCCAATCTGTCTCAAATCCAATATTTACAAGATTATTGTCTTGTAGTCACCCGGAGTGGCTGTTTGACCAGATGGGTGGGAGAGGAATATAATAAATTAATTATTTGTCTTCCCTTTTGCACTGTATGGCACAGAGTGCTGGGAAGCTACAATGGGTATTGAGAACCACCACCATGCCATGGAAGCACATATACACTGTTGAAAATCAGGTTTTTACCTACCCAACAGCAACTAGGTGTAGTATCAATAACAGAGACAACGAGAGAAAGATGGCTCTGCTGGTGCAGACATGCCCCCAGAGCAGCACCTTGCACTGTTGTCCAAACTGCGTACCATCTGAAAATCGATGGCTGGTGGCCATGTAGGTGACCAAAGCAAAGGTGGCAGAACACTGTCAATAAGGACATGTGAATCGCCTACCTGCATCTCAAATATGTGGTCAATTGGGCAAAGTGGTGTTTCAGGATCCGAGGAGGAGGAGGAGGAGGTGGAGGAGGAGGAGGAGGAGGAGAAGCAGAGGAGGAGGAGAAGCAGAGGAGGAGGAGGAGGAGGGAGTTGTACCTACTATTCCTCTAGATGAGTGGTTCCCAACCTGGTGGTCTGGACCCCTTTGGGGGTTGAACAACCATTTCACAGGGGTTGCCATGAGCCAATGAAGAGAAAGGCACAAACAGATTGGGTCTGGAGGCGGGGGGGGAGGAAGTGGGGAGAGTGAGTTACAGCTTGATAGGTTGGAGGGGATGTCAGTCAATGGCACCGGAGGCTGCGATTGGCTGAGGGCGCCTGTAGAGGGAAGTTCTCTATGGCACCTGCGGCAGTGGCATGCCAAAGGGGGCTTGTGGCCTCTTCCAAGCAGGGCAAGGGGTCACCACAACATGAGGTACTGTATTAAAGGGTCGTGGCATTAGGAAGGTTGGGAACCAGTGCTCTAGATCAGTGCTCCCCAACCTTTTTGTCCCCACGGACCGGTAAATGTTTGATGATTTATCCATGGCCCGGGGCTGGGGGTGGGGAGGGGGGTGGAGATGGGGGGTGCGGAGGGGGTCGGGCAGGGGGGCAGGGGAGGGTGTGTGTGGGGTGGGGGATGGGGTGGAGGGAGGAGGGGGAGCGGGGGGGCTTGGCTGTGTGCCTTGCGGGGGGGCCACGGGAGCGGCGGCAGCGGCGGCGGCGGTGGTGGCGCTCGCCGGCTGGGGGCGTCGGGCGTGCCATTCCCCCCCCGCGCGCACGGGCGGGGTGGGGGGGAGCCCAGGGCTCCTGGGCGGGCGAGCCCCCACCTCCTCCTCCTGTTGGCGGCCGCGGTGGCCACGGCAGCCACCCGGGTTCGGCCGCGGCCGCTGCCGCCGCCCGCCTTGGTGGGGTGCCTCTGCGCCGCCGCCAGCGGCGGCTCGGCGGTCCCGGTGGCGCCCTCGGGCCAGAGCCGCTGCCGCGTCGCCTTGCCTCCGGCTGCGGCCTTCGGGCAGGCGAGCGGGAGGGGGGAGGGAGGCCGGGGTGGTGGTGTCTCTGTGCTGGCCAGCCGGCCGGCCAGCGCACGCACACTCCGGTTGGGGGGGGGGGCTCGGGGGCCCCGGCCTCTCTCTCTCTCTCTCTCTCTCTCTCTCTGTGTGGGGGGGCAACAGCCCCGTGCCCCCCCGGCGTATCCTCCTCCTCCTCCGCCCTCCTCCTCCTCACCCTCCACCACCACCAGCAGCAGCAGCAGCCACGGCGGCGGCGGTGCGTCCTCCTCCTCCTCCGCTGCTGCTGGTGGTGGTGGTGGAGGGCGAGGAGGAGGAGGGCGGAGGAGGAGGAGGATGCGCCGCTGCCAGAGGCAGCGGCGGGCAGAGGAGGGAGGCAAAGGCAAAGGCGGCGGCAGCGGCTCCTCCTGCGCTCCTCCAGCCTTCCTCCTCCACCGGCCGCCCACGGGAGAGAAGAGGAGGAGGAGGACGGCGGAGGAAAAGGGGAGGAGCCTCCCCGGTCTCCCCAGGCGGCCCGGTGCCGACCAGTCCACGGACCGGCACCGGTCCGCGGCCCGGGGGTTGGGGACCACTACTCTAGATGGCTGGATATCTCAGAAACTCAGAGCACTTGTCTGCAGGGCCAGGAATTGGGAATTTGAGACTACACTGTGGCTCCTGGGAGAACAAGCAGTCTTTGTAGCCTTGGGCAAGCTACATAATCTTAGAGCACCACTGGAAGAAGGGACTAGTAAATTACTATCCAGTACTTTATACCTAGAATGTACTTACCTGGTTCACCATAAGTCAAAATCGAATAAATGGCACACATTATTATTACACTTAATACTTCAGATCAATGACAGGCTGGAGGCTCTGTGATAAATACAAAGTGGCCAAAGTGGCCAAGCACCAATATTTTTTAAAAAAGAGAACAAGAAAATGTGCTACCACACCACTAATGGTCAACCTTGAAAGCTTTTAAAAAAATTTCTAACTACTGGAGGAATCTCAGTGAAATTGTCTGCAGAGGTTCTCTGCCCATGAATATTATGAAGTAAAGATGGGCACGAAATGAACATTTTTTTTGTTTCCGTTATTCGTTATTCATTTTGTTATGTAACAAAACAACAAACAAAAATTGTGATGAAAATGGAACGAAACAAACAGAACCACAAAAATTGTGTTTGTTACATTTTGTTTTCGTTAATGGCGGTGTGCAATGAAATGAGCTGTTTTAAATGTTAAAAAACACCCTAAACATCCATAAAAGTGCAGCGATAATTATTTATACTGTCTGATAATACCTACCAGAGGGGTAGGGGTATTAAAACGCCCTGGACATCCATAAAATGCAGCAATAATGCGGTAATTATTTGAAATTGTTACCTACCAGGGGGTTGGGGTCCTTAAAACATTTGTTTTTGTCTTCTCCCATTGCGATGTATTTTTCTTTTCACTTTAAGGATGACAAAATGGATGTCGCCACTCCAGCCACAACATGGAGGCAAGCCATGTGATGGGATCATGTAAATTCTTGGACAACTTCAACCAATAGCATGCCCAGGTTGCTGACTGGGCAGGTCTGGCAGCCACAGAGGGCATAAAAAGCTCTGGCAGCCCCCGTCCTCCTTGCAGTCTGCGGTGGGAGTTAGGGTGGGATTGCTGTCTCTGCGACTGTAGCTTCAGTCCTGCAGCCTCCCTGTGTGTGTGTGTGCGTACCTCTCGGTGAGTACCCTCCCCTGCCCTGCAGTGCAGTCACTCTGCGGCTGCCTTGCACCCTGGGCAACGCCCGCCGCTGCCTTTGCAGCCTCCCTGCGTACCTTGTCTATACTGTGTCTCTGCCAGCATCAATTTTTTTAAATGTTTTCCCTCTGGTCAGAAATGCTTTAAAAATCGTGCAAAAAGCGGGTAGAAATGAAAAATGAAAAAACGAAAAACAAAAATGAAATTTTTCCAAAAAATCACGAAAAATGGAAATGAAACAAAACGGACCACTCAACGACAAATGAAAAACTGAAACGCCATTTTTTTTATTCGTGCCCATCTCTATTATGAAGAATTATGAGAAAGGCCACTGACATGCATAGTGGGTTAGGTGCTGTCTCATCTGCACTGAGGTCAAGACAAAAATTACACCGTTTAGAATTATGAGAAGCCTATTTCTGTAGCAGGTGCGTCCACATTGTTCCCTGCAACATGCAAGGGCCATTTTTTTCCTTTTCATTACTGCTGCATGTAGTGGCAAAGAAGGCATACGCATGGATAGCACATTATTGAAAGCATTCAGTCTCCACTGGCACCATTTTGAACACCACATGAAGCAGTCTTTTGTCTTCTACATGACTCGAGAATATTGATGACTCAGCATTACATCACTGTAGTGTAGAGCAAAAGAAATAAAACAGTAAAAGTACTTGGCAGGCAAAGCAACAGATGGATGATATGGCATAAATCTTCTCTTCTCACACTTCAAACAGATAAACATTTTTATTGTCAGATTCTACACTTGGATCTGCTGTTTACGAATGGCACACTCGTGTCCAGTAAGATTATACTACTTTATGTACAAAAACTCCTTGCCTTTACCTCACTGTTTGACTGCTGCAATAAGTAAAGTTTATGCCATAGGTTCTGGCAAAATGGATCAAGTGGATGAAGTGGTTTTATTATTACTTTTAAGCACCAACAATTCATTGAAGAGTGATGGTAATTAAAATGGGTGGGGAAATGGGTAAAAAAATAAGTACTTTACAGAAGTCAAAACAAAATGCTCTTAACTCACATCATCATAAATTTTAAGACATGGCACATTTGGAGCAAAAAATAAAAATAAAAGCATGAGGCTTGGAAAAATAGCCAAAGTAATTATTTTTACATAAATCAAGCTTGATATTTTATTTCATGATTTTGTGGGAAGCACAAGGATAAATACAAATTACTATTATAATTTCAAATGCCCATCTAAGAACTAGTACTTTACGCATATTTTCAGGAGAACAGTACTGTGTGGGAATTACACCTCAAATCAGAAGTTAAATTGATAGCAGTATACAGTCATCTCCACCATTTTGTAGTTCATATACTGTGGTCCCAGTATATCACGGGACAGCAGTATATGAATGCAAAGGCCCATGGGGGCAAGCTGTGTGGGCCTATTTGTGGCCTCCTGCACTTACCCTGTAGTAAGTGGTTTGGGGATGATCCTGAAGGGACTTCCGCATTTTGGGAAATCACTTCTGATTTGCCAGAAATCACTTCTGGGGCCTCCAACAGGCCCAGCTCACCAGAGGCTCCAGAAGTGGTTTGGGATGATCCGGAAGGCGCTTCCAGTTTTGTGGAAGTGATTTCCAGTTCACCAGAAACCACTTATTGGGCCTCCAACAGGCCCAGGAAACCCGTCGGAGGCCTGCTTGGGGGCAGCACCAGGCAAAGTGTAGGAGGTAAATGTAGGAAGCCCCAGACAACACCCCCACCCCCCAGTCGTGATCTGACCTAGCATCCGCATATCACAGATTTTCCTTTATCATGGGTCAGGTGGGATCCCTAACCCCCACAATAAATGGGGGATTACTAATCAAATAATATTTATAACACAACTGTATGGGTCTGCTCAAAAATAAAAAATAAAATCAATGTAAGAGTTAATGTTTTCAACTTCTGAGACTTCATTCTGATATGCACCTTCTCAGACACTCACAAGACAGCAGTTGCCAACAATCTGAATAGGTTAAGGAACATTTATCAAAACATATTTGGGATTGATAAAACTGTTTGTGCTCCTCGAAGGACTGTTCTGTTTTCAGAACTGAAACTTTTCAAACTGAAAAGTAAAGCAAACTGGGGGAGTCAAAAGACCTTACTAAGTAACCATTAAGTATATCTGAAACGTACATGATAGTCATTTGAAACCAATTTTGGAGGCAAAATGTTGGCTGTTCAGATTATATACTGTATCCCTGAACGGCAGGGATGAATGATTTCTTGTTGGGGGTGGTATATGCAGTCAAAACATCTCAACATTCCTTCAGTTATATAGCAGGAATTTAATAAAGGATACCCGCAGGTGCCCTCTAAAATACAGTATAAATCTACATTTCACTTCATGTTCCACATAGCTAGCATATAAACAACAAAACATTCCCTCCCGTTTGTAACTGTTTTATTTCTAGATTAGGGTCTTTTATCCCTGATATGTCAGCGTTTTTATGCAGACAGGTGAAGGCATACAAATAACTGACATTAGAGCTATATAATTAATATGGTTCGCAAAAGAGCAACAAATTTCTCACCACATTTCAACTGTCACAAGGTACTTGAATGGGCCTTAATAACAGGACTATAGCCTTGATTTAGGATTGCAGCCATATAGCAAGAACATAGGTGATACAGAAGAAAATGTGATTCAGTATTACTTTACAAACTATGCTCAACTGAAGGAATGCAGTAGAGATGGGCACGAAATGAAAAAAAAAATTGTTCCGTTATTTGTTATTCATTTTGTTACATAATGAAATGAATAACGAAAATTGTGATGAAATTGGAATGAACCGAACAGAACCACGAAAATTAGGTTTGTTGCGTTTTGTTTTTCATTAATGGTGATGTGCAATGAAATGAGCTCTTTTTAAATGTTAAAAAAACGTCCTGAATATTTGTAAAAACCCAACGATAATTATTTACTCTGCCTGATAATACCTACCAGGGGGGTTGGGGTCCTTAAAACGTGCATTTATGTCTTTTCTCAGATCGCTGTATTTTTTTTTCCTTTAAGGGGAGTTAGGGGACATCGACCCAAAATGGCTCCCAGATGCCTAATATTGATTTCTTGGGTATTAAAAAGCCCTGGACATCCGTAAAAAAGCAGCGATAATTATTTGAAATTATTACCTACCAGGGGGTTGCGGTCCTTAAAACGTTTGTTTTTGTCTTTCTCCCATCGTGATGTATTTTTTCTTTTCCCTTTAAGGATGACACAAAATCCAGCCACAACATGGATGCAAGCCATGTGATGGGATCATGGAAATTCTTGGACAATTTCAACCAATAGCATCCCCAGGTTGCAGACTGGGTAGGTGTGGCAGCCACAGAGGGCATAAAAAGCTTTAGCAGCCCCCGTCCTCCTTGCAGTCTGTGGTGGGAGTTAGGGTGGGATTGCTGTCTCTGCGACTTGTTACTATAGGCCAGCTAGGCAGGTGTGTGTCTCTGTGTTCCTGCTGGCTGCAGCCTGGCTCTTAGGGGAAAGAAAGAAGAGATTTCTCTTGCAGCCTCCCTGTGTTGTGTGCGTGCGTACCTCTCGGTGAGTACCCTCCCCTGCCCCGCAGTGCACCCTGGGCAATGCCCGCCGCTGCCTTTGCAGCCTCCCTGCATACCTAGTCTATACTGTGTCTCTGCCAGCATCATTTTTTAGTGTTTTAACTCTCGTCTGGGATGTTGGGGCACGTCCGCACACGGAAATGCTTTAAATTGCGCAAAAAGCGGGTAAAAATGAAAACCAAAAAAATGAAATGAAATTTTAAAAAAAAATACACGAAAAATGAAAATGAACCAAAATGGACCCGCAACGAAAAACAAAAAACTGAAATGTCATTTTTTCGATTCGTGCCCATCTCCAGAATGCAGCTTTATAATAATGATCACTGCACTTGAGATGTTTAAAGGTAACATAAACTTTTCTTTCCCATTCAGTGTCTTCTCAAGTGCCTGAGTGGAGCCTGATAGAGCAGAGTTATCACTTTTCATATACATTCATGCTACCCAGAAAGGCTCTCTAAAAAAGCAAAATAGCATAACAAAAAACAAAAATCTTGTACATATGACAAGAAGTCCCCCAAATAATAGCTAGCATAGTGGCCAGGTACCTTGCCCACACAGCCCACAAATGTGTCTCGCCCCAGAGGTGAGACACATTTGTGGGATTAAAATTAGGCCACTTTTTTTGCCTACTGCCCGCTGATCCATCTTGCTGTATTGTTTTGTATTGTTCCTTTTTTAATCTTGTGAACCGCCCAGAGTTCCATATTGGAAGATGGGCGGTATAAAAATGAAATAAATAAATAAATAAATAATTATAAATAGTTCATTGATATGAAATTCACTCAATTCAACTGTTAAATATCCATTAAACAAGTGGTTCAGAATGTAGAGCAAGTGGATCAGTTAATGATTCCTAATATTATTAGAAGAGTGCTGCCCACCTGTTTAGTGCCCTCCCAAAACCTGCAATCTGGACAGCCCTCATTCCTACTCATACCTAACACCTAATGTTCCTCATTTCCTAATCAATTTCCTAATTAATATTGGGGGCTACCACCTCACTAGGGAATATCATTCAATAACTTTCGCATGACTTAAATTTACCTCTTGCACTATCCACCGTGGAAAGGGGGCTACATATTATACTCCTTTCCCCCCACCGAGCCCCTTAACTCGAGCCAAATGTCCCCTTGAAAATAGATTTTTTAAAAATAATAATAATAAATCTCCAACCTAACCCATAATTAATAGCTGCAAATTTCCCTAATTACACCCTTTCGGGCTGTAAAATTTTTGTGTGGGGTCCTATGCCTATAACTAAATGAAACATTGCACTATATTGGACCCATTAGTTTCAACATGAAGGAATCTGTCTCTAAGATTTCACAGGTCAGCTTTAACCTGAAGAATCAGCCACTTGCCTGACTGCTGGGTCAAGTCATCTCCACCACTGTGGATCAACTCAATGACAAAAGCCACATCCTGGGCACTGTGGAACGCAGCTTCCTTGAACCCGTCCCAGTGCATGCCTCCCAGTCTCCTCCAATTCATAGGCTCAGCCACCATGTGGTTCAACAACATGGCAGGTGTTACTCTGAGTCCCGGTCTCATCCATTTCAACGTGGCCCTCATAGGTCCAGCCACCATATGCCCCAACACCATGACAGGTGTTTACTCTGCATCCTGGTCTCATCCATTTCAACATGGAGGTGTTACTCTGAATACCCTGGGATACAGGCTCCATGAACCCATCCCAGGGCTCGTCTCTGAGCTTCATCTCTTCAAGATGGCCCACTGGACTGGGTTCCAGCCTAAACTTGTATGCCATGCATACTCAGCTGCCCACGATAGGTAATGTGGCATGTCACTGTGGCAGCACTCCAGGAGTGATAAAAGAAAACAATGGCCGGAACTTAACAGTTCGGCTATGCTGACATAATCACAAGTTTTGTGACGTTCCTCTGTCCTCACTCTGTGGTCAAGCAGCATCATGGCCCGATGCACCAGTTTTGACTGCTTTGCTAATTAGGCATGAATGAATCGACTTCAACATTCCTGATCCCTGACCTTTCATAAAGCTAGGGCTATAACATTACAAAATAGGTTATACAGACATGACATCAGCTGAGCACGGGGGCAAAAAGTCCTGCACTGCACTGCGGCAGTGCAGAGCTGCCCTTTGTTTAAAGCAAGTGGCAAAATGTAACAAAATGCACCATTGCTGAGTCAGTTCACAGCATCAGGTTTCACCCCAGCTATCAATGTCAATGTTTTTGCCAATCTTGTTAAACAAACAGCTGATAACAGGGAGTAGTACATTTGTGAGAGATGACTCAAGGGTGTAGATGTCCCTGTCACTGGCCATCTTGTCTCCTCCTTGGGTGTGCAGAGTTTTGGAGAGGCAGAACTGAGTGTGCCCACCCTGGTGGAAACCAGAAAGGGAAAATCCAAACTTGGATGGCAGAGGAGAGCATTCAAGAGAGGTTCTGAAGGGGGAAGTTGATATAGCTAGGTAGCCTCAGTCCAAAAAAGTGATGCCAGGAAAGGAAATTAGAGCCCTGGGTCTTGGACAATCTAAGGTAAGCCTAGGAAGGAAGGAAGGGAGGGAGGGAGGTTGGCCTTAGAAAGAAAGAGACTACAGTACAGCATAAAAACAGAAAAAGTGGATTAAACTATATTGAACTATATGAGTATTTGGATAGGTACACAAAACACCCCTCCAAGATTAGGATTACTTCATCTAATACAGTCAGAATTTCTAGCAGCATTTTCTATAGCAGTGTTCTGACAAAAACTGACCAAAGCAATGTTCACTCCCTACAATGTGCCTTCCAATGTTTAATTTCCATCTCAGCACTGTTTCTTTTATAAATAAGACAAAGAATCTTATTTTGTTTCCAACACATGTAGTGTTGCACTAAAAACAAAACTCATTGCCATACTATCAACCCAATTTAACCCTTAAATCTCTCTCTCTCTCTCTCTCTCTCTCTCTCTCTCTCTCTCTCTCTGTGTGTGTGTGTGTGTGTGTGTGTGTCTGTGTGTCTGTGTGTCTCTGTGTGTCTGTGTGCGTAACCACACACACACACACACACACACACACACACACACACACACAGAGAGAGAGAGAGAGAGAGAGAGAGAGAGAGAGAGAGAGAGAGAGAGAGAGAGAGAGAGAGAGAGAGAGATCCCTTGCTTTGCCTCTTATTCTCCTACAGGTTTTCAGCTTTCTTCCTGACATTGTCAGAAATGGAATTCATTTTTAAGAAAGTTTATTAATAAATTAAAAGTACCATACATGCAATATTGTATAACAAAACATAACAATACACTCTATATCATGTTTTCAAGGGAAACTTTGCTTCTCTCTAACTTCATTTGTATTAGTTTCATTTGCTATTTTTTGCACATGTAGTATAGTGCCTTTGCTAGTCTTCTTCCCATTCCTAACATTTACAATTATTTTTGTAAAAATAATAAATCATTATAAATTATATCATATACACATACTTATAATGCTGATTAAGACAACATTCTATTGATTTCAAATTTTAATTTCTTTTCCCCATCTTGCTTCTAAATACTCCTTTATACCATCCCATTGATTTTCGAATTCTGTTCCAGGCTCTCCCTTTAGTGATTTTTGTCAGTTTATCCCATAAGAGGTATTCTTGTAATATTTACTAAACAATTATCAATTGACAGTTCTTCCACACTTTTCCATTCACTTACTATTTAATTTCTAACTGTACCTAAAATATATAGGCATATTCGAGTCTCCTGTCTTGATTTCCCCTTTATCATGTTGAACGAGTAAGTTTCTGGTTTTAATTCTATTTGGATCTTCATATTCTTTGTCAATATATGATCAATTTCTGTCCAAAATTTCTTTATTACCTTACAACTCCACCGCATATGATATATTGAACCATTTTCTGATTTGCATCTCCAACACTTGTTTTTTATTTGATTTTGTTATTTTTGCTAGCTTCTTGGGTGTTGTCTACCATCTATAATACTTTCATAAAGTTCTCTTTCAGATCAGTACTTGTAATTAATTTTTGGTTTTCATCCCATGCTCTATTCCAGTCAAGTTGTATAGTTTTTCCTATATCTTGCTTCCACTTAATCATGTTTTCTTTAATTACCTCTTGCTCCATTGCTCTATGTAATAAGAGTTTATATAATTTTGAAATTTGATGTTCTTATTATTCCCCAAATTATCCTATCTAGATCTGAGGCCCCTTTGTCAAATCCTGTTAATTTAGTGTCTCTACCCATCCTTTCCAAAAGTTGTCTATGAGGATAACAATGTCATATAATTCCATCCTGAACTAATTCTTTCTTTGTTTTTAATCTTAATTTGCCTTCTTTGGTCTTTACAGTGACCCCCACCTATCGCGGGGGTTAGGGACCCAACCTGACCCACGATAATTGAAAATCTATGATATGCAGATACAGGTCGGGTTGGGCCTGGGTCGCCTAGCTGGGGGCTCATACTTACCCCCAGCCTGGTGCTGCCCCGAGTGGGCCTGCGAGGGCCTTTCCGGGTCTTTTGGAGACCACAAAAGGGCCTCCCTGCAAACCAAAAGTCATTTCTGAGGCCTCCGACAGGCCCTTCCCCGTTACCCCAGGGGTCTTTTTTCATATACTGTGGTCCCGCAATATAGCGGGACTGGAGTATATGAACCGCAAATGGGCGGGGGACCACTATAATAATAGTTCTCTATATGTCAGCCATTTCCCTGATTTTATGTCTATTTGCTTCTCATGTGGAAACATCTACAATGGTATAAAATTTCTGTTGATGTTTTCCTCAAATCTTAATCAAGGACGTCCAGGAATGGAATTCTTGTTCTGAAGTCCATTCAAAAGAGAAAAGGTCCCCTTGGAATATTAAGGTAAAAGGAGACACACACTTAACCTGCTTATCCACAAAGTCATTAGGACACAAATCCTTTACACTTTTTGTTCCAGTGCAAATATCCTAGTGTGATACGTGACTATTCACAATAAACTTTAATTACTGTAAGCAAACTCAAGCCTCATTAATAGGTTTTGACCCAGAATTAATGGGCCACAGAGTTGCTGGACATTTCTTCTTCATGTTTTTTGTCGTTACACATCTGTCAAAGCTGCATAACATAATATATAAGTGCAGGTCAAGCCATCATGTTACCCTGCATAGGTCCAGCTTTGTGCGAAGTTTCTCCATTTTCAACTGGATCCAACTGGACTCTTTCATTGTGATTCCCCCAATTTACCAATTTCACTAATAGCAATTTCAGAACCCCTACTTAGTCCTTTCCATAACTATGTCCTTGGATTAATAATTATAGTAGAACCCATGTATCCATGGGTGATCAGTTCCGGGCCACCCAACAGGTACCAAAATCTGTGGATAAGAACAAACACTCTTATCTGGGGGTAAAAGTGGTGACAGTGGTAGTGTCACTGGACAGAGCAGCAGACCAGTTGTCACAAAGGTGCACTGCTGAACTACTAGGTCTGCCACCCAGGAAGCTTGAATAGCCGCTCTTTGAGATTCCTGGGTGGCGGACTGGGTGGTACAGCAGTGTGCCTTTGCAACATCTGGTCTCCCACCTGTCAAGTGGCATGTGGATGCTAGGTGCAAAAGGGCTGGGCCACATGACACAGCTTTTCTCCCAGCACCCCACGCTACCTCTGCTGATTGCCAGCCATGGATAACTGAAACTGCAGATGTTGAATCAGTGAATACGAGGGTGCTACTGTATGATTTCCAACAGAAATCTATGTAAACCTCTTAAGAGTATTGCCATTTCTTTTTTCTTTTTCTTTTTGTTTGTCCTTTACTTCTTACTTTTTGTCTCTGCACTTCTTAATCAAGACATGCAACCACTTTGTGCCCTCCCTTTCCACTTTTGAAAGGTATGGCATACCAGTATTGTAAGCTTTAGACAACAGTTTTACACTAGCTCAGCTATCCATTGATTTCCTATATTAAGGTTTCTGAATACTGTTAATTCCTTCAAAATTTTATTTAGTTTCAGTCACCTGCAGAAAGCAATTAAAAATATTGATTGAGGGGGAGGAAAACATGAAGTGATTTCAGCAACCAGTCTGGCATTCAGAAGCCTAAAACAGTTGGCCATCAAAATTTCATTTAATTTGGCTATACAAGCCTTCTCCATACCACAAACATAATGTCATAAACAAAGTCTTACATTAATTCTGTATGCTGCTTGTCTACATAAAGAAAATAACACCTGAATCCAATTGCTTGTACACCTGGAGCACTTCCATTTTAATCACTAGGATTTATGTAAGGGCTGACTCACCAGTCAACTGTTGATTTAGTTGGTCTCCTATAGTTGAACTAGCAATTGCATTTTGGCCTATGTCTCCAGTGGTCTCTTAGCAGATCCAACAAAAAACATTACTTTCCACTTTTTTGCCTTAAGAATATGGTCAACAACTCATTGGCAGGTGGTAGAGTAGGATATTCTGTGATTTTTTAAAAAAAAATTAAACTTCATACCATACAATACACATAATTCCAGCACAAGTATCCACTTTTCTAAAAAAAATCAGAAATTTCTAAACAGCAACTGACTTTGAAGTAGATGTGCATGTCATCACATAATTAATCCTATTATGTTACGAGGATTTTTAACAAAAGCCTTTCATTCACGCCTATCAACACAGAAGTAATTTTTAAATACAGAAGAGTTGTTTACATTTTAAACTCAAATTGTCTACTTGTAAAAGTTAAGCACAAGAGGAACTAAGCATAGAGATGAAATTAAATTATATAGATTAAAAAAATAGGGAAGGTAGAAGAGAGCCCAATTTTAGTACCATGTCGCTACAAGAGTTATAGTGAAAGGATCAGAATCACCATTCAAAGGCTGATACTTCATGTCCATCTTATCGCTGTTCTTGGTCCCACTTGGGACTGGTACGAAGTAATCTAACCACATGTCCATTGCGGGATGACCACGCCCCCTGAACTGTGATTTAAGCAGGATGAGAGATTCCTCTCCCTGGCCTTGGGAATCCGGTCATCACGCTTCTCGTTCCGAGACGAGTGCCCGTGAGGTAAGGCTCATCACGCAACATGCCATTCTCCATCTAGTGGCAGGAGTATGTCATTCGCCAGTACATTCCCTATGGAGTCAGCAACGCAGTACAGAGAGATTAAAAGACAAATGCCTCAAACTTTGCTCCGTAACACATTGAAGGCAAGGCTTCGGAGAATCGAAACATCGAAAAACGGAAGGTCGGGCTGAAAAAAAGGAGAACAAAGGCATGGAATTTCACATCTCATCACAGAACGAGGATGTGCAGTAACAGTCATGCCAGTATCATCCATCATGCCCGTGCGTACACGGGAACAAGGACAGAACCGGAAGAAGACCACGTGACCGCGACCGACATCAACACACAACGAACTTCCTCCCAGGATGAGAATGGACATGAAATAACCATCATAGTTGCAAAAGAAGTTAGCTGACATAGAAAGGAAGATTAATTCTGCCATTAAAAAAGCAAGAAAGTGCTTCACTATTGTTATTGGGATTTTAGTGGGTACACCAAAGTAAGTGTAATCTAAATGCTTGAACCAGGCACTTTAAGACTACAAACCTGTTCTGTAATAACCAGTGAGGGCACTCATTCAAAGATGAAGACGTACACATGTTAGACAGAGAAGTTAGATGGTTTGAGAGAGGGGTCAGGGAAGCCATTCATAGGAGTATTGAAAACCCCTCTCTCAACAGAAGTGGTGGGCTCACTCCTACTTATCAGGCAGTGATCTCAACAATACCCAAACAAATAAAAAATACTTCACACCTCCACCACCAAGGCCATAATTAAGGACCCTTACTTTATGGGTTTCAGCACCTTAGGCCATTGTTCACCTAATGGTCTATTGAGCCTATTGTCCACCTAACAAGCCTATTCAGGTCATTGTTCAGCTTATGAGACTATTTCAGACCAGGGTCACATGAGGGCAAAGTGAATATAAAATGGAAGACTCACAACTAGCTTTGCTCAGACTGACAAAGCTGTTTGGATGAGCAGGGAAACTTTTCGCTCTCTCAGTAAAAGAAGTCTAGTTGCCATGACTCAACTTCCAGATAAACTCACCTGGATGACTGAGAATCTTCAAAGACATGTGGTTACTGAAACTTGCAGTGAATTTATGCTCCATTAAGTCCCCTAGGACAGGCCTGCCCAACAGGTAGACCATGGGCTACTGGTAGCCCGCGAAGGGTTCAAAAGTAGCCCTCCAGCCATCAATACAAAAAGTGAGGGGATAAGTTCTCCACCCCTCCCTCCCCCATCCCAAGGACCATCACTGCCCCAGCAAAGTTCTAGATCAGTCCTCTGTTCCCATCGGCCAGATGATTGGTGTGCCACTGTCTTGTGACCAGCTGAGTCACTGGTGTGGAGTGGAGGGAGGAGAGGGCAGGAGAGGAGTGAGAGGTGGGGTAGCAGGTGTGCCCATCTCCTTTGTGCAGTGACATCTCCCGTCTTCTTCCTCCCGGGACAATTCCCTCCATAACGGATTAATTGATTTTCAATGCATTCCTATGGGAAACTGATGCTCTACTTACATTTTTTTTTACTTATGACCATGTGCTTGGAAGGAATGGATAAAATTCGTAAGTAGAGGTTTTAGTGTAGTAGCCCTCAGACACTTTGGACTGGAAAAAGTAGACCTTGGCCTGTTCAAGGTTGGACAGCCCTGCCCTAGGATTATGTGAATACTGTAGCACGCAACCTATTTTCCTGGGCAATGAAAGTTGCAGTGCTAACCTAAGCTTGACTTCCTATGAAAGAAGAGCTTTCAGGTGACTTTTGGAATTGGGACAATACTTGGGTTTATTTCCTATGTAGTGAAAACTGCATATAGTATTTACTTTTGGATACAAGCATCTTAGAGAAGAATTGTTTTCTAAATCCAGAAAGGGGAATATACTCTGCCAACTGAGTATGTTTTTCGAAAAACCAAATGTGTTTTAAACATATCAGGGGAGCTGAACACAAGAACACATTTCACATACTCCACAGTTAAAATCTCTCTCCCCACCTCCCAAAATTATTTAAAACTTCCAATAAAAGATGTCAATAATTTCTTATTTATTGCTTCACATTTATGGTATGTTGTTTCTTTTTTCAAAATGTTTTTAAAGACACTGTCAAATATTGAAGTAGGAATTGCCATTTTTAAAAAGGCCAGTTTAAGCCAAAATATATGTGCATCCTGACAACAATGTTTTCTTTGGCTGTACAGTATTATCCTTTAGAAGAACAGTAGCTACAAATGTACTTGAGAAGGCACAAACTACCTTACCCATCTGAAACATTCCAAGTACTTATTTACTCAAGCTTCCCTTTATAATCACCGGAAACTGCATGAATCAAAACAAAGTAATATCAACAAGGACAAATATGCTGAACTGGAATGAGTACTTTTGCAATTTATCAATGTGCAAAGTAGACTGAACAGCCTTGCACTCTGAGCCAGGTTTCAAACTGAATTTTCTGCAGTCATTTAAGGTTTAGTCAGACGTATTTGTTTAAATGTTTACATAACACTGAGTGTGAATTAAGGCATTGTGTAGAGCTCCCAGTTATTTCATTGCTGTAACTGACTATAAACCTGATTTCAAGAGAAGGTGTCCCAACACTGCAACAGGCCAGTTCAGGTTAGCACAACACACTTTCTGCATTCCAAAGGATAGACCTGCCCACACTATTGCAGAAAACATTTCATGTTTCCATACATGAACTATTTATCACATTAGTTTCTTCTTCTGTCACTCAAACATCACTAATATTTGGGCACCTTCTGGAACCGATGCAAACAGCATTTGCCAATAAAATGTTATGCAGCAAGGATTCATTATAGCAATCTTTTTAATGGATTAAGCACTATAAAAAAGAAGTGAATTCACTATAGCATATTATTAGAGATGTGCATAAACCTTGGTTTGGAGGTTCGTGCCAGTTTGTATGCAGGCACATCCCTTTCCCTACCTCCACAGTCTATGACCCACTCACCAGCTGGAGCACACTCCTCTCCTCCTCTTTGTCTGTTCGACTGCTCCCTAGCAGGAGCACAGGCTTGCGTGTCCAGTCTCCTTGGTCTGAGTGGAGAATCAACCAAGGAGGTGAGGCACAGGACATCTGTGCTTCTGCTGGAGACTGGTCAGCCAGAGAAGAGAACTGGAGCATATGCCAGCTGGTGAGTGGGGATCCATCCAGGGAAGCAGGGGAAGGGAATGCATGGCACCAAGCTATGAACTAAGATTCATGCCTAGCTCTATATCATATAATAAACAAAGATTAGAAGACCCCACCCTGATTTTTTGAAGGATTAAAGTCATAAACCGGAATCCTATTAGTTACACCAACTGATATAATGCCAGTGGCATAACATTCCATGACCAATTGCTGCAAGAATCCTGCATATATATTTCCTACTGCACATTTTGTAACTTGGAGTGCAATACGAAATATCTACTTTGACTTCTTAGTATGTGGCAATTCATAAAAAAAAAAAAAAGCCACATTGCAGGTGTTCTGCTAGTGAAAATGCACAATAGGATCCTGGCTATGGCATGCAGATTACCAAAACAGAATGCCTAGAAACTCAGGAAGATTGGAAGTAGTACTTTTAAGTAATTCTCAATAGCTGGCATTATGCAGTGTACAGTAAAACTATTTGTTTTTCCCTTCTGAAGGGAATTAGTTTTTGAATTTGTAGCCTTATATGACTGTATGAGCACTTCAACTAGAAACAAAACAAAAGCTATATGTGCCAATTTAAAGACCAACTACTATATTTTAATGCAAGTTTTCATTTGTCTCAGAGTCCTGCATGAATGTTTTACTTATGTCTGACAAAACAGATGTTCCATAAAAGCCTATATTAAAATACAGTGGTAAGTCTTTAAATTTTTGCTTTTGTTCTGTGTTCTGTTTCTTGTACAAATGTAAAAGTAAGTCTAACTACCAGTTCCAACTAGTTTGTCTCACCTTAGAATTGTGATGAAAAAGAACAATTACTGTATGTTGGCAGAAAATAGTCAACATACAGTAAAAAAATTTTTTTTTCAAAACCTATAGACCTGTGGAATTTTGACAGATATTTTTGATGTAACTCTAACATGCAAGCTTAATTAAGAATATAAATCTGGATTGAAAGGGGTAAAACACGACAGACGGTACAAATAAAACATTTTTGTCAAGCATACAAAGATGTAGTAGGTATTATAAAGCAGCAGTAACTCAGGAAAAATATAGCAATCTTATTTCTTAACAGCTCTTACTTGAAGCCAGCATTTTACAAAAGTACCAAGTAAAGCCTGTTGCCAGGGCCAGGCCGGGTGCCAGATGCACAAACCTGAATAACACCCAAGGCTACAGTTAAAGCACATGGCATTTGGGCAGGGAATAGTCAGGGAGAATGTCCCCCTATTCGTTTCAATACCACCATTTCCTGCCCCCCAACACACACACACACTCCTCGGCATCATCTTCCCTACCATATGGAGAAGACAAGAGAGTTTTCGAAATTTTGCTTCAATGATTTCACATAAAGTAAAATGGAGATTCGTGGAAAGCCAGGAAATGCCCCAAAGACTGTATTACAGGTATAAAACGTGTGTAAACCTAAATAGTTAACCTCAACTTTTGCTAGAATTTGCAACTCAAAAAAGTTCAAAAGGGTGGCTAATTTGTAAGGATAATTTGCACATGGGCTGTTGAAAAATATATTCTTTGGTACTATGCCTAAACATTTGAAAGAAATGTAAAGAAATACTTGTTTAAACATGCATTTTGATGGTGTAAAAAGTTTATAAAGTTGTATCCACCTTAAAAGAAACTTTTATTTCCACATTATAGCATGAAGAGAAAATCAACACTGGATGAATTAAAATGGAGTAGGAACTGGCAAGCCACTCCAGTATTCCTGCCAAGAAAACTCCATGGACATGGAGTCACGAAGAGTCGGTCACGACTGTAACGACACAACACACACACATGCTTCATAGCCCAGTAAATTGTATGTCTGGTTTTACTGAAGAAAATAACGTATTCTTCCATCTATAAGACGCTGCTGTATCTTACATGCCCACCACTTTTAAGACCCCCAAATTAAGAAAATTTTAAAAATCCTGTTTGAGCCCTCCTCTGATCCACCCCACCCCATGGTGTTTCCTTTACTTTCTATGTTCTGAAGACTCCTCTCAGCTTTGTTTTTGCAAGGAACAGAGCTTTAATTTTTTTGCAGTGAAATGCTTAGGGGTGGAGCAACCCATTAAGAAGTTCATTTTCAAGTGAAAAGGGTCCAAGAACAAAGCAGAGAGGGTACAAGAACAAAGCAGAGAGGAGGGCAATCAAGCATTCCAGGAAAGAAAAGAAAACAAAACAGCAGGAGGTGGAAAACAGCAGGGGATGTGGTGGAGGAGAAATGAAACAGGATAATCCAAACAGACCTGGCTGTTTCATTTCTCCTCCACCTCACCCCTGCTATTTTCCACGCAAAAAAGGATGTTGAAATGCATCAATGAGTCTGAAATATCAAGTTTTTCTTTCACAACACAAAATACATTTTTCTGGCCCATTAATTTTAAGCAAGTGTGGGTTATAGCCAAACTTACAGAAGATGGTTTATCTCTATGAAATCTCCAGAAGCTGACAATTTCACAATACTTCATAACAATGGGATAAATAACCATAGGCATAAGAAAGTAGACCCCATTCAGTTTTCTTCTAGTGAAATGTATCTATAATAAAGTCAGGGCCAAGAGAAAGGCCATCCCAGATTCTAACATCTGGAAGAAACATATGGAGAGATATAATCCATCAGAAAGCCTGGGTCCAAAGCCATTTAGCTTCCATCAGTGCTATGTTGAGAAGTGGATTCCTTCCCCTCCTCACAGCCATTCTCATGCCCTGCTTATTCTCATATTCGGTAGCCCTGCTGTAGCCACATGAATACATCAGTGGCCAGCAAGAGAAAGAGAATACAGCTTTCAGTTTTCACATTGTCATATAAAAGATCAACTTCACGATAATCCTATTATCTGGTATGAGCTCCGTGGTGCAGTGGTTAAACAGCTTTACTGCAGCCAAAACTGTGCTCAGGACCTGGGTTCCAGTCCAGGTAGCCAACTCATGGTTGACTCAGCTTTCTACCTTTCTGGTAAAATGATTATCCCGCTCGCTGGTGGGGGGGGGGAATGTGTGGCCTGCATATTACATTTTAACCTGCCCAGAAAATGCTTTAAGCACTCTGGGGTAGAGATGGGCACGAAACGAGTGATTTTTTGTTTTCGTTTTCATTTTTTCGTTTCGTTATGCAACGAAAACAAAATGAATTTTTTTAAAAACAAAATGAAAATGAAAACGAAACAACCAAATTTGCCGTGTTTTCGTTTTCGTTGCAGCAGATGCATTGAACTAAAAAGAATGCTAATGAAACAGCAATTTTCGTTTTCATTTTTGTTTTTTCATTTCGTTACCTAACGAAACGAAAATGAAATTTTTTGCAAAAATGTCACGAAAACAAAAACGAACCGAAACGGAACCCTAAACAACCAAACAACAAACGAAACACCATTTTTTTTAGTCGTGCCCATCTCTACTCTGGGGTAGTATATAAGTAATACTTTGCTTTTTGTTTTATTTGGCAAAATTGCTTCAAGCACTATTAATTCTACCACATTAAGAAAGCCAATGGAAAGGCAGATTATACATTCAAAAAAGCAAAGTGATTGTGTTGGATGCAAATGCAGTGGACCCTCATATAACAAATGGTTTGTATAGCACAAAACCTGTACAACATAAAAAATTCTGGAGATAGGGGAAATCTGTTTAACAGACTCACCTATGGGGCAAATTCATACAACAGAAAAATGGTCACGATTAGGAATTACTCTGTTTTCAGTGCATTCCTATGGGAAATTTGTATAAAGGAAAATTTGGAATGAATTAATTCCTTTATACGAGGTACCACTGTAGTATACTTGAGTATGAAAATAGCAGCATTCTCAGTTCTCTTTAGATGCCAGATACAGATTAATTCAAATAATCAATTTTCACTCGCAAACAATGGCAATGTAATTTCAAGTTTGACACACACACACACACACACACACACACACACACACACACACACACACACACACACACACACACACACACACACACACCTGCTAAAAGTGAATCTGTGGTGAGTTTTCTCTTTCAAACAAAGCCCCTTAGGAATCTAAATAAAAAGCAAAACTATTTCACTCTTAGTGAAATTTCTCAGGAAAATTTTACCTCTCTGGTTTCTCTCTGGAAACCAGAGAGTGAGCTTTGGTTTCTGGTAAAACAAATTAATTTTCACATCCTGCCTCCAGACCTTAATCTGTACATCTTGGCAATCTGGTAATTGTTTCTCGGCACTTCTAACCTTGGGCAGAATTAAAAGATGATGAACTTCCATTTGGAGGTTTAAAAATGCTTAAAAATAGTTTGCTATGTTCCTCAGGGGAGAAGGGTACACAAACATATTAATCCACAGGGCGGTTCATTTATATTTTCTTATGTGAAACAGCAGCGACACAGTTGGTTGGCATTATTCATCAACCAATATTAGCAAGGAATCAGCAGAGCAAAAATCAAATTCTTTAACAGATGAATATGTACTGTTACAAGGATTACTAGAAATCAGATATATGTTGCTTGGCCACTTCCAGTGGAATGTGATAATCACTCTTGATGTGACATCCCCTCAGTGCCCTTTCATATAAAGGGTACAGGAATAGCACAGAATATCGGGCGGCGGCGGCGGCGAATGAGTCTATTTTTAATGATGAGTAACTTTTCTCTTACCTGTACATCTATTCTTTTGTCTAGATTATACTTAACAGTGGCTTCCTTCTAGTGTGATTTTGTTCAGTGTAATAAATTGACTATGAAGCATCCAATGAGATTGTGAGTGTGCATGTTGTTTTGTTCAATATAATGTGGTGTTGACAAAGCAATCTTATCAGCAGACAGTAACTTCAATATTCCTTCCATACAGTGTGTTCCTTTATGTACTGATTAGACTTGGGCCCTACCCGGGCTGCCAGTCCACTTCCCAGACTCTGTGTGCTGCCAGGGTCCTTCCCCAGGGCTGGTGCACCCATCCTAGCAACAGCCCAGTCAGCCATTCCCTGCCTCTCCAGGCAGCTGACTGCTCTGTTGAGAAGATGGGACAGGGAGTCTCCCTGCACAGCTAAGGAGTGGCTAGTTGCCCAGGAAGACAATCCTGCCTGAATTGGTGCACCAACCAATTTCACGGTGCTGAGTAAGTGGACTGACTGATGGTGCTAGGGTGGCGGGGGATGGGCCTCTGCAGCACCTGTGGTACTATAGTTGTGCTTTGTATGAATATGTATGAAGCATGAAGTCCCCAAGTCTAGTATTGACTCAAAAGTTGAGTATAGTGAGATTAATTGCTGTGCACAAGAGTACAGAACTAAAGAAACAATTATGTAACATTCCACTACAAAATGCCTAGGCCTTTTAGCTGATTTATAATGCTACACAGATTTGGAGGCAGTGGTGGCCTATGCTTTGAACAGGAAGCATGCCTAACACCATCAGTGTGCAATAAGCCCACATGCCAGTGTGTTTTCGTAACCAAGAGGGATTGGAACACAAGACCACTTGTAGCTGGACGAGGCATCAGTTTAGGCAACAAGTACTGAGGAATAGAAATGCTTTGAAAACAATTGATCCTCCTGAACTTTGAAACAAAATATCCTCATGGACTGATTGAGCATATTAAGAGTAAAGATATGCACCAAATTTCATAGTTCTTCAAATCTTATAATACAGTTCTCAACTTTAAAAAGCATTTTAAAATGTATGAGAAAAAAATCCAGGTTTAAAGCATGTATTTAAGTATGTATTTACCTACAAATTATGTACAGCATTCTTAGATTTACTCCCTTGAGTTGCATGAAAATTGTATAATACGTGTTGTCATAACCAACTTCCAGAGATCCTAATGAGGATTTCAAGGAAAACCAAATATTCATGGAATGGTTTTATGAGTCCCTTGTGCACGCACATAGAATGAGGTTCCATTATCAAGCATGGATTCCAACCTAGGTCTCCCTAATCTTTGCACATCACTCTAGCCACTACACCACAATGGGTATCCAGTTTTAGGAAAACAGTGCCATCCAAATTGAGCCTGTAATACTGATGGGGGAAAAGAAATACATCCTGTATTGCGAGAAACCTCTCATCAGTTTTATAGCTCATGTTCCAGTTTGAAGGATGCACTGGGGTGGAGGAGAAAATGAAGAATATCACAGTATAAGACACAAACCGCCAACGATGTAGCATCCACATACAATTCACTATCAAATAATGTAATGCTTATGTTTCACAAATGCTTATTTTTCTATAAATACTGGTCTCTGCTCACTGCTTTATTCACAATTAATTTTCTGATTAAAAAACAGGATAAGTAGCCAAATTTTATTTTCTTCACACTACACAACATTAGGACTCACTCACTTGAAAAAGAAGGAAAGAGCTGTTGGTGACTAACTCTCCTTGTATTACTATAACTGAAGTTGTTATAACTGAAGAAAAATCAAGAGGGGGGCTTTGAAACGTAATAGTGATTACAAATACTGATTACAAACACATTCAACAATTTCGCCCTTTCTCTCTTTTTATCTCTCTTGAGTTTGTAACTCTATTTACAAACCTCAACAAGATCCAGTATTATTCCCATTTGTCCCAAATTAATTGATTGATTAATTAATATTAGAATTAGTCTAGAGTAGTAAATTGTTTCCACAGAGTTTATTCCATATAATTAATTACCCAAGTGATATATATGAAAAGCAAAACAAAAAATCTGACATGGAGCCGTTTCCTTCTAGAGGTCCCTGTTGTACTTTGTTGTTGTTTTTTAAAGAATACATAGCTGAGGTTTATAGAGACTGGCACAGCTGAACAAGTTCCAAAATCTCAAAATTCAAAGGGGATGTACAACTGACATGGATGTAAATCTCTATTAGCTAGAGATGTGCACAGGGTTGTTTTTTACAAATCAGTAGGCAACCCCCCCCACACACACACACACTTTCTTTTAAAAACGAATAAGGAAAACATGTCAGTTTACAAACAGAGGAGAATATAACATAAGCACAACTAAAGCAACACATCTTCTCCATTCATAATTCATGCCATCCTTTTGAACTTTTAACACTATAAAACATAGCAGAGTTAGAACAGCTACATCAGAGGGCATATGAAAATTCATAATCCTCAGTCTGACACTAAAAAATGCTACTGTGAATAGACAATATGTTTAGATCTTAGGATACTTTATTCTTCCAAGAGCTAGCCATAAGTACTGATAACATCTCATGATCCAGTTCTTTTCTAAACCATTTAAAGCAAACCAGACACTATGCCCAGTTAAATATCCAGATGCAAACAAAATCAAACTACAGCACATAAATTCAGTCACTTTGATGTTTCAAGCCAATGAATATTTTAAAGTGCCACTTTGGTCTTAACCAATGCTATGTTTAAAAAAATACTTTACAAAAATAACAAATACACCCATAAATTACACTAGCCCTGTTTCTTGTGTGAGCAGCCAGAGATCCTTGCTATGTGTTATGCCTGAGACTTCTGTCATTAGGCAGCTCAGATATCTCTTCATAGGCTTCTTTTTTTCTTAAATCAAGATTCAAGCAATTCTTTACCATAAAAAGTATTTGGATGAACAAATAAGTATGACAAACTGTATAGTCTGTACACACTAAGTTATCTAGGGGGTTGCCCTATTAATTTATGTACTGAGAACTATAGGTACAAATGCTTTTAAACTAACTCACTATCTTGAAACACTGATCTACAGCAGTGAAGCAAATGTGCATAACCCAGTCTACCCAGGCACCCACATGTAGTAGGGCGAAGTTTGCCAAGAAGGAGGTGACTTTTGGATTAAATATTGGGCAATCAAGTATGAAACAAGCAGAGACAAACAGCACAAATGTGGAGCAGTGAAAATAGCACAGCGTCTGCAGGCCATCACAGTTTCTATCCATGCAACTTGCTTTTCAGCTGCAGCAACAACAATCGTTACGACCTATCTTACAAATGTGTTCTAAGGATTGCAAGAAAATCATGAACATGGAGCACTTTAATTATATAAAAGTGCTACATCAAAGTACGGTATAAATATCACTCAACATGATATTTCATATATTCAAAGTTCTTTCCACACTTAACCTTTACCTAATCCTTTAAAGGCAGTGTCATTCCCACAGGGGCACATGCTAGCTGTGCATGTCCTACCTAGTGAGAGAAAAACTAGCGAGACCTTTCTATTCAGCCTCCCAGGCAGTGTGGTAAAAATCACCTTGCAGTTTAAATCTTGCAGTTGTACAGAGCACAAGACTGAAAAGGCACATAATTAAAATACAGACAGATCCATTTTGCCTCCAACTGAACACTGACAGGAAAGAGATAGAAGATCACTGGCCTTTTCCCTAAGATGTTTCAATAATCACTACCAGTTAAGCAGAACTATCCATAGAGGTAGCTGCTCAGGTACAACTTGTAGGAAAAAAATCCTGGAATATAGTCATGTCACATGGGATGGAGGTGGTTTGAACAAGCATTCCCTACTTCCCAAGTACAAAAGAGGTGGCCCTTTTATGGCAGATTAGTTGCCCCTTGACACTGTGTTAAGCTACTCATCCATCACAGTTGATGGTGTTCTCTGGCAAAGTGTTAAGTGGAGATAAAGATAATGGATGCCTCTAAAAGGCACAAGGTATCAGAAACCATAAACTAAAAGATGGAAGTAACGATGTATTTCCCCATCAACCCAGGGGATGCAATCATGATTTATCTACAACATCACGCCACAAGTATGCACAATACAGGGAAACATACGAAGCGCTTAATCCAATGCCTTTCTGCCCAAAGCACTGGATGGGGGCACCAATTGGTTCTGTTTTCCTTGGGAACCCAACAACCTCTGGAAGGAAATACACCGCGATCCAGAGAGACACTCGTGGGTTCTCGGATAGTTTCTGGAGCAAATCTTTGAGGTTTTGTTCCAGATGAGGCAAAAACCCTTTCAGGGGCACCTTAAAGACTGAGCCATCTCCTATTGCGTGGGATGATCCATTCAGTTCTAGTCTTAACATCAGAAGGATAACCTTGGACGAACAGGCAACCCCTCCGCCCGCCGTCCCTGCCCAAAGCTTTACAGCAACGCAGTCCAACGCATTTCCTCGACCCCCACCCCCTCGCCTTTCCGGCTGGAAAACCCCTGCCCGCCCGTGCGCCCGGGAAATGGGACAGCAAGCGGACTGGTAGTGCACGCGCGCTCGCCCCGCCCGGCGCGAGACCCCTTCAGCCCCGTGCGTCCCGCTCCTCTCCACAGGGCGGGGGGCGGCTTTGGGGGGGAGGGGGAGGTGAAGGGAATTGAGGTGCCCCCCCCCATGGCAGACTTATTTTCCATTCGCAGCCTAAGTACCTCTTCCCCGAGAGGACCCTTTGCTTGTTTGCTTGTTTTGTCCCCCCCCCCTTCCCTGACAGGGCATTCCAGCTGTGGAGAGCCGGGCTTTCCGAGGGCAACTCCGCTCCTTTCTGCCCGCCGCCGCCGCCTCTCTGGGCGCGCGACTGGGGCTCGCGCCGGCGCCTGCCCACCCAGAAACTTTGGCGAGCCCCAGCCAGGGCAGCCGAGGCGCGCGCTCCGCCGCTCTCTCCTCGAGCGGCTCCCTCAAGCGACGAGCAGCGGACGGAAAAGAAAAAGAGGCTCTTACCTGACAGGTGGCGAAAGAGCGCCAGAAAGGGACGGGATGCGCCGCGCACACTGCTGGCCGCCGCCCCGACCCCGGGAGCCGCTTCCCACAGACGGCACGGTCGCACGACCGCCAGCCAAGACGGCTCCCTGCCCTCCAAGGGGTTCAGGGCAAGTGGGAGAGGGGGAGTGCGGTGCCGAGGGAAAGAGGGTGTCCTTTTCTTTTCCAAGCGCAGTCCAGCAACGGAGTCCAGGGCTTGGCGGGCAACTGCGCGCCCTTGGAGGTGGCTGCTCCTCGCCCCTCACGGGCTCGACCTGCTTTTTTTATCGCCCACCTCCCAGTTTCTCTTTTCAGAGCGCGCGCGCGCGCTCGATTTCCTAGCCGGGGCTCCCGCTTTCCCACCGGCGTCCACCAGCCGGTCTGCCCGGCGCGGTTCCTCCGCTAAGCGTCCTTTTCCAGCGCCGGCTCCCCCGCCTTCGCGCTCCGCCTCGCACCGGAATGCCCGAGCCGTCTTCGTCGCCCCCCCTCCCGTTGCTGCTGCCGCCGCCTCTCCAGTTACAGCTCCAGGTCCGGCGGCACCACCACCACCACCCCTATTGCCGTCCGTCGCCGCTGCCGCCACCTCGGGCTCCCCCCTCCTGCTTCCAACTCCACGCCGAGAGCAAAGCAGCTCCAGAGGGCGCCGCTCATTGGCTGGCCCGACCGCCGCTGACTTCACTCCAGCCGCTCACGCCCACTTAAGTGGATGGCCTCCTAGGGCGGCTTTTATTCTAGGGGCGCCCGCTAGCGCTGCCCGGCCGAGCCCCGCAAGGCTTGGACCCTTGGCACGGAAGAGCGTCCCCGGCACGAGTCTTCTTCTCATCCTCCCCGCCTGTTCTCCTCCTCTGGACAGCGGGCCAGCCCAGCGCCAAAGATAAGAGGCATCGTAATAAAAATATCATAAAAGGGAGACAGCTGGGAGCTAATCACCATTGCAGGCGAAGGGCCGCCGGGACGCAGAAGAGGCGGCGGCGGCGGCTGTCAAGAGAGCTTGGCCTCTCTGGGAGCAGCAGGAAAAGGAACAGGTGATCGTCGGGGCTTGGTCAGAATAGACCTCCACCAGTTGTATGGGGAGATGTTGGGGGTGGATGGGTTAGAATTCCAAGGTCCTTGATACAGCTACTAAACTGTGAGCCTTAACCATCCATGGCAGCTTCTCAGGGTGGGCACTGCTATACGAAATAAATCTTGTAAATAAATAAATAAGGGTGGCCACTAGTCATCTCCAGCATCAAAGTACCTGTCTATTATCAATGGTCAGAAAATGGGATATGAAATGTTCCATAAGGCTGGCGTCCTTCTGATTGGATTCCTAAACACAAGGGAGCAGTGGAGTGTGAGCAGAATACTGGACTAAGTAGACTTTTATCTGGTCCCCTTCCCACTATTCCATATCCTTATGTTCTTTGGGACATGTTATTATTTACTGAGGATGAAGCAGCTGAGAACAGTTAGAGAAGGTTATCTCCTGCACTGTCAAAGAGCTATAGAGGCAGAGTTCCAGAGTTCTTCTGTTGATCTCAGGAGAAACAGAAGCCCAGGGTGAAAACAGGCATTGCACGGGCATCCATCAACAAAGAGGACAGCATATTTGTATTGAAGAGATATGATTATGTTGTGCTTGGAAAATCAGACTTCAAAGGATTATGTTCTTGTTCTTACGTCCTGAAGACCAGCCACAAAACAAAGTACAGTAAGCAAATGTGTGGCCTCCAGAAATTAAGTCAGCCCTTGATGATTTTCCTCCTCTATATCTTGAGGGTGTCTGCTTTCTTCCACCTTCGGAAGAGTTACAAGGCAGGAGTATGAGAATGTTCTTTTTTGTGGCCTTCTACTTGAAGATGGAGGCGGATATCTTGGGATAGAAGCAAAAGCATTATGGAGATGATTTTAAGTTGAGATTAAAGAAAATTGATAGCCCCCTGAACATGTGTGCCACTCAAGAAACAGCATGGAGGTTCATGTGCAGAACTGATTTTTTTTGTATCAATGAGGTGCACAAGCTTGGGAAATACAGATAATTGTACCAGTGAGGCTATTGTACTAACCTTCCTCAAGGACCCATACTTAATGGGTGTTGGGAAGTTTTGCATAGGGGGGACATTCACACATCCCAGGCCATTGTACATCTAATGAGCCTATTCAGGCTATTGTCCACCTAATGAGCCTATTCAAACCAGTGTGATGTGAAATCAAGGTGAACTATAAATTGGAGGCTTCACCATTAACTTTCCTCAGACTGACAAAGCTGCTTAGATAAGTAGTGAAACACTGTATTTCAATCTCTCAAGAAAAGAAGTCCAGTTGCCATGACTCAACTTCCAGATAACTCTCTACATGTCAAATGTAGCATTGAACAAGGAGGATAAACTTGATACCCAAAGGAATTGGCTTTGTTGTTTCTGATTTCCCTGAATAAATTAAAATCAAATGTACCCAAGAGTAAACAAATATGCTTTTTCTAGTATGCATTCCTTTTCATTCTCTCTTCCTAGTCTGCCATTATCAACCAAAACCTAACAGCATTTGGATTGGAGTAGTAAAATTCCTGTAAACCTTGGTCTTAGCTGAATCCTAAACAAGGACATTAAAATCAAAGTTAAAAAATTCCAGGTTGCAGTTTCCTACTGTAGTCTTTATTCTGAAGGCAATGTTTTTGTTTGCAGAATGCTAGTTCTTAGCTGTATAGTATTCAGGAAAACACAGAATTAATAAACACTTAAACAAATTTTTTTCTTCTGGCATATTACACACCATCAAAACCATATTCTTAATTTGAATAGCATGCAATGGTGTAATGTGATGACATATTGCAAAAAAGTTAAAGATAAAACTATAACAGATAAGGCAATAGATACATTTCCTTAAATATAAATTCCACTGTGTTTATAGGGATTTATTACCGAGAAAGGTGTGGAGGTAGGAGGGTCTTTTACCAATAGAGTAAGACTCACCTGCTTCAAAAGGCAACACTGGACAAGGTTGAAGCAAAACAAGTTGAGGAGCCATGTAGCCATCACAAAAACCAAATAAAAAAGTGGAACAGGTGATACCTTTAGGACAAAGTGTGACTCCTGTGCTGATCTCAGACAATCCATCTTCCTCATTTTTAATCTGAGCTTGGAACACCAAAGAAGAGTTGAGGTGCATGCACAGTAGGTCATAAGTAAACATGGTTTATTATGGCATTGCTAATAACATCTGTTTTACATCCCTCGGCAGGATTCTTCTTCATAGGTCACGCCCACTAACATAATCAGCCTTATCTTCCTATATGCTGGCTTTGTGAAGCTTGTGCCACCATGGGTCATATGCCAGCTTGTGCTATAAAACTGCATTTTGGGGGGAAAGTTAAACATTAAATATTTAACGTGCTTTTCCTGTTTTATGGTTTTGTGTCTTGTTTTCATATATATATATACTGTTTTATAATGTTTATGTTCCCTTTAGACAGGCAGTTTAGGTGTTTATGAACAACAGTTTATTCCTCACAGCAAGTAGAATAGACCTTTTTATAGGAAAGAATGGCTCTAATTTTTTTAGCACCCAACAACTTTCTGTGGAATAAAACAACATGGTTTCATGGTTGAAGAACAGTTTTGTTAGTCGTAAGGTAAGCAAACAACTAACTGATCGTTTGGCCATGAGGTTGATCACATGCTGTACCTCAATTACTCATAAAACAAAAAATATGTGAAGTTCACCTGATGCAAAATAAATTGCACATGACAGTTGCTTAGGGAAGATAATCTGAATATTATTTTATTATTATTCTCTGTATTTTATTCACTCTGAGGTTATTATAGCATTAGGATGCAACACCCTGTTTTTCTTCTTCTACACTAATGCACACTTCAGAAGTACCAGGTCACAAGTAAATTATATTGATCTACAGATGAAGGCGCCTGGAGTAGGAACTTGCAAACCACTCCAGTATTTGTGCCAAGAAAACTCCATGGACATGGAGTCATGAAGAGTCGGTCACGACTGTAACGACACAACACACACTCTCACACACACAGAGATGAAGTATATTAACAGGTAATGAGAGGTAATCTTGGGTATCAAAACACTTCAAAATGGCATTCTTAATCTGATGGTAACCAAACAGTATAAACACTTACAAATCTGAAGTCTTCTGAACTGTTACTTATAAAGGTAGTTTTAATAAAATTCAGTTTATTCATGAGTAAAAGTTGATTTTTTTTAAAAAAAGTTGCCATTTGTATACTTAAAATCATCAGATCAGTGTTAGATTCTAAGCTGTTTAGATCATATGAAAGTCATATAGATGCAGTCTATTGTATGGATGCATACTACAAAGAATACGGTACACTCAGAAATTGTCTAGATATAATTAATCAGATGATTGTTTTTGTGGTTTTTGGATTGTGCATGCTCAGATGATTATGTCTTTGCCAAGAAACTGAAACTCAGAATTATGATGCAAACCTGTGTTTCAGAATGCTCCAAAGGGCCCATTGATTTGGGATCTAGTCTTCTAAAAGGTAGTGGACCATACCTGTGCAGGCAGTTGTGAATCACATGATGTGCCAACCAAACTTGCTGAGTGCCAAGGCATCAGTGGGTACAAATATGTGTTGTTAAGGGTGACAAGGGTTCATTTGGATTTGGAGACATTGTATATAACAGCTGAGGAAAGGTACAAAACATTATTTTAAAAATAGGTTTATTCCAAGACTCATCAAGTGGAGACATTTCAGCTTTCTATATACTGTTTGCACCCTAGCAGTAGGTGCACCTGTTAAGCGTGTTTATGCACTGCCAACTTTCTTGATGTTAACTTTTCACTAACTAGTGCCATGACAGAAGAACATCTCTCTGAGCATACTGAAAACAGAAGCAGACATCAAAGCACTTTCCGTGTGGCTCTATAGAATGTGGTTACTTCCACCACCATGATGGTAAGGATAGAAGGCTTTTGCGGTTTTGTCAGCTGTGGTGTTTGGAGCTAATAATCACAATGTGAAAGACAAATTGAATATTTCCTTAAGCAACAACTTTCCTGTGTGCACTGGAGCAGGCTGCTGCCACCTAGACCTGACTTCAGCCCCACAGTACACCCTCCACTGGTTGAACTGTTACATCTTATAAAATGTGAAGGAGATTCTAATCAAAAATCTCCAGTGCTACATTTGGTTTGACTTTATATGTAATGCGGGTGATGACATTGGCCTCAACTGTCCTGAACAGCTCATAAGACCAGCTCATCACAACTTGAAAAGCATGTTTAATTAAATGACAGTAGGTCATACACAATATGTGTTGCTGTGTAATGGTATGTTTTCTGAATCCTACAATGCTTAGAAGATTATTTGATACTAAACAGTTTAACTTAAATCAACTATTCAATGTCAGTTAATCTGGGGTGAGAGAAAACCCTATTAATGATATCTGTCTGCACCAGTAAAATCTCAAAAAAGCATGGACAAGCAGAAGGTATTTTTTTTCCACATTGGTCATTTCTGTTTGAAATGTGGGCAGAGCTGTTTATAAATCATCTGAGTATTTGCTTTTAGGAATTCAAAATCTGAAGGGTTTGTAATTCCAAATTTGGAATCTGAATTCAGAATCTGAATTTTGGTGCTACTGCACTTCATATACACTAAAAGAAAAGCAAAAAATATGCTTTAATCAATTAGGATTGAATTTTGGAGCAATAGCCATTCCTCATAAACTACCTAGTGTAAAAACGTTGAATAGAAAGAACTAGGCTCGTCGTTATTTCTTTCTGTTCATAGTGCCAGTTAATAAGAGATGCCACGATGCTTAACCCTATATATTATATATGCTAATGCAGAATAATGGAGGCTTACAGTTATATCTATAGTTCACTTGTAGAATTTTACTAAGTTATTAGATTTTTGAACTATTTTATTTGTTAATTATACGGAATACAATTAAAACCTATACAAATACAACCTATTAAAAACTCCATTTGATTTAATGGTTATGCACTAACTGTGACTTAAATTTCCAGCAATTGTAGTTATTTTGTATTATGCAAAAGAGACATCATTTGCAAGTGTTTCTTCTGAGAACAATCCATCCTTCCCTTCATAATCTTGCATACGTGTATAAACACAACAGTTATAAAACAATGTTTATTTCGAATTTACACCTTGCTAATGCTTGAGATCGTTTCCATAATTAAAGGACAGCTGCAAGAGCAGCTGAAATTACACAGACTCATCAGCAAATTGCTGAATCAAGGAAGTTGGAAACAGACTGAGTCTGGCTGAAGTATTCTATTTCATTGGGTTGACAGCCTCAGCACTAGAATGTAGATGACTAGGGGGGGGGGAGCTTAGGTGGACAGTGCGTAAGTCCTTACATGTTCAATTGATTCAAGCAGAGCTAACTCACATTTTGTGGATCCAGTTCCTTAAGCTAGTTTCCAGTCCTGCACTTTTTTCTGACTGGATGTGATAGCGCCAACTTGTGAGTAGACAAGGGCAACTCTGTGGTTCATGTAAATGAAAGCTTGCACAGGAGGCATAACAGCTATGGAAAAACCCTTGCCATTTTGTAGTCACACTAACCAAAACCACTTGTTCTTTATGTTACAAGCTGCCAGTTCTCCATGAAAGCCAATACCATTAAAAAGGAAGTCTACGATAGTAATAATGATCTTAGAACTGAAGATCTGGAAGGGACCCTGTGGATCCTCAAATCTAGCCCCTGTCGAGGTAAAATTAAAAATTGAAACCACTGAGCTATTCGGCAATTTGTGTCAGTGGTGGTGATAGCGATCCAGGTGTATAAGCCTAACAGGTTTGTCTAGAATTTTTTTTAAAAAAAAAACTACCATAATATATATTTCTCATTTCTCTTTCTCCTCAACTGCCTAAGGACCAAGAAGCAATAAAGGACCCTCATAGTCATGACCAAGCAATGGATTGTCTAATTAGTTGCACAAGAGACTTCTGTATGTCTATTGCATTAAGTTGTGCGTAGACAATTCTGTACAACATAAAAAATAATGGAGAGGGGAAATTTGCTTAACAGAATTGCCTATGGGGTGAATCCATACAACATAAAATGGACGCAATTAGGGATTACTCGGTTTTCAATGCATTCCTATGGGAAATATGTATAAAGGAAAATTTGCTTAACAATTTCATTTGGAATGAATTAATTCCTTTATACAAGGTACCACTGTATTCTAATCCTTTTCATTAATATGCAAATATTTTTTTTCCTTATCTGTCTTTATCTGCTGTGCACATGTATCAGAAATCTCCTGAGTTAAGAAAGGTTAGCCAGCCTTTAAGGCTTCATTTTTTGTTTACAGTTCTAGGGAGGGAAAGAGATACAGCACAATGAAAATACTGTTGTATCAAAGCGGGGGAGGGTACCTGCATCTCTATTAAATCAAAGGGAGAGGTGGTGACAGCAAGTTTATTATCAAATAAGGAGGTAAACAATTTACTCTGTCTGCTTGCCAAGAGGGAAGAGTCTTTGCAGAAGAATTTCCAACATTTCACTTCCTGAAAGGATGTTATTTTAAACCCCATTTCCTTTCTTATGTTGTCCTGATTGATTAAGTTTTTATGTGGAGTATAAGTGTATAGAAGCAGATTTGTCAGAAGGTAATTTCTGGCCTGGAAGGAAAGAATATGGTCCTCTATTATGGATTATTTGACAGAGAAATATATGTATGCGAGTATATATAATAGATAAATGGATTTTTGAGAGTTGCCTATCTTGTTTAAACTTTCAGACATGAGTTATCCTTGTTCCCTTTTGGTGTATAAAATGAGAAATGCTGACAAAGGAGAAATGATGGCAAAGTTCTCAACCTTTCTTCAATAATGCAACAACAAATAGGTCTTCTTCTTCTTCTTCTTCTTCTTCTTCTTCTTCTTCTTCTTCTTCTTCTTCTTCTTCTTCTTCTTCTTCTTCTTCTTCTTCTTCTTCTTCTTCTTCTTCTCTTCTTCTTCTTGTGTTGTCAAGTCAATTCTGACGTATGGCAACATTTTTCAGATAGAGAGTGGTTTTCCATTACCATTTTTGCTGGGGTGGGGGTGGGGGTGGGGGTGGGGGAGGATACCGGGACTGCGCAACAGGAGACATTGTAGGGAATCAAATTCCCAATCTCTGGCTTCACAACCAGACACTGAAACTACAGACCTTTCCTAGGCATTCATATTTGCAGTGTTCACGCAGGGCCAGAAGCCGAATCTACCAGGTTTTAGGTAGATCTTCCTTCCAGTGGAAGTAGCCTGTGTGACCCATGATTTGGATCAACCAGCTCTCTGCCTGGATGCAATCAGTGTGGGATCTCAATGTGGGATCTCAAAATGAGGCTCTCAGATGTGTGTTGGTGTAATTGCGGATGTAAAGTTTCTTTAGAGCATATGTGGTTGGCATGCTGAAATATAGAAACATTTTGGAATAAGTTTATTAACTGGATTCAGAAAGTAACTAAACAGAAAATAGTTCAAAATGAAGTGTTATTATTTTTATTATTTACTGGGGGAAATGAAAAACTAGCTAATAAAGAATATGCTTGGGATTTTTCACTCACAAAGTTTGTAAACCAAATATGGAAAATAGCAGTTATGGAAAAACTGACTAGTAAACTATACAGGGGAGAGATAAAACATGATAAATTTCTGAAAATATGGCAAACTCTACTGACCTCAGATCTTATACAAAAAATTAAATTGAATAAAGTGGTGGTATGTGTTATCTTAAGTGGATTGTCAATAAAACTATTAACATTGTAAAAGATGTGTCTGGAAAATCTGAAAAAAGAAAACTTCTGGCCCTGTTGCAGGTGGGGAAATCTTGTTTCTCATTCATTCTAGTGAAAAACAGCCAAGCATTTACATCCCTAAGACTCTCCCTTATTAATAAGGCTTGCAACAAAAAAGTGGAAGTGCACCATCCTTCAATCAGCTTAGCTACTGACATTGACACATTGTAGGAAAGATGCGAGAGCACACTCGTGTGTGAAAGACTAGTGCTTGGAAAATCTTTGTTCCCCTCTTCAAGCTACTGCATTGCATCTCTGGGGACTAAGAAGATGAGGAAACAGAAAACAAAGGTACAAAGGTTTTTGCTTGCTTATTTCTTTTGAAATCTTGCATTTAGCAACACTAAAGTCTAGTCAGGCCTGGCAAATAACCATTATGATTGGGAACCTCTGAAAGCATTATTCTCCATCCCCCTTTCAAAGCCATCCAAGTTGATGGAAGTCTGTATAAGTGCAAGCTAAAATGATGGATTAATTCTACGCTGGGTGCATAAGTACTTACTTTCCTTTGGCTGTGTGGAATCTCCCAACATTTTATTCTACAGCATGATTCTGGGTTTTAGTCTTAGGAGACAAAGGGAAAGAAAAACACCTTTGCCTACATCAACATCAAGCATAAAGCAGAGGGCTTTGGAACAATAGGAGCATGTTCCTATGTTGATGTTAATAAATTATTGTCCTTAAGTAGCTTTGGCATGATTCTAGGAAATCAAGAGAAGGAAAATGTTGTTGCTTAATGGAGGAAAGAAAAATGTGGATACGACAGATGAGCAGTCAGGACAAAGAACACAAGGAAGGCATGAAAAGTGCTTTTTTTTCAGGGTACAGAAAAAGTCTCCACCAAAAATTCCATCTCCATTTTTGTCCATAGCCCTACAAGTCCAATATTTTCTTTCCAGCAGATGGTGTTCAAAGGGTGAAAGCAATATTTTATAGAGTCATCCTTGCCCCCACATGATGCAGTTTCAAGAAGTCCCTAAAATAATGGTGAAGCAGGGAAATGCATGTGAGGATGGTTGTGTGGGTTCTTACACCTTGTAGCTATTGGAGCGGAAAGGAAACTGGTGCACACAAATGGGTAAGGATTGGGCTGCTAATGTGCTTCATGGCAGTCTTATAAAAACATTTGGGATTTGGCCCAAATATTATCCATTATTGGCCAAAACCCCTTTGTTTAGCACAGTAAGTCACACTAAGCAGAGCCATTAAATCGGTGGACTTGCTGAGTCACATTCACCTAAACTCCATTGTTTAGGAGCATAATAAATTGTAACCAGAATAGACCCGTTTCAATCATGGCGGAATTGACTCACCTAATCCCCACTGATTCATTGAGCCTATTCTAGTTATGACTTCATACACTAAATAATAGGATGTTTCAGCTGTTATGCCCCCATCAGATAGGCAATTAATATATGGTTTAGCATACAGTATGACTTGAACTGGTAGGAAATGTTTGATTTTCTAAAAATCATTTAGACAAAATAAACTTACACTACAACAGCTGATATCAGGAGCTATCTATCAAAATTATCAGACTTGCTTGTGAATGGCATGTATAGAATTCCACTGTTAACTAAACAGTGTGATGAGGATATGGGTCGTTACAGCTTTAAGGGCCAGATCATTCTGTGTGTCAGCTTTCCTCTTGCACAACAGGTTTCCCTCCCCTTCTTTTTCTCCTGCCCCTTCCCCATTCCACAACTCATCATGCTGACAGCATATATGGGGAACGGCACATGGGGCTTCAGTGTGCCTACAGTGTCCTTTTCACCAATGAAAACATATCATTGGATAAAGCTCAGCATTTCAGTTCAGCTCAACAATGGTAATTTGAAGGCAGATTGTAATAGAATACAAAGTGTGTAGGTGAAAGACAAACACAGAGCAAAACATGCAGTGGAGCATGCAAAACTAAACAAACAGTGGCAATGAGCTATGAAGATTCTGATGCCACCACATAGACTGAAAATAAATACAGTGGATCTGAAACCCTAGCCATTCCCTCTTACCGGGTGTGCTTCTCTGGATGGAAAGTAGATGTTAGAGTCACTAGTGGCTGCAAGGGAAGTAATACAGAGAGCACTTCCTTATCACCATGTAATATGAAAAGGGCTGCTGCATGTTCAATCCCATCAGGATGCTTCTGCGTTAGTCACCCTGTAAGAGACATAGACTTAATGCATCATTATGCAAGTTCAATGTGCTGTAAAATTTCTGGGAACTGCAGAATGGATGCCTAATGTAGTTTATCCTGCAGCACAGCAGTGGCTGTCTAGTATGATTAGAAAATATAGGAGAACATTGGAGTAACGGGGTGGGGTGGGGACTGTAACGAGGCCAATACAATAAAGCATTTCGACTAAAGCGTTTTTAATTGCTTTATTGCCTAACAATCTGCTTCTACATACAGTATTTTGAAAGACAAGACCAAATATATAGACCCTTCAGCTTTCACCTCCTAGACAATAAGTTGCACGGCTTTTTCCCAAGCAGATGGGTAAAAATGCTCTTGTCCATTTGGTCAGCATGGTCATTAATTTTAATACTTTAAAGGAATCTAAGGGAGCCAAGGAACAATTAGTTCTGTTAACAATGATAAATAAGACACCACATTCAGGTGTACTCCTGAGGTAAATCATGTTCTTCCACATAATGCCAAAGTGCCTAAGAAGGGAGAAATACTCAAATTCACAATAAATTATTCTAATCCAGGTAAGATCTTACCTGGTTGGGCATGTTTACATCCACTGATTTCTATCAGCAGGCCAAACTCTGATCTGAAGAGTGGTCTTAATATTTTTTATTGTTTTTCTAGTAATGAAAATACAAGTTCACTATCTAGTGTTCAGAAGATCAGAAACGTCTTCATTTTTTAAATGAAAAGTACTGGCCATGGAACTCGTTAAAATAACATAGAAAGCAAAGAAAAGAGGAAAGACTCCTATTCCATTAATATCACAAAGAAAACGGAATAGCAAGATCAATGTTTATAAGCCTGTCTAACGGTTGAGACTATGCTTATAGGAACAATTATTTGGTAAGGACTGAGACTTATGATGTGGCTTCATAGTGAGGAGAATGCAGGTTGGTCTGCTGTGATTTGCATGCAGGGGGAGTGGGTTTCCCTGGATAAAAGTGCTGTAGCTATCCAGATTTGCAGGAACAAGCAAAGGATGAAACAGACAGCTTGGTGTGGATGGAGGTCCAACAGCAGGTGTTGCCTTAACAAGGTGCTAAGAAGAGCTAATTGGTAATCCCACCTTGCTGTCTCTCTTTTATTAAGTATTCAAGGGAAACTCTGCTCCAACACAGAGTTGAATTATTTTTTTAGGAGAAATAAATGGTTTGGAGATTAGTGTTTCTTGATTGAGGGGAACTGACAACCCCACAAATGCCCCTTTTCCTCAGATCATGTGATCATACTGGCAAAAAGCAGACAAAAGCAATGTCAAACAAATTTATACCACCCCTAGCAGCTGAGTAACAACAGCAGAAGCAACAAAAAGACAATTCCTACTTTTTTAAAAGGCACTTTCACAACTGTTTTCCCTGCATTGAGCTTTCCATTCTGTAGTCACCTAGGTTTAATTCCAATTCTTCAGTGCCATATCCAATATAAATTGTGGGTTAAATGGCCACCACAGTTGCCCCGTTACTTGATAATCCAGTAAATTCCATTAAGTGGAATTCCATTATACTTCTGAATAGCATATGCCAAATTTAGGCACAAAATCATGTTTGTTCTTTCATTCCTTTCTACCTTCTCCCAGAACAAGGATTTGATGAGTCTAACAACAAGACCCATTACTATTCTTGGGGTAACATTTTATCTGGACCATGTTATGTTCCTATGCAGAGCAAATGCTGTGAAGCAGTTTTCCATCTCAGTGCATTTCATTTTCTGACTTTTTCCCTTCTTACTCACTGGCTGGCTTAAATGTTTGACTAGCATTGACCTCTTACACCTCTGAGTGTAATGCTCTGATTCATTCTTTGGAGATCAGGGGTCTGCTGGGGGACTGGGGGATATGGGAGCTGCTCATTTATGAGCAGTGTTGTGGAAGGCTGATGTAGATGATCAAGACCAGGACAAGTAATAGAACTGTGAAGAGGGCTTCCTGGAATTGAAAGAGCCCATCAATGCTACAATACATAATGGCCAGTGCCAGAAGGAAGTCATCCTGGTGCAGGGCTCCACACCTTGTATTTTAAGATTCCTTTTGGTTGGTTCCACCTACCAATAAGATTTCACTTTTTGGGGGGAGGGAACCCACACAATTAAAAGTATGCACCCAAAAAGGCACAAAAGTGAGTATTGGGTCTCTATATTTAACCAAGGCTGATATCAATTGTTTTGATCTTTATAGTTGTTTTAATGAAGCTTTATCCTGACCTATATCTCCCTGTATGCCAGGCTTCTGTAATCTGCAAGGACGTTGGGTTTCCATGCAGATTCATTTTCTTTGGAGTCATTAAAAATAAATGATGTAGCCTTTAGCCCGAAGGCAGGGAAGCTTCTGCCCATTGTTTACTTCCATTGCGTGGAAATCTGCACCGTAGGGACATGTTGCCCAGACCTTCCAGAAGGACACGGGCAAGTGAAAGTGCCTTTGGGTTCTTTGGAAATTGCTAGGCTGAGGGCGGGATTATGCAAAGAGCTCATTGAGATATCCTGCTCCCAGCTAGCCTTCTTTTCTTAGCCAGCAAACCACCTGCCCACCCTGGGTTCAGTGTGGCTTATGTGGTCACTTTGGGTCCGGACAGGAATTTTGAACCTGAATCATCAAATTAGCATGTATATTTTTGCCTATCCCTTCCTGGTCACCCATGGGCTATTAAGAGTCAGTTGGTGGTGGGGGTTATTTTTAAATAGATCACATGGGTGTTAGTGCAGAATGTGATAACAGTTTTGACAAGCTCCCAATTGGCACAACTGGTGCTATTGCATATGACGCTGCAACAACTAGGATGCTGATATTCGCTAGCCATGATGAAGGGTGCTTGTGGGCTGCTAATTGTATGAATTACTGAACGGCTGGTGGCTGAGGTGGGACTGCATTTTAGCCAGGCAGGTATGCCATTGGGACAGCATGCACCAGGGGCTTTGGACTCACCCATTCAGGGTCCCACTTCCTTGGCAGTTCTACATCTTCCTCAGAGGAGTCTTTAGCCCAACAGGTCCCAGTCCACTTGTCTAGGTCATCACCCCAGACTTCACTTGAGCTTCTCTGGTCTTTTTGGTCCCCCCCTCCCCTGGCTCCTGACTCCTCTTTCTAGAATCTCAATCCCTGTGTTCTTCTGGAACGGTATTAGCGGTATTCCCGTTTCCATTTCCGTTACTCAGTTCCGTTACTCTACGGAAACGGTAATGGGAATTACTCCGCCAGACTTTGAGCTCGAACCGACGAACGAACAATTTTGGTCTGATTTGTCGTGCTCGTTCCTTGCATCCCGCGATCGCGTGATGCCACGCGGCACAGAAAAAAGTTTTTAAAAGTTAAAAAAAACCGTTTCCCGGCCAAAAAGCAGGCGGAAAAATGCCTGCCGTGCCTCAGGGCACCTACCAGAGGGGTTGTTTCTGGAGGTCCCCGGCCTCCCCCCCCATCCCCCGTCCTGGGCTGCTCTGGTGGGACTCGCCGCAGGCTCGCAGCCAGCAAAAAGCCCAGTCTCGCCGCCGGCCGCCGCAATTAAAGCGCAAGCAAGCGGCACGGACGGCACAGGAAAAAACTTTTAAATTCTCCCCCCACCCATTCCCGGGCCAAAAAAGCAGGCGGAAAAATGCCTGCTTGACTAAGGGTGCAGGGCACCTACCGGAGGGGTGGTTTCTGGAGGGGCGGTCCCGCCTCCCCCCCCCCCCGTCCTGGGCAGCCGGACTCGCCATGCCATGCGGTGCGGGCGGGGGATCCAAAATGGGGCGGCGAACACAATATTGTTTTTGAAATCGTGGTCCAAAAACACACAAGCACAACAGAAACACGCGAAAATTTATAAACTGCCAGATTTTTCACATTAGCAGTGGGTTTTTTCTTGCAACAAAATGTCTCTCCTCTTATTTATTATTTATTTATTATTTACACTTATATACCGCTCTATTTCCCATAAAAGGACTCAGGGCGGTTTACAACAATAATAATAAAACAACAAGTCAATACAATATCTAAGAACAATGGTTTCCAAGAATAAATAAAACGGCGGGGTATTAATAATAAGGGAGAAGAGAAAAGGAAAAAGAAAAAGAAAAACAAGCATATATGGATCCTTAGAGATCTCCAAAGGCATCACGGAAAAGATAGGTCTTTAAGTTTTTCCTAAATGATGCCAACGAGGGAGCCAGCCGTAATTCACCGGGAAGCTTATTCCACATGGTTGGTGCAGCCACCGAGAAGGCCCGTCCTCGGGTTCTTGTTTTACGGGCCTCCCTCGGGGCGACAATCCTCAGTGAAAGGGCCATCGATGAGCGGGTGGGTCGGGCTAGATCTGATTGTCGGGAAAGACGCTCCGCCAGATAGGCAGGGGCCAAGCCATGGAGGGTTTTGTAAACCAAATCCAACACCTTGAACCTTATCCGGGAGGCAACGGGTAGCCAGTGCAAACGAGCCAGGATGGGGGTGGCGCGGTCAAAACGGCGCGCGCCAACCACCAGCCTCGCCGCCGCATTCTGGACCCGCTGCAATCGCCGGACAAGGTTCAAGGGGAGCCCCATGTAAAGAGCGTTGCAGTAGTCTAGCCTCGACATGACCAGTGCCTGTACCACAGTCCTCAAGGAGCCCTCATCGAGGTATGGGTGAATCTGGGCGATAAGCCTTAGGTGGTAGAAGGCCGACCTGACCACGGCTGACACCTGAGATTCCAGGGTCAGATCCGGGTCCAGGACGACGCCCAGATTCCTCACTCTTTGCGCCAGCTGGAGGGCGGACCCGCCCAGACTGGGAAGAGGGCCACAATACCCCTCCGAGGTACCCCCGAAGAACATAACCTCGGTCTTGCCGGGGTTGAGCTTGAGTCCGTGCGTCCTGGTCCAGTCCAGAACCGCAGCCAGGCAATGGTCAAGGGTCCGAACGGCCTCCACTGCACCGGTGGAAAAGGAGAGATAGAGCTGCGTGTCATCAGCGTACTGGTGACCGCAAACTCCATAACTCCAGATGATCTCAGCCAGCGGCTTCATATAGATGTTAAAGAGCATTGGGGAGAGTGACGACCCCTGAGGCACCCCACAAGAGAGTGTCCAGGGAGCCGACAGCTCACCCCCCAAGCTCACTCGCTGGGTGCGGCCCTCAAGGAAGGACCGGAGCCAGCACAGGGCCTGGCCCCCAATCCCCACCTCCGAGAGCCGCTCCAGCAGGATACCGTGGTCGACGGTATCAAAAGCCGCTGACAGGTCGAGCAGGACCAGCAGGGTAGAGCAACCCCTGTCGGCCCTCCTCAACAGATCATCATGCAGCGCGACCAGGGCCGTCTCGGTCCCATGACGCGGCCTGAACCCGGACTGGAAGGGATCCAGGACGTGGTTCTCCTCCAGGAACGACTGGAGACGCAGGACGGCGACTCGCTCAATCACCTTGCCCAAAAAGGGAACATTGGCTATGGGTCGATAGTTGGACAAATCGTCCACAGCCAGGTCGGGTTTTTTAATAATGGGCTTCACCACCGTCTCCTTCAGAAGACTGGGAAAGATCCCATCTCTGAAGGAGGCTGAGGCGATAAGTGAAGCCCATTTCGGCATGCTCCCCCCTGCGATCTTAATCAGCCAGGAAGGGCAAGGGTCGAACGGAGAGGCCGCAGGCCTGCAATGTCCCAGGGCCCTGGAGGGATCCCCAGGTGTAACGGCCCCAAACTCAACAAACCGAGGCGACCGAGGCGGCCCGACACCAGCCACCTCAGGGGCTAGACCAGTGCAACCAGCGTCCAGCTCGGAGCGGATGGCCTCTATCTTAGATCTAAAAAAGGCTGCGAAAGACTCACTAGTGAAATCACTAGGAGGAGGCCCTGGCGGACCGGGATTGGTGAGGTCTCGGACCACCCGGAACAGTTCCGCCTGGCGATCCGAGGCCTCACCAATTCTCAGGGCGACAAAAGATCTCCTAGCCGCCCTTATCGCGTGGGAATAGCGACCGGTCGACGCCTTAACCGCAGCCCAATTCTGAGCCGTCCGAGCGTTCCGCCATCTGCTCTCTAGCCTTCTCCGCTCCTGCTTCATCGCCCGCAGCTCCTCGGTCCTCGTAAACCAAGGGGCTGGACGGGCTCGGCATCGGATCAGGCGCTTGGGGGCGATCCGGTCAACTACCCCAGTCACCTCCTCAAACCACCGTTGGACCAGGGAGTCGGCCGGATCGTCATCCAAGCCGTCTGGAACACCCCCGAGGGCCTCCGAGAACCGCGAAGGGTCCAGGAGTCCCCGGGGGTGGGCCCAGATGGAAGGGCCCGGCTCCCCGCGGGGCTGGGTGGCTACAGCAACAGAGAAAGTCAGCAGATAGTGATCTGACCATGACACGGGCTGGGCCAATAACCTCCCAACCCCCAGATCAAAACCCCGCGAAGTGGAGGCAAAAACCAGGTCCAGGGTGTGTCCACCCTTATGGGTAGGGCCGATGACTAATTGGGACAGGTTCATGGAGGCCATGGTCTCCATGAATTCCAGAGCTACTCCAGACAGTCCACCCTCGGCGTGCACGTTGAAGTCCCCCACCACCAACAGGCGTGGAGACTTCAACAATGCCGCCGAGATGAACTCAGAGAGCTCTGGAAGGGAGAGTGCAGGGTCGCGGGGAGCACGGTACACAAGCACTACCCCAAACCTGTCCCTCTGGCCCACCATAAGGTGGAGACATTCCAAACCTGGACTCACCAACGACGCGGATCTGCAGACATAAAAAGATTCCCTGTAGACTAGAGCCACCCCCCCCCCCCCCGCGGACCTGCCCAACTGCTGCACACGGTAGCCCGGGGGGCAAAGAAGGGCGAGGGAAGCCCCACCCCCCTCGCCCACCCAGGTCTCCGTGAGAAAAGCCAGGTCGGCACGCTCATCCACGATCAAATCGTGGATGAGTGAGGTTTTATTGTGTACCGACCTGGAACGGTATTAGCGGTATTCCCGTTTCCATTTCCGTTACTCAGTTCCGTTACTCTACGGAAACGGTAATGGGAATTACTCCGCCAGACTTTGAGCTTGAACCGACGAACGAACAATTTTGGTCTGATTTGTCGTGCTCGTTCCTTGCATCCCGCGATCGCGTGATGCCACGCGGCACAGAAAAAAGTTTTTAAAAGTTAAAAAAACCCGTTTCCCGGCCAAAAAGCAGGCGGAAAAATGCCTGCCGTGCCTCAGGGCACCTACCAGAGGGGTTGTTTCTGGAGGTCCCCGGCCTCCCCCCCCATCCCCCGTCCTGGGCTGCTCTGGTGGGACTCGCCGCAGGCTCGCAGCCAGCAAAAAGCCCAGTCTCGCCAGCCGCCAGCCGCCGCAATTAAAGCGCAAGCAAGCGGCACGGACGGCACAGGAAAAAACTTTTAAATTCTCCCCCCACCCATTCCCGGGCCAAAAAAGCAGGTGGAAAAATGCCTGCTTGACTAAGGGTGCAGGGCACCTACCGGAGGGGTGGTTTCTGGAGGGGCGGTCCCGCCTCCCCCCCCCCCCGTCCTGGGCAGCCGGACTCGCCATGCCATGCGGTGCGGGCGGGGGATCCAAAATGGGGCGGCGAACACAATATTGTTTTTGAAATCGTGGTCCAAAAACACACAAGCACAACAGAAACACGCGAAAATTTATAAACTGCCAGATTTTTCACATTAGCAGTGGGTTTTTTCTTGCAACAAAATGTCTCTCCTCTCCTCCTCTGTCCTCCATTGATTTGATTTTATTTTATTTACACCTGCGCAATGATGGGCTGGCCGAGTGGCCAGCCATGTGGGAGTGGACGACCATGCAAATTTTTGGAGCCATCCCACCAATCGCATGGCCACTTGGCCATGGAGACTTCTGGGATGTGCCAAAAAGCCCCCTAAAACCTGCCCTAGCCCCCTAACCCTAACCCTAATCCTTGACTCCAGTCCTTACCCATACGTCACAGACTGTCTTCTTAGTGGGTCAGAGAGGCACCAAGAGGTGCAACCCACTAGCCCACCGTAACCTTACCCGTCACTAGCCTAACCCTAGCCCTTGCACTAACCCACCTTAACCCTATGGCAGATCTACTTGCATTGCACTACACGCAAGTACAATTCCCTTCTGTGTGAGACATGGTGGTGCGAGAGCCTTAGTTAGGCATCACCTATGGCTCTGGGTTCACTGCCATCACTAGTCTCACTGTCTGCAACTGGTATGCATATCCATATGGCTATTGTATACCATTTTGCAGCAGCAGCAGGTGAGTAGGGGAGACCCCCATGTTGAGGGGTCTCTTGGAGCCTGCTTCCCTTTCCTAGTGGGTGAGGATAGGAGGCACCCACGGGTGCCTCCAGGAGCCCGCTTTCCCTTTATAGCGGGCCAGAGGAGGCACCCACCCCAGAGAGGTGCCTCCAGGAGCCCGCTCCCCCCCCCAAAACTAGTACTAATGAAAACGAAAAAACGAAAAAATGAACCGACTAATTTTTGCGAATTTTCGCGAAAAACGGAAACAACCCGAAACGGAACCGGCCCGACTAACGACAACTCGAAAAAATTTTTTTCAAGTCGTGCCCATCTCTAGTCATGACAACTGGACTTCTTTTCCTTGAAAGATAGAAATGTTTTGCTGCTCATCCAAACATCTTCATCAGTCTGAATATAGGTAGTGCGAGTCGTCTATCTTATAGTCAGCTTTGACCTCTTGTCACTCTGGTCTGAAATATGCTCATAAGATGAACAATGGCCTGAATAGGCTTGATAGATAGATAATAGCATCCATAGCCTTAAGGTGAACAATGGCCTAAGGTGCTGAAAGCTATAAAGTATAGGTTGTTAGCTATGGCTTTTGTGGGGAAGGCTTTTTGATTTGTCTGGGCACACCCTGATAAGTAGCAGATAGACTATCCCTGAGGCCCCCATCTCTGTTGAGAGAGAGGGGTTCAATGCTCACATGAATGGCTTCCCTGACTCCTTTCTCAAACCATCTATCTTCTCTGTCTAATATGTGTACATCGTCAACTTCGAATGAGTGCCTTTTGTCCTTCAAATGGAGGTGTACTGCTGATTCTGGTCCTGAGCTGTTACCCCTCCTATGTTTGGCCATCCAACACACATGCACACACATGCATGCACACACACATGCATGCACACGCATGCACACACACACAGAGCCCCCTTGCAGACATTGGAACATGCACCTAATTCTGGGTCCTACTTTCTCAGGAATAACCAGTTGTAGCATTGTGCTCCTCAGATGCCTTTGCAGGTACCCTCATGATAAGCAATGTAGTTGTAAGGGTAGAGTATGTGGGTCCTGGGAGGGAACACAATCGCTCACCAACACAGTTACCTGTGTCCCTCTCTTCCCCACAAAGGCTCCTTTCTTTTTGCCTCTTACTACAGATAGAAAAGTAAGATTGGTCTGGTAAGTAACATGTTCTATCCCTGGTATTATCCTGGGTTATCTCCTGGGACCACTAAGATTTTCCTCTCCATCTAAGTGTGAATGGCTTGTAATTCAATATTTTCAATGCAGTTGAACAAACCCATCAAACACTTACTGTATATTGATCCGTCTTGAACATACCAAAAAAAGAAAAGAAAAAGAAAAGAAAAGAAAAGAAAAAAGAAAAAAGTGACATCTCATCTTCCCCAAGCTGGTTAGTGCTTTTTCCTGGAAATATTCTCATACTTTTTTAAAGAGAAAAAGTAGATGACATTTGCCTGGGAGGCAGAATGAAATTCATCCTGAATGAAAGAGTTTTCAGGGAAAGATTTCCTTTAAAATCAGATTCTGGGCCGAGCTGTCAATGTTCTATGTATGCTGTTACATTGCAGCAGAACTGTAAGCAGTTGATAGATCATGGAGTTTCTGTGAGAATTAATCTGGGAGTGCTAAGGATCTTGATGGAAAGAGGCAAATTTCAGTATTAATTAATGCCTTATCAGAAGTTAGACTGTGGTGTTGACACAACATTGGCATAAGTATTTGTTTTTCTGCACTTGGGAGCTAGAAAGTAATTTGCTTGAAGATAGCTGTAAAATGACATTATGACATTAAATAGCATAGGAAAAGTGTAAATGCATACTTTGGTATTTCTGTCCCCTTACATTTGTGCCTCCAGCCCTTAGAAACTTTACAACTGTATAGATACTTGCCAATAGAGCTACCACTCCATGCATCTGATAAAATTGGTTGACATCTGCAAAAGTTTATACAAAAAAAATCAATATAACCTGAAACAGTTGAAATGAGTTTGCTTGACATTTGACACTGTTTTCATGATAAAGAATGTATAAATAGAACTCTTTGCCTGAAGATTCTAGAGGAGCACATCCAGAGGTTTAAAAGTGCCATCAATATTAGACATGCTAGTCTAGCTCTTGTTTCTGTGTATAAAGTAATCTTAGAAAGTGGTGGAACTTCTGAATAAGTGACTAGCAGCAGTTTTGAGTAAGATGAAGCAAATACTGTATCCTAAAACTATTTACTATACAAGTTTAAAATTATACCATGGTAGTCACTGCTTTCAGGGGCATTTGAGAATCTGAATAACAATTAGAATTAAGCATTTTTGTATATACTGGTATATTTTTCCCTTTTGATTAGGGAAAGTGGTGGAAGTAGATCTGTGCCAGTTCTGGATGAGATTTAACTCATTCTAAAGCACCAAACTGCAGAGGTTAGAGGTACACCTGGACCTGATGCTGCATCTGCCAACCCAGAGAACAGCAGTGGTTAGGAGTAGAGATGGGTACAGAATGAACATTTTTGTTTCCGTTATTCATTAGTCGTTCCATTACGTAACGAAATGACAAACGAAAATTGTGATGAAAATGCAATGAAACGAACAGAACCACGAAAATTGTGGTCGTTACATTTCGTTTCCATTAATGGCGACACACAATGAAATGAGCTGTTTTAAATGTTAAAAAATGCCCTGGACATCCGTAAAAACGCAGCGATAATTATTTATGGAACAGATAATACCTACTTGGGGGTCCTTAAAAGGTGTATTTATGTCTTTTCTCAGATCTCCTTTAAGGGGAGTTAGGGGACATCGACCCAAAATGGCTCCCAGTTGCCTAATATTGATTTATTTATTGGGTATTAAAACACCCTGGACATCTGTAAAAATGCAGCGATAATGTGATAATTATTTGAAATTATTACCTAACAGGGGGTTGGGGTCCTTAAAACGTTTGTTTTCGTCTTCTCCCATCGCAATGTATTTTTCTTTTCCCTTTAATGGATGTTGCCACCAGCAACAAAATGGAGGCAAGCCATGTGACGGGATCATGTTCAACCAATAGCATGCCCAGGTGGCAGACTGGGCAGGTCTGGCAGCCACAGAGGGCATAAAAAGCTCTGGCAGCCCCCGTCCTCCTTGCAGTCTCTGGTGGGAGTTAGGGTGGGATTGCTGTCTCTGCGACTCTAGCTTCAGTCCTGCAGCCTCCCTGTGTGCGTGCATGCTGCGTATCTCTCGGTGAGTACCCTCCCTTGCCCCGCAGTGCAGTCACTCTGCGGCTGCCTTGCACCTTGGGCAACGCCCACCGCTGCCTTTGCAGCCTCCTTGTGTACCTAGTCTATACTGTGTCTCTGCCAGCATCAATTTTTTTTAGTGTTTTCCCTCTGGTCTGGGGCATTGGGAGATGCCTGCACTCAGAAATGCTTTAAAAATCACACAAAAAGCGGGTAGAAACAACAAACGAAAAAACAAAAAACGGTAACAAATTTTTTCCAAAAATTTGTGACAAACGGAAATGAACCGAAACAGACCTCTCAACAACAAACGAAAAACCGAAACACCATTTTTTTGTTTCGTGCCCATCTCTAGTTAGGAGTACATTTTATTAGCTTAGGACAATATGCCAGCTGCAGCTCTTTCTGAAGATGAAAAATGCTGTCTTGGTGACTAATGTTTGGTTACTGCCTGACAAAGGGACAGAAGCCATATTTGACTTATCTCTCGTGCAAAGACAAGGAATCCCAATGTTATTGCTGGAAAGGACAGTGAGAGATTTCCTCATTGTCAATGAACTCCTGTATTAAGGATGATGTGGTTGTTGTGCATTTTTTTTCCAACAACCATCTTGCTCTTCTGTGCTTCTCATGTGTGTGCATGCTTTGTTTTTCAGAAGGAAATACACAAGTTTTCTGTACAAATAGTTGATAATAATTTACAAAAAAATCAACAATAGTAAAAAGTCCCATTTTCTCACTTTTCTGCAGGGCTTGAAAATTTCCTATTGTCTCTTTGCCTCAAGATGTCCTGAAATGACAAAGACCCTTGCGTGAGGCAAAACACTCCAGTACTAGAGATGGGCACGACTAGGGAAAATGACGTTTTCGAGTTGTCGTGTGTCGGAGGCAGTCCGTTTCGGCTCGTTTCCGTTTTTCGCGAAATTTTGCAAAAATTAGTCGGTTTGTTTTTTCATTTTTTCGTTGTCGTTAGTACTGGTTTGGGGGGTAGCGGGCTCCTGGAGGGAGCTGCAGGAGTCAGCCAGAGCCACAAGTGACGGACTGGCAGACTCTTTGCACCCGCTGTGCAATGCAAGTAGATCTGGCTTAGGGTTAAGACGGGTTAGTGCAGGGGCTAGGGTTAGGCTAGTTACGGGTGAGGTTAGGGTGAGTATTGGGATGCACCTCTGGGTGCCTCTCTGACCCACTTAGAAGGATAGTGTACTGGCGTATGGGTTAGGCTTAGGCTTAGGGTTTGGGTTTGGGTTTGGGTTTGGGCTACGATTAGTGGGCTGTTTATGCCCGATTGGCACATCCCAGAAGTCTCTGTGGTCAACCTGGCCAAGTGGCCATGCGATTGGTGGAAAATTTGCATGGTCCACTCCCATGGGCGAGCCCATCATTGCGAATGTGCAGGTGTAAAAAAATAAAATAAAATAAAATAAAATAAAATAAAATAAAATAAAATAAAATAAAATAAAATAAAATCAACAGAGACTTTTTTTGCAAGAAAAACCCACTGCTGCTACTGTAAAAATTCAAGCATTTAAAATAGCTAATTTTCGCATGTTTCTGTGGTGCTTTGGTGGGGTATTGGGCAACGATTTCAAAAAAAATATTGTGGTCGCCATTTTGGATCCCCCACACTGCATGGCAAATGGATGCGCCCTCCCAGCCTGGTACCAGCAGCGCAGTAGTAGCAATAGCCAAGGAGAGGGGGGCGGGGAAACCCCCCCCCAATAAAACACCCTTCTGGCCTGGTAGGTGCCCTCAGACAGTTTTTGCCTACTTTTAGGGCCGGGAATCGGTTTTTTTTAAACTTTTAAAAACTTTTTTTCTGTGCCGCTTGGCATTGCGCGATCGCCGCGATGCAAGTAACGAGCACGACAAATCAGACCAAATTGTTCGTTCGTCGGTTTGAGCTCGAAGTCTGGCGGAGTAGTTCCCGTTACCGTTTCCGTAGAGTAATGGATACGAGTAACGGAAACGGAAACGGGAATACCGCTAAGTCGTGCCCATCTCTATCCAGTATTGTATATGTTGAATTGATTGCCTCCATTCTCAAGTTGAGTTGCTAGTTTTGACCTTCAAAGGATGAAATTGAGTGACGACTGTTTTGTACACCATAAAGCTCCATCACAGCACAGGGAAATTCCATCAAAGGAAGGAAGGAACCTTTTCAATTGGAACAGTTGGCGCCACTGATAAATTGATTGTGACTTCATTGGTTTCACTTATGTCAGGGTATTGATAAGAATAAAATTTATCTAAAAATTGTTATAGATTGTTTTTCTTTGTTAGTTGCCAATGCACCATTATAAATTGTAAATGCACCATTGGTGGTTCATCAAAATTGCCACGCTGAGTTAGTTATATAGCAAAAGGTTTATTAAAGACAGATAGAAATATATCATAGACAGTACAGAACATAGGCAGTACAAAGAATGGGTTAGCTTAGGATCCGAGCACAGCATGGCCTGACGGCCTTGCTGCTCTCTGGACTCTTACAGTAGGTTAGTCTAAGGGATCCTAGGAGCAGCATGGCCATAGGCCCTGCTGTCCTGGACGCCGAGTGATGGTTTTCCGTGATCTTTTATACTCTTTCGCATGATGTGGTGACGTATCTTAGTACGCATACAAGTGTTTGTTTATGTTGGCCTATGTCCATCTGGATGCCCATCAGAATGATTTTATCCTATTTCAGGTTGGTTCCTTATTGGCCAGCCGACTCTCTGGTGCCATGGATAATGTCAACATTTCTATGTGGTTTTGCTATCTTGTCTCCTGCCTGAGATCTTCGCCCACGGTTGCCAAGTTTCCCAGCTATGACGCCAAGCCCGCTGGTTCAATTTGACCTTATGCCCTGTGAGCTCATTTGGGTCTATTTTTGATTTTGAGGCATGTTAACCCGTTCCTATCAGTATCTTCTGAGGAACTTGACAGGGCACTGAGAAAGGCTTTTTGGGAATTCAAGGATGCCTTATGAACAACCATGGGATGGGCCAGATCTCTCTGGTGTTCTTCCAGAAGAAGAAATCATGGTGGCCTTTCTCAGATGAATGCATCTCTTGAGAAGTGTAGAATATCAGTGTGAATGTGGTGAACTTGCTAATGAGCAAGAGTGGCGAGTCCATCAGGAGGAGGTGAGAGAGAAGCCATGTGAAAACATGGAAGAGATGAAGCAACAAGAATACCTGCACAAGATGCCTGCCTAGGCTGAGGCAGACAACATTTTTGATACAGGAGTGTCAGATATCCAGCCATACCTGTAGATTTCTTATTAGATCACCACCTCACCTGGGACCTCTGGAACAATCAACATGTAATACTTCATCAAGGACACTTGGGCACTCTGGTGCCTATGAATATCTGGACACTCTGACCTGATAGAGAGATGACATAAGCAATTGACATTCTGCCCTCACAAAGCCCCACAGCTGATTATCCAGGTAACTTGACATCTGGATGCCCTCTTCTAATTAATGAACTACCAAACCACTTCAGGTAAAGGATGCCATGCTTGTACACCAGCCCACTAGATCTCTGCTTCCCCTCTTTAACTTTTATTTTGTTATTTGCTTGGCTCCATTAAGTGAGCTGAAATATATATCTGTGTAAGATATATACATGTTTCATGAGTATTTTCCTAATGTATTTACAAGAGCAGTGCTCCATGAGCTCAAAAACACATTTAAATTGAATGCCTTCATTTCTTAATTGTGGGCTCTTTTACAAATGGGAATATGCTAAGGTTGGGTTACTTTCCTTGGCAATATGTGTGCCTGTCTTTCTGGTAATGATAGTCTTAAACCTTAATCCACCTTTAGCTTTAAGATAATTGAATCAGATTAACCTGTCCTATGTGTGGACTATGTAAAGCACACACAACCCAGGTTTTTCTTGAGAATGTTGCCTGGAATTTAATTATAGACTATACCCTTTGAATTAAATAGTTAAGTTAATACTTACTTTAGTCCAATTGATTTAATGGATCTTTTTGTTTCTTTCTTTCTTTGTTTGTTTTTCGGTCACCATGCTGGCAGGGATTACTTTCCTGTGGTGTCTGGCCGTGGGAAGTACGCTCGGAGCGGGGTGATAAGTCGGGTTAGAAGAACCCGGGACAGGCAGTTGGTGCCTGTCCCCTGTTCTGATCCCCCCGCTCACCGCCATGTATCAGGGAGCCACTCTGCCAGTGCCTCTGGTCTCGCCTGCCTCCTGGTTAATGCCAGGTCAGTTCATAATAAGACCCCTATCATCCATGATGTCATCGTGGATAAGCAAGCCAATCTGGCATGCATTACTGAGACCTGGGTGGGTGCAGAGGGAGGGGCTTCCCTCTCCCTGCTGTGCCCCTTGGGTTTCAGGTCCAGTGGGTGGGCAGGTCAGAGGGTCGGGGGGTGGACATTGTTTACAGGGAATCCCTTTATATTAGCAGATCTGCGGCATTGGTGTGTCCCAGGTTAGAATGCCTTCACTTATCAGTGGGTCAGCAAGATAGGTTTGGTATTGTGCTGGTGTACTGTGCTCCCCGGAACCCAGCCCAATCATTTCCAGAGATCTCTGAGTTTGTCTCGGCTGCTCTGTTGAGTTCCCCCGTCTTTTGGTGGTTGGGGACTTCAATGTGCATGCCGAAGAAGAACTTTCATGAGCCACTCTGGATTTCATGGAGTCTATGGCCTCCATGAACCTTTCTCAGCATGGTGTTTGCCCCACCCATAGTGCAGGCCATACCCTGGACCTGGTTTTTACCTCCATGTCGTCAGACTCTTATCTGAGGGTTGGGGACATCGTACCCCAACCTGTGTCATGGTCAGATCACCATCTGCTAAAATTTTCCCTGTCGATTGCCGCCCTGCCCTGTGGGGAGCATCGGCCCCTTGTGTAGGCCTGCCCCTGAAGGCTCCTGGACCCTGCTCGGTTCATGGAGGCCTTCGGGGAGCATACTGGCAGACGGGCTGACAATCCGGTTGAAGCCCTGGTGGATAGGTGGTACGAGGGTGCCACTGGGGCAGTCAACCAGATCGCCCCCAAGTGCTTCCTCCTCTGTGGAGCTTGCTCCTTGTCGTGGTTCATGGGTGAGTTGTGGGTGATGAAACAAGAATGTAGGAAGCTTGAGTGCAGATGGAGAACGGATCGGATGGCAGCGAATAAGGCTGCGCTTTATTTATTTATTTATTTATTTAAGTACTTATATCCCGCTCCATCTTCCCAGCGGGAACTCTGGGCGGCTAACAACATAAAAGAGAACATAAAAGGCTAAAAGCTAAAAATAACCGAGCCACCAGATAAGGGCAGCGGGGGGCAAGATGGCGGCAAACAATAGGGCTGGGAAATAGGAATAGGAACTAAATAATAAGGTCACCGTATGCATCCTTAAAGCCATTATGTTCACCTGATCAGGGACGCTAGAACAGCTTATGCCTCCCTGAGAATTGGTGAGGCCTCAAACCGACAGGCGGAGTTGTTCTGGGTGGTTCAAGACCTCTCCAATCCTGGTCAGCTCAGGCCTCCTCCTAGTGCAGTGATGGCGAACCTTTTAGAAACCGATTGCCCAAACTGCAGTTCAAAACCCACTAATTTTTTTTTGCAAAGTGCCAATACAGTAATTGAACCTATATACAGGTAGCTATGAAGGGGCAATGTCGAGTGCCCACAGAAAGGGCTCCAAGTGCCACCTATGGCACCCGTGCCATAGGTTCACCATCACTGTCCTAGTGAGTTCACTAGTGAGCAATTTGCAGCCTATTTTAGAGCCAAAATTGAGGCCATCCGTTCCGATCTGGACTCCGGTTGCGCTAATCCCTCCTCTCTTATCCCAGGGGCCTCTCCCCCTTGGTCTTCCTGCCTGGTTGAGTTTGGGCCTGTGTTACCAGCAGAGGCCTCCAGAGCTATGGCTTATTGCCGGCAGGCGGCTTCCCATTTTGACCCTTGCCTAGCTTGGCTTATTAAATCTGCCAGAGGAAGCATGCTGGAGTGGGCTTTGCCATTGCTTCCTTCAGGGGAGGAATTTTCCCTTCTCATTTGAAGAAGACGGTGGTGAAGCCCACTTTAAAGAAGCCCGGCTTGGCATTGGATGATTTGGCCAGCTATCATCCGATTTCCATTGTCCCCTTCCTGGGCAAGGTTGTTGAGAGGGTGGCCGCTGTCTGGCTTCAGTCGTACCTGGAGGAATATCATATTCTGGATCCATTCCAGTCTAGGTTCAGACCATTTCATGGGACCAAGACTGCCCGGGTCACTCTGTAGGATGACCTCCTCAGGGAGGCTGACAAGGGGTATTCCTCCCTGTTGGTCCTCCTTGATCTGTCAGTGGTCCTTGATACTGTCGACCATGGTAACCTGCTGGATCAGCTGGCCGAGGCGGGAATCGGGGGTTCAGCATTTTGCTGGCTCCGATCCTTCCTTGACAACTGGTCCCAACGGGTTCAGCTGGGGGACGAGCTGTCGGTTCCTTGGACGCTCCCTTGTGGGGTCAATCTCCCTTATGCTGTTCAATGTTTATATGAGGCCGCTGGTGGAGGCCATCAGGAGATTTAGAGTTCGCTGTCATCAGTATGCTGATGATACACAGCTCTATCTCTCCTTTTCTTCTTCTGCAGTGGAGCCAGTATGCTCCCTTGATCTGTGCCTGGAGGCGGTCTTGGAATGGACCAGGAGTAACAGGCTCAAACTGAAACCGGAGAAGACCAAGGTTCTGTTCTTCGGGGCACCTTCCTCTAGGTACCATGGCCCCCTCCCTAGTCTGGGGGGAGTCTCCGTCCAGCCTACAGACAGGGCTAGGAATCTGGGTGTGGTCTTGGATTCAGCCCTCTCCCTGGAAGCCCAGGTGATGGCGGTTTCCAGGGCCACTTTTTTCCATCTCCGCAGGATCGCCCAGATCCATCCATACATCAATGAGTCTTCCCTGAGGACAGTTGTGCAGGCCCTCATGATCTCGAGGATTGATTACTGCAACACACATTATGTGGGGATGCCCTGGACCCTTGTCTGGAGACTCCAATGGGTGCAGAATGCAGTGGCCAGACTGGTGGTGGGTGCTCGTAGATACAATCACATCACCCCAGTTCTGGCATGCCTGCATTGGCTGCCCGTTGCTCTCCAGATAAGGTTCAAGGTCCTGGTTTTGGTTTTCAAATCCCTCCACGGCTTGGGTCCTGAATACCTGTTGGAGCGTATCTCCCAGAGGTCAGCTGATGCCAGGCCCACTCGAATGTCGCAGGTGCGCTCACTCAAGGTGGCCACTCCTAGGGAGGGGCAGAAGTCGGTTACGCATAACCGCACCTTCTCTGTTTTGGGCCCCTTGTTGTGGAACCATCTCCAAGTGAGCTGCACCTTTCACAGTCCCTGCCTGCCTTCAAAAAGGCTTTGAAAACCTTGCTTTTCAGGGAGGCTTATTTCGACCTTTAATTTAATTTAATTTAATTTATCTGATTTCATCTTTTTTATTATTTTCTTCTCTTGCCCCCTGACACATCTTGCCGAGGGTCTTCCCCCTGTTTGTATATCCTGTTGATTTTAATTTTGTTGTAAACCGCCCAGAGTTCCACTGGAAGATGGGCAGTATAGAAATGAAATGAAATAAATAAATAAATAAATAAATAAATAAATAAATAAATAAATAAATAAATTTTTGCTTGCTGTTCAAAGGAGCCTTTCCACCCCTTGTCAGACTTAAGGTTCTGACTTCTTGGTAGAGTTTCAAAGCCAGGAGCTTGAATTTCTTTAAAAGATCCACTTTGTCTCATTTAAGATTTTAAATGTAATGGTAGATATATAAAAATAATTGTCTGCAAACTTAACATGCAAATTTAACATGCAAACTAAAACAAAACATTCATAAGAGAGAGGCATAAAACCTGAAAATGCTGCTCAAAATTATTCAAAATGAACTTCAAAAAAAATAACTAGAAAACCTTAAAGCAAACAATGTGTTATCAAGTAATGAAACAAAACACATTTTTTTGGTTTCAGAAATGGAATAATTCATCCTTGTGGCAAGAGGCCTCTTGATCCAGCCGTCTTGAGAACAGGAGGTTTATTTTTAAACTGATTCACTTGTTTTCCTTCCTTCCCACCCATGCCTCAGCTGTTGAGCTACCTTATCCCTGATCTTAATCTGCCTGAAGCTAGCCAGGAGCTGAAGGAGCTGAGGTCTTCCCTTCCCTTTCCTGCACTGGCTGTCTGCAAATTGATTTTAACTGATTGTTTTCCTTTCCCAATGAAGTAGGACTGTGGAGGGTTTTAAAAATATTTTCCTTCCTTCCCTCCATGCCAATCAACTGTTGACCTTTTTCTCTCTGATCTTTTGAGATTCAACAGCTAGCCATTAGGTTTCTTGGTTGTTTACATAGGGTTATTTGCTAAATTGATTGGAAGTTTTAAGGAGGATCTTTGATTTAGGGCAGTGGACACCCTGTTAAATAAAAAAGAAGGATCCCCATTATTTATAGCCTTACAAATCATTTTGTTTCATTTTGTTTCATGATGAAAATTGTTTTTAAAAAAATCTGTTATTAACAAAATGAAACAAAATGAAACAAAATGCTATATTTCTGTTTTGTGCCCATGTCGGAGAGAGAGAGAGAGAGAGAGAGAGAGAGAGAGAGAGAGAGAGAGAGAGAGAGACAGAGACAGAGACAGAGACAGAGACAGAGACAGAGATTAGGGATGTGTACCTTATGAAAAATGACACATTTCATTGTTTCATAAGCTTATGAATCCTTATGAAGTGAAGGAAAACAGCAAATAGTGTGTCATGGAGAAATAAAACAAAACACCATTTTTGTTTCAGAAATGAAGCAATTAGTCCTAGCCTCTTGATCCAGATGTCTTGAGAACAGAAGGTTTATTTTTAAACTGATTGATTTGTTTTCCTTTCTTCCCACGCCTTAGCTGTTGAGATAGCTTATCTCTGATCTTGATCTACCTGAAGCTAGCCAGCCCTTTGCTGGCTATATCTGCAAGTTTATTTAAACTGATTATTACTATTTCCTAATTAAGTAGGACTGTGGAGGGTTTTTAAATATTTTCCTTCATATGCTCCCTGTGCCGCCAATCAGCTTTTGAGCTTATCTCTCTGATCTCTCCCTGCAGCAGACAGCCATTAGGTTTCTAACTTGTTTACAGAGGGTTCTTTGCCTGAAAGCAAATTGATTGGAAGGTTTGTGGGCCTTTGATTTTAGGAAGTGGGCTCCATGTTACATTAAAAAAGGACAGCTTCCCATTACTTATAGCCTTATGAAACATTTTGTTTAATCTTGTTTCATGATGAAAATTCTTTTTAAAAATCCGTTATTAATGAAAAGAAACGAAATGAAACAGTATATTTCCGTTTCGTGCCCATTCTGATTATGGACGGCTTCAGAATGTTGTTATAGTTGTCCATCTTAAAAGCTACTTTTGACCCAGAAATTAATGCTTAAAGCTTTCAAAGTTAATGCAGTTTCAGGCTCTTGCAGGTTACATTCTTTCCCCATTGCTCGGAGTCTCTAACTCACAAACCTGCAAATCGGTCATGAACCTGCAAGTCATTTATTCATAAGCAGAGCATATACAGTAGTGCCTCATAAGACAAATGTCCCTTAATAAGAAAAACTTGTAAGAAGAAGGAAAACCTCACAAGACAAATTTTTCCTGTGGGATGCCTCACAAGACAAATTCAGTGCATTCCTATGGTAACCACGTTAAACCGTGTTTTGTGGGGTGAATTTTTCATAAAATGAATTGACCCGTACAATGAATTAAATTCATCTTAAGAGTCACCACTGTACACCTATCTCTTTTCCAGCCTACCTTATCCCTCCCTTCTTTCCCGATTCACTTGCTGCCATACCATTGTGTGTGCACCCACATTGCTGACATCAATGTGGCTGGTGTGACAGCATTCTGGGTAGCCCTACTGATATGACATTAGGAAAGCAGTGCTGTACATATAGAGCTGACATTATTGAAAATAATTGTTAGACACAGTCGTAAAACAATGGAGGTGCAATATGCTTAATTAAATTAAGCAGTACATCATCTCCATGCCTTTGGCAGAGTAACAGTGCCTTTTGAGAGGGAATAGAATGAGGGCAGGTACTGAAGCAACATAAAAATCTATACTTAGTACAACAAGCAGGTTTTATTGTAACCCTGGTATGAAGCCATAGCAGAGCAGGATGAATAACAGATGGGAGTAATTTATAACAAGAGTGCAAGCGGATTTCCAGAATATCAAAAATCAACGTGGAGGTTTTCCCTTGTTTCTTTATGAATAAGAATCAGAGCAGGACCAAGAACTATAGCAAAAGTAATTCTACCTAAAGCTGGACAGGGAATTTCAAGATCTTGCCATCAAAGATCAGACTCTCCTGCAGACTGCCACACTGCCTTGGCCATACTGGGCTTTCCTTCCACAGATTCTACTGGGTTAGGCCTGATTAGTACAGTGTAGGGGGTGATCAGGAAATATCAGTGATCTCCAAGTGGGATAAAACAAGAATCTTGCCTGACCCCCCTGGATTGCTGCTGCCAGTCAGAGATGGCAATAGCAGGTTAGAAGGATCAATGGCCTGGCTTGGTGTAAGGTGGCTTCCTCTGCACATATGCCATCAGAGAAGCAGATTTCATCTACAATATAAGCCCAGGCTTTCTTCCTAGCAATCATAGAGTAATGTCATTACGTAAATATTTATTAACTATATCTATTACCTTTTAAATAGGGCACAGAAGGATGGTTCTCAAGTCTTTTCAGATAATTTGGAAGAAGACCCCCCCCACCAAAAAAAAAAAAGCTAGAGGAGGAATATTGCATCTGTCAGCAACTGACCTTTGAGATGCCTAAAGATTCTAACTTGCACCCATGTAGAAAGTTAGTCAAAAAACTGTGCTAAGTATCATCAGTATGAAGATGGCATGCACTTGTGTTGTTAATTTGCAGAGGTGTCAGGAGATAATTATATGATAGAAGAGGGCAAACAACTGTGGGCTTAACCAAATTAGACTGAGATCAGAGATAGGCACAAACTAGGAAAAACTAAGGTCTATAATGGTTCCCCATAAGACATAATGGAAACAGACGATTTGTTCTGGAGTACCATACTGTACACACAAAATGCCAAAACTCACAAAAGAAGAGAAGTTGGCTAGAAGTCCATGTCCACACCATGTTTTAGGTACCTGGGTGCAGAATCTGCTCTGCTTGGGACTAACAACTGGATTTTACTCTGTGTTTCTAATGTAACAATAATAAAGTGCAATATGTAGCCCTATACACACTTGACTAGCTGCCCCATGAATATAAATGGTTTCAAAAATAAGATATGAGGTTGAAAACAAATTAAAGAAAACTATAAAGAAAAATAAAACAAACCCCTATCCTGCGCTCCCCTTTGAAAACTTTCCTGGCTGGTCCAAAGGAAGCTTCATCTCTTCCCCCTGTGCTTTGGATGCTGCCTGAGACAGAACATTCCAGGCAATCACCCATAATCCAGCAGGGAGAGCAAGCAAGAGCCACCATTGGATCACTTGTGATCATGTGACCTTCTCCAGTTACTTGTATTGCAAGACATTGCTTGTTGATCAAGGCAAAATGTAGAAGAAATGTTTGCTTTTCTTGCAAAACACTCTTAAACCAAGTTAATCTTAAACCATGGTATTATTGTATATTTGACAGGTGGTTGCTTAGTTTTCCCTTGTATGCCTCCAGTGTTGGATTGTTCACTACCTTTTGAGCTAATTAGTTCCATCACCGTACTGCTCTAATAGGAAGTTTTTTCCTGATATTTAACCAAAATTTGAGCCCAGTATTATGTATCCTTAACTCTGAGATGATCAAGAATAGATCCTGTTCCTCCTCTGTATGTCAACTTTTCAAGTGTTTGAAAGGGGTTATAATATCTTTCATCAGTCTACTTTCTAAATCATGCCTAGTTCTTTCTTCACAAGGCTTGATCCCCAGTCTCCTGATTATCCTTGTTGCTCTTCTCTGAACCAGACCTTGTCAGGACCATTCTTAAAGTGCATTGCCCCTGTTGAATTCTGTGAGCTGTAGACCAAGGGCCTTTTTACACGACCCCTAAGATCCTCTGCCCACTTAAATTCGGACCAGAGATCTTAGGGGTTCCTGCTCTTCCTCTGTCCCCAACCCCCTCCGCACTTCCTGGTTGCTGGCTGCCTGAGGGAGGGAGAAAAAAAAAGAAAAGAATGCCTTCTTACCTCTGTTTTGTTCCCGGCAGCATTCAGATCTCTTAAAGGGGCGGGGCGCAAAAAAAGAACAAACAGAAGCCAGGAGAGCCCCACACTCACTATCCTTACACCGGATCAAATATTTGTCACATCCAAAAAGCAGGTACAAGAAAACTGCTGTTTGGTCGCGCTAAAGTGGACGGGGTCGCACTTAATTGTCTGCAAAGTCTGGAGCTGGTGGGTAAACATTTTTAAGGTCCGGACCTTGCAGCCATTTGCGGTGGAGCTTAGGGGTCGTGTATAAACGCCCCAAGAAAGTACTTTTGCCAATTCTCTGATTTCTAATAAATAACACATATACCCATTACTGTGTTAAGACCCGGTTAATTTTGTAGCATGCCCATATGTGTATAAATTGTTCAAAAGGAGAAACACCATTAGACCTTGAAGACCCGATTAAGAGTACAACTATTACAGGAGGAAAAGCCTATGAAATTGTGATCATTGCTTAAGTCTCTTGGGCATCCACCACTGCAGAATAAAATACTGTATCGGTCAAGTAGGATCAATAGTAGGCTGAGTGATGGGGAGGGGAGTTGCAAATGCAAAGAGGCTATTCCATACGCCTGGAAGGTGATCAAGACTTGAATGTGAAAATTAGATAATCTTTCTTCCGTGAGGAACTTTCTGAGATGAAGAGGCTTTCTTTTATGATCAAGGGCCTTCTTAAAAAGCTATTTGAATTTAGAAAATATCTTCATTTGTTCTCTCTCTCTCTGGACAATTACTTCACACCTTCCAAAAGCACCATCACTCTTCAGATAATACTAAATCAAAATTGTTGTGCAACACCACCCACGGACACAGTAGAAAGACATCTGGCAAGTGTCGAACTCAAGTACTGATCTGGAAGGGATTACCAAGAAATAAATAGCTCAGAAGAAGGTTTTTGGTACTAAGGATTGTTGATGAACTTTGTTCAATGGGAGTGAAGTCACTTAACAAAGGCTGTGCAGTGTGTACCCTGGAGTTATCCTACTAAGTATAGCACAGAACAGAGAAAATGTCTTCTCCTTATTTCCTGAAATTCTAAATGTTATCAGTAAAGAATTCACTAAAACGCATGTCACAACATTTGACTGGCATGTGCTTCGTACAGGGGCATTGCATTTGCATTTGGAAAAACCCATTGCTCTTCTGAACTGTGCGACCTTGGCTAAGCTGATGGGCAAATTCCAACTTGGCCAGGAGCCCAGGACTGGTATTACGATGATGTGCTATCAAGTGGATTCCAACTTACTGAAGCACCACTCAGGATTACTAGATAGAGAGTACTTAGAAGTGGCTTACTCTCCCCCCCATGACTCTGCTGCTTGTCCAAGGCTACAGAAAACAGATCTTCTCCCAGGAAGCACTATGAGAATTCAGACTGCCAAACATACCCATAACTTTGCTATCCAACATTCCCTCCCACCCAGCCTGAAAAATCCAGGGTGGAACTCTAAAAAATGGCAGCTTGTTTTGCTATTTTAATTTGGTGGTGTGTTGCTTCCAGCTGCTTCCCTAGTTAAGCTGCAGCTCTGTTATGCTTATTCCAACTTGTTTGAGCATCTTTGGTGAAACATCATTTACAGCCTTCATTTTTTTTAAAAAAAGTTGTGTTTCTTTTTGGCTTAATTAGCTAAAGGGAGATCTCTAGAATATTTAGGGACCACATGAATTGAATTGTGGGTGGTAAGATACCAACTCCTGCTGTGCAGCTGTTTAATATATTCAGTCCCTTCTTGCAAATATGAATTTGTGTGATGGTGGAGGAGGACTAGGATGGCATATTGTGGATAGCTAAACAAGGGAGAATAGAAATTCAGCTAGGAATGGGAAGTGGGCAGGAAATTGGAACATAGCACAACCCTGTTCTAAGATCTTAACTTCTCAGCGTACCAGAATAGGCTGGTTTCAATCACTAGTTACATACATGGCATGCTTCTTTTCCTGTAGTATTTCTTAAAATTGACATTCTGCATTGAAGCGCATGAGCATCCGACTCTTTGAAAACAAACAACTAGTCAAGTGTTTCCCAAACTATGTGCTGTGGCTCGATGTGGGGCACTGGGAAATCCATGTGTGTGTTACCGTGGGGGGGGGCAGGGAACCTTCTTATCCCTCGTGGAAAAGCCTTGTGGTGCAGTGGTTAAACTGCTTGTACTGCAGCTGTACCTGTGCTCCTGACCTGGCCTTCAATCCTAGGTAGCTGGCTTGTGGTTGACTAAGACTTCTGTTCTTCCAAGGTTGGTAAAATGAGTACCCACTACCCAGCTCATTGGGGTGGGGGTGGGGAGTGGGTGAATGTGTAGCCTCTAGCCTGCATAAATTATTTGTAAGCCACCCAGAGAGTGGTTTTAGCACTATGGGGCAGTATATAAGCAGGATACTTTTTTGCATCCCTTCCCTTCTCCCTCCATCCCCCAAATTATCATCCAGCACTTCCTTGCAGTTTCTCTGGTGTCTGTGCATAATGGAGAGTAGAGATGGGCACGGAACGAACATTTTTTCGTTTCTGTTACCGTTTGTAGTTTCCGTTACGTAACGAAATGACAAACGAAAATTGTGATGAAAATGCAACGAAACGAACAGAACCACGAAAACATTTCGTTTCCGTTAATGGCGACATGCAATGAAATGAGCTGTTTTAAATGTTAAAAAACGCCCTGGACATCCGTAAAAATGCAGCAATAATTATTTATATTGTCTGATAATACCTACCAGGGTGGTTGGGGTCCTTAGAACATTTGTTTTTGGCTTCTCCCATCGCGATGTATTTTTCTTTTCCCTTTAAAATGACTGTTGCACCAGCCACAAAATGGAGGCAAGCCATGTGATGGGATCATGTTCAACCAATAGCATGCCCAGGTTGGAGACTGGGTGGGCAGGTCTGGCAGCCACAAAGGGCATAAAAAGGTCTGGCAGCCCCCGTCCTCCTTGCAGTCTCTGGTGGGAGTTAGGGTGGGATTGCTGTCTGCGACTCTAGCTTCAGTCCTGCAGCCTCCCTGTGTGTGTGCGTGCTGCGTACCTCTCAGTGAGTACCCTCCCTTGCCCCACAGTGCAGTCACTCTGCGGCTGCCTTGCACCCTGGGCAACGCCCGCCACTGCCTTTGCAGCCTCCCTGCATACCTAGTCTATACTGTGTCTCTGCCAGCATCAAATTTTTTTTAGTGTTTTCCCTCTGGTCTGGGGCGTTGGGGGATGCCTGCGCACGGAAATGTTTTAAAAATTGCGCAAAAAGCGGGTAGAAATGACAAACAAAAAAACGAAAAACGACTGCACTGTGGGGCAAGGGAGGGTACTCACCGAGAGGTACGGGCTGGGGGAGTAAGAACTGACAAAAGAAAATATTTTTTCACCCAGCGTGTTGTAAGTCTATGGAACTCCCTGCCACACAATGTGGTGATGGCATCTGACCTGGATGCCTTCAAAAGGGGATTGGACAGATTCCTGGAGGAAAAGTCCATCACAGGTTACAAACCATGATGGAGATGTGTAACCTCCAGGATTTAAACCAGGGTACTTCAAGGGCCAGATGCAGGAGAGTGGTATCAGGAGACAGATATCTAGTCTCATGCACTCCCAAACACATCTGGTGGGGCCGCTGTGAGATACAGGAAGCTGGACTAGATGGGCCTTTGGCCTGATCCAGCATGGCTCTTCTTATGTTCTTATGTTCTTATGGTAATGAATTTTTTCCAAAAATTCACGACAAACGAAAATGAACCGAAACAGACCTCTCAACGACAAACGAAAAACCAAAACACCATTTTTTTGTTTCATGCCCATCTCTAATGGAGAGAGAGGGATTCCTGGCCACTACCACACAAAAATATAGCTTCTTCGTGTTCTGGTAGCTGCTTCTCTCTGAGAGTTTGAGCCTCCAAGTGGTTTCCATTAAGCCACCTATAGAGCCAAGTCTCTGGTTCCATCTAGTGACCAGTCTGGGTAGTATACCCAGGAGTATTCATGTGTGCATTTCTTTTATAATGTTTTATTTTTTTTCTTCATGCGGCAGATAAGTGAAACTGTTGGTATTGGTCCCATGGCTATGGCAGTACTACTATACAGGACAGCTGTGGCCACTAGCCAGTGAGTACTAAAGGGAGCCGTAAGTCAAAAAGGTTCAGTAACCACTGCAGTAGTCATAAGAGGTTGGAAAATATGTGTGTGCAGAAGGGCAATTACGCAGCAATTTTTCCTTTCCTGCTGTCTGTCTTTCAGCTACCGGCCATGCATTCAGTTCTGAAAACAGTGTGAGCCTGAGCCTGTAAAAGCGAGCATTCAGAAAGGAGGGAAATGCTTACACAGTTGCACTTCTGCCATTGAATAAGCAAGCAGGATTCTGGCAGCTGTTACTCTTTGAGCATCCAAATTCTGCAGCACTAAATTATTTGGTTTACATAGGAATTCATATATGCTTGAAGACATTTGCCAGCCCTTGCTATGTTTATTCAAAACTAAATTAGGTAGATGTCAGTAGGATTTGCTTTTGTTTTCATTCCATTATCTGTCACCCTCGAAATTTATCAAACTCGAAATTGTTCGTGTATTACCAATGTCACTACTTTAAAAGTCCATAGAGATAATGCTCTTTCTGTTGTTTGCTCTCCCCCACCCTCTCATTTTTCACAGTAGCGTTTCCTTGTCTCTGTCCCATTCACTTGAGCTCAGCTTTGCCCTTTCCAGGAACTTGTTGGTTCTCTTCATTCCACCGTGCTTGTTCCCTTTCCTTCTTTGTTCTGCTCTTTCCTTTCTCTCCCTCCCTGCCCCAAACAATCTTTTCCTTTCTCACAGATTTCTTTTCTTCTTCCACTCTTGAGGCAAAATCGTGTTCGCCTAACCTTGAGTCAGCTTCAGCTGGAAACATGTACAGTGGTACCCTGTATGAAGGAATTAATTGGTTCCAGATGGAATTATGTTAAGCAAATTTTCCTTTATACAAATTTCCCATAGGAATGCATTGAAAATGGAGTAATCTTATTTTTATGTTGTTCGGATTTGCCCCATAGGCTATTCTGTTAAGCAAATTTCCCCTATCTATGGAATATTTTATGTTGTATAGATTTTATGTTATACAAGGGTCCACTGTAATTGAAACCAAGTGAAAACTTGAAGTGCTGAGGCTCCCCAAGAATCCCCTTTGGCCCGGGAAAGCCTTTGCTTGCCTAAGAATTGGGGACTTTTAAAAGTTAATAAAACATTGCCATTGATTGGCTGCTACCAGTTCAAATCCTTTCATTTCCTCCAGGAAGCTTCATATCATGAGACATCCTGTCTCCAGAGAGTTTAAACCTTTAAGATGAATTGATCCTTTTAAAAAACCCTCCCCAAATGATACTCTCAAGATCCCCTTAATAGCCATCCTGTGTTTCTAGTGTTTAAGGTCCATGGTCGCAAACACTTTTCATATGCTTGGTGATGTCATTGGGTAAGTAGGTCTCAGTTCAAAGCGAGCCAGAAGACCATGCCCATTTAGAGGGCAAAAGCCAATTGTAACAAGGAAGGTTTTCACCTGCTGGTGGAAGGACTATAAAGATGGGGGAACCCTAGCCTTGTGAGACAACAAATGTAATAGGTTGGGGGAGTAGCCAAATGTGGCTAACCCAATCACATTATCTTTGGTTTAAGAGCTGTGGTTGCCAGAAATGGTAAAGCATTGGTCTCCATAAGGGTTAGTATCTGTATACAACCAAGCAGTCACTATTTTTGGCATAAACTGAAAGGAACCTGAGAGCACAACTTGCCTAGCAGTGGAACAATTGGTTAATTGGGAAAGAGGAGTCGTGCTAAAAAGTTCTGCCTTCCCTGAGAGCAGAACAGAAGAGATCTTTAACCTGGCAGATGTCTGAATGGAAAGGGGTTCAAACATCAAAGTATTCTCAGTACAACACATTCCTTCTGCTTCAGCAGGACCCGTATAGTAAACCTCCTCTTGATGTACCTTCATTGTGTCACTTCACATCTTTTCTTCAGAATCCCCATCAAAGTAGGGATGGTGAAGAATATTGTTTTGCCACTTGTTAAGGCAAACTGATGTCTACAAAAAGAAGCACAATTCCACTTTGGCCTAAGCATCTCTTCAAGTTTCATAATACAGTTCCCAGGTCTGGAACTTCATGCAAAGATGTATATATTTTATTATTTGGTTTATGCATTAACCTTCTATACTGCACTATCTAGCAAAACTGCTACTCTGAGCAGTGTACAAACAATAAACAATATACTATAAGAATATAAGGAAACACAGGTAAAAATGTATATGAGGAACTTGCAAATAAAATATGTACAGTGGTACCTTGACTTACAAATTTAATCTGTTCCAAATGCATGTTCTTAAGTCGAACTACTCTTAAGTCAGGGCACCTATCTAAAAACTGAAAAAATAAGTTAAAAATGAAAAAATGAAAAAATCTATATTTGTAAGTCAAGCAGACCATATCTAAAATTTGTAAGGCAGCAGTTAAAATGCCAACAGTTTTCTGCTCTTAAATCGAATTGCTCTTGAGTCGAGCTGCTCTTAAGTCGGGGTACCACTGTATGTGACTTAATAAGAATAGAAATGTGTTTTCACATGTCTCATACACACACACATACACACACACACACACATTGATGTGAAGACTGGAAAGAACAGGTTTACTATTCAATACATGTGAAACTGATGTGTTCTAGAAACAGCATCATTTGTCTCTTTTTATCTCAATGCCTTTCTTTGTCTTAACCACCTAAATTCTTATCTCCACCAAAGGGCTAAATAGGAAGGTGCCACTACACAGTTCGCAATTATGTGACTGCCTCTTAAGTAGTGAATTGAAAGTGCAATGAGCTAGGAGGAGAAGAAAAGAGAGTGTTTTTCGCCCTTTAGAACAGGGATGAATAGCATCTGGATAATTCCAGTTGCTTTGAGCTACATCTCCCAGCATCCTCAGCCTACATTGCCAGTGGCAAAGGACTATGGGAGTTGGAGTTTAAAACATCTGTAGACCCAAAAGTCCATCACAACTGCTTTAGACTTTTCTGAGATCTTAGTCCGCATTGTCCCCCATGCCTTTCATTTGTGCTTAATAAGCAGTTTCAGTTTGACCCAGATAATGTTTTTTCCCCAATGGCAATACAGTCACAGCTTTTGTATTTGGACTAGGATGATTTTGGGTACACATTTCCCATACCTTACCCACCAGGCTACTGTCTCAATTCATTTTAGGCTCCTTGTTGTAGCAATAGTGAATAATTGATTGACAAAGGACACTCATTCAAATACAAGGATATTAGACAGAGAAGATAGTCTTTTGTGTGTGTATTGAAAATCCTTCTCTCAACCAAGGTGGGGGACTTAGGCACAACCTGTCTGCCACTTATCGCGCTGCCCTTTGATCAATCCCCAGACAAATCTGAAGCACTTTACACCTCGACCAGGAAGACCACTTACTGGGTGTTGGGAATGGTAGCATAGGTGGGGCTTTTTCACATCCCAGGCCACTGTCCATCTAATGAGCTTATTCAGGCTATTGTCCACCTAACAAGCCTATTCAGACAAGGATGGTGGGAACCCGAGTGAACTATAAATGGGAGGCCACAAAATTGACCCAGAAACAAAATGTTCATGGAGCATTTGCTCTCATTTCCCCCCTCTTCCTCTCTTCCCCTCTCCTTAGCCTTTCACTTTTCTTTCTTCCCCTGTTGCAATGCGGACTGTAAACTTTCAAGACATAGTCCTGTGTTTTGTAATACACTAACATTTAATGTACATGGAGTGTAGAACTATAACAAATTAGTAGAAAGAAAAGAATGATCTTATTGGATTCAGATATCCCCACCATCATATAAGGCTGAAAAACTTCTGGGATAGTGTTCGTACTTCTGGAAACACTGATGCTGAAGTCTGACCCCTGGTAAATTCACAACACAGACTGAAATTTGTTTGCATTAACAAGCCTATTATCAGGAGATATGAGAGAGAAGAAAGGAATTGCAAACACAGGAAGCCATCTCAGATAAATCTGAAAGGATAAATCTGGCATGAAGATCCTTAATTTTTCTAAGAGGGCAGCAGATTTCAGACTTAAATGTATATTATCCATCAATGTGCCCAGTAGGTCAATCGTTCTCAATGTTGGGTCCCCAGATAGTCAGGAATGAAAATCCTAGAAGCCTTCATTGTTAGCAGTGCTGGTCATGATTTCTGGGAGTTGTAGTCCAAGAACATCTGAAGTCCTCAAGTTTGGGAGTCACTGCAGTAGGCAATGGTGCTGTGGAAATTCTCAGTTTCAGGTGGATTTGCTTACCTAAAGGAATATGAGAGGTGATCCTAAACTGAGTTTGGTTCTGTTTTTGTGCTTTAACATGTGAGGAAGGTGGTCTCTTGACTTCAGAACTTGAAAACAACTGGAAATTCTTTTTTCAGTCCCTACAATTCTGTATTATACAGCATTTAACTCTAGCAATTCTAGCCACAGTAAAATTACTGCTGATGGCAGTGTTGGCTGTTAGACATCATGAGGTTTGCAGTTTGGGAAGGACACAGGTCTCTTTGAGTTTCTCCCATTCTGACCTCCTGTATGGAAGAAAACCACAGGATATCCTATACTTGGTAAGGTGTGCTGAGAATGTCCGAATGTGCAACAGAGAGCCATCAAGATTCAGCACATGACATATAAGCCATTTTCAGTTTATGCTGCATGGATACCAAGAAGATTTTGGCTACTCTTGGGAAATAATTAATAATAACAGTTGAATCTGAGGCAAACTGGCAGTTTGACATTTAGATCTAAATTGAATTTGGTTTACTCACTATTGCTTAGATTGCTTTGGAATGGATAAAGAGAGAGTAATAACAATTTGGTCAGTTATATTGCTTTTACTAACTTAAAGGTGTTATTGATTTCTAAGTGCAATTCTTTGGGCTGTCTTGAGCTTTTCAGCCTGGTAGGATAATCTATGAAAGCTACTCCACTTGATTCTAAAGCCTTTGGAAAAAAGCTCTCAGAATATAGCATAGGACTGAATTGTCCACAGTTCTTAGGAAAAATACCCTTCCTTCCTTCTTTCCTTCCTTCCTTCCTTCCTTCCTTCCTTCCTTCCTTCCTTCCTTCCAAACCAGCATCACTATTTCTGATGCCTACTGGAAAGAATAATATCTTCATTTCCTTTTACTGTTTCAGTGATTACATTGCCCATTAACTTGGGCTAAATAATGGTGCGGATGTGCAGAATTATACAGAACCTACTAATCTCTGATTTTTTTCACATTTGTCCTTTTGTTCATAGGGGTCACACAGTTCAACAGCATCTAAACAGAACAGTATCCCCAGTGAAAGTGATGGGATACATAGGATTGATAAATTAAAATACCAATACATTTTTTACTATCTTTCAGGTGCGAAACTGTCTGGAGACATGGGACAAAGAAGCTTGTGGCAGAGTGGTTAAACCTCTGTACTGCATCCAAAAATTGTGTTCATGACCCAGAGTTCAATCCCAGGTGGCTCAAACTTGACTCAGCTTTCCATCCTCCTGAGGTCAGTTAAATGAGTACCCAGCTTGCTGGGGCGAGCAAAGGGTAGCCTCATAAAACAACCACCCAGAAAGTGCTTTAAGTGCCATGAGTTGGTATATAAGCAATATGCTTTGCTACTTGCATTGCTTCGAGACATTTCCCTCTACCCAAAATGGCAGTATCAGGAGGAGGAAAGCGCTGAATCAGCAGAACACAGATGAATAATTCCTGAACCCCTAGTTTGGAAGTACAGTACTGTATTATTTTTGAACCATAATCCTCAGGAATCCCTAGCAGGTTCTCAGAAATGTAACCAGAAAGTAACTTTCCCAAGCAACATTCTGAGGGTGGTGGTGGGATGTAAGTCAGGATTCAGATCCAGAGTGATTTGCATAGGCGACATTCTTTTTAAACATTTGGGGCTGTGGACCAGGGAAAGAAGAGACAGTATTTCAGCTCAATTTCACCCCTGGAAATTCTGTGGTTTCTCCCAACCTGTCTGGCTACTACACAGCGGAATTTCATTCAGTGCCAACCTTTTTTTTTAAAACATAGGAATGTTTCTTTGTTTTCTAAAGGCTCTTGTGTCTGCCCAATCTTCTAGGTTTGATCTCAGGATACAACTGGATGGCTGCAGAGGTGTGCACATGATGGCATCAAAAAGGGATTAACAGGAGCAGTCTGCTTTAAAGGGAACCCTTCTGTCTGCCAAGAAATCTCCCCACCCTCCCCCACCCCCAAAAGTAGCAGCCTTACAACTGAACCCCCACCCCAAAAAAACAGTCCCACTTTGGCATAGATTGGAGTTGGCCTGAAGCACATTTCCATTTGCATCATATGACCACTAGGAAAGAGATCACACCAGATGGCTCCGCAAGCAGTCCAAACTGCAATCAGTTTCCATGTGTGATCACTCCTTCACTCCTTGGTCATATCTGGCAACTTCAAAGAAAGCAACAAACATCTTGGAATTTTTTTTCCTCGGGTTCCACCCCTTCTCTTTTCCCCTGGGAGTGGGCAATACTGGCAGGCCTGGGGCCCAGTTGTAGGCCTCCTTAGCTCCCCCCCCATGGGTCTCATCAACAGGCCTATAAATGGTAGAGAAAACAAACAGGCAGGCAGATAAGTGATAAATGGTCACTGCTTGGTCAGGTCTGCCCCAACCTTCATCTCACAAAGATTGACACCCATGGAGGCCTCCAGAAGTGGAAAAATCATGTTTAAAAGTCCCCAATATTCCATTGTTTTGCATTCTGGGCTAGGAGGGGCTGAAGGGTAATTGTGGGATGTAGAAATGTCCCAGGAAACTGCACTCCACAGATGGCATTTTGCTTACTCTGGTCCTGAGGGAATAGCCTGTTTATTAGAGTCGCACTTAAAAAGACTGCATCTCTTAATTGTTAATCTATCAGCAGCCGCTGGACGTCACAGAATGTACACTGTGCACTCTTTTAATCAGGTGCACCATTTATTTATTTGGTATAAATCCTTCCTTCTCGTCCTCCTGATTATCAACAAAAGAACACATTATCAAATAATGCATAATTGTCAGGCAGTGGAATCACATGATAATATAATCAAGAACTAATCTCATAGTGATTTTGGAATCCATTTAAAATCAAGCTTGTAAAAGACATGGTACAATCACATGCTTTTTTCAATGTACACAAACAATTTTGCAGATAAAAATATTTTCATCAGACCTATGTGATCAGGAAAAAAAACATAATCAGTTGGATTCAAAGCTGAAAGATAATTGATTATTAACCTAAAGTAAGATTACAATCAATATAAATTTAAGAGGGCAAAATATTCAGGCATTCACACAATCTGTAGAGCAGAATGTCTCATCATTAACTAGAATGTTGGGTGCTGTTGTCTCTATTACATCATGTTTACTGAAGCTCGTTATAAAGAGCATGTAAAATAAGTCTCACTCCTCTTCTGTGCAAGGGAATAAATAGTCCTCATTTCAACCGCTCAATTTCGGTAACTGCAATAAAAAGCAAACTGTCCATCTGTCATCAAGGGGATTATGACTGCTGTTTGCAACAGATGTTTTGCTTTGGTGGAGCCTTCCCACCTTACCTAAATGATAAACAGAAATTGTTCCAAACTGTACTGGCTTTGACCAAGATTTCCTAGGAGCAGTTTAATAGGAAACACATACATTGAAGAAGGAGATATATATTTTGTTAGCAGAACACTTGCTTTGCATGAAAATGGTCCCAGCTTGTGTTTTCAGAAGCTACCTGTAAAGTGATACCTTACCATTTTGCAAGGATGCAACAGTCTTCATCCAAGGGCCCAAATGAACTGAAGAATCTGTAGGTAAAATGTATGACCATAGTTTTGGAATTCAGTGCTTCTCTTTCCCTACCATTTGTTGTACCACCTGATGGAAAGTTTTATAGAAAAGTATACTCATAAAGGTATTGGGCAGCTGCAGACCTGCGTTGCTGGATAGTAAAACAGCTGCTAGTGCTAGTGCTAAATCTTGGTAAAGTGTACCCAACTGAATGCCTGGATTTTAGAGACAAGACAGCTAGAAAAGAGTCATGTCGACAAAACAAAACAATACAAAATACAAAATACAAAAAAACCCACAAGAAAATGTATGCCAAAATTATCCTGCTTAGTGCAGTAAATTCCACCAGAATAGGGCAATTGCATCAATGGGGATTTGGTGAGTGAGCTCCTCTGTAAATTCCAGTGATTCAAATGAGTCCAATTTAAAGAAGACCCATGAGAAAATTGGTTTGCCATATCCGTGCCACTTACTATGGCAAGCAACAGGATATTGTAAAAACTTTATAATGACATTTCAGTTTTACGTATTAGTAAGGGTAACACAGAGTGATCTTCCTTCTCCAAATTAGTGACAGAAAAGGTAGTAGGTAAGAAAAAAATAATAATGGGAAGCTAGACTTTGACTACTTTGTTGCTGATAATTTACAAATACTGGGCTACCTCTTTTGCTGTATGCCATGTTAATACTTTTCTATAAAGTCACAGGGAAAAGAAACTGTCAAGGCACTTTTAAACTCTCATTCCTTTAAAATGTTTAAAAATAAGATATAAAAAAATAAGATATATAAGAGAGAGAGAGAGAGAGAGAGAGAGAGAGAGAGAGAGAGAGAGAGATTGTCTTTTCAAAATATAGTATATACTGTCTCACATATTTTACCCAATTCTATAAAAAAATTGTCAATCTCTTCATAAAGGACCTTCACATTTCGAAAACTCTTTCCCTCAGACCTACATTAGATATATAAAATCTTTCTTTAAAAAGAAGATAGTATGGCCGAGATGTAATGGTGTAGTTCTTACTGTATACATCTGTGATCCCAAGATGCCTGCTGCAGAGGGATTGTTCACCCTGTAGAAAAGGGATTTAGGATGCATGAGGGATAGAGGAGAAAGAGATTGTGGCAAAAACAAGTAATCTAGCTGAAGTACACCACTGGATTTTGGCCTGTACAGTAATATATTGGTTTACAAGCATAAGTTCATTCCAGAAGCATGCTGGTAAACCAAGACACTATTACGTCAAAGCAAATTTCTCCATAAGAAATAATGGAAACTCAGATGAGTTGTTCCGGGGTCCCATAGATCACATAGTGTACCCACAAAATGCCAAAACTCACAAAAGAAGTTGGCTAGAATCCACGTCAGCACCATGGTTCTGCGGAATCTGCTCTGCTTGAGACTAACAACTGGATTTTACTCTGCATTTTAATGTGACAATAATAAAGTGCAATTTGTAGCCCTATACACACTTACCTAACTGCCTCATCCTAGAAATTGCTTGAAAAAAATAAGAATGTTGAGAACAAATTAAATAAAAATAACTATAAAGAAAAATAAGACCCTAATCAAAAAGTCCCCTTTGAAAATGTTCCCCGTGGTGCAAGGGAGACCTCTATTCTTCTCTCTTCCCTTTGCTTTGGAGGCTGATTGAGATGGAACATTCCAGACAATCACCCACAATCCAGCAAGGGGAGGGAGGGAGAGAGAGAGAGAGCACCACATTTGGTTCACTTGTGATCATGTGATCTGCTCCAGTGCTAGCATATCAAGACATTGCTTGTTGATCAAGGCAAAATTTAGAAGAAATGTTTGCTTGTCTTGCAAAACGCTGTTAAACCAAGTTAATCTTAAACCAAGATGTCAAGACACTTGGCCCTGAGGCATCAAGACACAACTGAATTTTTGCTGAACTGTGATAATTCTGATAAGTGTTTTCTCAGCATGATCAGAGAACAACATTTCTGGTCCTTGCACTGGGCCCACCCCTACCTTCCAGGCCTCGCATTGGCCCCAGTGGTGCCCGGTTGTGGCCTCCCAGCCACTCAATGGGTCTGCACTTGGCCCTGCAGTGAAGGGCTGCTGGCCATGTGCGCATGGCCCTGCCAGCCAAGGAGGCCAGGGGCATCTTCCCAGGGCCTCGACGGAGGTGGGATGCCAGGGGTCCCTCTCATTTCTCCTTCCCTCACTGCCCAGCTCACCTCTTCCTCCTCCTCTGCCACCACAATCTTGGAAGCCTCCCAGGCAACATCTGGGTGCCATCCCAAGATGGTGGCGGTGGCAGTGAGGAGGTGGAGGAGGAGGAGGAGGAGGAGGAGAGGAGCCAGGCTGTGATTGCAAAACAAGCATCTCTGGTGCTCAATTTTGAAAACATTGCTCGAAAAGCAAAACATAACAAAGTTTTATTAAAAATGTTGCTTGTCTTACAAAATACTCATAAACCAAGGTACTCATAAACTGAAGTAGCATTGTAGAATTAGATCCAATTCTTAAAAACAAAGCAAAACTAAAAATCCATAACCAACAAAAAAGAAACCCTCCCTGGTTTATGAATGTTGAATATTGTATTGTACTTCTGTAACCATGATTCAAAATGCCAGGAAATCGCCCAATATTGCTGCATAATATTCTGCCCTCTTTGTCATCAGGAAAAAGATGCCAAGCTTTATATTTAAAAAAGGCAGCTTGAATGTTGACAACAGTAATGACAGCAGTCAATAGAGTTTAGAGGATACTCTAAAAAAAAACAAACACTGGGTCAGACCAATTATTCTTGTTCTGGATAAGGAAGAGCGGTCTTTATTAGATCTATTTTATACCTGGGGGTATTTAAGGTCAATTGTTCCTGCTCCGAGGAGGAAAAACATTTTTAGTATAAAAATTATAACATGAAAATGTTTTGCTCAAACATTGCAAATTGGCCAAACTGTCTGGGACAACCTTGCCAAATTTAGTGCTGATCCAAAGTCCAGTTTCAATGTTATAATTTTTTTGTTTGGGCTGCCCCACTTTTAAACTGTCCTATAGAATGCTGATTTGCTGAGCTGTGTGATAACATCACTGCACTTGTGTAGAGATAATAAACATACAGTATTGGCAGATATAATAGAGATTGTACTTTAAAAATAGTTTTGTGCAAGTGGATGTAGAATTTCATGCTGGTACTGCTAGCAAACTCTGGTGGCATGGCTTCTGTCTTTTATTTTTCTCTACATGTTTTCTTTTTGTCTCACTGGCAGTGCATGTTTGAGACACATCTGCAAGTATTGTAATTAAATTTTCACAGTATTGAACAACCTTTTTGCTTTCTGTTGCATGAAAATAATTGTACATTCTGTTCTCCTTTGACAAGCACAGAATCTCTGAAAATAGCATAATGCATAACTGAATCAATTTTTGCATGTGGGAATTCCTAAGCATCTAGTAGTTTGCATTTTCATCCGTAACCGTGTCATGTACCCAGCCATAATCTGATCTTTAAGTACATCTTTGAGTTTTGGAAAACAACTCCCAGAATTTCGCAGACATCCCGGGTGGCAGAATTCTGGGAGCTCTAGTCCATAAACATAAAGATGCAAACTTCTAGTCTCTGGGCAGTATATTTATCAGCAAGCACAATTTTATCTTAAAATAATGGGTATCCACAGTACAGTAGTACCCCTGTATCCATGGGGGATTGGTTCTTGCCTCCTCCTGATACCGAAATCTGTGGATGAGAGTGAATGCCCTGATTTCCCCCCCTGTAAAATCAAATGGGCCAACTCCTGCTGGTCTCCCTCCACCATGGCTAAGCCACCCTCACTGCCAGCCAACATGGTTTAATCCCAGCCACCCTGCTTGTTTGTTTGCTTGCTTGGATGGGGCTGGCCGAGGAGGCTGAAAGTGTGCGGGCAAACCTGGGGGTTGGGCTCTCTACTCTTTGTCCTCCAGGCCAGAGTCCCACAAAGGCACAGCCCCACTGCTGCCCACTGGCTTCTGCGGGAAGGGAGAAGACAAAGGCAGCACTGCCTGTCCACCTTCCTTCCCTCACTTCCAGTTCCAAGTTGCCAGCAGCTGAAATGTGAGTCCTGGATGCAGATCCCAGCAGCAGGCAGGAGCCTGCCAGGGGCATCCTTCCTGGCAGCCAAGGGATACTACAGACTCCAATGACTGTTTCTTGAGTTGCAATTTCCGTTCCCTAAGGAGCTGCCCACCCTTCTGCTCCTGGTCCTTCTCACCTTCTGGATATCTGGAATGCTTTGCAGCTATTTTGTGACACTGAATTATTTAATTATTTTTGTCTCCCAACTGCAGATACAGAACAGTGGATACATGGGTACTACAGTACCCTTAAAATAAATTGATTCTTTACCTTGGAATTTGTAAATCTGCTGAACTTGGTGTCAAGTATTTCCTGAAATTCTCTTAATGTTTGCTACTGCAGAATTTTGCCCACTATGCTCTTCTGAAGATCCACCAGTTCAATTTTGGGTTGCATGCAAGAACACTTTACTTCTTTACACTGTCACTGCCAGTGGCAACACTCCTACTGCACTCTCTGTTGGAGGCACAGAAGAGACTACATGTTACTTTAATCATTTAAACCCCAGATCCAATCTTTAGTTTCCAAGATAGTTTACATGACGATTTTTTTATAATACGCTCAAGATATCAACCAAAATCAAGAGTATAAGAATGTTGACATAAACAGCAAAAGCAGATGTAAAAATAAACAGAGAAAGGAAGCAGAAACATTAATCAAAAGCTTAAAAATCCAATATTGGACCATTCATGGCATACATGGCATAAAGTAGCATGGAGGTATTTTAATAGTTCACAGTGTATAAACTTTCATATCAGACATGCTCCAAAATCTAAATGACAAAAAGGTAAGTTCTGTATTTTTCCATTTATATGACTAATTTTTTGTCTAAAATTGTTAGACTTAAAATTGAGGGCTGTCTTACACACGGAAGTAAGCCGAGGAGAGAAGTGCACAGTTGCAAAACTGTAATTTTGGGTTGGGAAAGTGGGGGTTGTCTTATACATGGGGAAGTCTTATAGACAGAAAAATACAGGCATTATTTATTTATTTATTTATTTATTTATTTATTTATTTATTTATTTATTTATTTAACTTATATGCCACCCACTACCCAAAGGTCTCTGGGCGGCTTGCAGTTCAAAGAATAAAACAATTTAAAATAATTAAAAGTAAAATATCAATAAATCATCAATAAAAACCTTACACTAAAATCATTATCCTAAAATTGTCATCAGCGGACCCACAGTCTATATTATATCAATTAAAAACCTTCTGGAACAGGAAGGTCTTTACCTGGCGCCGGAATGTAATCAGTGTTGGCGCCAGGCGGATCTCGATCGGGAGGGCATTCCATAGCTTGGGAGCAGCTGCCGAGAAGGCCCTATGTCTACAAGCCATCCCTCTCACCTCCTTGAGGGATGGCTCTTTCAAAAGGGCCCCCTGGCTCAATCTTAATTGCCGGGTAGGTTCGTATGGAAGGAGGCCGTCCTTCAGGTATCTAGGTCCAAAGTCGTTTAGGGCTTTATATGTCAAAACAAGCACTTTGAATTCGCCTCGGACAGCAACTGGTAACCAATGCAGGTTACGCAGAATCAGCGTGATGTGATCCTTGGCGGCCCCACCACTTATCAGCTGTGCCGCACGATTCTGGACCAGTTGCAATCGCCGGACCGTCTTCAAAGGCAGCCCCACGTAAAGCGCATTGCAGTAATCAATACAGGATGTTACCAGTGCATGCGTAACTGTCATGAGGCTCTGCTCATCTAGGTAGGGGCGGAGCTGGTATATTTTCCGCAGCTGAAGGAAGGCACCCCTGGCCACCAAATCCACCTGGGCTTCCAGAGTTAGACCAGGGTCCGGAAGCACCCCCAAGCTGCGGACCCTGTCCCTTAGGGGGAGTGCAACCCCATCCAAGACAGGAAGATGGCCCTCTAACCTGTCCAGCAAAGCACCCATTAACAGCACTTCCATCTTGTCTGGATTGAGTTTCAATTTATTAACCCTCTTCCAGTCCATTATCTGGCCCAGACACAAGTTTAGTACAGAAATCGCCTCACCTGGATTGGTGGAGAATGAGAGGTAGAGCTGAGTATCGTCAGCATATTGCTGACTCCTCAGCCCAAACCTCCTGATGATCTCTCCCAGCAGTTCCATGTAGATGTTGAACGGCATGAGAGACAGTATGGAGCCCTGGGGAACCCTGTGACGTAAACGCCACCGGGCAGAGCAACTGTCTCCCAGCATCCCCTTCTGGACACGGTCAGCCAGGAAGGACTGGAACCACTGCAGAGCAGTGCCCCCAACCTAGCCAGCCTATCCAGGGACACCATGGTCGATGGTGCCGAAAGCCGCTGAGAGGTCCAGGAGTACCAACAGGATCGCACTCCCCCTGTCTCTCTCCCAGCAAAGGTCATCATACAGGGCGACCAAGGCAGTCTCCGTACCAAAGCCCGGCCTGAAGCCCGATTGAAATGGATCCAGAAAATCAGTTTCATCCAGCAGTGCCTGGAGTTGTCCAGCCACCACCCGCTCCAACACCTTGCCCAAATAAGGGAGGTTCGCTACTGGTCGGTAGTTAACCACCAGCCCTGGGTCCAGGTCCAGGTAATCTTAAACTGCTACCCCGTTCTTGCTTTTCTAGGAAGAAACCATTATGTACTCAATTTTTAAAAATGTATAGTTCTCAGCTTCACAGTCAGAGCTGACACAATTAAAAATATTAGATATTTATATTAAATATTTATATATTATAAATATTATATATTAAATATTGGTGACTATATATTCCCTATGGTATTTTTTAAAAAAGTAAAATCTATATTATATGATAAATTAACTGAGGTGCTCTGAACTCTCCAAACACCAGGAGAGCACCTTCAAGTACAAATTTTCATGATTTGAAAGTGACACGTAACCATTTTTCTGCACATTAATGAAGATACTCAAGGAGAAAAAAATAAATGAAGAGGACTTCTAGAGAGAATAAATTCACTTAAGAACCTGGGGCGAGGGTAATTTATATCTAAATATAACTTCTTTGTGAGTGTGCCTTGAGAACCCCAAAGAAGTCTCATAATACAGGAAGTAAGAGAAATAATATCAATTTCTTTTTTTCCCTTTTAGCTATTCAGTGATGAGAAACCAAACTGACAGGAGATACAGGAAAGTTGTTTGTTTCCGAGCTGTGGCTCGATTGGTTTCTAAGCTGGTGGATAAACTATAAATGTTCTCAATCACGCTTCAGATTTTCATACATGAAAACGATCAGCCCCTTTGTAGAGAGGAACTGAGACAAGAAATTTCTGCTCTGTTCCTTTATTCGAGCTTGAAGGGCTGGAGCCCGTATTGCAACTGTTAATGGAGATGCCATCAAGTGGCTGCCTCTTGAGGACAGATATCCCACCTCTGAGAAATGGGTAACGATATAATTGGTCAGAAGAATGCCCATGCAATCAGACCAATGGGCCTGTTTACTTAATCCAGAATTATACTTTCAACAACTACACTTTGGACAACTACCTGTCCATGAAAATTATGTTTTGTATTCTCGCTAAAGCTATACAAAAGGAGACGGGCTTGGGGACCAACTCTGCATTGTTTCTGACTTATGTTGTTCTTTTTTCTAGTTGCCACTAGAGATGGGCACAAAACAAAAAAATAGCATTTCATTTCATTTTGTTTATTAAGTAGTTTTGTTTTGTTTGTAATGAATTTTAAGGTAGTTTCATTATGAAACAAAAGAAAACAAGAAAAAACAAAAGGCTCCCCTGGGTCTTAAAGGACCAAAATGGCAGAGGAGATTCCTCAAGCTCTTCCCTGTAAGTCCCCCAAATTTGGAGAGGTTTGGGATTCAGGAGGGTTGAGTTATGAAGCTCCAAAAGGGAGGGGGTAGGAAAAAATATTTCTAATTGGAATCAGAAGCCAAGCTGCAGCAGTGCTAATCACTCACCTGTGTCTTGGCTTCCAAAGTTCCAATTCCAATCAGAAAGATTTTTTCCTACCCCCCCCCCTTGTAGCTTAGGGCGTTTATACACGACCCCTAAGCTCCGCGGCAAAGGGCTGCAAGCTCCGGACCTTAAAAATGTTTTCCCACCAGGTCCGGAGTTTGCAGACAATTAAGTGCGACCCCGCCCACCTAAGCGCGACCCAGCTGCACTTTCTTGTGCTTGCTTTTGGGAGGTGAAAAATATTTGATGCGGAGCGTGCCTGAGCTCTCCTTGCTTCTTTTTGTTGTTTTTCTTTCGCCTCCGCCCCTTTAAGAGCAACCAGGAAGTAAAACCAGGGCTCGGAGCAAGCTTCCACGCAGGGGAGGTAAGGGTTTCTTCTTTTGTCCGTGTCTAAGGCTTTTTCCCCCTCCCTCCCCTCCCGCAGACAGAACAAGGAAGTGCGGAGGGGGTGGGGACGGAGGAACAGCAAGGAACCCTCAAGATCGCTGGTCCGAATTTAAGGGACCAGCGGATCTGAGGGGTCATGTGAAAAGGCCCTTAATTTCCAAATTTGGGGGGCTTACAGGGAAGAGCTTGAGGAAGCTCCCTTGCCATTTCCTCTAGGATGAATTGTTTCATTCTAGAGGGTAAAATGGTGTTTCATTACAAAATGAAATGAAGTGCATTCTACCATTTTGTTATCTAATGAAGTAATTTGTTATTTAATGAAATGAAACAGCCTTTTGTTTATAATTTCGTGCCCATCTCTAGTTACCACTCAGAGCAGAAGAATGAACTGCCATGGAGTAGGCCAGTGATGAAAGTATATGTGCCCCAACATTCTTTAAAGTAAAATTTAAACCACAGAATTATGTAAATATCAGGGACTATCATTCACACAGTTTGAAATTCCTCTACCTTTTTAAACCATGATTTCCAGAATTACCTAGACAGTATGAACATAGCCTCATTTCAAAGGGATGAGCAATTTGGACCCTCTAAATGCTGGTGGACCACTTTTTCCAGTTATTATTTTTTTGTAGTTAGGAACCTCACAGCACTGTGGTTAAACTGATGTACTGCAGCCAAAATTGTACTCACAATCTGGGGTTCAGTCCCAGATAGCTGGCTCCAGGATGACTCAGCCATCCATCCTTCTGAGGTCAGTAAAATGAGCACACAAATTGCTTTAGGGAGGAATGTCTTCTTTTTCCTACTGTTTTCCTGCAGGTGTGGGTCCACTAACTTTGGGAAGGAATATGTAGCCTGCATAATTAAATTGTAAACTGCCCAGGGACTGCTTTAAGTGCTATGGGTGGTACATAAACAGGATACCTTTTAGGGAAGTTAGTGCTGAAAAGAGCTTCAGTCTATCAAAATCTGGAATGCCCCAGATGTACTGGCCATCACCTGGCTTACACAGAAGCTTTCTCTCTATCTGTTTATGGTGGACTTGATTAAATGATGTGTCTTTAGAGTTGGGGACAAACTGACAAAATGATGTTTCATCATGGTTTGTGGTTTGTCAAGGCTGATGAACCACAAATCCCCCACCCATGAACCAATGACTCACAAATAGGTTTGTGGATTTGTGGTTTTCTTAGACAGCCCATTGTGTGCATGTATGAAAATTATGCAGACATGTGAATATGCACTCATGCGTACACATATACAGAAAGTTTTAGAGATAATGTAGTATAATGGATAGAGTGTCTGACTGAGACCCACCAAATCAGAGCTCTCTAGAGATGGGGACAAGCTGAAAAAAATGAATCAGGTTTTCTGAGTAATTCGTCAATTTGTTAACATCTGTCAATTTCTATTAATAATAAATGGGGTTCCCCAATGAATATGAACTGATGTATCTTTTGATAATATTTTGATTTGTTAAAGCATTGAGCTATAAAATGGCCCCCAAGGCACCTAAAGGCACCAACACTGGACAGAAGCATCTCCTGATTCTCCCCTACATTCTCTCAAAGTGAAAATTGGGTTTTCCCAACCCAGTTTTTAAAGGGCACTTTCCAAGGGACGTCCCAATTTGCTGGTGCATAACTCAGATGTCTGAAACCCAATCTTTACCAAATATAGAGGGAATGCTGAGGAGAGTTGAGGAAAATCTCTGCAAATTTGACATCTTTCTGATGGCATGTTCCTTGGGAGCTTTTTTGGGAGTACATAGTGCGGACGTCTAAACCCCAATCTTAACCAAACTTCGAGGGCTTGTAGAGAAAAGACAAAGGAAGTATCCCTGCAAATTTGGGTCCTCTATATGCTGGGGGTATCTTTGTATAGCATTTTAAAGGAGAGATGGATCAATTCATTGTTTCATTGATTTGTCATTGGAAATTTGTCAAATTGCCAGCCCTCATGAATCACAAATCATCTCTACTTCCCACTACTAAAACCACTCCTTAAATATCACATATATCTTGAAAACACTGCTAGGAATCCAAATCCAATTGACAGAACTCACATATACTATACCTAAGTCATTTGATAATTCTTCAATGGTAGATTCCGTTAGTGAATGAATGAGTAAACTGTACACGGGCAATTTTTCGGTATAACCGTTCATGAGTTTCCTAGGTTAGATAGCAAGAGAAACTGAGAGAGCTACCATTGCCTGAGTCTAAACTATTTCAGTGTGGCCGCAGAGACTAAAGACTGAATGAATTTTTGCTCTATTCAAGTCCTTCTTATATCTAATTCTATGTTCCTTGCCCTCTCACATCTCTAAAGCATCAACATTTCTATCCTCTCTTCTGTGCTTTCTCAGCATTTCCCCTTTCTTCTACACCTCTGTCCAGGCCTGTCCCGTGACTTCTTTCAGATGATCCCTTTTTGCCCTCGAAACCACCTTCATCTCCATTGATTTCAGAAGGGATGATGAGAAGAGTGAATAGAATTACAAAGGACAGCGTTGTGAAAACAGAGCCATAACTTTCCTATCAAGAAGCTGCATGCGGCATGCTTTGGCTAACCAAGGATGCAAACCTAGATTTCTTCAGTTCAGCTATAACACACTACTTCACTCTACTGTATGGTCAGCAGCTGATTCAAATACACTGGATAGTATTATAGCATGCATTGCCAATCATTGTGGTTTTATACATAATGGATTGATGCAGTTGCCAGAGCATTCCTTGAGGTTGTCATTATGACACTTCTCATAATGAGCTTATGTGCCTCCAGGTTTGCTGCTATATGAGCAGCAAGCAACAAAAGAAAGAGGAGGTTCTGCAAATTAGAATATTTGACAGTGCAAATTAGTTGATGAAACTGTGGCCAGTGTCATCTTTGAAGCCAGCTGAACAGCAGAAGGTATCTGGAAAGTTATTCGTAAGCAATAATAAAGACTCTTTCTTTCTTCTGGAGAGATGGAAGGCTTGAAACCTTTATAATTGTTTTATTACAGCAGTAGAAGAATGGGAAGCCTAGGAGCATAATATTCAATTAAATCATGTGTTCTTTCCCTAACACTACAAAGTAATCCCGCAGAGTAAACATCTGGTACTGATACTTGCATGGCCCTCTTCTATATAGTTAATTGCTAGGAAAAAGGTGGGCATCCATTGTGTTTGTGGCAGCTTTTTTGCTTGCACTGAAGTCCTTTAATCCAGTCAATTTCAGACACCATTCACAAACTCAGGGGCAGATGTATGCTGCAGATGGTCAACTGATTCTCCTCACAGAGATCTACCCTTAAAATACCCAGTACTAATAGGTACTCTAGTCACAATATTGAAGCCATGCACGTCTATTGTGTCTATTGTGTCAGGATAATTAAAAACATGCTGAGAATTTTAAGCCCAGACCCCCAGGCGAACAATAACAAGATGGAGTAGCATATGGTGAGATGTTCTGGTTTTATTTTTATTAAATGTTACTATATAAAGATTTCAGGGGTGGAATACATATGAAAGCTTTATGCAATGTTAGTTCTGTGGGAGAGGGGATGCTTAATTCTAGAAAAACGGAGCTAGAATGCAAGCAGATTGGAATGCATATTTTTAAAACTTTTCCTATTTATTTATTTATTTATTTATTTATTTATTTATTTATTTATTTATTTTGCAAGGCAGGGTAGGGTAGGGTAGGGTAGGGTAGGGTAGGGTAGGGTAGGGTAGGGTAGGGTAGGGTAGGGTGAAGATGCAACTTTTTAAGGCTTATGGGAATTCTCTTTCTATGCAATTACGCAGTCTGCTGCAGTATTGCTTTGAGGCAGTCAATGCTTCAAAATGTTTTTAATGAGTCAGTAAGGATTTGAGTTGCCTCATACCCAAAGACCATGTTACAAGAACATCTATGAGAACCACCAATTTGCACCTCCCCCACCAAATGTCTACTAGAAAAAAATCCGTTATGTTTATAATTTGGGTCCACTTCCTTTTCTGATACTAGTGGAATTTTTATTCCACCTTTCTCCTTGGAGAAGGACCCAAGGTGGCTTAAAATAATGAGGGACAATATGCAGCCCAGAACATTTAAGACATATTCAAATTAAGAACAGGGAATTAGAAGGGCATCCTAGAACATTAAAATTTAACATTAAAGCTACAAAGAACACACCAAAAGAAAAAAATCCATTATGAGGGGTGGAAAGTAAACATGGAAACACTGTTGTTCTTATGAAATCAGTCAATGCAGTCATGTATGGTAATCCATATAAAAGTCACATAGTAGGTAGTCTCTCATTTGGGGAAAGCTTGCCTGAAGAGGAAGGTTTTTGCCTGCTTCTGGAAAGACAGCAGAGATGGGGCTGTCCTGGCCAAAAGTAGGAGTGAGTTTCAAAATCTGGGAGCAGCAACAGAGAAGGTCCCTCCACGTATTCTTATGAGACACACCTGTGAAGGAGGTGCGATGGAGAAAAATGCCTCTCCTGATGACCTTAGCACCCGAGCTGGTTCATACTACGAGATTCAATCTTTGAGGTAGCTTGGACCCCAGCCAATTTGTGCTTTATACGTCAAGGTCAGCCCCTTGAATTGTGACCAATAGCTGATTGGCAGCCAGTGGAGCTGCTTCAGTAGGGTTGTAATGTGATATATATAACCCACCCCAGTCAGCAATCTGGCCGCTGCGTTCTGGACCTGTTGAAGTTTTCTGAGATTATCCATCAGTAGCTCCACAGAGAGTGTATTACAGTAGTCCAGCCAGGAGGTCACTAGGGCATTTGTCACAGTGGCCAGAGCAGGTTTCTCGAGAAACAGACATAACTGGCATACTAGTTTTAATTTCGCAAATGCACTCCTGGCCACAGCTGTAACCTGGGCATCTAGGCTCAAGGATGAGTCCATGAGCACCCTCAAGCTATGCACTTATTTTTTCAATGGGGGGGGGGGGTAATCTCATCTGGTACAGGGTGCTTCCCTGCCCCTTGTCTCCTTTTTGATTTACCAGAAGCAGCTCTGTCTTGTCTGGGTTTAGTTTCAGTTTTTCTTTCTCATCCAGTTCATTACCGAAGCTAAGCATTGATCTAAAGTTGAAATAGCTTCCTTGGAATCAAGGTGACAAGAGGTAGAGCTGAGTGTCTTTGGCATACTGGTGACACTTAATCCCCAAACTCCAAATAATTCCCCCCTGTGGTTTCATATAAATGTTAAATAACATAGGAGACTGAACATAGCACAACCTGGGGGACTCCACAGGGTTGAGCATGAGTCCCCTAACACCACTTTCTGCATTCTCTTCTGCAGGAAGGACTGAAGCCATTGTAATACAGTGCCCCAAGTCCCATTTCTAGTGTTAAAGAAATGTTTAAAAATAATAATATATCATAAGGCCACATCTAATTTCATTATTGAGAATTCATTATATTTCATTTCAGGTGGAGTGCAACCCTGTTGATACTCCAGGGCCTTTCAGCGACTTTCGACACCATCAGCCATGGTGTCCTTCTGGATAGGCTGGCCAGGTTGGGGGTCAGAGGCACTGCTCTATGTTGGTTCCACTTCTTCCTGGCTGACTGTGTCCAGAAGGTGATGCTGGGGGACAATTGCTCTGCACCGTGGCGTCTACGTCACAGGGCTCCACAGGGCTCTATATTGTCCCCTATGCTATTTATTTATTTATTTATTTATTTATTTATTTATTTATTTATTTATTTATTTGTGAAGCTTATATCCCACCCATCTTCCCGGGAGGGAACTCTGGGCGGCTAACAACAGAAAGGTAAAACAATAAACACAATAAAATAGCACAGGAGGTGGCAAAAGGGAAGGCAAATATGGCCTTTTTACATTTACGTGGAACTGCTGGGAAGATCATCAGGAGGTTTGGGCTGAGGAGTCAGCAATATGCTGATGATACTCAGCTCTACCTCTCATTTTCTACCAATCCAGGTGAGGCTGTCTCTATACTGAACTCGTGTCTGGGCCAGATAATGGATTGGATGAGGGTTAATAAATTGAAACTTAATCCAGACAAGATGGAAGTGCTGTTAGTGGGTGCTTCGCCCAACAGGTTAGAGGGCCATCTCCCTGTTCTGGATGGGGTTGCACTCCCCCTAAGGGACAGGGTCCACAGCTTGGGGTTACTCCTGGACCCCAGTCTAACTCTGGATGCCCAGGTGGACTCAGTGGCTAGGAGTGCCTTTCTACAGCTGTGGAAAATATACCAGCTATGCCCCTACCTGGATGAATGGAGCCTCATGACAGTTACTCATGCACTGGTAACATCACATATTGATTACTGCAATGCGCTCTACGTGGGGCATCCTTTGAAGACGGTTTGGCAATTGCAACTGGTTCAGAATTGTGCAGCCCAGCTGGTGAGTGGTGGGCTGCCAGGGATCATATCACACCGATTCTACGCAATCTGCATTGGTTACCAGTTGTTGCCTGAACCCAATTCAAAGTGCTTGTTTTGCCATATAAAGCCCTAAATGGCTTAGGAGCTAGATACCTGAAGGACCATCTCCTTCCATATGAACCTACCCAGCAATTAAAATCTAGCCATGGAGACCTCCTGAGAGAGCCATCCCTCAAGGAGTTGAAGGGGATGGCTTTTAGGTTTAGGGCCTTTTTGGCAGCTGCCCCCAGGTTAAGGAATGCCCTCCCAAGTGACATCTGCCTGGCGCCAACACTGATGACATTTCGGCACCAGGTAAAAACCTTCCTGTTTCTGAAGTTTTTTAACTAACATAGATTGTGGGTCCTGGTGGCAATTTTAATGTTTTGTGTTTAAATGTTTTTATTGTTTTAATTGTCCATTGCCTTTTTGGCATTTTAATTATTTTTAACTGTTCATTTTAATTGTAAGCCGCCCAGAGACCTTTGAGTAGTGGGCGGCATATAAGTTGTATAAATAAATAAATAAATAAATAAATAAATAAATAAATAAATAAATAAATAAATAAATAATAGATTTGATTATATGTTGGTAGCACCTAACCATACTAGAGTCAAGTAGAACAAGGGATGGGACAAGGACATACACATTTTGTTGTTCTCGGCAGTTTTTCTAAGTCTTGGTATTCCAAAAAGCAAAGCAAAGCAAAGCAAAGTGTTCTGCTTATATACCGCCCCATACCACTACAAGTAGTCTCTGGGCGGTTTACAATTTTGATTACAGTGTGCAGGCTACACATTGCCCCCCCAGCAAGCTGGGTACTCATTTTACCGACCTCGGAAGGATGGAAGGCTGAGTGAACCTTGAGCCTGCTACCGGGGATTGAACCCAGGTCGTGAGCACAGTTTTACCTGCAGTACAGGCATTTAACCACTGCGCCACGAGGCTTCTTGCAAGGCTTCACTGCATCCTGTGAAAATGAAACACGGCCACATATTTTACCTTTTCTTCTGCCCTTTCCAAATGAATCCTTTGAAGGACAAATGTCAGTATGCACAGTAACTGTCTGTAATCATATTGCACAGCTTGGCATATCTTCTGTGGGGGAGGGGGGAAGTAAAACAATATCCAAAAATATTAAAAATTGTTTTAGGAAATAACCTCAGACAGAGTAATCTTGCTGCAAGGTGAAAGCAGTGGGGTGTTCCCCCCCCCTCAATTATTTCTCCAGTGGCAAGAGGTTGTGAGAAGTAGATCCTGAGATAAAAGAAAACAGATAGAGGGTGATGTGTTCAGCAGATCTGAAGCCTTTTGAGGTAAGCCTGCTGAATTTCAATATGACTAGTAAGAGTTTCTCAAAGGAATGGGAATGTTTCATGTATTATGAAGTCATTACAAGAGCTAGTAAATGAATTTGTCTAGAATCATGACAGAGCTGGTTGTAAAGGCTGCAGGTACTAGATATGGAAATATATCGAAGATACTGAGAATATATTATGGGAAGGTGTTGGCCCATGATTGGTGATACATCTGATGCAGGATAGGTGAGTCTTTTTTTTTAATTTGTGTATGCCTAATTAAACCCATTATAAGCTGAAATATAACCAAAGATAACTTGAAGTATAGCTTAATTAAACAAATGCTATTTAAAAATCTGACATCTCTTAACAAGACTTGGGCTCTAGCTGGGTGATATTTTGCACAGGCGTTTGAAAGGACAGCGCTACCTTAGAGTCTCTCCTATGACTAATGTTGTGCAGGTGTTGTAATATCAAACAGCATTGTCTTGTAGTGTATCAAGAGGATTTGCATGTTAATGTGAGGAAAACTGTAATAAAGGGATATATGTGTTGCATCATACATCACTGTCATTTTAAAACCAGATTTTTTTTCTTTTTTAAAAATACCATTTTACTTGGGGTTTTGAGCTTGTACTGTGCTTTTGGGTGGGAGTACTTTGATCTCTGTAATCCAAGAGCTCTCTCCACTTATTCAACAAACTTATCTGGATTTTTGGGTGGGGGTGGGGGAATGAATATATTCTGATCTGCTTCAAGGAATATATGCAAATATAATCTAATTAGATGCAGAAAACAACCTGAATTGAAAATTGCAGGGGAGGTGAGAGAGAGATCATCAATAAGCAAAACATGATTTTATCGATAGACATTTGAGTCCATATCCGATTATAGTGGTAGCACAGATGAAAGTGTGTTAATGAGTATAGAACTGAAGGAAAGAAGGAGTAAATCTATGGCAGGCATGTCCAAACTTCGGCCCTCCTGATATTTTGGACCACAATTCCCAGAATTCTAAGTTTGGATTGCCAATGACAAAGGACTGTGGGAGTTGTGGTCCAAAACATCTGGAGGGCCAAAGTTTGGACATGCCTGAGCTATGGCCTCATAATCCATTGTTAGGAATGTAAAATGTGACACTTACTGAAGACACGGTTATCTTATGGGGGTTATTTTGACATTGAACATCGCAAATTCAAGATATTTGATTATGAATGGGAATGGCACAAGCAACTGCACTACCTGTTTGGACAGATATGATGAGAATCCTTAACAATGGTACAGAGGATTCTTAGAAGTTCCCTTGGATTTTTCACTATTTTAATAGCTTCACTAAAAATATTGTTGTCCTAACTTACCACCTAATTTGGATGCCCCTAGTAAAAACAAAAAACAAAAAAGCATTTTTTAATCTCCAAGAGCCTCTTTGTTCTCGTATTTTTTTAGCACACAGTACATTTAGTTTAACATAAAGGGGAAAGTCTCTCTCGAGTTATTTCATTTTGGGTTTCCTCATTTATGTTTCCTCACACTAGTCCAAATTAGGATCTAAAGAACTCTTAAAACCCACTTCAGGAAAGGAGAGAGTAAGACAACAGATGATCCAAGTACTCCAAAACAGGCAATAGTACCACATACAACATCATTCATTTCACACAACTCAGTGGCACACTGGTGCAGTCAAAGGACACCTTCCTCAACTTACATAACTGCACAGAAACAAATACAACAATGCACAAAACCCACAATAGTTTGACAGAATAAACACATAGTGGATTAATCAAATAAAATCCCACATGAACACATGCAGAGCCTCATCGCCCCAAAACCAAGAAGAGCTATCAATGGATCCAAGAGGAAAAAATACAATAAAAGCCAACCCAAACACAAAACTAATATGGGGAGATTTCTCTTTCTTTTTCTATGTGACCAAGCCCAATGGGGAAAATGGAGGGACATAGGACTGAGAAAGGAAGACTGAGGGGAGATATGGTAATTAGGGATGGGCACAAAACAAAAAATGAAATTCTGTTTTGTCATTTTGTTATGTAACTAAACGAAATGAAACAAAACAATATAATGAACCAGCATTTCATTACAGATGAAACGAAATGGTCATTTTTTCTGTTAAAACAAACCATTTCATTTCCTCTGTAAAATGCCACCGGCCGGCCACGTGTTAAAAAAAAAAAGTGCCGCCCTGCCCCATGGGCCAGCTGGTCAGTGCGAGAAAAGATAAATAGAAAATTAAAAAAAATGTGCTGACCCAGCCTGTGGGCCAACTAGTCATAACAAGATAAGGGGGAAAATGTGCTCACCCAGCCAATGGACCAGCTGGTTGGTGCAAGATAAGGAAAATAAAAATAAAAATAAAAAAACGCTGACCCAGCCCGTGGGCCAGCTGGTCGGTGTGAGAAGAAATTTAAAAACAATAACAAAAAACCCGCCAACGCAGCCTGCACGCAAAAAAGCAAAAGCAAAATGAAACAAACGAAATACAAAACACATTTTTTTAAAAAAAAAAAACCATTTCATAACAAACAAAACGAAATGAGAGGTGGAGAAACAAAGAATGAAACAAAACTCCATTTTGGTAAAAGTGCAGTTTGGGAAAAGTATCATTTTGCTGAATGATAATATTTTTATTATCCCTAATGATAATATTTTTCTAATACCTGTAATCATGAAAAAATTAGAAAGCTACATTTTGATCTGGATTCCTGCATTGAGCAGGACATAGTGGCCTCATAGACCCCTTCATATTCCATTATTCTTTGATTCTCTGATTCTTCTTTAGTCTTGAAGGCAAGCAGCAGCAAAATGAATGAGGGCAATTTCCCCCCTCTGTTTAAAACACAAAACATCCATCCCTACCACCTGACTTGGGTAATTCTAGCTATGTGTTAAAAATAACTCACCAAGTGACAACAGACACATTAACTGTACTTTTGCCAAATTGTACTTCTACCTTGAAAAAGACACACAGTGGTTGACATTCTGCTGCTTAGCCATAGTTGCCATAGTAAACTGTACACACCTCACCCAACTGCATATCTGGGCTTAAGAAATAAGGCAGCCAGAAATAAAAAAGTCATTTGAGCCAAGAAGCCATGTAAAAATAGAGGCAAAATATTGTTGTTTAGTATAGTAAATCTCATTACAGTAGACTCATTGAATCAGATGAGTTGCATTAATTCAAAAAGGGCTACTACGCTTCCACAAAGGCCTTCTTCAGGGGCATGTTTACAATCGCAAAGTGTTCAAAACCTTGAAAAAAGTAATCTATAGAGATAAAAACCTTCCTGTTTTCTCTCACTGCTAGCAAACCCTCAAGAACGAGTATTTGAATGATACGCAGAGTGCATCATGCGAAAGGCAGGACTGGATGAATCACAAGCTGGAATTAAGATTGCTGGAAGAAATATCAACAACCTCAGATATGCAGATGATACTACCCTAGTAGCAGAAAGTGAGCAAGAATTAAAGAACCTCTTAATGAGGGAGAAAGAGGAGAGTGAAAAAATGGGCTGAAGCGCAACATAAAAAAAACTGAGATCATGGCAACCAGTCCCATCACCTCTTGGCAAATACAGAGGGAAGACTTGGAGGCAATGTCAGAGTTTACTTTCTTGGGCTCCTTGATCTTTGCAGATGGTGACTGCAGCAACAAAATTAAAAGACCCCTGCTTCTGGGGAGGAAAGCGATGGTAAATTTAGGCAGCATCCTAAAAAGCAAAGATATCACTTTGCCGATAAAGGTCTGTAATGGTCAAAGCTAAGTTTTTTCCCCAGTAGTTATGTATGGAAGTGAGAGCTGGACCATAAAGGCGGCTGATCATCACAGAATTGATGCATTTGAGCTGTGGTGCTGGAGGAGACTCTTGAGAGTCCCCTGGACTTCAAGGAGATCAAACCTATCCACCCAAAAAGAAACCAACCTAGAATTTTCACTTGGAGGACAGATTTTGAAGATGAGGCTCCAGTACTTTCCCCCCCTCATGAGTAGAGAGGAGCCCTTGGAAAAGTCTCTGATGTTGGGAATGACAGAAGGCAAAAACAAAAGTGAACAGCAGAGAATGAGATGGTTGGATGATGTCATCGATGCAACCAACATGGATTTGACCAATGTCCGAGAGGCAGTGGAAGACAGGAGGGCCTGGTGTGCTCTGGTCCATGGGGTCATGAAAAGTTGAACACTATTTAACGACTGAGCAACAACAACATCCTAAACTAAAATCAATGGAACTTACAGAGTTCATTCACCAAACCCCCATGGATTCTCTAATGTGACTTGTTACACTAAGCAACAGGATTTTAGCCACTTTCATCTATAGCATATCAGTTTGCTATTCAATGCAGTGACTATAATAGCTGTTTCACATTTATTTATTTATTTATTTATTTATTTATTTTTTTGTTTGTTTGTTTGTTTATGAATATTTTTACCCCACCTGCTCCCAAGACTGGATCTTCCGTATGCTGTGTGCAAAGTTAGTAAACCTAGCCCAGTGCCTCCAGGTTCTCCACCAATGCATCTGTGGGTGCTTTTATTGTTGTTTATACCAGCCTATTAGTCAAGCTTACAGAGGAAGAAAGGCAAGCTCTGAACACATTGAAATGCATTAAAATATGTAGCATTGAAGTGTATTTAAAAGGGGTAGATTGTTTTAAAATTGGAGGCATGCTGTTGCTTTTGTTTAATTATATCTCTGATATAATTTACTTTTATACTTCTCTCTCTTCCATTTACATAACAAGTGATTCTTACTTCTTGTAGATGGCTCATAAATATGATGTTAATTGTTGATCCTTAATGCTGTTTGCTGGGAAGATTTTTGCACAATTCTCCTGGAAGATGTAGGACAAAGAGAAAGAGAGGCCACTCAACAGATTTAGCTTCTCTTTTGAGTACGCAAGAAGTAGCTGTGTTTGTAGAGGAAGCATGATTCCAGAAAAGGTTACCAAAGAGCAAATTCCGAGGGCGAGAGGAGAAAAATCTAGGTGTAAAGTACAACTGGGCCAATGAGTCTGCGATAGACTTTTAAGTAAGGTTTGACTCCATTAGTAACTGCCTGGATCATCTGAACACAGATGTATGTTTTCAGATGATGACACTCAGAATTTTGAAGGCAGCATATTATCTCCTGGGAGCTGTAGTCCAAAACGGCAGAGCTGCACACCACTATTCATAACCCAGACAGTACCCTTCTATAAAAACTTTTATAGCTGCTCCATTTTACTTTACTTTCCCCAAAACATGCTACTTTAAAGATATTTGCGGATAAAACACATTAAATAAAATTATAGGCAAATATTTATACATGCCTACTTCTTAATATTAAGCCTTGTAGATTTAAACAGATGGGAACTATTGTTTGGGAAATCTCACTTCATTATCTCAGTAGATTTTTGCAGTGTGTGATGGGCTGTTTCACAGAGGAGGGTAAACTAGAAAATGACTGGGAAAATATTTTGCTTTCTAAAAGCTTATAAATTATGTGGTGCGAACACAAACTATGCGAGACAAGTGTGCACTCTGTGGGGAGCAGACTTGATACAGTACACAAAGACTTGAAACGTTTATATTAGGCTTCTTTCTGGAACCACAACTCTAATCAAATGCAAAAAAGTGTGAAAGTGTGTGTGTGTAACAATTTGCTGCTGTGATATTTTTCACTCCATACAATTTTCTGAAATATATTAAGTATGACAAATCATGTGAAGTCAGACTTAGTGTCAATGCTCTTATTAGGGAACTCCTCTAATGAGTATAATTTGGGTCCTGTATACCTTGCCATTACAAACACTCTGGAGAGCCAGATGTCATGCCTCGTGAAGAGGAAGCTCTGTCCCTGCTCAGGAAGAGTACTAAGCTAAGACTTGACCATCAGAAGGTACAGTAGGACCTAGGTATCTGCTGGGGATTGGTTCCAGAACCCATGGATTGGTTCCATGGATAATAAGAACTGTGGATAAGAGAGAACATAAAAAAACCCAGAACTGCTGTTTTGTGACAGTAGCTTGCTTTATAGCGGCTGTTTTGCGACAGTAGCTTGCTTTGTGGCTGCTGAATCATTTATTTAATTTTCTGCTGGAGTTAATCTGGGTTTGTGCCGCTTTTCCAACACTACACAGTCCAGCTCTTCTCCTGGAATGCATGTGGAGGTGGGGTGGGAAATCAAACTCCCAATCTCAAGTAGATAACTCCTTGAGCTATTCAAACATCTAATGAATAGGAGTAGAGATGGGCACGAAACGAGCAATTTTTCGTTTTCATTTTCATTTTTTTGTTTTGTTACATAACAAAACGAAAAACGTATTTTGTCTCCAAAATGAACCGAAATGAACCGAAACAACAGAAATTTTGTCGTGCGTTTCATTTTCGTTGCGGCAAATACATTGAACTGTTATGAATGCTAACGAAACAGCAATTTTTTGTTTTCGTTTTCATTTTTTCATTTCATTACATAACGAAAATGAAAATGATTTTTTTGCAAAAAATTCACGAAAAACGAAAACGAACTGAAACGGACCCCCTAAACGACAAACGACAAACGAAACACCATTTTTTTGAGTCACACCCATCTCTAAATAGGAGTATCATTGATATCATGCTTGGGGGGAAAACAGATGCTTCAGTTCACAGTTTACTGCAAACTTACATAATCTTTATACACCAAACCAGTTTCATGATCAGAGTGGAGTAATATGTGGAGTAATATGTGTACATAAAAGGAAATAGCACAGGACTGAGTATATGTGTTGAAAATTAAATACATGCACTCATTGTTTGAGGTAACTATTGCATTTGTATATTATGGAAAACTAAACACACACACACACACACACACACACACACACACACACACACACACACACACACACACACACACACACACACACACACACACACATAATGGAAATTTATGTGGAAACAGGAAGCAATGGTGAAAAATGAGAAACTGGCCAACACTGAAATTGAGAGATAAATCCATCCCCACCATGTCTATCAATCTGGACACTGAAACAGTGTTATTTAAGGTCCAAAAACCAGAGTGAATTTTCTACAAAAGAGATCTGTCCACTTGTATTAAGGGCTGTAAAGTTCTGAGTGAACAAGTGTAACTCATTTTTTATGACTAACAGCAAAGCAATCTTTCCTCTCAGAGTTTATTTTTCATTGAGCTTTAGGTTGTCTAGGACATCACTTAGTTTGGCAGGACAAGCACGGCTTTTAGATCACTTCATCACAATGTTTTGTATTAACTATTATTCATATTAACTGTTTAATGGGTTGGATAGAAGGATGAAAACATAAATTTGGCTCCTATAATGTATTTTGCTGCCACGCCGGCTCCACATCTCTAGAGGATCTTGATGAAGCTTCAACTAGCAAATTAGAAGGAGGGAAGAGAATGGAATTTTGAGATAATCTTTTATAGAAGGTCTGGCTGCAATAAACTACTTGGCTGTAATAAATTACTTGGCAGTATACTGGATCTCATTATCAGAGTAGTTTTCCCCATCCTGGACAGCTTTGTTAGCCTTGCCATCATTATTCCATGGTTGACTGAAACTTCTTCAGAGGTCAAGTACAAGACTCTCAAGCTGTTATGGAACTCCAACTCACATGGGCTCTAGCCAGCATGGACATTAGTAAAGCATGATGGATGTAGTAGTTCACCAACACTTGCAGTTCCAAAGCCTCCACTCATGCAGCTACGAGGATAAATCCATCTCTGTTCTGAATCTGATTCATGCCATGAATCCCATTGCAGCATGTCAGATGCAAACTAGAAACTGGCAAGCCTTCTAAATCTTCAAACCCCCCCCCCCCCCCCGCTACAGCAACTATTAATTAAAAAGGTAGAGGTAAATTTGCATCAAGGGATGGATAATTATAGATTTGCAAATCATCTGGTGCCATGTCACTATATAAGAGAAGAAGCAACCACAGCAAATGGGAGGACTTTCCACATATCTGGAGAAGCATGGAGGAGGCTGAGAAGTAGCCATTGAGGACCATTATGATAACAGCAATGTAAACGAAGGGTGGCCATTCTCAACTACCACAGGTAGCATGTAAAATCTCTGAAAATTGTGAAAGGATGGATGAAAACTATTTGAGGGTAAGGACATAAATTTGGGAGAAAATAAAGTAATGAAAATAGGCTGAAGTCCTATGTTATAAGCAGGTTGAAAGTCTGGAATAAATATGGATTTGAAGAAGGAATTTTAGCATAAATATTGCTCAGTTAACTTAGAACTAAATGTTAATTTGCAATATTTTAGATACTCATATTCCTACCTTTTTTGTGCCATAGAAAACTATTGATTTCCCATGCTGTACAATGCATATATATGTTCCCTTTGGCTCTCCTCAAATTAAATTATTAGATTGGCAGTTCATAGGATAAACTTGGAATGCATTCATAAATCAAAGTGATGTCAAGCAATTGATTTGTCAACCCAGAAATACCAATTAATATTCAATATTTTTGTGAAATCCTCATTATTCTTGTTAAAATATACTTAATTGCTTTATGAAAAGAATGAGAGAGAGAGAGAGAGAGAGAGAGAGAGAGAGAGAGAGAGAGAGAGAGAGAGAGAGAGAGAGAGAGAGAGAGAGCAGATAGTTACACATATAAATTAAGTATCAGTCACGGCATAACTAGATAAGGGAATTTGGAATGATACAGGCCATTTAAAAGGTGCTTGCCTTTAGTGTGATCTACTTTATCTCACACTTGAGCAATATTTTCATTCACATGGAGGAGGTTTATTTCTTCTCTGAGAAGGCTCCAGACAGCCCTTCACTCCAATTTCTCTCCCTTTCATTTATTGATGCCCCCTTTCCCACCTGTTTACATTCCATGAGCAGCAGCAAATTACTTTTTGCTCCTGTGTAATTTATTAAGTGGAATAGTGCTACAGCCAGGGCCAGATGTATGTATAGGCTAAGTAGACTGAAGCCTAGGGCCTCTAAATCTAGGGGGCCTCCACAACCTTGCCCCACCCCACCAAGCAGTCTCCCGTCTTCCAATTTTTAAAAAGTTTTAATTGATTTTCACAAACTTGATAATTACAATCTTACAATCTCAGATCTCTTATAATATTATTTTCACCCTTCCCCCTCCCCCAACAAAAAGGCCATCTTATTACAACATAAATTTTTAACCACGAGCACAGTGTTTTCAATTTTTCTACAGTGATTATGGGCCTTTTCACACGACCCCTAAGATCCGCTGGTCCCTTAAATTCGGACCAGAGATCTTGGGGGTTCATTTCTGTTCCTCCGTCCCCACCCCTCAGCACTTCCTGCTCCTGTTGGTGTGAGGGGGGGAGGGAAAAAAGGACAAAAGAAGCCTTTACTAACCTGCCGGTGACGGTCAAACTTGCCACGAGCGCTCCGTTACTTCCTGGTTCCGTCTCAAGGAGCTCTTAAAAGGGCGGGAGGCCAAAAACAACAACAGACAAGCCAGGAGAGCCCGGCACTCTTATCCGCATCAATTTTTTTTCACCTGCAGAGAGCAGGTACATGAAAAATGCGCTGGGTCGCGCTAAAGTGGGCGGGGTCTCACTTAATTGTCTCCAAACTCCGGAGCTGGTGGGAAAACATTTCTAAGCTCCGGAGCTGGGAGCCATTTGCAGCGCAGCTTAGGGGTCATGTATAAACACCCTCTATTGGCTTCACCACTATATACCACTATATACCCATTGAAAGTATACCAACCATTTCTCTTTTATCTCCTCTTCTTTCCCCTCCCATGCCTTATCTTGTTTTAACAATCCAATATATCAGATTGGATATATTCATACAAATAATCATTCCATCTTTATAGAGTTCATTTTGAGTTCTCCTTCCATCCATATGCTATCACTACATGCGCAGCTAATAACATTGCTTTAAAGGTATCCCAATTTTGTTTCAAAATTCTCTTGTTCCCTAGTACACCCATAAATAATAGATCTGCATCTATATTTAACTTCACTTTGCATAACAATGTTATTTTCTCCCTTACTTTTCCCCAGAAAACTATAACCTTAGGGCACTCCCACCAAATCTTCCAAATTTGAAAACACAAGACTTCCTGTGAGGGCTGGGCAACTTGAGCCCAGCAACTTTGAGACTCAGGGCTCTTTTTCGCAGCTGGCTCTTTAAATGGCTAGTATGGACTGTTGGATGGGAGCCTGGTGTCTGCTGCTGCTGGGATTATGAGATGAGAAATTATAGTTATTAACCTATGTTTTACAACATTTTCCAGCCTCTTAATTGCATGTGTCTTGGAGAAAATTATTTTGATTCCTTTTGGCAATTTTTGGCTTTTATAAACTTTTGAAAATGATTAGATTGGGAAATGATGCTGTGCTATAGGGTTGACTTGTTGAATGTGACAGAATAGACTCCATCTTGCGTTGGCTTTAGTTTAGTTTGTTTAGTTTAGTTAAAATGGCCACCACTACCCTAGAAACGAGGGCAAAATTTCAGGGTAGGCATACAAATCCCAGATGTCTGAGCCAGAAGATATAAATGCTCCAACCAGCCTGGGATGGGGAAGTTGTCCTGTAACCCTCAGAGAGGTCAGGAGGCTCTTGCTGCTGATTGCCTACAGGCAGAGAGCAGCCTTGAAGATCATTGAATCATAGAATCATAGAGTTGGAAGAGACCTCAAGGGCCATCTAGTCCAATCCCCTGCCATGCAGGAACCCCATCACAATATTTCCGACAGATGGCCATCCATCTGGAAGGCAGCAATAGGGAGGGATCCTGAACAATTTGTAGAAGGAAGGAAGGCGGGCTGCAGGTTGGCAACTGAACTTCATCCTGAAAAAGTCCAAAAATGTGCAAGTGTCAACCCTCCAGGAGAAACTCCAAGTCAGGAGTTTTCATCTCCATCTCCTCAGCCAGAGGAGTTTAAGAAGAACATTACAGTTTCATTTCCCTATAAATTTAATGCTTACTCCACAAAAGATTTACAAAGTTCAGTTATTGCAAAAGTTTTTCAGTGTTAATTGTAACATTAATATATCCTTTAGAGGAGAAATTGTGAATTGCAGAAAATTTTAATATATACAGCCAATCCTTAATTTATAACACTCATTAATATATTCACTGAAAAACACACGACCTTTCAGAGTGGTATTGGTTGAGAGTGTTAATTGTAGTAGCATTAATTTTAGAGAATACAGTAAATTGTGAATTGCAGAATTTTAAATATGCGTCATCATCCTTGGTGTCACTCAATTTTGTTTATAACACTCCTCCATTTTCTTTTCTATTCGTGAGGGTGGGGGATTGGGAGTGGCCTCACAGGTGGAGTACGGAGCTTTACGTGACGATGGGGTCCACCTCTCTGAGATTGGCATGGAATTGTTCTTGGATGACATAATGAGTGGCCTGCATCCACTTACAGCTTGTGGGTGTGTGTGTGGGGGAGTCAGGGGTCATAGCATGCTAGGCCCCTGACTGTGGCGGGAGTGCTGGGGGGTTAGAGCCGGCGAGGTAAATTCTAAGATCCCCTGTGGGGCATCCTGCTCTAATCGCTGCAGATTGAGAGGTCACAGCATGGAGCATGGATCCTTCTAACAGGCCTTGCTTGGGGGGCCAGTGGGGAGCAGGTAAAGCTCCCTGCATCAGAACATGACAAGGACCCAGGCAGGGGGTGGGTCACATCTGCGATTTGGAACACACTCTTTTCGAATTGGGGCGGCATAAACGGTGCTGCCTTGGCCCTATGGCCCTCATTTGCCGGCCCTGCACATCTGCGAACACTTGCGAGCAGGGGCAACGAGACCTTTGATAAATGCTGCGCCCGCCCAGGCCGAAGCCTCTTTCGACGGCGAGCGTTTCGTGTGAATTAGCCATGTGTTTAAAGTGGTCGCAATTGGGGTAGCTCCCAGATGTGGTTTGTGGAACTTTTAATGGCTGCTTTATGGGGGTATGACAGGGGCTATTGTGGGTGTGTGTGGGGGGGGAGTTATGGGTCACTTGCCTGCTCTAATCGCTGCAGATTGAGAGGTCACAGCATGGAATGCTCTAGAGTGGGGACCGGAAATTTGGGTCCCCGAATGCTCTAGAGTCGGAAGGAGGGAGACCCTCTGGTGCCGACTCTAACCTGCGCTTCTGCAGGCCCCTCAAAGGTTTATGTTGCTGTTATGCTGTTTGCTTGAAATGTTGAATAAAGTGTGGCCCTAGTTCAATCCATTTAATGGTCTCGCGTGGTCTTTCGCCGTGGGGGGGGCAATGTCCGCTCCGCTGTTGCTTGTTGGCTTGGCTTGCTGTGGGGCGAGGTAAATTCTAAGATCCCCTGTGGGGCATCCTGCTCTAATCGCTGCTTCGTTGCCCCCCCCCGCGAGAAGCCTCGCGAGAGGGAGGCAACGAGACTACGGGGCCTGGGCGGGGCAGCCCTATAAATGCTGCGCCCGCCCAGGCCGAAGCCTCTTTCGGCGGTGAGCGTCCCCCCCCCACCCACCACTTTTCTAGTACTAGCATGAGTTTATCTGGTCGCAATTTGGGCCGGATAGGAATTTTTGCCTCCTTCCTAGATTGGCTGTGTGGAAGGAGGATTTTTCGCCTATCCCATGCTGGTACTTGGGGGGTTGGGCTAGTAGGGCAAACCTGGACATTGGTCACACTGGCGGGAGCGCTGGGGGGTTAGAGCCGGCGAGGTAAATTCTAAGATTCCCTGTGGGGCATCCTGCTCTAATCGCTGCAGATTGAGAGGTCACAGCATGGAGCATGGATCCTTCTAACAGGCCTTGCTTGGGCCGTGGGGAGCAGTTAAAGCTCCCTGGGGACCCAGGCAGGGGGTGGGAATTTGCCGGCCCTGCAGATCTGCTGGGGTAGCAGATCTGCAGGGGGTATGACTCGCCCGAATGCTCTAGAGTCGGTAGGGTCCGGGGAGACCCTCTGGTGCCGACTCTAACCTGCGCTTCTGCAGGCCCCTCAAAGGTTTATGTTGCTGTTATGCTGTTTGCTTGAAATGTTGAATAAAGTGTGGCCCTAGTTCAATCCATTTAATGGTCTCGCGTGGTCTTTCGCCGTGGGGGGGGCAATGGCCGTGTGTCATGTGACCACAAATTTATGATATTAACTCAATCAGAAATAGGAAGGCAATATTTAGCTCGTGTGACCATGGTGTTTGCCTTTGCACTGTTAGAGTAATCTGACATGGAATATTTGTCAATCAGTTGTCTTTCTAGCATCCATTATGCCAAGATATAATATATTCTCTCAAAGTTACAGAAGTGCAGTTTCTTTTACTACCTAGTGTCTCCCTGTGGTGCACTGCTAAGTGTTGTAGCAGTTGTAGCCATTGCGTTGCTTTCTATTTTTTTCAGGATCACAGAGAGTATAAGGTGTGTGGCCACCTAATTTGTAGTCCTAAATGATGGCCAGGTCTTTCAGATCCTTCCAGATGTCACTCACAATCCCCTCTCCAAGAGAAGCAGCCAGAAGAAGCATTCTAACTATGGCAGTCAGAAATAGCCACTAGCCAAACATATTTATCCACTCTGCATTCAAGATCCCATGCAGTAAATCCATAACAGAGACTGAACCAATTAAATTAGACTTCTATAATGAACAGTAAATCAATTTGATTCAGAGCTAGCATTTCCTATAAGTTACCATAATGGAAATAGGAAAACAGTTGAGTTGGCAGGTACAGACACTATACAGTAAGTAGCTAATATTCTGACATAATCAACTTACAAAAATCACTATTGGCAGAGGCTGCAACCAGCCATATTCAACGTCATCTTTTTTTTAAATTGACTGAATCCATTTCCCTTCTTCCCCACCCCAACATAGGTAATTTTCATTGTTCGTATCTGAAGCAGCCCATTGAAAGAATAATCAGCTGCTGATGTTTCTTAAGGTATAGCTCCTCTTTAACCTCATATCAGTATTATACTAATTATAATTGTTATTCTTCCTGATACCATTCTAGGAATTGTAGTTTGGTGAGAACACTAAAAACATTTATGCTTAGAGATCTCTACATCAGTTTCCTTACAGTTTTCCATTATTTTGACATTTGCTGGGGAGAAGAAATGACTTTTCAACCATTTTTAAGTCTACAGCATAAATATATCATTTGAACAAACACAGAAAAACAAACAGGATAAAATTGAATTGCCAGCCAATAGGATTTAGGAAATACAAATAATTTTGGGATTGCGTGATCAGTGGTGGAAAATCTTTGGTACTCCAGATGTTTTGGATCATAATTCCCACAGTCCTTTGTCATTGGCAATCTAGGCTCAGAATTTCTGGGAGTTGTGGTCCAAAACATCCAGATTGCTGAAGGTTTTCCACCATTTGCCTGAGTTTTCATTGTGGGGAGAACAGCCTCAAGCTCCAGACCCACCAGCTTGTAACAGCTCAGATGGGACAGCCAAGACCTCTTGTTGTTGAAGAGATGCACTGCCTGTGAAAGATGATCATCTCCTGAAAGCCTAAACATTGGTAGATACAGGATTCAAGACTCTCTCTCTCTCTCTCTCTCTCTCTCTCTCTCTCTGTGTGTGTGTGTGTGTGTGTGTGTGTGTGTGTGTGTGTGTGTGTTGTATTGTTACAGTCGTGACAAATTTTTGTGACCCATAGTGCTATTAGGAGCCAGATTGAGGCAACTACCTCAGGTACTAAATAGAAGGAGGTTCAGATCTGGTTAGTAGACATGGGCACGACTCGGCGAAATTGTCGTTTCCGTTTTTGGTTATCGTTTCTATTACGTAACAGAAACGGTAACGATAATTAAGCCATCAGAACTCGAACTCGAACCAAAAAAAGAAGTATGGTAATTATTTTAAAGTTATCAAAAAAGCAGTGTAATTTTGCATCTGTACATTTAAATGAGCACACACAGTTTTCAGGAAATTGCTATCTTCTCCAATATTCTTTGAGTGATATATCTGTCCTCTTTCTGGTGATGTGTAAGTGGCCACCCGAATCTCCGGGCTGTTCCTTTCTTGAATTTGTGGTAACTTGGCAAGGCGAGAGTCACACATGCTGAGGAATATGCAGGTAAATTATTAGTCTCCCGTAGACATGGGCACGACTCGGCAAAATTGTTGTTTCCGTTTTTGGTTATCGTTTCCGTTACGTAATGGAAACGGTAACGATAATTAAGCCGTCAGAATTCGAACTCGAACCAAAAAAAGAAAAATTTGGTCGGGTTTTTCGTTTCCGTTTGTGGCATCGCAGCGATCGCACGATGCGAAGCACAGAAAAAGTTTTTAAAAGTTTTCTAAAAAAACACCCGACTCCCGGCCAAAAAAGCAGGTGAAAATATGCCTGCCTGAGGCTTTGCCACCTACCAGAGGGGTGGTTTCTGGGGGGTCCCCGGCCTTCCCCCCCTCTTCTCCTGTCCTGGGCTGCTTGCACCAAGCTGGGGGGGTCATCCTCATCGTCTGTCTCGCTGCATGCCATGCGGTGGGGGGGATCCAAAATGGCGACCGCAATTTTTCTTTTGAAATCGTGGTCAAAAAACACACCAAATCACCACAGAAACATGTGAAATTTATTTATTTTAAATGCCTGAATTTTTATAGTAGCAGCAGTGGGTTTTTATAGCAATAAAACATCGTATTTATTTTATTTTATTTTATATTATTTTTTATTTTTTTAGACCTGCCCATTTGGGCTGGGCATGGGATGGGACCATGCAATTTTTTGAACCATTCCACCAATGGCATCGCCAGGTTTTTGACTGACACTTCTGGATGTCTTGGAAGGCATAAAAAGCCAAGGCACCTTCCAGAAATCGCAGTCGGGTGTATGGATGTGGTTGAGGGAGGAGGGCTGGCTGCTGGTGCTGGTGTGATCCGATCGAGATTGAGGAGGGAGGCTGCAGGCTTTAGGATTTAAGTTAGGCAGGGAGGGAGGGCACTGAATTTAGAAAATAATTTCTTTGATTCCCTGCAGCTTTGTCTGCTGAAGGGAATAGCAGTTTATTCTTTATTTATTATCTGGCAGTTTGTGAGGATTTTTTTCTGATATTGGATAAAGGGGGAGGTTCGACTGGGAGTGGGAGGTGTGGATTTATTTTAAATATATATTATATACTACCATTTATTTTCTATTTTCCCAACTTCAATTTGCTTGCACACACACACTTTTGGGGTACAAGGCAAGAACAGAACCTCTATCCTAAGTGATATCCTAACTGCCCACTCGCCCTTCCGCCCGTGCTGCCACCTGCCTGCGGCCGCCGGCCACCCATGGCCCCTTGCCACCACCGCCCGCCCGCACCTCCCCCTGCTGCCTGCCCCCCACCCCGCCTGCTGCCTAGGGTGCAAAAACACCTAGTGCCGGCCCTGATTGGGGGACGCCCCTATGCTCTGGGAAGTCAAATCGCGCTAAATCACGGTGGAAACGAGAAACGACAAACGGAAACGACAAATTTTTGAAAAAATTAGCGACAAACGGAAACGACCTGAAATGGACCTGTTCCGACAAACGAAAACTCGAAACGTAATTTTTTTCTGGTCCTGTCCATGTCTACTGGTTAGCTTTCCTCCTTCCTAACACTTCTTACATTTTGGTCCAGCTGGCTGCAGTGGCTCTAGTGTGGTTGTCTTAAATGCGAATGAACACATATTACTGATGCCTGCTTCTTTATCACAATCTCTTTTTTTCATTCACTGTCGCCAATGAACTATTTTCTTGATGCCACTCTCACCTGTTGAAAAAAATAATTGGGGGCCCGGAGGTTAGGATAAAGCAATATATTGTGTCACTTGAAATACTATCAAATTTATGTCAGCATGATTTTCTGTGGTTCAAAATTCAGACAAGAGGAGTGAAAATACATGCCCCTATATTTATCTTCATGGTGGCGAGAGTGATCTCTAGGTGTGAATACAGATAATAGATGAAGTAACAATGGTTTATGAATGGGACTTTCAGGTTTTCAATTAGCAGTCTAGCCAGTCACTAAGGGAAAGGTTATCTGAAGAGACAGGTCTTTGTCTGCTTGTGGAAAGACAAGAAAGATGTAGCCGGCCTGGCTTCCCTCTTTAAATTTCTCTACCCATTTCCTTGGAAGTGGAGCTGAGGAACTGATTAATTTGCCAGTATCCTGAAGAGGCTGTCATATTAAACTAATTCTCAATATTGACAATTTAGAGGAAGGCCTGCTTTTGGTCCATTTCCAGTAATCACACACACTGGAAATGGACCAAAACAGAGCAATCTTACCTGAACAACAAAAGCAGAAGTCCTTGAGAGGGGCTAAGAAAGGTGGATAAAGGACCACTCTGGGGTCAGGATTAGAGATGGGCACGAATTGAAAAAATGCCATTTTGGTTTTTCAATTTTCGTTGCGGGTCCATTTCGGTTCGTTTTTTTATTTTGTGAATTTTTTTGAAAAAAAATCATTTTTTTGTTTTTTGTTTTTCATTTTTACCCCCTTTTTGCACAACTTAAAGCATTTCTGCATGCGGACGTGCCCCAATGCCCCAGACCAGAGGGAAAACACTAAAAAATGATGCTGGCAGAGACACAGTATAGACTAGGTACGTAGGGAGGCTGCAAGGGCAGCGGCGGGTGTTGCCCAGGGTGTTAGGCAGCCGCAGAGTGACTGCACTGCAGGGCAGGGGAGGGTACTCACCGAGAAGTACGCATGCACACAGGGAGGCTGCAAGAGAAATCTCTTCTTTCTCTCCCCTAAGAGCCAGGCTGCAGCCAGCAGGAACACAGAGACACACACCTGCCTGGCAGGCCTAAAGTAACGAGTCGCAGAGACAGCAATCCCACCCTAACTCCCACCGCAGACTGCAAGGAGGACGGGGGCTGCCAAAGCTTTTTATGCCCTCTGTGGCTGCCACACCTACCCAGTCTGCAACCTGGGCATGCTATTGGTTGAAATTGTCCAAGAATTTCCATGATCCCATCACATGGCTTGCATGCATCTTGTGGCTGGAATCCATTTTGTGTCATCCTTAAAGGGAAAAGAAAAAATACATCGCAGTGGGAGAAAGACAAAAACAAACGTTTTAAGGGCCCCAACCCCCTGGTAGGTAATAATTTCAAATAATTATCACTGCGTTTTTATGGATGTCCAGGGCATTTTAATACCCAAGAAATCAATATTAGGCATCTGGGAGCCATTTTGGGTTGATTTCCCCTACCTCCCCTTAAAGGAAAAAAAAATACAGTGATCTGAGAAAAGACATAAATGCACATTTTAAGGACCCCAACCCCCCGGTAGGTATTATCAGGAAGAATAAATAATTATTGCTGGGATTTAACGGATATTAAGGACATTTTTTAACATTTAAAAACAGCTCATTTCATTGCGCGTCGCCATTAATGAAAACGAAATGTGACTAACTTAATTTTTGTGGTTCTGTTCTGTTCGTTCCAATTTCATCACAATTTTCATTATTCATTTTGTTATGTAATGAAATGAATAACAAATAATGGAACAATTTTTTTTCAATTCGTGCCCATCTCTAGTCAGGATGGTTCTCTCCAGCAAAGACATTGTTTGACTGCAGTAAATGTGAAAGTGGAAACCTACTGGCTTGTGTAATGAGTCCCTGAGGTAAATGCACTGATACCCCCCATGTGCATAGGAGATTGATAAACTTGTATTTCCTAGCATTGAGAGATGGGGAAAGTAACATTTTTGGGCTTATGCTGTCCATTCTCGCGCTTAAGGAATTCTGGGTGAGATAGTCTTTCACAAAGTTAACTTTCTCAGTACTCTTTGGCATCTCCTTCTGTACTCCAGTGTAGCCAACAGTGCTGAAATGATACATAAGCTTTTGGATGTGAGGCTGTAAAAAGAAATGTACTGAGGAAAAGTGGAAGCAAAATATAGGTTGCTGTTTTTAAGGGAGGGAGAGGTACTCCTGTGGTATTAGATTCACACTGACTTTGAAACATAGAGAAAGAGAGAGAGGGAAAGAGATCCTTCAGATTTGTTAAGGGTAATAGCTGTGTTTCACTAAAGACGAAAACGACTCTTATAGCACCTTAAGGGCTGGCAAGGTTGATTTGTTGTAAACTTTGCTGAATGGAAGCCCAGTTCCATCAGATATACAGAGCATTGTCTCATTTATTACAGATAGCTTTGGCTGGAGCAGGGGCGGGGAAGTATAGTTAGCAGGATGACAGGGCACAGAAAGGACAAAGGTTGATTACCTTGAACATGATCCTTAATGAAGAGTAGTTGGGTGGCATTCCAGACATTCTTGCATACATGAACTGATGAATACAGATATCCTCTGGAACTGGACAAATTGGGCTTCTCAGATTGGGAGAGCTGCAATATGGTAACCCAAGGTTCCTTACACCACATCTTGGTGACCAGTCTGGACATCCCCCTAAAAGTCTGAAAATGATTTACCCAAAATAAAACACTGCTTTCACGGTGGAGCCAATAGGAGGTGATTCCTTTTTATTTTGCAAGGATCACATGGCTCTGTTTGTTTGGGGTTTTTTTCTGTTTTCCAAGAAGAATTAAAAAAACTTTACATTTGACTTTATTCTCTAAGGGTAGGACTCTTTGGCCAATGTAGAGTGTGTAGAATAGTACCTGCATGGGCTATTTGTTTCCAAGTGAACACCTCCCGTTAAAAAGCCTGTTCTTCGCATTGGAAATATGATACTTATTTGAGATATTTAGTTACATACTTTTGCAATAAATAAATGAGGAAGTAATAGGCCTTAGACGCAGTTCATGAAAGCTGCACATAACAAACATTATTCAAGACAATGTTTGCACTGTGAAAAGTATTTCTAGCAGAAATCTCTCCCCATGACTTGAAAGAAAGCCTCTGAAAGTGTAAGACACATCTTGCTGGATAAAACCCCAGGCAGGTATTCTAAAAGTCTGATTCATACTGAAAATACATTTTGTGCCTCCCTCCATACCTCTCTGTGGCATTAACACTTTGGTTAAGCCTTTGTAGAAAGTACTTTTGAATATTTAAAACTGACATCTCCCCAGGTAGTAGATTCTAGGTACTGTGAAACACCAACAAATATTAATTCTGTACAATGGTGTTTTTACTGCCAGGGAGGGAGGAAGATGTTTCAGAGGTTCCCGATCTCATATCCCATAATAACTTGCCTTGCTACAATCAGATCTTTGTAACCTAATACAAACAGATGAGAGATATTGGTTGCTCCTCTGCCACAGGCTGCAAAGTTTCTGGGTTCAGACCTGGTGCTGGTGCTGTGGAGCAAAACATGAATGGGGGCTCTGAAGATCCAATAGCCAGTTCCACCTCCAGCATGTGCAGTGGTGAGGCCCTTTTGCTGCCCCTGGCCGAAACAGTGCGAGATGTGATTTGGCGCCATTGTGATGCTGGGAGGGGGTGGGTCAGAGTTGAGCCCTATATAACAGGTCTCTGCCCACCCACCCCCCGGGCCTCTTTCCACACAGATTGCCCCACCCGTCCACCCTCTGCAGGTGCTAGTGTGAACTTATGAGGTCACCTTCAGGGAATTTTTGCCTTGTACTCAAGATTGGCTATGCAAGGGCAAGGATTTTTTTGCCCATCCACACTGGCAATGGTGGAGCATTGGGGCTAGGTATGGACATTTGTCACACTGGCAGGCAATGCCGAAGGACATAAGCATTTGATAAGTAGTTAATAGGCGACACCCCCTCCAACCCCAGGGCCCTGTGGATCGAGAAATAACAGAGCCTGAGGGAGGAGCCTTTGGAAACTCAGCCAGGACAGGGACTGGCCAGGTGATGGCAGCCTACAGCCTGGGAGGAATGATATAACACACGCTGGCCAAAGGGTCACTGTCTGGGGGACATCACCCTCCCCCAAGGGGTAGTGGATTCACCTTCATATATAATGCTGTTGGGAGAGGTCCGCAGGAGACCTCTTGGACCCAACTGGTTCTGCACTACTGTAACCCCCTCAGGGAATAGGTGGTAATGTGTTAAAGGAGTAATAACATGTGACCCAAGTTACAACCCACCATATGCCTCTCGCCTCTTCATTATGACTTGGGAGGGCAGAGCCCCTCTGATTCACTGAAGGATTACAGGACTGAACCCTTTGAAAAACACAGCCAAAGCAGGAGTACTTATTCACCCTTCGTGGTTTAAGTGGACAGAAGACTTAAAGGGAAAAGGGAAAACAATACCTGGGAGAATGAGCAGGAACCATGAGGAACCAGCTTTGTGATCTGAAGCTTCTCTTCTTATGGGATATATGGGACTGTGCTGTTACTTTGTTGCAGTTCCTTGCACTTTTTAATGAGCATGAAGGTTTCTTAAGTGCCACTTTGTAATTTGCATTCTACTTCATCACTGGAAGGATGAGCACGTGATTTTGCAAGGCTGGTATTTGCTCTCTCTCTCTCTCTCTCTCTCTCTCTCTCTCTCTCTCTCTCTCTCTCTCTCTCTCTCTCTCTCTCTCTCTCTCTCTCTCTCTCTCTCTGCATGTTTGCTCAGAATTTGAGGGTGCAATTAATTGCTAGCTCATTTGCAGGCTTTTGATTGCTAAAAAACTTTCACAAATAATAACTTACAAGGTGAGCGGATACCAAAAATCAGGGACTGAAATCTGGTGAATTATGAAATCATGGGTGTCCAGTGAGGGGTTGAGAAGACAAGCTGAAAGATGTGATTATCTTTCTTTCAGTTAATTAATGGGAATCATCCTCCAACTTATTTTCTTACTTTTACATTTGCACAGGTGGGTGGCATAGATTCGGCTGCGTTAGATCTACTGAATCAGTGGAACTTAACAAGTACTTTCCAGTGCAGTGAATCTCATCTAAACAGGTCTGAAGCCTAATATCTGCCATTCTGCCTTCCTTGAAACCAGTGAAATGTTTGGCTGCTATCATTCTAGCATCAGTTTATTTTATTTAGAAGGACACACTATGATTGTATTTTCACAAGATGAAGGGATGAGGGGAACTAGCCAGCAGCACCGCAGGGAGACTCAACCTTGTCAGAGCATCCTAAACGTTGGTGAACATCAATTTTCCTTGATACTGGAAGGACATTTCCTGACATTTTTAGGAACTGACCAGGAGCCACAGCTGGGTGATCACAGCAATCCTTTTATTGCCCTGTATTACAGGAGTGTATGCACAATGATTCCAAGATGTTGGAACTGTGGGACATTTGCCTGCATTGAGTTCATCCTCTGAGGACTAGAGTTGGGCAGAACCAGAAAAACATCACATCCATTGTCATGGTTAACTATGAACCAACCCCAAACCCTGGAAAAATGAACCAGTTCATGGTTCATCTTTCCAATTCATGTCCTGGATGTAGGAATCCTAGTGTATCCGCCTTCTCTGCCAGCTCTGCCCCCTTCCCCCTTCTCGGCATCTCCCTACCTGGTCCTGCCACCTTCTCCTTCTGCTCTTCCTCATCTGCTGCCACCATCTTCACAGACAGTGGCCTGCCTTCCTTTCAGCAGAAAGGCACGTGTGCATGCAGAGACAGCAAGGCCAGATTCCCTTCAGTCAACAGGTGGGCATAGCTGCAGAGACAGCAGTCCCAGTTCCTGGAAGGGAAGCTGGACTCTGACGTCCAACGATGGCAGCAGTGGAGGAGGAAGGAGGTGGCAGGAACAAATAGGGAGGCAACTGGTGTGGTTGGAAGTGGGAGGGGAAAGGGGGAAAGTGGAAGGGAGGCCAGGGGCATCCATTTTGCCAAAGCAAAATGAAGCGTCTAGTTCTAGTGGAAAAATGTTTCCAGCAAATGGCTCACACAAACCATGAACCAGCTCCGTTTGTGGGTTCCCCCCATTTGTAGCTCAATTTATGCCCAGGACTACTCAGGACTAATGGGGGGGGGTTGTTGGAAAACAACAGTGGTGAATCACTGCAGTAAAAGCGAAATCTCTGTAGGCTGAGGTAGGATTATTTCAAGAGTTGAGCGGATAGCCTATCCAGTAATTGAGAGAGCTAGAGCCAAGTGGCACAGTTACAACGCCTGCCAACATCTTCCTGCATAAATCCTACCAATGTTTCTTCCAGGTTAGACCTGTAAGCCCTATGTTTCACTTCCTGATGGGCCTATGGCATTCCAGTTAGCCTGTTAGGCACATCGGATTTCACCTACATTTGTTTAGTTGCTTAAGGGCAGTGCAGAGTATTTGCAGCCTTTTTGTGCTGATAATCAAAACAAGCAGCTAATGAATAAGGTAGCAAAGGGTAACACTTTATCTGAAAACCCACAGCAACCGTTCTACTTTGCAGTTTTGTTGGGCACCTGAAAGAACCACAACCGAAACCTGGCAAGGTAAATAGGACTTATTCCAGCACTGGCTGTGTTCTAGACATTGGCAAAGGCTGACTAAAGCGGAGGTAATTCTAACATCAACTGTTAAGTGTCTGTAAGTAACCAGAGCTCTTCGAGCTCTAAGAACTTCCGTCAACGCTCAGTGGCCATTTTTTTCACATCTTGGCTTCTGTTCATCTTGCGAGTAGGCAAACATCTTTGGTGCCAAATCAATAAATGGGTCTCAATGCTTCTGTGTAATTAGATGCATCTCATCTGCCAATATCTCTTGAAAAAAAATATTATGTCTGTCCGTTTGTTGGCACCATGTGTCACACCGAAGGGGAAGTTATATAACCTTCCCCAAATGATTGTATTTTTCTTATGTCATCGTTTATTTGTCACATGCACTGGCCCAAATCTTTATTAAAGGCCTCAGTAAAATTAATCCTTTATTCATGTTGGCACCACCCCAAGAATCAGTTATTTTTAGGCAGAACTTCCTATTTTACTGCGTGAAATTGGGAATTTGCCCAAAAGCCTTGCTTGCAAAATGCAGGGTAAGAATATCATGAGAGACAAGATATTTGCACGTTTGTTTTTGTGTGTGTGCAAAACTAAGGAGTCATCCATTTGATAAACATGTAATCCCCCCATTCCTGCTGTCAAAGAAATGTACGCTAAAAATCCATATATTTAATTTTTCATGATCTATGTGCAAATCTTGAGGACTATTCACACCTCCTTGTAACGGGTTCAAGGAACCTCCTTCATTTCTGCATCACGAGATGCATATTTAGCGAGCCTAATATGTAGATTGCAATTTTTGGCTGCAAACTGTGCAACATCTCCTCGCTGTCACATGACACTGGTTGAGACTCCAATTCAGATCCAGCTCAGGTGTCTGTCAACGTGATTCATAGAGAAATGACACAGGTACCTCCGCACATGGACATACTTACATTCCTGATTGAACATTATCAGATTTTGTGTGTGTGTGAAAACGAACACCTCCCCTCAGGAGATGTCAGGCTTTTTTTGTGCCCTAGGCAAGACTACCTAATTGCACCCCCCAACCAATTTTCAAAATCAGACAAATTGTAGAAAAAACAGAAAGTACAAAAGTTGAAATTGTGAAAAATTTATTTTAAATAAACTGGGAGAAGAAGTAATAGAACAGTCTTCAATTCTCAAATACAAAACAGTTTTACCATGAAAATCATTTTGAATAATCCTATGAACTATAATGTCTCTTAAATGTTTCTATTTTTCCCACATCAAAATCTTATTTTGTGTGCCTTTCCTTTTGCAACTTTTGTCACTGTTTCCTTCAGGTCAATGACTGATGCTTCAGCATGTTCAATTGACATAGTTGCCAAACCAACTAATCTACTTTGCAGCATTGTTGAGCATAAATATACTTTTATAAGCTTGACCTTTGAGAAACTGTGTTCACTGCTAGCCACTGACACTAGAAGTGTGAGGATACTTAGAGCAACAGAAACATTAAGCACACTATCCAGGAGTTTTGTTGTACTATGAAGAAAAGTACTCCTTGTAGTAGACTTTGGAAGTCTTTGAGCTATTGCTAAAAATTAACAGCACAGATCTTCAGCATCAGTATATTTGTTTTCATTGTGCATCAATGATTATTCTAAATTCTTACAGGTCAGTACATTTTTTGTTGATTTTGTATACGTCATACAGGAAGCCAAACAAGGCATTTTATTGTTGTAGCTGTTGGAATCTCTCTTCAACTGCTGCCTGTCCATTAGCCATGTTTGATCAGGAAGGAGATCACAGTGGCTGGTGTAAATGGGATTTTGTAAGAAATAGGGGTTGCAGCAGGGGTCACCGTGGGGTGGGGGCTCAGGGATACACAGTACTGGCAAGTGGCAACTCTGAAAGTGCTGATGATTTTCAATGGGACAGGTTTTCTTGACATGTCAAAACAACATATTGGGAAACCATTGACCTTGTGAAGTTTCTTATTTCCAGCATGAGAATGAGACAAGAAACATCTTTGTTCCCCAAATTGACCTTTCACTGTTTGCACAAAATGTCTTTGCCCCAAACTGTTTTTCCTTTTATGTAGCAAAGCACACACAGAGCAAATGCAACATGACTGGATGACTAATAAGAAATAACTTATGAAAGGGTTCTGGGAGTCTTGGTGGACCACAAATTGAACATGAGTCAGCAGTGTGATGCGGTGGCCAGGAAAGCCAATGCAATTCTTGGTTGCATCAACAGAACCATAGTGTCTAGATCAAGGGAAGTGATAGTACCACTCTATTCTGCTCTGGTCAGACCCCACCTGGAGTACTGTGCCTAGTTCTGTGCACCTCAATGTAAAACGGATGTTGACAACCTCGGGTGCAGAGGAGAACAACCAGGATGGTTGAAGGTCTGGAGGAAATGTCTTATGAGGAACGGCTTAGGGAACTGGGAATGTTTAGCCTTTCAAAAAGAAGGCTGAGGGGGGATATGATAGCTATTAGAGATGGGCACAGAACGAATATTTTTTCGTTTCCGTTACCATTTGTCGTTTCGTTACGTAACAAAACGAAAAATGAAAATTGTGATGAAAATGAAACGAAACGAACAGAACCATGAAAATTGTGGTCGTTACGTTTCGTTTCCGTTAATGGCGACGCGCAATGAAATGAGCTGCTTTAAATGTTAAACAATGCCCTGGACATCCATAAAAACGCAGCGATAATTATTTATATTGTCTGATAATACCTACCAGGGGGGTTGGGGTCCTTAAAACGTTTGTTTTTGTCTTCTCCCATCACGATGTATTTTTCTTTTCCCTTTAAAATGGATGTCGCCACCAGCCACAAAATGGAGGCAAGCCATGTGATGTGGGATCATGTTCAACCAATAGCATGTCCAGGTTGCAGACTGCACGGGCAGGTCTGGCACCCACAGAGGGCATAAAAAGCTCTGGCCGCCCCCGTCCTCCTTGCAGTCTCTGGAGGGAGTTAGGGTGGGATTGCTGTCTGTGCGACTCTAGCTTCAGTCCTGCAGCCTCCCTGTGTGCGTGTGTGCTGTGTAGCTCTCGGTGAGTACCCTCCCCTGCCCCGCAGCGCAGTCACTTTGTGGCTGCCTTGCACCCTGGGCAATGCCCGCCGCTGCCTTTGCAGCCTCCCTGCATACCTAGTCTATACTGTGTCTCTGCCAGCATCCATTTTTTTTAGTGTTTTCCCTCTGGTTGGGAGCTGCATGCGCATGGAAATGCTTTAAAAATCACGCAAAAAGCGGGTAGAAACGACAAACGAAAACATGAAAAATGGTAACAAAATTTTTCAAAAAATTCCCGACAAACGGAAATGAACCGAAACAGACCTCTCAACGACAAACAAAAAACCGAAACACCATTTTTCTGTTTCGTGCCCATGTCTAATAGCTATGTTTAAATATTTGAAAGGACATCATATTGAAGAGAGAACAGGTTTGTTTTCCATGGTTTCAGTGACTAGGACTCGGGGCAATGGTTTCAAACTACAGGAAAAGAGATTCCATTTGAACATTAGGAAGAACTTCATGACAATTAGAGCTGTTCGGCAGTAGAATATGCTGCCACGGAGGATGGTGGTGTCGCCTTCTTTGGAGGTTTTTAAGCAGAGGCTGGATGGCCATATGTCGGAAATATTGTGATGGGGTTCCTGCATGGCAAGGGGTTGGACTAGATGGCCCTTGAGGTCTCTTCCAACTCTATGATTCTATGATTCTATGAACTCCACCCCCCAAGTTTCTAACAAGCATGAGATGTTCAGAATTTCTGTACTACAGTACCCTAGCAATCAGCAGGAATTCTCCCAGCAAGACTTCGGTAGATTTCAATGAAGAACTCCAAGTCCTGACAAGTGTTTTCAAGCTTTTACAGCTAATGAGTTCAAACTCTATTAGCCTTTTTATCCTGTGGATAAGGAACGGGACATAGGTAGAGGAACTAAACTACATGGGAGTTATAAGGGATTATAGGTCTGAGCCTAATGGACAAAGACCACCACAGATATAATCCCTTGCATTTCCACAGAAGCTAACCTTCCATACCCATTTCCCCATCTTCTCCATAGCACAAACATGGCTGCTGGAATCTGAATTCATTAACTGGTTTGGTTTCTGGATTAAAACCCAAAGACATTTGCTTAGGGGACTTCCTGCAGATGTCTGGTAGCTCTAGTCTACTAATTCCAAAAGTCCCATGGTTACTGCTAATTTTAAAAAAGTCTTTGGAACAAAGCTCTAGCTGTCACAGTTTCATACAATTTGTGTAATTTGTGTAATTTACCCAGATTATGCAAAAATTGTTCTTGCAGATACAAGGACTGTTCTTAATCTCAACAGGAAATACCTTGTAATTTTAAAGGCCATTGCCACAGAAATAGATGAGACAAAAAGGGATAAATCAGTCAGGTTGCAGCTTGCACCGGCAGCTCAGCCTCTATACCAGCAGTATCAATATTGGTCCTTTCATGCAGTAAAATGTATCAGATCTTTTTGATAGAAGATGATGGAGATGCAAGGGAATGAAAAAGGTGTAGTTGTGGAACAGAGCTTTCCATTTAGCCTCCTGCCCTCAGGTGTGAACAGTGGGTGGGTAGATAAGATCTAACTGTCACCCTAGTTCAGGTATGTCCAAACTTCAGCCCTCCAGATATTTTGGACTGCAACTCCCACAGTCCTTTGCCATTGGCAATCTAAGCTTAGAATTCTGGGAGTTGTGGTCCAAAACATCAGGAGGGCCGAAATTTGGACATGCCTGCCCTAGTTGGTCTGCAAACAGCATGTGATGCACACAGCACATGGGTTTCTATCAGTGGGGCATCAGCTTAATGTACAGCAGCACACTTCCTGAGGTTGCTTCTGGAGCAGCTGACTCAGCATTAGCCTGTAGAGGCTGCAACAGGAATATGGCTGGGGAGAACCTTTGTGATCATGATCAGCTACAGAAAATATGTGTAGTCTATGAACAGTTTCCTTTGCTAATATTTTCTTGTGTGTGTTTGCAGTCAAATGAATGGCAGAAAAAGGGACCATTGTTGCTCATATGCAGGAATAATTGCTCTTGTAAATTGACCCTCATTTCCCCATGGATATGACTTATTGAAAAAGAACTAAGTCATGTACTAGAGGCATGGGATTTTAAATAATATTAAGTTCAAACACAAGGATAAGTAGAAAACCTCCATTCCCCATTTTCCCTCTAATTGGATGTTATTATCTCCTTGTACTCCACATGACTCTCTAAACAGATCAGGATATGCTAGTCACATTAATTCATATGTTGTGTAAAAAGAAGGATGCTCAGGTTGCGACCTGCGGCTATAAAACTGATCAGGGCCACCCCTGAAACAGCACGGGAGGGGGGTGAGGGAGGGAGATCCACCCTTAGATGCCGAAGTCCAGGTGCAGGTCCCCTCCTTCCTGCTCTCCTAGAAAAGTTCACATCTGATATCTAGGTGAAACTACGATAAGTGAGACTTGCCTATATATAAACCAAGGCAACAGCCACACAAGAATGCAACCCCAACATGATTACGTTAATGTTCATTAATTAATAAGGCTCATACAGTATGTTAATCAAACAAAGCATTGTATGACCCATGGCAATGCTTGTTTTGCATAACTCTCACACTTGGAAAATAAGGAAGTCAAGAGCTGTGTATAGGTTGGATGAATTTTTCTGTACTGTATTTCTCTTCAAAGCACCCCGATGAGGCTAAATAACATTTCTATCTCCCCGAAGTTGGGTCAAGAAAGTAGAAATGGCCTTGCACCAAAAAGTTTAGCAAAGTTTGAAGGAATTTACATTCAAACAGGGAGGGAAAATGTGTTTTACTGATTTATAATCTGTGAATTCACCTCAGGGTTATACTAAGGGATTATTTCCTTCACTCGTTATAACTCAGGCATGGACAATGTGACATGTGTAACAAAAACATCACATTGCAGTGCAGTCTTGGTGCTTCATCACTAGTTATACAAGAGCTGCCTGAAGCATAAAGTCATGCCCAGAATGGTCTCAACTTTCACTCTCAGGAGATGGCTAGAATACTTCACAATGTACTCATAAGACAGAACAACTATTTGAATGACTCTGATACGCAGTGTGTTGCAGTGGATCAAGTGACAGAGTAGGACTCTGGAAGGCAGAGTTCTAATCACCACTCATATATGGAAATTCACTGGGGAAATGGAACTGGTAACATCTCTGCTTGAATGTATCACTTACCTAGAGCATTGGGTTTCCCCCCGTCAACATCTTCTATATAACAGATACTGGGGTATCTCGGTAAATGGAATGAATCCATTCTGCAGGCTGTTTTGTTGTGTGAAAATTTCATTAACGGAAATGCAGTTTCCCATAGGAATACACTGGAAACTAATTAATCAGTTCCATGGGCTGGAAAAAGTTAAAAAAAAGGGGGGGGAATCGATCAATTGTTTCTCAAAGCATTCCTATGGGAAACTGCCAGCTTATGGGTGCTGCAGCCCCAGGTCTGAAGTGGGGGCTCCCCTGCGAGCGAGCAGGTGAGCAGTGCCACCTGGCCAGGTCCTGGAGAAAGCAAAGTGTTCTAAAGTGTTCTGCTTATATACCACCGCATACCACTTCAAGTAGTCTCTGGGTGATTTACAATTTTAATTACAGTGTGAATGCTACACATTGTGCCCCCCAGCAAGCTGGGTACTCATTTTACCAACCTCGGAAGGATGGAAGGTTGAGTCAACCATAAGCCTGCTACCTGGGATTGAACCCCAGGTCATGATCACAGTTTTACCTGCAGTACAGGCATTTAACCACTGTGCCATGGGGCTCTTATATACCACCCCATAGTGCTTCAAGAACTCTCTGGGCGGTTTACAATTTAATTATGCAGGCTACACATTGCCCTCTCAGCAGGCTGGGTACTCATTTTACTGACCTTGGAAGGATAGAAAGCTGAGTCAACCATGAGCCGAGAGCACAGGTCGTGAGCACAGTTTTAGCTGCAGCACAGGCATTTAACCACTGAGCCATGAGGCAGCGATGGTGGTGGCAGCTGGACCAGGAGCAGCCAGACCAGCACCAGCAGCAATGGCAGCCACTGCTGCTACCTCACCTGAGGTCCCTGGGTGGTTTGCAAAAAGTGGCTGCAGTACACTGCAGTGGCCCACCAGCACTGTGATGAGTACTCTAGGTCCAGATTTGCCACCGCAGGATGCCAGAGGATTGCAGTGGGGGGTTGGGGGTTGGTATCTAGCCATGGGATGCTGCCCTCAGGAAGGAGCTGTGCAGGTACATGCACCATCCCGCTTTCCTCTCTGATTGGCCAGCACCAGGTAGAGTGAAAGATGATGTGTCAGAGGCTGCATCCTGGTTGGTGTTTAGCCCTGCGCTATCCAAAATAAGGTAACAAACTGGCTGATTTTATTCTGAAAGATGGGTCCTGGTACCAAAGAGCAGCTGTGCTGCCCTGTTTCATTTCAGAACGAACTCCTTCCAAAATGAAATGCCCATCTCTACCCAAGACAGAGCTTTCACATCCCAACCTTAGCAGGTCATTGTGTTCATTTTTCTAGGTGACAGCAAGGCTTTCCTCAGGACCTCACCAAACAATTTTTTAGGGAAAACCAATAAACAATGAATTTGTGGTAAAGAAGGGTGCCACCAGAGCTTAGGGAAATTACTTGTTTTTTGGTTTGCCATTTCCAGACTTTGCATCTAGCATGGCTGCCAATATGCTGGCTGTAGGATTCTGGGATTTGGAGTTCTAAGTTTTAAGAAACTTAATTTGGGTTTAGTTTGAAATAAGCCCAAACTTGACTTACTGGAATCAGGATTTTATTTCATCAAGCCTTTCCAATGTATTATTTAATAGAATTATATATTTTTCAATCCATTTTGCAATTGCACTGTAGAGTTTCATTTCATGTATTCTACACTTTAATTAGCCTCTAAATTACTCCCTGGACTGAAGCTACTATGTAGAAGAATCATGGTGCAATCTAAACTTTATGAAATGTGTACTTTAATGCATATTAACTGGCAGGGACTATAAATATTTATTTATTTATTTATGTTTACATTTGTATACCATTTTCCCCAAAGGGAACTCTGGGCACTTTACATAAAGCACCGTAATAAAGAACAACAAATAATAATAAAGATAAGTTTTTTTTAAAAAAAGAGAGACAAATCAAAATAGAGGTTTTCCCTTCATCTTGTAGAAACTGGAGGATCAAAACACACTGTGGATTAGCAATATGCAGAGTAGAGATGGGCACAACTCAAAAAAAATGGTGTTTCGTTTGTCATTTGTCATTTAGGGGGTCTGTTTCGGTTCATTTTTGTTTTTCGTGAATTTTTTGCAAAAAAATTCATTTTCATTTTGTTACGTAATGAAACGAAAAAATGAAAATGAAAACAAAAAAATGCTGTTTCGTTAGCATTCATTACAGTTCAATGTATTTGCCGCAATGAAAACAAAACGCACGACAAAATTTCTGTTGTTTCGGTTCGATTCGTTTCATTTTGGAGACAAAATTCGTTTTTCATTTCATTACGTAATGATACAAAAAATGAAAACGAAAACGAAAAATTGCTCGTTTCGTGCCCATCTCTAATGCAGAGTTCTTGCCAAACACTGAAGTAGTTTTAAAAAAATGCAATTGGAACAGTGTATTCTACCCTATGACAAGACTGTACAGTTCAGTGACAATGAATAATTAAACAAACTGCTTCAGTGACAAAGGACCAACTACCTATGCATAAATAAACAAGAAGACATCATTTAAAATGATGTGTCCTACTGCCACCATCTTCAAGAGAGTAGAAAATGAGTGCAGCTCACCTGTGGTGTCACTGTTTGTAGTTCAAAACCCAAGCAATACTGTAACCAATTTGGGCTCCTTAGGCTGCTAACTCAAAAAGCCAAAGACTGTATGGATTATAAACTTTTATTCTTCTTTGGTCAAAGCAGGCGCTATCAGGCCAGTTTTTACTTTCATGAAATGAAGTGTCTTCAAACACAAATATTGTACAAGGAGAGGAAGTATGTGCATTTGTGTGGATTCTTAACACAAAATGTAAAACTGAAGTGGAACAAAGGAACCTTATAATCTCATTTTAGATGAGATTTAGATGGCTCAGTGGACTGTGTAGTGGCTCAGCAGACTAGAGTGCTGAAACAGTTAGCTGAAAAGTTGGCACTTCAGCGGTTTGACTCCCAGGTGCCACGCAGCGAAGTGAACTCCTGCTGTTAACCCCAGCTTCTGCCAACCTAGCAGTTCAAAGGCATGTAAATGCTAGTAGATAAATAGGTACCGGAAGGTAAACAGTGTTATGTGCAGCCATGCAGGCCACATGGCCATGGACTTGCAGAACACTGGCTCTTTGGCTTGAAAAATGGAGATAAGCACTGCCCCAAGAATCGGACATGACTGGCACACATGTGCAGAGGGAACCTTTAACTTTACCTTTTACTGTCTCCATAGTGCCTTTTTATTCACCAAGGGAGGGGGGGCTGTGTTGGTTCAAGTCCAAATAATCAGAGCAGGGCTGTTCAACTTTGAACAGGCTAAGGTCTACTTTTTCCAAACCAAAGTGCCTGAGGGCTACTACACTAAAACCTCTACTTATGAATTTTATCTGTTCCGAGCATATGCTCATAAGTAAAAACTTTTGTAAGTACAGCAGTGGTTTCCCATAGGAATGCATTGAAAACCAATTAATCTGTTCTGGAAGGAACAGATTTCAGTGCGCCATGGCCCTGGAACTGCCCCACTTGGCTAAGACAGTGGGCTGGCAGACCCAGACCTTTGCTGGGGCAGTGGTTGTCCTTGGGATGGATGTGGGAGGGGTGGAGAACTTATCCCCTCACTTTTTTTATTGATGGCTGGCGGGCTACTTTTGAACCCTTCGCGGGCTACTGGTAGCCCGCGATCTACCTGTTGGGCAAGCCTGATCTAGAGCACACCTCTGCAGGTGTAAGCAAGATTTTCCTACTGACAAAGCAACATACTTTTTTGCAGTCATTTGCATGCCTGCTAGTATCAAGAAATGAAACATTAGATTGGAGACCCAGGGGTGAATTTTATGTATGGAGTACAGTAATGATGGAGAAACTTGAGCAGAGTCTATACTAGGAAAAGCTGGGTTGGGGTTGAGTTGCAGTCCTCAAACCTTGGTGTAAACAGAAGCCGGATCTCTGGAACTGCTATTTTCATTTCAAAACTACATAATACCTATGAAGCTCTCCTCCAACCGTATCATACAGTGCTGAAAGTATTTGTACTTTGTACAATTCCGCACCCTTCCCCCTTCCGTGGTGCACTCAGAATCCATGTTTGTCCCAGTTGACACAGACCCTTGTTGTAGGCCTACACCAGTGGCGGTGAACCTTTGGCACTCCAGATGTTTTGGACTACAACTCCCAGAATTCCAAGCCTAGATTGCCAATGACAAAGGACTGTGGGAGTTGTGGTCCAAAACTTCTGGGGTGCTGAAGGTTCGTCACCACTGGCCTATACCATATTTTTTCCCCTGTCAGCTTTCTTCATTGTCCAAGTTTCATATCCATACATAGGATATACAACCATATAGATGATATTGGCTTTGGTTTTCAGTGACACGTCCTTACATACCAGAATCTTTACAGGTACTTTCATAACTATCCTTCCAAGTCTCACTCTAATTCAATTTCTTCTCAGTTTGATTTCTTCATTGTCAACATAAATGTAGACATTACTTTTGTTTTCTTAGCAAAAGAAAATTTATTCCATAGTAAAAAATAACCCCACTTTTGCACTTCTTTCACCTTCCTCAGCAGTCATTTCACATCATTGCTGCTTTCTCCCAGTAAAATGGTGTCGTATGCATAAATGAAATGAAATTACGCTAAATGATAAATTATGCTAAGTGGTAAAATCTACTTTTATGTGGATTTTACTTCCACCAGTTTTCATGTGTCCTTCATCTGAATCTAATTCTGCTCTCTATGATACATTTGGCATATACATAGAACAGGCGAGGAGGCAAAATATACCCTTGTCTGACACCTTTGCCAATAGAAAACTATTAGTGTATCTGTATTGTCTGTTCCTTACAGAATATCAGTTACGCATTGGGACAATCACATGCATTATTGTTGCATATTCATTATTTTTAAAATGGCCCATACTGTAATCTGTAGAATCAGATTTTTCCTGAAATTATTTTTATGCTCCTATTTGCTGCTGTTGCTACGTGCAACTAACTTACTTCTGATTTGCTGTGATACTTTGAATTAATGACCTCCTGTCCTTAATAATCCCGTCCAGGTTTTGCAAATGCAAACCTGTGGCTTTCTTTATATGTTTAACATATCTCATATTTGCTCTATCTCTTTTCTTGCTCTCTTCAAGTTTTCACAGAATCCCTTCTGAACCAGCTCGGGTGCTGAGGTCATCAGGAGAGGCCTTTCTCTGCATCCTGCCACTTTATGCATCTCATAAGAGCATATGAGAGGGCCTTCTCTGTTGCTGCTCCCAGACTTTGGAACTCCCTCCCACAGGAGACCAGGACTGCCCCATCTCTGCTGTCTTTCCGGAAGCAGGCAAAGACCTTCCTCTTAGGCAAGCTTTCCCTGAATGAGGGACTACCTACTATGTGACTTTTATATGGATTATCATACATGATTGCATTGACTGATTTCATAAGAGCACCAGTGTTTTCCATGTTTACTTTCCACCCCTCATAATGTATTTTTACGTGCTCTTTGTAGCTTTAATGTTACCTTTTAATGTTCTAAAGATGCCCTTCTAATTCCCTGTTCTTAATTTGAATATGCCTTAAATGTTCTGGGCTGTATATTGTCCCTCATTATTATTAGTTTTTAAAACCCTCCATGGCTTGGGCCCAGACTACCTGTCAGAGCGGATCGCCCAGCGATCAACCTCGGCCCGTCCAATCTGGTCGGCGCGGGCACAATCACTTCGGGTGGCCACCCCTAGAGAGTCCCGGAAAACCTCCACCAGGAACCGGGCCTTCTCGGTGGCCGGCCCATCTCTGTGGAACTAGCTCCCCAGCGATGTGCGCTCTGCAGAGTCCTTGACAGCCTTTCACTGAGCCTTAAAAACACTGCTGTTTCGCGAGGCCTTTGGTGATGAACCCTAGTTTTTTTTCCCTCTCGCCATCTGATTAGTTTAAGCCTATTTTAGTCTTATGTTTATGCCAAGGGTGCACACTCTGTATTTAAACTGTTGTGGAGTCTGTCTATGTTGTTGTTGTTTATTTGGCTGCACTGTTCAGCCCATTGTTAGCCGCCCAGAGTTCCAATTGGAAGATGGGCGGGATAGAAATCTCATAATAAATAAATAAATAAATAAATAAATAAATAAATAAATAAATAAATAAATAAATAAATAAATAAATAAGCCACCTTGGGTCCTTTTCCAAGGAGAAAGGTGGGGTAAAATTATTCTAAATAAATAAATAAGTAAATAAGTAAATAAGAGTCATGGTACCCCATTCCTCATTGGAGGATGTCACTGTATTCCTGAGCTAGGATGCATCCCTGGAGACCTTTATCTAAGGATACTGGATAGAGACATCAGGACTGCATATGAGCTAAGGAGATGATATGCCTACCTCAGGCTCAAGAAAGACTCCAAGAGGTAGGCAGATCAGGAGCATCAGCCAATATTATCTAGGTCTAGACCCTACTGCAAAAGCTGTTGCTCATAAAAGTTGTGGCTGGGTTTAACTCCCTTTCCAGACAAACCTGCTAATGAGTAACAACTGTGTTACAGTAACACCCCCCACCTATCACGGGGGTTAGGGAACCACCCAACCCGTGATGACTGAAAATCCGCAATATGCGGATGCAGGTTGGGGGGTTGGGGGGCGCCATTGCTGCTTCCCTGGGCTGCGGGAAGACTTTTAAAAAAGGCGGTGAATGATCTGATCCACCATGCTTGCTGCAGATGCCATTCCTCCCCCAGCCAGTGTCAATCAGCTGCTTGCCACTGACTTGGGGCCAGCGCTCCCCCACAATCTCCATTGAAATGCATTCCAATGGGGAAAATTCCTCCATTGAAATGCGTTGAGCCAATGCATTTCAATGGAGATGGCCCAGGACTGGAAGGGATTTAAAAAAGGGTGCACCATTTTTCTGGAGCCCCCATGGGGGAGGGGGAAACAGCACACCCCTTTTAAAATCCCTTGGACTTGCCTCCGTGACTTGGAGGCATTTGAAAAGGGGGTGCTCCAACTGATTGGCGCTGGGGTGGGAAAATAAAGGTTTTTCTCCCTCACCACAGCATTAATCAGCTGGAGCCCCAGCATGTACTGCGGTCCCGCGATATAGTGGGACCGCAGTACATGAACTGCAAAATGGTGGGGGGTTACTATATCTCAACTTTAATTACCCGGACTCCATTCTCTCTCACACTTATCCGGTGGTTGAAAGCTGAACCTGGCTTCTTCCCATTGTCCCTTGGGTAGTAAAATACTGGCAATCCTTAGGGGGAGGGAGAACATGCGGTCCCAATGTAATGTCATGTGTCAGAACAGATACAGCAATTTCAGGTGTTAATGTTGTTGCTGTACATCACCCTGAGCTCCTGGTTAGCAGATAGTTTGATTTTATAAAAATCTGATCCATACAAAGGCAGATAGATGGAGCCCCACTGTTATTGCACTATATTATTTTATGTAACCTCATTTTTCCCTATCAAAAAGTGAGATAGAACGCAAAGAAATGAATGGGTACTTAGAAAGAATTGCCACAGATCACAGCTAGAAAGATGTGAACAAGGTGGGAAAGATTTTCCTGAGTGATGACACGGCTGCTGACAACAGCTATAAATTTATAAAGAGCCAACTTAACACTATTCTTTTTACACCCTCACGCAGCTGAGAAAATTTCGCCATAGTAGAAGCACTGCACTCAATGCACAATAATTCAATCATGGCTTATGAATTCCCAGCAGCTATGTATTTCACCTTAGAGAGGGTATGCAGTGCATAGTTTGTCATTTATTTCAGTTGCATTGCCCTTTTACAATAAATAGTTTAGTTGTTTCTGAAGTTTATTGCCTCATATTTTCTACCAGTACTGCAGAGCAAGAACACTGAGTGGAAGGGATCAGAAAAAATGTTCAGTGCTAATATTTGTGAGTCTCTATCCCTCCTCTAGTAGTATGATTAGGCCCGTCAAGGGCAACTTCATGTGGAAAAAGGGATTGAAAGAGAGAAGTACTGGGGGACTGCAGAACTAGTAAACTGATAGAAAGATGTACTGGGATAAAATTTAGATATCAGCAGATAAGAATGCATGCATGACCAGATTAAATAAGAGTGTTGTGTGGCATCATGAGTACAAATATATATTTAAATTAATCATAATTTTTATCACAACTATCTAGTCATCAAAGCTCTTGCCAAAATAATTTAGAACTTTCTGCTGAAAGCATTTCTTTCTTTCTTTCTTTCTTTCTTTCTTTCTTTCTTTTTTCTTTTTCTTTCTTTCTTTCTTTCTTTCTTTCTTTCTTTCTTTCTTTCTTTCTTTCTTTCTTTCTTTCTTTCTTTCTTTCTTTGATTAACCACCCCTTTATCAGAAACGTAATTCTTCCAAAGGCAGTACTGAAGAAAAAAAGAATTACAATTGTGGTGGTAGCTGCTGCCACCTCTGCCAATAATTTGGTATGGTATTCTAATCAGAGGCGGGATGAAATCCAGGAATAAGCTGCTACTAGAGGAGGCCTATTGAATCATTGGGGACTGGCTGAATCAGCTCCTTTGTTAATTCCATCAGTCCAATGGGGCTACTATAGTTGTGAATTATTACTGGATTTCACCCATGTTATGGAATGGAACATTATTATGATTTTAAATGAGTGTCATATGCAACAAAAAGGTCAGTGACCATTTAAAGTCAAAGATCTATCTCATTGTCATAGGACCTGTTGCGCTTAATAGTGCAGAATGCTGGCCGGTAATTAAAAATGCCCATCCCTGCCTTGGTGTCATGGATGCTATGAAGGATCTCCAGCCTCACACAAAATGATCATGTGTGCAGTGATGACATCTGATTTAAATGTGGCACTGCACCTTAACAAGATGTGTGGAACACGACTGCATTGGTATGGATACGCCTTGTGTGCTGATGAGAAAACTCCGGCCAAAAAGAGTTTCACCCTGCAGGGCAGTGGATCCCAACCAAGGGGATGATTAAAACAGCATGTGATGATCACCCTTGATAAAGACATGAAGTTGTACAGGGTTCACCCAGACGCAGCCCGTGACTGTGCAAAGTGGAGGGCAAAAAACAGAATAGTGTACCCTGCCACTACGTGGGACAAATGCTAAGAAAAAGAAGACGTTTAGTACGTAAAATATAGAATATATACAAAATAATAGGGGACTCACTGGAAGTGAAGGAGTCAGATTCTCTGAGAGAGATCTGGAAACAAGACCTTAATGTAGAGATAAAAAAAGAAGACTGGGGGAAAATCTGGAACATGAGAATCTTGAGATCATTATCGGTTAGGATAAAGGAAAATTATTTTAAATTGGTTTCTAGATGGTATTTGACGCCAATTTGGTTGAATAGAATGAACGCTGAATATTCTAAGATCTGCTGGAAATGTGAAAAAAGATAGGTACATACATGCATCTCTGGTGGGAATGTGAAATAGTTCAAAAGTTTTGGGAAATGGTTTTTTTAGAGCTAAGCGAGATGATTCAAGTAGATATTGATAGTAATCCAGAGACAGCACTGTTATCATTGTCAACTAGTAAAGATTATGATGTTACAACCAAGGAACTAATAGCAAATCTTATGACAGCCACTAGATTAATTATAGCAAGAAACTGGAAATCCAAACTAGATCTCAAGATGGAAGATTGGTATAACGAACTTTGGGATATAGCCATAAACGATAAATTGTCTTGTAGTTTAAAAGCTAAACGAGGAGAAATGAAAAAAGACATATTTTATGACATTTGGGGAAAATTTATAGACTTTGTATTAGTAGAAGGGAAGGGGAAAGAACCGACGAATATTTCAAGACAGTTCTGGAGAAGAGGACTTTGAGAAGAATATTAGAACAACAGACGTTGGAGTAATAAAGAAGAACTCACGGAAGAACTGGATGGTCCCGGGGGGGGGGGATGCACTAGTATTGTTATTTGTCTGTCTTTAATTAAAAAATAAAAAATATATAAAAAGATAAGAAAAAGAAGACGTTATCTTGATGCATAACTTGCATTGTGGAAGCTATCATTATGATACAATATGAAAAGAGAGAATGATTTTCCATGGGCAAAGGTGTTAGACAAGGGTGCATTTTATCCCCTCATCAGTTCAATCTGTATGCAGAACATATCATGCGGAAATGCAAACTAGATCCGGATGAAGGCAGATTGAAAATTGGTGGATGAAACATCAGTAATTTAAGATATGCTGATAACATTTTTTGTAAAATTTATATGTTTTTTATATTTGATTGTTTTATTTTATTATTTAAATTTTATCTGTAATTTTTGTAACTTTGTAAACCACCCAGAGCAGCCATGGTGGGAATCGGAACTGGAGATAAGTAATCAACCAATATCTTAGCTTTCTTTGGGCTCACACGGGGTTAAACTCCAATGAGGAAGCAGATTCTCCAACATCATCTTTCCTTCTCCGTGGTGCTGGCCAATCAGGAGCTATGCAGGGGCAGGCATCACCCCGCTTATCTGTCTGATTGGCCAGTGCCATGGAGAAGGAAAGATGACATTGCAGCCTACTTCCTGGTTGGAGCTTAACCCTGTGTGAGCCCGACAGAGTCTCCAGAATTGGTTTTAGGTGAACTGGAAGTCACTTCTGGTTTTTCGGAAGCCACTCCCAGTTCAATGGAAACCACTTCTGGGGCCTCTGACAGGCCTGAGAAGTCCATTGGATGCCCACTCAGGGCAGTACCAGGCCTGGGATAAGTGCAAAAGGCCCCAAACAGGCCCACACAGCTTGCCCCAGGAGCCCTTGTCTTCATAGACTGTGGTCCTGTGATATACCAGGACCACAGTACAGTATATGAACTGCAATATAGTGGGGGACAACTGTACTGCCATGAAAATACAGGAATTGTGCTTTATAAGTGAGTTTTGTTTTGAAGGATATATGTGCGTATGCTAACATAGTATGTTAAAAGAAAGTTAATGTATGTTGCAAAAAAGATATGGGTATATTGAAGAGGTGATGCTATTAAAACAAGTTGATAAAACAAATTTGTTAGGATAAATTAGAATAAGGTTTTAGTTTAAAGTTCAATTTTAGAGTGTGAGGCGGTGAATTGTGAATCATCATCATCATCATCTCATCATCGTGTTGTCGTTGTCATCATCATCGTCGTCATCGAATAGATTCGTCTTTAAGGTGCCACATGTTTTGTGTCTTTTGTTTTGTTTTGTTTTTCTTTGATCTTGCCTAAAATTAGACATGATAGAGTAGCAAAATTGATGCACTGGTCAATATACAAAAATATAACTTGCCAGCTTCAAAACCCATGGGGGCCTCCAGAAGGCCCAGGAAGGCCCTCACAGGGCAGTTCAGGGCAGCGCCAGTCCTGGGGCAAGAATGGGAGGCCTGAAACTGGTCTTTCCCCTCTTACCCCTGGGGGCCTTTTTCATATACTGTGGTCCCACAATATAGTGGGACCACAGTATATGAACCACGAAAGGGGGGGTCCACTGTATTCTCTTTTTTGTTTTGGTATTGGGTCCTTTGGTGGACAAGTCTCTGCCTTATTGTGTTTGTGGTTGATGGGGCCATGACAGGAGATCTACTGAAGCCCACAGTGCATCTTCCTTTGTCCGCAGGCAGAATGGTGAAGTTCTCTTCCCTGCTGAGGGATGTCAGAGCACTTCTCTCCTGGCTGGTGAGGTTGGATGGTGGTGGTTGAACACTGGAGAGTGTGGCAGAGAGTTTTATCCTGACTAGTTCAGCTTCTGCTGCAGGCAGATTGTTGCTGTATAGCTGTGATGAAATCCACAATGGGAACCTGCTTGGGTGTGATGGCAAAATGTAGGCCTTTGGATAGGACCTCTCTCTGTGTCTGGGTGAGTTCCCTGTTTGAGAAGTTCTTCACCCATTTGTCCTTTATTGTTCATCTTATGAGCCTATTTCAGACCAGGGTGACAAGAGGTCAAAGCAGACTATCAGATGGAGGACTCTGAATTAGCTTTATTCAGACTGATGAAGCTGTTTGGATGAGCAGCAAAACATTTCTAACTCTCAAGAAAACGAAGTCCAGTTGCCATGACTCAACTTCCAGAATATTAAAACAATATGCATACTGTGCTGATATTTAACAGACACTTAAGTTTTTGGGTAAAACTTGTACCTGTTGCATAACACCAGTCAAAGTTTTTCTAATTTTCATTGTGTGCCTGGTATTTTTGAATAATAATAATGTCCCATCAAATTTGACAGATGTTATGGATAAGAAGGAAAAAAGAATAATAATATGGCAACATCTGAATTTCACAGGTTATGGACAAGTGTGTATTCACATAGTATGCATAAGAGGAGGGAATGTTAGAAAATAGTTTCCGTTAACTGTATTACCTCAGAAATGTATTAATAACAGGCACATAGGATTTGTAGTTTGATCTGTCATGCAAAATTGAAACTTCAGAGCAAGAGGCTGCAGAACCGTTAAAATAGTTAGGAAATTAATCATAAATATTAATCAATGCAATAGATGTTAACAAAATGAATCTAACCCAGGGATGGCGAACCTATGGCACGGGTGCCAAAGGTGGCACTTTCTGTGGGCACCCGACATCGCCCCTTCACAGCTACCTGTATTAGGTTAAATGGCTGTATTGGCACTTTGCAAAAAAAAAAAAAAAAGTGGGTATTGAATCACAGTTTGGGCACCTAAAAGGTTTGCCATCACTGATCTAACCAAAAGTTAACCCAAACCATAAAATATACTGTTTAGGCACTTTCCAGTAGATAAAAGGATGAGACAAGATGAACTTAATGTTTTATGACTGTGATAGTTGGGGTGCCTGAAGATCAGAGTTATTTTAGGACAAAGAAAAGCAAGGTATATAATATGTCTGCTTCGGTATGTCATTGCCTTATCTTAGATTTGAGAAGCCATGTGCCATTTCTGATCACATCTTAAATACTTTTTCTCCCATTTTGGAGAACAGCCCTGCTTGAGATTTATTATGACTGATTTATTATTTTAACAATAAATTTGTTTCTGACAAGAGTACTTGTCTAGTACCATTTTCCTCTTGACACTAAGGGTAATAGAGAGTAAGACCTTTTCTAACTTCAGCAGGCACAGTGTCTGTATATTCTCCCTGTTTACCTTCTCAAGATGAAACCAATCTACATAGTCCTTCAATAAATGCCCCCTGTGTTTATGTGTCAGTCCCAGTACCAAAGTGGACAAAGATTAAAATGGCATCTTATTGCCCACCAAATTGTTGACACTCTTCTCAGGGATCAAAAATGTTCCCTTCAAGTTCTTCTGTGTAACAGAAGAATGATGTCGTGCTCCATGATGCCATTCATGGCTTTGCAAAACAAGAGAGAGACATGAAATGGAAACTGCCAAAGTAGCCTTTGTGTACATTTCGAGACACAACATTTGCCACCAGTGACTAGAGTTGCCACTAGTGTAGGGCCAGTACATCAATGGAATGTTGGGAGGAGTTTATTCACTGAATCCTCCCTGATGCAGTGGGCCTACTCTAGTTGCAATGTATGGATTTCATCCTTGATAGACTCGAATTCACATGTGATCCCTCCCCCAAGCAGCCTACAGATGGAACGAAATGGTTTGTTTCAACAAAAAACACCATTTCATTTCATCTGTAACAAAAATGCTGCTTCCTCGTTTCATTTTGTTATGTAACGACGTGACAAAACAGCATTTTGTTTTTCATTTTGTGCTCCTCCCTACTCAGATTTATTTATTTATTTTTAATTTAATTTAATTTAATTTATATCCTGCCCATCTGGCTAGTCAATCTCTGTCTTGCCATGTCTGGAGCTTTGGTACTTGCTTTGAAGAAATTGGGTTTGCCCATGAAAGCATATATTGTATGATCTGATAACATTTGTTTTACTCTCATTGCCGTACCATGTGAGAATATCTTGCATAAGTGAAGTTTCCGAAGCAAGATTTGACTCAAAGAAGATGTGTGTGTAACCTTGTCGAGGTCCAGGTTTGCTGTCCTTTTGTGGTATGATGTTTTCATGTTATTTTTGACATATTTCTCTTTACCTCGCTTTTATTCTGTAATCTTCTATTTTTGGAGGGCATGTTGCTGTGGAAATGTGCCCTGGCTGAAGGTGAGTAGGTAATGATTGTGCTTCTATTGTCATCTGGAACTCAGAGTAACTTCCTCTGCATTTCTTCTCTTGATCTTCTCATTACTTTCCCTCTTTTAACGTCTTATCTGCAAAATGCACACACATGCAAACACGCACACACAGAGACACACAGACACACACACAGAGAGAGAGAGATTGAGAGGGGGGCATACATGACTTAGCAGCTATAAGTTACACAGTAAATAACAAGCAAAAACCCCCATAAGTTCTGAAATAGAAGGGAAGTGCAAAAGGCCTTACTTCCAATGTACTCTAACTGCTGGAATGTCCGGCATTGATACATAAATATAAAGATTACACATGTGTGGTTCTGAATCTCTTTGATTTACAAAGCCTGGTTTCTTTATTCATAGATTATCGTTGCTAATTATTAACTATGATATATAAAACCTAATCATTTACAACAGTCAACAAAAGCGATATAAATTTGCTGCAAGAAGGTATTAAAATGTCAGATTACAGTATTCCTCAACATTAGCTTGCACTCCTTGTATTCAAATCTTCAAACAATCATTCACATATGGGACAAGGAAAAAAACCCTGATATGGTTTCTATAGGACAGCTTATGTCTCGGTTTACAGTGTAATGCGAAGTGGCTAGGAAGGCCAAGAACCACTGAGTCAAAACTAGGTTAGCTGAAGCTCATTGTCCTGAGATAATGTACAATGGTTAGCATTCTCCTCGCCCTGGTCTAACTTTGTGCTGCAGCTATGTCTGTCTCCTTGAAGTGAAGGAAGCTTAGCTCTGGTGTGTCTCAACCCCCTCATTCTCTGCCCCTTCTCTGTCCCAACTTTTTCCCCTCCTCTGGCAGCAGATCTTAGCCAGCAGTGTAGTTCTGCCAGCAAATGAGAAGATCTCTGTTGAAGAGAGGACTTCTTCCAGCAATACTGGACTTTGTCCATTGTCTAATCTAAACCCATTATACGGTACTAGACAAATCTTTGAATTTGGGTCACAGTGGTCACTAGAAAGTTGTCTTTCTCTATAAAAAGAATAGCCAAATGATTTCAGCACATTTTGGGTTCTCTGTTTAGAATTCTTTTGGTGGTGTTTTGAATTTACTGTTGAGGATTCTGTGGGTTTTCTGTGCCTGATGTTGCAAATACGGGGATGAGTATATGTGTTTTTTTTTATTACATACTGCAGTGCATGTATCTCTTCATTCCCCTGCAGCTTCTTCTGGCGGCGCAAACTTCCAGTTCTTTGGGGCCGGGGGGAGGGGGGGAGAAATATGAGTTCTTCATGAGCTACCTCATAAAGTCTTCTCTAGACTTTAATACTGGTATGAACTTTATATTGTAACTTGGCTCTCAGCTTTTTGATCTGCTGTTAACTATAGTGGAACTGGAAAAGGTGCAGAAGAGAGCGACTAAAATGATTACCGGGCTGGGGCACCTCCCTTATGAAGAAAGGCTAAAACATTTGAGCCTCTTTAGTCTGGAAAAAAGGTGCTTGAGGGGGGATATGATTGAGACATACAAAATAATGCAGGGTATGAGTAAAGTGGATAGAGGGAAGCTCTTCTCTCTCTCCCAAAATACCAGAACTAGGGGACATACACTCAAATTGAGGGCTGGGAGAGTAAGAACTGACAAAAGAATTTTTTTTTCACCCAGCGCGTTGTAAGTCTATGGAACTCCCTGCTACAGAATGTGGTGATGGCATCTGGCCTGGATGCCTTCAAAAGGGGATTGGACAGATTCCTGGAGGAAAAGTCCATCACAGGTTACAAACCATGATGGAGATGTGTAATCTCCAGGCTTAACACCAGGGTACTTCAAGGGCTAGATGCAGGGGAGTGGTATCAGGAGACAGATATCTAGTCTTGTGCGCTCCCAGATGCATCTGGTGGGGCCGCTGTGAGATACAGGAAGCTGGACTAGATGGGCCTTTGGCCTGACCCAGCATGGCTCTTCTTATGTTCTTATGTTCTTATGTTCTTATGTTAACTAATGACTGCTTTTTAGTGTGATGGTATAAGCTTATTGTCCTCAATTCAAAATGGCTATAGATACTATGGGTACCTTGTTGCCTTATAAGCCTTGTAGGGCTTATAAATGGGGGCACACTGTTACTTTTGTGTCCCAGTTGATCAGCAAGTCTACAGAATACAACAGAGTGTGCTGTGCTTCCATCATTGTAAGGCCAATTACACTGGTGACAATGAGGCCTGTAATAAGACTTCCTGGGGTAGGAACTGGCAAGCCACTCCAGTATAACTGCCAAGAAAATTCTATGGACAGAAACAAAAGGCTAAAAGATATGATGCTGGAAGATGAACCCCTCAGGTAGGAAGGCATTCAACATGCTACTGAGGAAGAGCAGAGGACAAGTACAAGTAGTTTCAGAGCTAATAAAGTGGCTGTGCCAAAGCTGAAAGGATGCCCAGCTGCAGACGTGTCTGGAAGAGAAAGGAAACTCCAGTGCTGCAAAGAAATGTACTTCATAGGAACCTGGAATGTGAGATCTATGAACCAGGGTAAGCTGGACGTGGTCAAGCGTGAGATGGCAACAATAAACTTTGACATCATGGGTGTCAGCAAACTTAAATGGACAGGAATGGATGAATTCAGTTCAGATTACTGTCACATCTACTACTGTGGGCAAGAATCCCATGGAGTAGCCCTCATAGTCAACAAACTAGTGGGGAAAGCTGGGCTGGGATACAGCCTCAAAATGATATAATGATTTCGGTATGATTCTAAGGCAGCCCTTTCAACATCACAGTAATCCAAGTTTATGCACCAACTACCAATGCTGAAAGAGTCCGATATTGACCAATTCTATGAAGACTTACAACTCCTTCTAGAACTGACACCAAAGAAAGATGTTCTTCTCATCATAGTGGATTGGAATGCTAAAGTAGGGAGTCAAGTGATAAAAGGAATAACTGGCAAGTTTGGCCTTGGAGTTCCAAATGAAGCAGGGCAAAGTATAATTGAGTTTTGTTAAGAGAACAAGCTGGTCATTGCAAACACTCTTTTCCAACAACACAAAAGGCAAAGCAAAAAGCAAAGTGGTCTGCTTATATACCGTCTAATACCACTTCAAGTAGTCTCTGGGCGGTTTACAGGTTTTTTTTTTATTACAGTAAGCAGGCTACACATTGCCCCCCCCAGAAAGCTTGGTACTCATTTTACTGACCTCGTAAAGATGGAAGGCTGAGTCAGCCATGAGCCTGCTACCTGGGATTGAACCCTAGGTCATCAGCACAGTTTTACCTGCAGTGCAGGCCTTTAACCATTGTGCCACAAGGCTCTACACATGGGCATCTCCAGTGTACAATACCGGAATCAGATTGATTATGTTCTCTGCAGCCAAAGATGGAGGCGCTCTATAAAGTCAGTAAAAACAAGACCTGTGGCTGACTGTGGCTCAGATCATCAGCTTCTTATAGTAAAATTCAAACTTAAACTTAAAGAAATTAGGGAAGGCCACTGGGCCCGTCAGGTACAATTAGAGATGGGCACAAATAAAAAAAATGACGTTTCGGTTTTATATTTTTCGTTGTGGGTCCGTTTTGGTTCATTTTCATTTTTTTGTGAATTTTTTGAAAAAAATTTGTTTCGTTTTTTCATTGTTTGTTTTTTTGTTTTTACCTGCTTTTTGCGCAACTTAAAGCATTTCCACACACGGACATCCCACAGCGCCCCAGACCAGAGGGAAAACACTAAAAAAATGATGCTGGCAGAGACACAGTATACACTAGATATGCAGGGAGGCTGCAAAGGCAGTGGCAGGCATTGCCCAGGGCGTAAGGCAGCCGCAGAGTGACTGTACTGAGGGGCAGGGGAGGGTACTCACTGAGAGGTACGCACACACACAGGGAGGCCGCAAGAGAAATCTCTTCTTTCTCTCTCCTAACAGCCAGGCTGCAGCCAGCAGGAACACAGAGAGATACACCTGCCTGGCTGGCCTAAAGTAACGAGTCGCAGAGACAACAATCCCACCCTAACTCCCACCGTAGACTGCAAGGAGGACGGGGGCTGCCAAAGCTTTTTATGCCTTCTGTAGCTGCCACACCTACCCAGTCTGCAACCTGGGCATACTATTGGTTGAAATTGTCCAAGAATTTACATGATCCCATCACATGGCTTGCATCCATCTTGTGGCTGGAATCCATTTTGTGTCATCCTTCAAGGGAAAAGAAAAAATACATCACGATGTGAGAAGGACAAAAACAAACGTTTTAAGGACCACAACCCCCTGGTAGGTAATAATTTCAAATAATTATCACTGTGTTTTTATGGATGTCCAGGGCGTTTTAATACCCAAGAAATCAATATTAGGCATCTGGCAGCCATTTTGGGTTGATGTTCCCTAAATCCCCTTAAAGGAAAAAAAAAAATACAGAGATCTGAGAAAAGACATGAATGTATGTTTTAAGGACCCCAACCCCCCAATAGGTATTATCAGGCAGAATAAATAATTATTGCTGGGTTTTTACGGACATTCAGGATGTTTTTAACATTTAAAAACAGCTCATTTCATTGTGCATCACCATTAAAGAAAACGAAACGTAACGAACCTAATTTTCATGGTTCTGTTTGGTTCATTCCAATCTCATCACAATTTTCATTATTCATTTTGTTATGTAATGAAACAAATAACGAATAACGGAACAATTTTTTTTGTTTCGTGCCCATATCTACGTACAATCAAAGGTGAATAATAGATTTAAGGGACTAGATTTGGTGGACAGAACACCTGAAGAACTATGGATGGAGGCTGGTAACATTGTACAGGAGGCTGCAATGAAAACCATTCCAAAGAAAAGAAAATGCAAGAAAGCAAAGTGGCTGTCCAACAAGGCCATACAAATAGCACAGGAGAGAAGGGATGCAAAATGCAAGGGAGAATGGAAAAGATACAGAAAATTGAATGCAGACTTCCAAAGAATAGCGAGGACAGACAGGGTGGCCTTCTTTTACAAATAGTGCAAAGAAATAGAGGAAAACAATAGAAAAGGAGAAACTAGAGATCTATTAAAGAAAATTGGAAATATTAAAGGGGCACTTCGTACAAAGATGGCTATGATAAAGGAACAAATGGTAGGGACCTAACAGAAGCAGAAGATATCAAGAAGAGATGGCAAGAATACACAGAGGAATTATATCAGGAAGATCTGGATGTCCCTGATAACCAAGATAGTGTAGTTGCTGACCTGGAGCCAGACATCCTGGAAAGTGAAGTCAAGTGGGCCTTAGAAAGCATTGCAAACAACAAGGCCAGTGGAGGTGATGGCATTCCAATTGAACTATTTAAAATCTTAAAAGAAGATGCTGTAAAGCTGCTACATGCAATATGCCAGCAAATTTGGAAAACTCAACAGTGGCCAGAGGACTGGAAACGATCATTCTACATCCGAATCCCAAAGAAAGGCAATGACAAAGAATGTTCCAACTATTGTACAATTGCACTCATTTCACACGCTAGCAAGGTTATGTTCAAAATTCTACAAGGGAGGCTTCAGCAGTATGTGGACAGAGAACTCCCAAAAGTGGAAGCTGGATTTCGAAGGGGCAGAGGAACTAGATCTCAAATTGCCAACATGCAGTGGATTATGGAGAAAGCTTGAGAGTTCCAGAAAAACATCTACTTCTGCTTCCTTGACTATGTCAAATCCTTTGACTGTGTGGACCATAACAAACTATGGCAAGTTCATAAAGGAATGGGAGTGCCTGACCACCTTATCTGTCTCCAAAGTAATCTATAAGGAGATACTAAGTAATCCATAAGTCAGAACTAGGGATGGGCACAAAAAGCCAAAATGGTGTTTCATTTCAGTTTTAGTTTCTCCCCCCATTTCATTTCATTTATTATGAAATGAAATTATTTAAAAATGTTTCCTATTTCATTTTGTTTCATTTTGCATTTTTTTACTTTGTTTTTTCTTGTGCCGACCAGCTGGCTGGCACATGCTGGGTCAGTGTGTTTTTTATTTTTATTTTTCTATTTTTCTTATCTCCTGCTGAACAGCTAGCCTGCGGGCAGGGTCAGCGTGCTTTTTAATTTTCTATTTATTTTTTCTTGTGCCGACCATCTGGCCTGTGGTCCATTGGCACATTTTTTATTATATTTTTATTTTTTCTCACACTGACCATCTGGCCTGTGGGCTAGGTCGGTGAGTTTTTAAAATTTTATTTATTTATTTATTTATTTCTTCTGCCGACCAGCCGGCCCAAGGGCCAGTTAGACGTGTTATTTAAAAAAAATTGTTAAAAAGTCTCCCACAGACCAGCTGGCCCATGGGACAGGTTGGCAGTTTCGTTTACCCATGGCAGCAAGCCATTTTACAGAGGAAATGAAATGGTTTGTCTTAACAACAACAAAAAGATCATTTCATTTTTGTCTGTAACAAAATGCTGCTTCATCATTTTATTTCATTTTGTTTCATTTCGTTATGTTAATCAAACAGCATTTCATTTTTCATTTTGTGCCCATCCCTAGTCAGAACTGAATATGGAACAACTGACTGGTTCTTGGGCTCCTTGATCTCTGCAGATGGCAACTGCAGCAATTAAATTAAAAGATGTCTGTTTCGTGGGAGGAAAGCAATGGCAAACCTAGGCAGCATCTTAAAGAGCAGGGAAATCACTTTACTGACAAAAGTTCGGATAGTCAAAGCTATGGTTTTTCCAGTAGTAATGTATGGAAATGAAAGCTGGACAATAAAGAAGGCTGATAGCTGCAGAATCGATGCTTTTGAGCTGTGGTGCTAGAGGAGACTCTTGACAGTCCCCTGGACTGCAGGGAGATCAAACCTATCCATTCTGAAAGAAATAAACCCCAAATGTTCACTGGAAGGAGAGATTTTGAAGTTGAGGCTTCAGTACAGTGGCCACCTCATGAGGAGAGAGCTCTCCTTGGAAAAGTCCCTGATGTTGGGAAAGATTGAAGGCAAAAGGAAAAGGGGATGGCAGAGAATGAGATGGTTGGATGTTGTCATCGATGCAACCAACATGGATTTGATCAAACTCTGGGAGACAGTGGAAGATAGGAAGGCCTGGTGAGCTCTGGTCCATAGGGTCACGAAGAGTCGGACACGACTGAACGACTGAAGTACAACTACAACAACTCATTACAGGTTACACTTTACATGCAGCTAAATAACAAATCTGTGACATGGAGTTGTCACTCAATGAAGGAGGAAAAGGGACTCTAAATATTTTAAGAAACATTTTGAACAAAAGTGGATGCCACACAGAAAGCCCATAAATAAGCCCATAAATGAGACACAGCTTAAGATGCCCTGCTATTTTTCCCTTGGCCTTTCAGACAGATCCATGCTAGCTCTCCTATGTTTGTTGCTACTCTTCTGTGTCATAAAATAATAAAGATTATCATTGATGTTTTCCAATGCACTTGCTTGATAGTAATATGCTATAAACTGGGGGTTCTGAGGCTCATCTTTGAAATACAGACAGAAATCAAATGCATTGGGGGGGGGAAGATAGCACTGACAATCTTGTCTGAAGAATGGTTAGTAGCCTTGTGGATAGTTATTGTTGCTCTTGTTTGCTCATTTATTGTAGAAGATTTCACCTAACGCAATATTACTTTGACCTTTCTCAGGATTACTGTTAACAAACTCATCCATAATGTAGAAGGGGGAAAAACATGGTAGAGAAACGTTCCAGTTAGGTTAAGTTTGTACTCCAGCCATAAAACAAAGAATGGTGGACACTATTTCCCTCAATAAGTACTGGTAAGCCTTGCCATTGTGCCCACAATGTGGTGGGTGGTGGCTGTGATATTGTAAGGTTGCCAAATCAGCAAACTTCTATTCCTGAGATTTCAGAGCCTGAAGCTGGACCAGAGGGATGGGAGCCAATCCTATTGACCCAGCTGTTAATAGATATCTGGATGGAGATGCTTTTACTGTGGGAAAAGCTTGAAGGGGCATGCTCTCTAAATTTGGTACTTTGAGGCAAAACCCAGTTGTCTCACCCTATTGACTGAAAACACACACACACACACACACACACACACACACACACACACACACACACACACACACACACACACACACACACACACACCTTCAGACTGAGCTAGTGAGACCTGTTTCCAACTGAGACCGAATATGTACAGAAAAATTCCTGGACTTTTAAGCCAACTCATGTACAAGCATCAAATGTTCTTGTCCACGTGCCACTTGTATAGAGATGCGTCTCCATGCCTTGAGATCTAGAGAAGCATAGCAAATCCCTGAGATGTCTCCTGGGACTCTTAGAAGTGGCATCCCAAGACATTGCCTCAGCACTGTACAATTGTGTTAGGACACAAAACTGTACCGAAGAAGGTAGGGCAGAGGGATTAATTCATTTTTATTTTAATATGGATTTACTGAACTTGTATACATACAAAAATGCAGGTATCTTTCAGTAGTCATCTGTTTCAAATGTTTGTGATCCCACAAAGTTATTACAGGTACCAAGCTGATTTGTCAGTCCCAAAGTTTTGAAGACATTTTGAGGACACAGGGAATAATTCCAAACACTGGACTAATTTCACATATTTCGTGTGGCTGTTTTTTTTTTTTTTTTGTACTTTGGATTTTTCTTTTCCTTCAGCTTTATGTTGTTCTGCTACTTCTTCAGCTGGTAGACTGATAACCTTCAGTCATTTGGTGACACTTCCTCTTGTTTGGAAAGGATTTCCAATGCACAATTAATCAGATTCCTTCCATGCCAAGTCATCCTTTTTTGGGAAAAATAAAAAGTTTGAGCCACTTCTTTAAACATATGTGTGTGTTCTGTGTTGTCAAGTTGGGACCAACCTATAGCGACCCTAATAGGGTGTTCAAGGCAAGCAAGACATTTAAGGGGGGCGGTTACCTGTTCCATTCCTGCAGTGAGCTTCCATAGCCCTGTTCTTCGGAGTCCTTGTCTATCAGTCTATCCACCACCCCACACAGGGAATCCCCCTTTTAATGTAAGTTCGGCCAAAACTAGCTGGGAATTCCTGATTTATTTATTAATTCCTGCCAATATCCACTCCCCAACTCCACTTTGGAGAAACAAGTGGTTCTTAGAAATAGTGTGCATATTGTGTGCGAATGTACATGAGGAATTTTAGCCTATTTTTTTGACTTAAAACAAGTTATTTCTTCTGCCAAGCAGGAGCAACAATTCTTTCAAATTATTCCTTTTTTCTCAGATTCTACTTGAAGGGGAGAATCTTGAGGATTATTCTGTTGAGCTTCCAGCTGAGAGGGAGCTTTGAATACATTTTAGCTCTTTTTACACCGCTACTTCTCTTCTGTGCTGCTTACGAATGTGCTCACTCACTCTATGAATTTAAATGCATAGTTGCCTCCAGAGTAGAATTATGTCTTCACATTTTCTAGGAAATTAATCCTCGCTGCATGTATGATTCAGAAAATAGGTGTATAAATTGCCAGCAGACTATATGGCATGAGAGATCATGCTTGACTAGGGACGAGTGAAAATGTCTATGGAAAAATTTCTCTGGGTAGAACAAAGTGTCCATCCTGAATGGGACAGCATATATCTATACAATTCCTCTCTTGCCCCTCTACCCACACTGTTGCCCTTGCTTTCAAGTCAAGGGCAATAGCACCTAAGACCTACTAATATAAATCTGAAATACGTTTGCTTTTCTCAGTTCTCCCACAATTGCATTGCCACTACAGTGGACCCTTGTATAACAAATGGTTTGTATAACATAAAATCTGTACAACATAAAACATTCTGCAGATAGGGGAAATTTGCTTAACAGAATAGTCTATGGGGCAAATCCGTACAACATAAAAATGGTTGTGATTAGGGATTACTCTTTCAATGCATTCCTATGGGAAATTTGTATAAAGGAAAATTTGCTTAACAGAATTTCATTTGGAATGAATTAATTCCTTTATACAAGGTAGCACTGTACTTTGTATTTGTTTCTTCTTTCCTGGGTAGGCTGAGCAGCTATAATCCTCAACAAAGCTCCTGTGTGTTGATAAATTACTAGAGGTGTGGATGAAATATCTGTTTCAGTAAGGTTTGGGTAGGAATCTATCAGAGTTGGGGAGATGAGTTGATCTCTTTTTAGTATGTGGAGAAGGGTAACTATAGAATTGTACAATTAGGAAACTATTTGCAGTCTCTCATTATGGCTAAACTGATCTGCTAACACAATTGTCCAAAGTGTCTTAATACTGAGCTGTAAGATCAGTTGCAGGTTTCCAGTGGTGCGAACATAAGTCAAGTTGCAACTAGCATGAAACAGGTCTTTATGGAATAGTGAGTATGAGACTTCAAAATGAAAGAAGACACCTGATCCAGTACCATTGTGCATTGCGATTACTGTGCATGGAGAAGTACTGGAAGTCCCCATGACTATGTGGGGAGGTACACGTACATGTTGCCTGTCCATACACCTTTTCTAATAGCTTCCATTCCATTCCAACTTCCACTCCACATGGGGTAATCACAACAAGACATTAACCCAAATAATTTGTAATTGAATCCATTAATGGTTCAGCTCACTCCCATCACATATGGATCGATATACCTTCATTGAGTGGCTCTTCAACAGACTGGAGAGTAAAAGGCCACATGAAGAAAACATTTCACTGGCCTTTGTATATGCAACTATTTGTGCACTATTTCCTCTAATAGCAATTGTAACAAAGGTTGCTGTTTCTTCATCATATCCCACTTTGCTACTATTGTAGGTATGCCAAGATTTACCTTCCAGATTGCCTTTCCAGATATGATGTTTATGAACATGGTATAAAGGTTTGACAGAGGCTCTTTATGTGTCACTTCTCATTGCAGACAAACTTATCTGGGAGCTGAGTCATGGCTACTGGACTTCTTTTTTGAGAGATAGAAACGTTTCGCTGTTCATCCAAACAGCTTCATCGGTCTGTTTGGATGAACAGCGAAACGTTTCTATCTCTCAAAAAAGAAGTCCAGTAGCCATGACTCAGCTCCCAGATAAACGCACCTGGATGACTGAGAATCTTCACAGATGCAGACAAACTTGTTTGAATTCCGAGGTATTTCTCTGTTTTGAGATGTTTCTTCATGTTAGGCTACCCATTTTGAAAAAAAAATGTGATATGTAATTTCTGAAGCCAATCCAACTGAGTCTTCCTCAATTATTGAGTGAAGATCTCTAATCAGGTGTCTTGTTATGTCACATATTTTTATTTATTTTATTTCATTGAAATCCCCACCCTAGTGGCTGATGATTTCAAGATGGCTATTGCCATAGCAAATAACAAATGGTTTCTTTACAAGGATCGCTGCAAGTGCCAAGAATGGAGTCTGTGAAAGGGAAGGGTGCAGGTGCCCTTTTTCCTTGTTTGACCTCCCAGAGTAGACCCATCATAATCCCAATAACTGCCCCAAATTCTTAGGAGCAAGTGAAGTGTTGAGGTCATTTTCTAAGGCAGCAAACTGTTTGATCAAATCCTGTTGATTGACTTTTGGTTTGATCCAACAGAACTCTTCTGATTTCAGTCACTGTGATTTACAGTCATGGGAACTGCTACAGGACTGGACTGCACTGCAAACCTTGTTTGGCGATAAGAAAATACATTTGTTGGTTAGAATTCTGGCTGCAGGATTGTATGTATTGAAAACAGTATGCATTCTAAAGAAAAACAAAGAACAACCCTCAAAGTAATCATAATTGTCAAGGTAGAGAAAGTCATCTGCCCATATTTGTAATTTATCTCCTTTAAAGAACTGGATGTTCCTCAAAAAGTGTCCTTCACCTTAAATGCTTCCTTTACCCAGTTACAGAACATCCACACCTCTCGTAGATGCTGCTCCGCTGTGACAGGAAGAAAGAGAATGCATTGTACTTAAAATAGGTGTTGGCAACACTCTGCTGCTGGCGTCTTGCTGCCAGAGTTCCTAGCTGTCAGTTTTCTCTTTCATTCCCTCTGTCATGAGAGCCTGGCAAAACTGAGGTGTACATTATGTAGATTTCAGGAATTCTTTGCATCTGTCCATGAGAAGGGATGGCGGACTACTTAATTCTTTCCTCTCTATCTCTCTCTTTTTAAAAAATAATAATATAAACACAGTCGTGAAGACCATCATTTCTTTTATCAGAGGAACAATGAGATGGAGGAATTGAATGGAAGAAAACATGAAAGAGGAGGAGGAAGTGGTGGCAATGTGGAGAAAGATTAAACCAACCCTTTCAACATTATCTCAGGTAGTCGTAAAATTGAACCACAACCAAAAGCAAAAGCAAGGGGAAGGAATGATGGAATTAAAGGATTCGTTGAACTAAACATTCTGTTTTCCAGTGAAATGTATTCTCCATCAGAACATATTTCCTGTGATCCCAAGAGAACGTAGGTCAGTACTATTCCTCAGAGTTCTGAATGAAGTATACTTCTTTCTGTCCACTACAATAATCTTTCTTGATTGAGTCCATGTTCTTGCAAATTGGTCAGACTTTAAACATTCCCAGCAGAGCCAGCTGGCATGGCTGCTTATATTCATTTCTAATTCAAACATGAGCTTGTTTCTCTTCCAGAAATAAGAGTCTGCTCTCTTTGTACCAACTTGTCATATTACAAGCTGGGATGAACACAAATGTGGAGTAGTTATTATCGCTATGGATACTTGTTGCTGGTGTCCCATGATGTCTGGAATACAGAAAAATGTCTCTCTGACTGACCATCTGTCCATTTGTTGCATGCAGTTAGCACCTCTTTTTCTTCTTTTTCCCTTTTAGGCTGTAGAGTTTCTCTTTCCTTGGAGACTCTGAGCACACATTATGGGGTGATAGCTGAGGTTATAGGCCTGATCAGAATTTATGAGTTTTGAATACAGAGGTTATAGATCTACGGAAAAGCCACCTAATTGCTGATTAAATGGTCAAGGTAGGTCCCAAATTTGTCATGACATCCAACTTTAGTTGTGATATTTATAACCCTGTTATATGTATAAAACACACAAGTTTGTTCACAGTGATATTTTTCTTTTATCCTTTATATAAGTCTCAGAATTTCATATTCCTCTTGGAATTTCTTCATGGCCTTCCAGAGCAGCCCTTTCTTAATTTGGGAGCAAGTTTGTTATATGCTGCACAGGGAACAGTACAGGCACATTAGGTCAGGACAGTCAGCAATAGGAGTTGGTTGACTTTCTGAAGACTCCCTCCTTTGTGGGTAGAGCAGAGTTGGGAACTTAACACAGCTTGAGAAGGCCCCTGATTTTATTTCTGATCACACTCCAATCCATCCACTGGTTACTGGCCTTTCTACTTTCCTCAGAGAAAAAGAAACTATGAAACGTGACAGAATAGCAGATACACTCAAGTTGCCATCCAGATTGGAATGACAAAGTCTCCCACTTCTTTGAGAGAAGTTACTTCCTCACCACCACCAACGGCCATAGAGTTAGGCTGCAAACTTCATAATCTTAGACGAAATTATGCTAGTGTTATCATGGTGGATTTTAGAGATGGGCACGACTAGGGAAAATGACGTTTTCGAGTTGTCGTGTGTCGGAGGCAGTCCGTTTCGGCTCGTTTCCGTTTTTCGTGAATTTTCGCAAAAATTAGTCGGTTCATTTTTTCGTTTTTTCGTTGTCGTTAGTACTGGTTTGGGGGGGTAGCGGGCTCCTGGAGGGAGCTGCAGGAGTCAGCCAGAGCCACAAGTGACGGACTGGCAGACTCTTTGCACCTGCTGTGTCTCACGTACTTGCATGTAGTGCAATGCAAGTAGATCTGGCTTAGGGTTAAGACGGGTTAGCGCAAGGGCTAGGGTTAGGCTAGTTACAGGTGAGGTTAGTGTGAGTATTGGGGTGCACCTCTGGGTGCCTCTCTGACCCACTTAGAAGGACAGTGTACTGGCGTATGGGTTAGGCTTAGGCTTAGGGTTCGGGTTTGGGCTACGATTAGTGGTGGGCTGTTTATGCCCGATTGGCACATCCCAGAAGTCTCTGTGGTCAACCTGGCCAAGTGGCCATGCGATTGGTGGAAAATTTGCATGGTCCACTCCCATGGGCGAGCCCATCATTGCGAATGTGCAGGTGTAATAAAATAAAATAAAATAAAATAAAATAAAATAATAAAATAAAATCAACGGAGACTTTTTTTTTTGCAAGAAAAACCCACTGCTGCTACTGTAAAAATTCAAGCATTTAAAATAGCTAATTTTCGCATGTTTCTGTGGTGCTTTGGTGGGGTTTTGAGCAACGATTTCAAAAAAAATATTGTGGTCGCCATTTTGGATCCCCCGCACTGCATGGCAAATGGATGCGCCCTCCCAGCCTGGTACCAGCAGCGCAGCAGTAGCAATAGCCAAGGAGAGGGGGGCGGGGACCCCCCCCCAAATAAAACACCCTTCTGGCCAGGTAGGTGCCCTCAGACAGTTTTTGCCTACTTTTAGGGCCGGGAATCGGTTTTTTTTTAACTTTTAAAAACTTTTTTTCTGTGCCGCTTGGCATTGCGCGATCGCCGCGATGCAAGTAACGAGCACGACAAATCAGACCAAATTGTTCATTCGTTGGTTCAAGCTCGAATTCTGGCGGAGTAATTCCCGTTACCGTTTCCGTAGAGTAACGGATACGAGTAACGGAAACGGAAACGGGAATACCGCTAAGTCGTGCCCATCTCTAGTGGATTTATGTATGTGTATGCATATATCAGTAGAAATTAAATGTATTGCATTCTTTAATATGTCAATGTTATATGCTGCCCCATTCTTGCAACCCTGGGGTTTTCTAATGATTTGCAGTGAAAGTTCATATTCTGGATGCAGAAATCTATAAACCCTGGCTTTGAAAACCACATCTTCTTTGAAGAAACCTTTTAAATCAATGAACTGGTAAACTGAATGAAGAGGAACGGATAGTTCTGTTCTGATGCAGTCCCAGAGATGAACCGTCTGTATTACCTCAGTAAGGTAAAATATCATTGACTGAAATAAATTTAGTTAAGGTGTCAATGATTTAAGTAAATGCTCCAAATTTGTCAATAATATTCAGATAACCACACCCACATATGCCTGATTATCCTTGGTAATCAAACCCACCTACCCATCAGGATAGCAGATCCAGATTGACTCCCTAGTAAAGAAACAGGATTTTTCTAAGGTTGAGGAATGGTTTAAGTTTGAGCTATTGCTAAATTATTTTCATTTCATGGCACTAGAGAGAAATCTGCAGGAGCCCAGTCACATACAAAAAAACAGTTTGAGACCTTTTGAGGGTATTTCAAAGAATTTCACTAAGATTATGTAAACTGTCAGCTGGAATCTGTACACTTCTAGGAATGTTGCATAGATTGGTCTCTTGTAAAGGATGCTCAAGAAGAACCACCACATCTTATGTAATGCTAGAAGTGATTCTACAATGCTGTCAAAAAAGGCACCTACAGGTAGTAGGTCCTATTATTTGGGGGTCCTATTATTTGTTGGGGCATTTTGAAAGCCTTGGGGGGGGGGACAAAATGGAAGCAGAAAATAAATTTCTCTTGCCATTCTCTCTTTATATTCTGGCACCATTGACTTAATTTATATTAATAAGAATGGAGAGCCATGGCCACTTTACTTTTTCTCATGACAATTTCTCCCCCCGTGGACATGATGTAAAGGTTGGCTTCTAAGTAGACGTTCATAGAGCCCTGCTGTAGCCAAGTTGCAGAGTGTAAAGGTCCTGCTCAGTGTGGCATGATATGGTTGGAATCAAGCTATTGAAGCAATGTTATTTTTTAAATATTGTTGCAGTCATTTCATGTCTCAAATCGGTGCAACACTGGACATACAGAGAATGGAAACAATCCATTTCGTTCATGGTCATTCTTCATTTTGTGGACTTATTAAAGTGTATCATGGTAACCCCAGTGTGACCCAAGCTATGAAGAAATGTTTCTGAAAATAGCTGGCACACTTTCATACAATGTCCTTTTTGGCAATTGCATGGCTGTGGCATATAAGGATTTAAGCCTTAATAAGAATATCTATCCCATGTGAACATTTCCAGCATGTTGCATGGTGCATTAATGATATTGAAATATGAAACTCAGGGAGAAAAAGAGCTTTGCTTTTGCCTTTCGGCAGATTAACCCTCTCTTACACTCACTTTTCAACATAGCTACATCTGGATCTCAACAGTGACATTCATTTCAAGGAATACAAGTTAACATTTCTGTGAAAATATCTGCTTAACAGCTGATTTCCTTCTTCCCATGTCTGTCCACGACACAGTCAAAATTGAGAAATTATTCCACAAGTGGTGTAACTGCAGAACATTTCCTTCTTACCAGGAGCATTGTGTTATTTTATACCTCTGCTATACTGGTACATTCCTTATTGTTCCTTACTGGGGTTGTTCCTTACCCGGATTGCTTGTTCCTTACTGGGGTTTATTTATTTATTTATTTATTTATTTATTTATTTATTTATTTATTTATTTAAATACTTACATACCGCCCGTCTTCTGGAGGAACTCCGGGCAGTTTACAACAATAACAATAACAATAATAAGTTAAGTAAAAAGAAAAAAAGCAATAATAATAATAATAATAATAATAATAATAATAATAATAATAATAATAATAATAATAATAATAATAATAATAATAATAATAATAATAAGACAAACAAACAATCAAACAAACAAACATCATGGTAAAACTACAAGAAAGGTTCACTGGCAAAAAGGTGGGACCAAAAAAAAAAAAGGATTAATGGTTGCCAAATGGTTGTCTATTTTCATGATCTGCCCTTCTTTTCAGAATCAAAGCCAGGAATGTGGCCACCAATATTGCAGCATGGATATCACCACCACCACCACCACCACCACCACCACCATCATTATCATAACCATTATCATCTGTTGCTGGTAAATTTATATGTTGGTCAAATTCTGTCACTGAGGGCACTGCCACCAGAACTGATGGGTAATAATTTTCTAAAAATTCTATAGGAAGATAAATTGAAATGTTGGCATGCAAGTGACACCAGGGATGGGGGAGTGATCACCAGTATTATTATACTGGAGCAGCCACTGGAACAGAAGAAACTTATCAAAATAGAACCCTGTTCCTGATATATCAATGTGTATATTGATATGTAGACCAATAAATAGATGGATAACTGAACTGAATTGACCCTTGAAAGAAAATAAAAAATAAATTGATACCATGGTGTGGCCAGTCATTACAATTAAAATAGGAAGAAATAATCAGTAACTCTAAACGTTCCTGCAACACTTGCCCTGGTATCTATACCACATGACCACAAATCAGTACAACAGAGGTATGGAAAGTATTGAAAGAACTAGAGAACATTTTCCTCATGTGAGCAAGACCTGAGTTTAGCATGTTTGACATCAATTTGAATTTGGACTTTTACATGAGATCCATGTCCATGAGGAGTGGTTCCCCCCATCCTCTGCCAGAAATTTGGTTATTTTAAGGTTGATGCGGAATTTTTTTTTAAAGTTCTAGCTAATACAATAGCAGTGGTGGTGGTGGTTGGAACCATGGTGTTGGTAGTAGCTGTGGAGGCAGCATCAGTGGTGGTGGCAGCAGAGATGGACACATTGACCCAAATGTCCCATGGGTGCCACATGATTTTACAGCTTATCCAAAAGGAACTTACCTTCTCCCAGTTTATTTCCCTATTGGGACCAGGCCCTAATGTAACTATTCTTCTGAGAAATGTAACATCAGAATGCATGGCCAGGATACTGGGCTAGTGCAAATCCACCAGTTATGCACTTGATCCTTGCCCATATTGGCTACATGGAGTTACAGTGTAGTAGGCTGCTAGTATTATGATTGTACCACTATCCCAGGTTAAGGAGACTATCATAATTTCCACCCTAAAACAGTCCAACTTAGTGACAATTTGAACAACTAGACTCATTGATAATTTAGTTGATTGAACAGGTGGTGGCAGAACAGTCCAAGTCTTTCCTGGAAGAATGGGGCTGCCTTTATCCATTTCAGTCTTGCTTCAGACTATACCATGGATCTGAGAGAGCCTTGGTCACAGTGCAGGATGGTCTGTTAACAGATGCCAATGGGCGGAGGGGAGATGACCCAGAAACAGGAGCCGTGTCAGGTGTGATCATGTTTGATCACATAATGCTAGTTCTAATTTATCAGCATTGGCTCCCTTTTGCATTCCAGGCCACATTCAAGGTTTTAGTTTTGGTTTATAAAGCCCCCAATGGCCTTTCATGGTTTGGGATCCTATTATTTGTTGGGAACTTTCTCATAAGAACATCAGCTCATTATCACCCAGTCTTCAAAGGATTCACTTCTTTAGGTTGTGAAGCAAGAAGACAAAAGGGTTCACCTGAAATAATTCCTTCTCCATCACGGCCCCTTCCCTTTGGAATGTAAGTCCAAATAGAAATCTGCCAAGCCTCCTATTTAACATTTTTAAAGAGGACACTGAAGACTCTCCTCTTTCTTTCCTATAACGTTTTTGTTTCTGGAATTCTCTAGATATTGGGATTGTTATCTTATGGTGTATGCCAGTGATGGCGAACCTTTTAGAAACCGAGTTCCCAAACTGCGATTCAAAACCCAGTAATTTTTTTGCAAAGTGCCAATATAGTAATTTAACCTTTATACAGGTGGCTGTGGAGGGGCGATGTTGGGTGCCCACAGAAAGGGTTCCGAGTGCCAACTTTGGCACCCGTGCCATAGGTTCACCATCACTGGTGTATGCCTTATTTACTGGTGTCCAGTGTTAGTGGGAGGAAGATGGATTTATGATTTGTTATTTATTGCTTACTGTTTTTCCCTTGTTTTTTAACTGCTTAGAGTAGCACCCAGAATTAAGTCATCAGTAAAGAAAATGTATGAAATAAATTAGTAAATAATAGTAAATGAATGAATATAAATTGAAATAGATATGCCACTGGTGCAGCAGTGTCAGAGACTTCTTTGATTGCACATCTTCAGTATGTGCTGCACAATGACATATGTCTACTTAATAAGCATTGTCTGTTACTATTAGTGCATTGAGAAGTCCTGGACAGAAATTAATGACTGGTCCAATTGTAATATTTGAGAAATTTCAGTATGTTGACCTTAGAGCATCTCTGACCAATAGAGGTTTGTTTTTTGTCATCTGAGAATGAAAGTTCTGAGGTAAATTTGGCACTTTATAACATATGTATTCAAAGGAATGGAACAGAATCTTATTTGTTCTTTAACAACTTCTAAGGGCCTTTTCACATGACCCCTAAAATCCGCGGCAAATGGCTCCCAGATCCAGAGCTTAAAGTTGTTTCCCCACCAGCTCTGGAGTTAAAAAAAAAATCAAGTGCGACCACGCCCACCTAAGCGTGTCCTAGCGTACTTTTCAAGTACCTGGTCTCCGGAGCTGAAAAATTTCTGATGCGGATGTAAAGTAGTGAGTGCCGGGCTCTCCTCGCCTTGTGTTTGTCCCCCCCACCGCCCCTTTAAGAGACAGGAATCATGATGATGACGGGGCTCGGGGCGGCTTCCACCGGCAGACGGAGGTGAGCCTGCTTTTTTTCTCCCTTTTTTTCTCCCTCCTCTCACGCAGACAGGAGCAAGGAAGTGCGGAGGGGTGGGAACACAGGAAGAGTGACGAACCCCCAAGACCTCTAGTCCGAATTGAAGTGGCCAGCGGATCTTAGGGGTCGTGTAAAAGCGCCCTAAGACAACTATGGCAATTCAAGAACTTTTTCATAGATTTACTTTAAGTGAACAACTAGAGCTGCTTTCTCCCCCTTTTGTACTTTAAGAACACTCAGGACAGCTGTGGCATTTTGAGAACTGATGCATCGATGTAATATAAGGAACTGACTTGGCACTGAACCTTGCTCTTTGTACCTCCAGAACATCTAGCATAAATATGGCAGTTGAGGAACCCATTTGTTATCTGTCTCAAAGTTTGAACTGGAATATGCCTAACACTTCAAAGAACTTGTGTTTACATGAACTTTAATGAAATGAAAAACAACTGGAAAGAGATGTTTAAGCAATATTTCATAATACCAACTCTAGAGAATTGTTTATAAGAGCCATAAAAGATCAGAATGATATCAAAAGCGATAATACAATTGTTCATTTCTTAGTAGATTTATTAACATGCATTATCTTAAAAAGGAAGAAATAAATTCAGCTTCTAACATAAAGACTGATAAAGGAAAGGAAACTACAAGAATTAACTATTCCTTTTAAACTGACATTTTATTTTAAATAAAGCTAAGAGCTAAGGGAGTACCTTAATTCTGCTAGATGCTGGGACATATTGAAGCCAAAGCATTGAATAATGATTCACAAATACAGTGACTGACAGAAAGGACACTATGGTAATATGGACTCCTCCTTGCCCTTTTCCATCACCTAAATCTGCTCTAGAGGTTTCTTCTTTCTTTGTTCCTGCCAGAAGCACCACAGGGCAGTGAATGAATATGGCAGATAATTTTCACCCAATGATAAGCAAAATCATGAGAATTGGCAGCAGCTAGCATCAAATGGGGGAAAACCTAGGTTTAAAAATACATTTAAAATATCTGAATTTTACATACCTCATCAATCCAAACAGAGACTATAGCCAAGAAACCTGAGTTGAAAAGGCAGCAATGAAGGAACTAGGACAAAACAATCAGGTAGAAGGATGTATCACTGGAAATCAAGCAAAGATCTTCTACATTATTATATTCCTAATTAATATTTACAAGAGTGAAATCTGGATAGTGAAGAACACTGACATTAAAAACATATATATTTCAAATATGGTGTTGGAAAACTGATTTGTATGGCACTCTGGATTGTCAGAAAAACGAACAAGTGGGTTCTAGATCAAATCAAGCCTGAACGATCTCTGGAAGGAAAAAAGAGATAGAATTGTGGTTGTCGTATTTTGGGGATAACATGCGATGGCATTGGCTGACAAGACAATAATACTGGGATGGGGTGAAGGAAAAAGGAAAAGAGGGAGCCAAATATGAGATGGATTGACTCTAGAAAAGAAGCCATCATCTTGATTTTGCAAGAGCAGAAGAGGGCTATTGAAAAGAGGGCATTTTGAAAGTTATTCATTCATAGGGTCCCTATGGGTGGAGGAGGACTTGATGGCACTTAGCCATAATAAAAGGGACCCTATGGATCACTGAGTCCAAGAGACACTGTCTGGAATCAAACTCTCAAGCATACTTAAACCACTGAGCTATCCAGTAATTTCTGATAAGCAGGAAAGATAAAGAAAGGAGTTTTAGCAAAATGGTACTTACACTGGTCAGTGTTTATAGCCCCAATTCTAATATTTGGGGAAATGATTCAAAATAATGCAGTTTTTGATCAGCTGTTGGTTGGAGGGTATTTCAGTGGAGCACATGAACTGAAAAAGTTAGACAAGCATCCCGAGGAAGATGCAATTATTTATTGAAACCAGTTGCTACTTGCAGGTTCAGTTAACTGACACTTGGATATTTTAAAATGAATATGATATGAAAGGCCATGTGGAGATCCGGAAGATGTGGTTCCATTTCCTTGCTTAAATACCCAACAGTAAGCGATCTTCATGAAACGCTGAAGTCTTAAAATGCTGGTGCGTTCCAACAAAGTCATCACACAGTAGAGCTTGCTCTGTGTTTCTTGTTAGCAGTCTGTCTTCAACTAACAGGCTCCAGTTCTATTGATTCTCTTGTCTATAATTGTAGTCATTGTAATTACTTTAAAACTGGGCTCAGCAAAATAAATATTTAACTAACTCATTCCATTCACAACTATCGATTCCTTAACTGAGGAGGAAGCTGGTTTTTCTTTAAATAGCAAGCCACCTTCTGCACTAAGACCCAGTATAAGACACTGTAAACTATTTGACAGTACACTGAGTAAATAAATAGTTATTGCCATCCCATTTTACAGCAGGGATCAGGATAGCCTTTGGCTGGTCCAGAGAAGGAGGGGAGGGGGAAGAAACTGTATTTCCCAGGGTTAACAGTGTCTCTCTATTCCCAAAGTCAAGCAATTGGTCCCAGAAACCATTTTTATGTAGTTCAATAATATATGAAGCTTAGTAGTTTCAACAAGAAGCACTTTTTTATACTTTTTATTTTCGACTTTTTGAAAATTTAACATAATACTACAACATAGACTACATTAATGAAAAACATTTAAAGACACAAAAACAAGCAGACAAAAAGCAAAGGTCAATACATCATAAGATCATATAATACATCCATTATAAATTGCCTTATATATTTACAATGAGTCAATAAAGGGCTTCCATATATCTATGTAGATATCCTCAGGTAGTTGCTTTCTGTATGATATTCGTTCAAATGAGGCTAGTTGTCGCAGATCTTCTGACCATTGTGTGAAGGGTGGAGGATGGTTATCCTTCCAGGCCTTTAATATAAGTCTTTTTGCCACCATGAGAGCTTTCAAAATCCAGTATCGTTGACCTTTAGTTAGACCCCATACAGTGGGGATATAATTTAAGATAACATGAATATCCTCAAATAACAGAAATTTCCCCAAAACTTTATTAATATAGGCAAGAACTTCCATCCACAATAAGTATATTACTGGACATTTCCAAAGCATATGTATTAGACATGGGCACGACTTGGCGAAATTGTCGTTTCCGTTTCTGGATATCGTTTCTGTTATGTAACGGAAACGGTAACGACAATTAAGCTGTCAGAACTTGAACTCGAACCGAAAAAAGAAAAATTGGGTCTGATTTGTTGTTGCCGTTCCTGGCATCGCGCGGCGATCCCACGATGCCAAGCGGCACAGAAAAAAAGTTTCAAAAATAAAAAAACCCGATTCCCGGACAAAAAAGCAGGCGAAAATATGCCTGCCTGAGGGCACCTACCAGAGGGGTGGTTTCTGGGGGGGGGTCCCCAGCCTTCCCCCCCTCCTGTCCTGGGCTGCTGGTACCGGGCTGGGAGAGGGCATCCTCAGCGTCTCCATTTGCCATGCGGTGCGGGGGGGATCCAAAATGGCGTCCGCAATATATTTTTTTGAAATCGTGGTCCAAAAAGCTACCAAAGCACCACAGAAACATGCGAAAATTAGCTATTTTAAATGCTTGAATTTTTACAGTAGCAGCAGTGGGTTTTTTATAGCAGTAAAAGGTCGCACTGATTTTATTTTATTTTATTTTTATTTTTATTTTTTTACACCTGCGCAATGATGGGCTGGCCATGGGATGGGACCATGCAAATTTTTGGACCCATTCTACCAATCGCATGGCCAGGTTTTGACTGACACTTCTGGATGTCCAAGAGAGCATAAAAAGCCGAGGCACTCCCAGAAGAGTCGCAGTCCGGGCTTGGATGTGGGTGGGAGAGGGCTGTGTGTAGCTGGCTGCTGTGCTAGACTAGTTTCGATTTCGCGGAGCCTTTAGATTTCAGTTAGGCAGGCAGGCAGGGAATTGATTCAATTGAATTTTTAGGAAATAATAATAATTCCTTTCATTCTCTGTCTGCTGTGGGGAATAGCAACACAGTATATTCTTTTTTATTCTCCTGCAGTTTGTTAGGATTTCTTTTCTGATACTGCTTCAAAGGGGGGGAGGTTTGAGTGGGAGGGGAGGTGTGGATTTATTTTAAAATTTTCATTTGCTTGATGGCAAGCCAAGGTCCTTTCATACGCTGCCTGCAGCTCTGCTGTGGGTGCACTGCCCACTTTGTTTATAAAAATTGCAATTGCTTTATTCGATGCAGTCTTGTGCAGCAAGTCAGTTTAAAGTGTTTTCCGCCTGCTCTGGGTCATTGCGGGACCCGCGCCCGCCGCCCGCGCACCCACGCACCCGCCTGCCCGCCCGCCCCTCCCCCCTGCCGCTGCCGCGGCCCGCCCATGCCCCCCCACCCCCCGCCTGCCGCCTAGGGCGCAAAAACACCTAGCGCCGGCGGGACACCACTTGCTGGGATGTCAAATCGCGTGAAATCACGACGGCGGTAACGACAAACGACAAACGACATGACATGACGAAATGACAAATTTTTAAAAAATTTCGTGAAAAACGGAAACGACCCGAAACGGACCCGTCCCAAAAAACGACAACTCGAAAAAAAAAAATTCTGGTTGTGCCCATCTCTAATATGTATTAAGGAAGCATTTATATTATTGCATCTCCAGCATCTGTCTGAATTTATCAATTTCTTTCTAAACAGTCGTTGTTGGGTCCAATATATCCTGAATATTATTTTTGTTGGATTAGTCTCAATTTCAAATCCAAGGAAACATCTTTTATAGATTCCAATACAACTTTCCATTGTTTAATTTGTATTTTATTTTCCAATTCCCTATTCCAAACATCTTTAAGTTCTTGAATATCTATTTTATAAAAATCTATTAAGTATTTATAGATTATGGTTATTGGTTTAGGTTTCCCATTCGATCCAATAATTACCTCTAAAAGTCCTGGTGGTTCTGAAGCACTCATTGCAGATGGGCCAAAAACAGACACCAAAAGGTGTTGAAGCTGAAGATATTGCCATTCTGTATCTGCAGGTAGCTTATATTTAGAATGTAAAATGGCAAAAGGTAGAAAATAATCATCTATGCCTATTAATTGATCTAAGGTAATATACCACATTCTGCCCATTTTTCCACATGAAGGGTTTTTTTCTCAATTCTTAATATTGGGTTTCCCCATATAGTTGTTTTGCATGGGCATATGGATCAAATTGTAATTGGCGAGCTAATATTTTCCATGTTTCCCTAGCTAAAATTGAAGGGGGTATAATTCCTTTGCTCATAGTGTATTTAGAATCTAAAGCAAACCATCCATACAGGGGTTTTAAATAAGCCATTTCAAGAGTAACCCAAGTTGGAGTATTTGGTGTGATGAGAATTTGCCAACAATTTACCTGAGCTAAAAGATATGCTTTATGATAGGCACTAATATCTGGAAGATTAAAACCACCCTATGATATTGACAATTGCATTTTTTAATTGAGATATGAGGTGGAGAATTGACCCAAATAAACTTTTGAAATAATCTATTAATTTTTTAAAAATAAATTTGCGGAATTACATATATAATACATGGCAATATATTCATCTTTAGTATGTTAACTTTACCCCAAACACTAAATTTAAGTAATGCCCATCTTTCTAAGTCATTAGAGATATTGGTAATCAATTTATTTAAGTTCAATTTAATCATCTGAGAAATATCCCTTGGGATTAGAATACCTAAATAAGTTAATACCTCTGGACACTGACAGAACTGCCATTTATTATACAATGTCAATTCTTTATAATCACCTACCGGCATTAGTTCAGATTTTGACCAATTAATCGTATATCCTGAAATTGTCCCAAAAAGCTTAATTAGTGTCATTAATTCTGGTATAGATGTTTCTGGTTTACTAATACATAATAATAAATCATCTGCATATAAAGCTAATTTAAATTCTACTTGTTTATGAACAAAACCATGTATCATTCTATTTTGTCTAATAACGCATGCCAGTGGTTCCAAACGTAGATCAAATAGCAATGAGGACAGAGGACAGCCTTGTCTTGTACCCCTCTGCAAATTAAAGGAGTCAGAAAGAAGTCCATTTACTCTAACTTGTGACTTAGGACAAAGATATAGAATTTTAACCCATTTTATGAATTCTTGTGGGAATCTGAACTTTTCTAAAATTACTAATATAAATTGTCTAGATATTTTATCAAATGCTTTTTCTGCATCCAGTGAAAGCAATGCAGCTGGATCTGATCTTTTCCTATTAAGAGCCACCAAATTTGTTACTAATCGCTAATGATTTGCTCCTTGTCTATGCTTAATAAATCCCACTTGATCTGTATGTATTATAGTTGAAATTACAGCCTGAATTCTATTAGCCAAAACTGCAGATAGTATTTTAACATCTGTGTTCATTAAAGAGATTGGTCTATAGTTTCCATAATTTGTATGATCTTTGCCAGGTTTAGGTATAACTGATATATATGCATCATACATAGACCATGGTAATTTGTCTAATTCAAAGGCTTTCTATACCAAGAGGAGTCTAGGAACTTAATTATCTAAATATGTTTTGTACCATTCAATAGGAAAGCCATCAGGCCCCAGCGTTTTCCCATCTTTCATTTCCAAGATAACATTTTTAATCTCTTCTATTTCGAATGGCCTTGAAAGCACTGCTCTCCCTTCTGAATTTAACTTTGGAAGGACCACATGTGAAAAAAAAAAAGACTCGATTTCATTGCCACTAGGGTCTTTATTTTTTGTATATAATTTGCTGTAGTATTTTTGAAATTCTAAATTTCTTTCTTTAGGTGTTGTGTATAATATATTTTGATCTCCTTTTATTGTGGGAATGTAATTTTGATTTTTTTGTTGATTTAAGCGAGATGCCAAAAGTTTACCTGCTTTCTCCCCACTTTCCCAGTATCTCTGACGCGTACATCTTAGTGCAAATTCAGGTTTAGCAAGATGTAAATTGTTCAATTCATATTTAGCTCGTTGTAGCCTTTGATAAATATCTGGATAATGGGATATAGCAAATTGGCTTAGAAGAGATTTTACTGTTTTTTTCCAGATCTTCTTCCTGTTTGATTCTATTTCGCTTCTTATATTAAGCATATGCTATAATTTTACCTCGCAAATATGCTTTACATGCATCCCATTCAATAACACATGATGAAGCTGTTCCGTCATTTTGAGCAAAATATTCTTGAAGTTCATTTTGCATCTGCTTCTTAAAATCCTCATTGTTCAGAAGCCCAACATTTAAATGCCAAGTGCCAGGGGTCCTTTCCATATTAATTAACTGAATATTAAGAGTCACTGGTGCATGGTCAGAAATTTCTATTGTTTTGACTTGACATGTTACCACATTTTGCAACAGAGAAGATGACATTAAAAAATAATCTAATCGAAAACAATTCTTATGAACTGATGAAACAAAAGTATAATCTCGTTCTGTTGGGTGTAATACACGCCAAACATCAATCAATCCAAAGTTTATCATATATCCCTTTAATGTTGACCTGACTAACAAGAAGCACTTAACCCCTGAAGTAAAATGCAAAGACAGCCTTGGGTATGTGCACTGTTTTTGGAGAAATGTGGGAAGATCAGCTGAAGCAGGGATGTTTCTGCAATTCTGAGGTGAATACGGGGCAAAATAAGGAGCTACTGTTCACCCCTAGAAAGGAGGCATATAACATATGTTCCTTTGGATCCCACACTGCATTTATAGGTTTAAAACTAAGGGAAGCGACCAAAACTGAGGAAGGTGGAAATGTAAACCTAGGCAATAGACTAAGGGTGAGGTTCCACTTGCAATTTGAATCTGTTCCTGTTCGGCCTTTTTAGTATCAGATTCAAGTCATGTGGTAAATAAATTAATAGCTACAGTCACTTTTGACTGAAATCAATTCATTTATGATAGTTAAAATCAGTTTGAGAGAGGGCTACATTGAAGCCAACTCATTTTCTTTCTCTTACATTGTTGTTGTTGTTGTTGTTGTTGTTGTTGTTGTTGTTGTTGTTCAGTCATTCAGTCATGTCTGACTCTTCATGATCCCATGGACCAGAGCACACCAGGCCCTCCTGTATCCCACTGCCTCCCTGAGTTTGATGAAATCCATATTGGTTTCATTGATGACACCATCCAATCATCTCATTCTCTGCCGTCTCTTTTTCCTTTTGCCTTCATTCTTTCCAAACATCAGGGACTTTTCCAAGGAGTCCTCTCTCCTCATGAGGTGGCCAAAGTACTGGAGCCTCAACTTCAAAATCTGTCCTTCCAGTGAACATTCAGGGTTGATTTCTTTCAGGATGGATAGGTTTGATCTCCTTGCAGTCCAGGGGACTCTCAAGAGTCCCCTCCAGCACCAGCAGTCTTACATTAGCATGCTGTTATTAAAGATTTTGATGTGATGTGATTAAAACCAAAAACAAAAAAACAGAGCAAGTGATACATCATTAAATCAAATGTCTATGAGAAACCATGGAGGAAACAGCAGAGAGATAAGCCCCACTTAATGATGGGGAAATGGGAATTGTGGGGGAAGGCTTCCAGTGGGTTCTGCAGGGCGGGAGCCAAAACTGGCACTTCAGCCCTTGCACTGCTCTCCTGGGTGCTGTTTCTTGCGGTATGTGTGGTTGGGCTGCAGGGACTCAGGAGCATTTACACCCCTGCTCCCATCCGCTGCTCATTAGCTCCTTCATTGGCTGAATGGACAGAAAGGGATAGACGATTGTCATACCAAACATGCTGGTTAAGTGAAATAATTGAAACAAATTCAAGAAAAATATAGTGATGCCCTACTGCCCAAAGTCCATTCAGGCACAAACTAAAATGACAGCAGCATTCACATCTGCAAAACCACACTGAATTGAGTCAATTCAGAAGCCAGGCATTTTACAAAGGGCCCTGCTGGCCAGTTGAAAAAAAAAGTTGTTTTGCATTTCATAATTCAATTTCACCTGTGTGCTCTGTGCCCGGAAATTTATAAATCAATTTAAATCATACTTAAATTGATTTAACTGTGGTTCTTATTGCCAGGGAATCTGCACACTAACTTGCTGGCACCAAAGGAGAAGTCAAAGGACAACTGAAACCCCAATAAAGCCCCAGTCTCCTCAAAGACTCTGGCTGCTGAGAAGCAAGGGTGGGCTCTGAGTGTGGTCTGCACATGGGGCATTTGTCCCTTGGCATGTGTTTTGTCAGCCATTTTGCATAGCTGAGGGGCAGAGAGAGAAAGAGAGAATTTTGACAGCTGTTGTGAGATTTTTGGGCTGTTTGGCTGTGTTCTGTAAGTGTTTATCCTAATTTATGCTAATTATAAAAACTTCCAGAACACGGCCAAACAGCCTGAAAAACTCACAACAGCTATCAGATCTCGCCCGTGCAAGCCTTTGAAAATGCAATTTTGACAGACTTTTTGCATTGTGGAATATTCTGTGCCTTCATTGTCTCACTCACCGTAGTTCATTAAACCTTACTGAATGCGATTAGGTATAAGCATGTGTTTGTGTATGATTGCAAAAGTATGATTACTGTATTGTCTTTGAGCATCCAGGTCTCACAATCAGAACACTATCATCTCCCCTCAAGTCATAACTTTTGGCGTTTGGCAAGTTTTTGGTGCCCCCCCCCATTGATAGGTGTACAGAAAATTTCATGGCCTGATTGTTCCTCCCTTTTCTATCTTTTTTAAAAAATATTTATTTAAGCAGGCTCTTCAAAATAGTATCCAAAACATTGCTTAATGAATTTCAATGGAAGAAAAATGAATATATACCTTGAATAGATAATTAAATAATAGCAACTTATTTTGGTAAATATTATTCAATACCTGATGAGTTTTGTTCGTATTCTTTAAAAAAAGTTTTCTGATTAATATTATTGCATTGAGTATACAACATGGATTATTACTAATATGGATATAAGTAAAATGTCTTTATCTTTAATGTAATCTTAGGGTCAACATTTTTTGCCTGAGAAAATATGCTGGGTTCACCTCCTTATAATAAGATTCACATATTATTGTGACAGTAAAAAAGTTCTAAACTTAATTTCTAACATTTAACTATGTAGTCTGGGGTGTCTAATTAAAGAAAAGAATGGTGATAAGCAGGGCCATCTGCTCAGCAGATATTCAATATGAAGCTAAAGAGAGAAAATACATATACATGCACACACAGCACTGATCACATCTGCCACACGATGCTTTAACCATGGAAATAAATGGTGTGCTTATAATTGTAATGTGGTTCCAGAATTTACCAAGTTTAGCCCTGATTTTCTAATTTATCAGCTGTTAGTCAGGCGCTTTGTATGTGGCATTTCTCTCTTGAATTGCATCTCCCTGTGTTTTCAATTACAAAGGATATAGTCTTTCGTTTAATGTCATGCCCATAATTAAAAAGGCAATGTGGAATCACTTTTCATATGCCACTGAAACAGAGATCAACTTTACAAGGTGCAGTTGACTTTTATATTTCTTGGTTTCCAGATTAGAAAAGCAAAAGGATAAATGTATAGCCAGACAGTAACTAATGAACCAAACCCTAAGATAATTAAAGTAACACGTTTGAGAACCTCTGCATCTGTTCAGCAACTCCAGTCGAGCAACCGTGTTCACCATTGATAAGCATTATGTTTAAATCTGTAGTGTTCTTCATTATGTTTTAAATTCCTAGTGTTCCCTGTTCTGATATCATTGCTGATATCTGCCCTGTTTGTCCCATTTGTTTCACAAAACATCCCAACTGTTAATCTGTATGCCTACAATGAATGCGAACGGGATATGAATTGAATGTTTAAGTATATACTAATTGTAAATGTTTGGGAGTGTATAGCTTTTTCAGCAGGCCTGTTTTGTTACTGTTGGAAAACAAAACCATAATCAAGCCTTGGTCACAGAAATCTGAAGTGTATGCATGCGCCACCTCCAGGGATGTGAGGTTGTGTATAATATGGTGAGCAGTATGGTCATGCAGGTGCTATATGCTTCTCATTTATTTATGCATTTATTGTGAAGCATGTGTATGAGATTATGGTATATAACGTATGTCTGAAAGTATTTTGCAGCTTACATTTCAGGACAAAGGTCTTACAAAAGTGGATTACCATTTAGGTGTAGCTACTATACACTACAAAATAAGAAGAGCTTGAAACCACTTGAACTGCTGTAGCTCTGTTCTACAGAATGTGAGGATTTGTGGTTTGGTGATGTATTTTGAATTAGAATCACCACAAAGAATTCAAAGTACTTCAGCAAACTACAGAAAGTCCAAGTTTCAAGTTTCCTTCTTATGAAGCCATGATAATTAAAGTGATATCAGACTGCTACATCTATAGTGTGTAACAAATAAGTAATGTACAACTAATAACAGAGCAGTCAGGGTAGTTAAAGCTGCCTGAAGAGGGATGGCCAGTTGGATCTGCTTGGCCAAACTGAAACATCCTCCTTCACTCCAAATTTGTGCATAAGTTAAACTGTGCAACTTGCCATGACAAATTACCCAGTGCATGCCTGATTGCACAAGAGGCACATGCTTAGTAATGTGACCACTGCATCATCAATCAGTGGCACTTTACTCCAGTGAGTTATGCAACTTGACTTATGTGCACATAAGTCTCTGACAGGATCCTGGCCACTGTACAGAACATACAGTATCCAGTTACTGCCAGCAATCTTGGCAGACATTGTGCCCAGGAGAATGCATCATCAAGGCCATCTTCAAGTAGTCAGCTGAGCTGCCATCCATGATTCTAAGGGTCAGTCTCAAGGATCTGTTCAGTGAACAACCCCCTTTTCAAACAGGTCGCATGTTGTAGATGAACAGCCATCCGCTCATCTGGCTTGCAGGGTATACCGAAAGCCAAGAAAGGCAGAAATGGCCCCTAATGTAGGTACTGTAAGCTAGGAATACTGTCTAGTACAGCATTCAAGCTAAAGTCTCCATCACTCTGTGATGACTCAGCTGGATGTGACAAATTAGTCATTAATAAAATGTGCAATTGGTTGGTATTTTGGGGCTTGTCGAGACAGAAGTAAATTTATTTATTTATTTATTTGTTTGTTTGTTTATTTACCACCCGTCTTCTGGAGGAACTCTGGGCGGTGAACAAACATCAACAATAGAAAATTAAAATGATAATTATAATAATAACCACAACAAAGAAAAAAAAGCTATGAATATATAGCTGGCAAGATGGTGGGGATAAAGAAAAGGTTTTTTTTAAAAAAAAATGTACTTAGTACAGCAGTGCTGATCATTTCAGTTTCTTTTCCTGCTGATCAACTGACACAAGTCTTGGTTCAGTAGAATGCTTTCCTTTCCCACTGCCTTCGCTGCATTTTTGTTCTTTCTAGAAAGTTGGTTATTTATGTATGTATGTATGTATGTATGTATGTATGTATTTATTTATTTATTTATTCATTCATTCATTTAAAACTATTTTGCCCTCGGATTTGTTAGGGGAGGTGAACCATAGCACTACAATGCTTCCTGAGACGTTCATTTTTCTATCAGATACTGCTTGTCAGAAGTAGAGATGGGCACGACTCGGGAAAATGACGTTTTCGAGTTGTCGTGTGTCGGAGGCAGTCCGTTTCGGCTCGTTTCCGTTTTTCGCGAAATTTCGCAAAAATTAGTCAGTTTGTTTTTTTGTTTTTTCGTTGACGTTAGTACTGGTTTGGGGGGGTAGCGGGCTCCTGGAGGGAGCTGCAGGAGTCAGCCAGAGCCACAAGTGACGGACTGGCAGAATCTTTGCACCCGCTGTGTCTCACGTACTTGCATGTAGTGCAATGCAAGTAGATCTGGCTTAGGGTTAAGACAGGTTAGCGTAAGGGCTAGGGTTAGGCTAGTTACGGGTGAGGTTAGGGTGAGTATTGGGGTGCATCTGGGTGCCTCTCTGACCCACTTAGAAGGACAGTGTACTGGCGTATGGGTTAGGCTTAGGGTTCGGGTTTGGGCTACGATTAGTGGGCTGTTTATGCCCGATTGGCACATCCCAGAAGTCTCTGTGGTCAACCTGGCCAAGTGGCCATGCGATTGGTGGAAAATTTGCATGGTCCACTCCCATGGGCGAGCCCATCATTGCGAATGTGCAGGTGTAAAAAAAATAAAATAAAATAAAATAAAATAAAATAAAAAAAAATCAACGGAGACTTTTTTTTTGCAAGAAAAACCCACTGCTGCTACTGTAAAAATTCAAGCATTTAAAATAGCTAATTTTCGCATGTTTCTGTGGTGCTTTGGTGGGGTTTTGGGCAACGATTTCAAAAAAAATATTGCGGTCGCCATTTTGGATCCCCCGCACTGCATGGCAAATGGATGCACCCTCCCAGCCTGGTACAGTCAGCAAAACCTGGCCATGCGATTGGTGGAATGGCTCCAAAACTTTGCATGGTCCACTCCCATGGGCGAGCCCATCATTGCGAATGCGCAGGTGTAAAAAAATAAAATAAAATAAAATAAAATAAAATCAACGGAGACTTTTTTTGCAAGAAAAACCCACTGCTGCTACTGTAAAAATTCAAGCATTTAAAATAGCTAATTTTCGCATGTTTCTGTGGTGCTTTGGTGGGGTTTTGGGCAACGATTTCAAAAAAAAAATTTGCGGTCACCATTTTGGATCCCCCGCACTGCATGGCAAATGGATGCGCCCTCCCAGCCTGGTACCAGCAACGCAGCAGTAGCAATAGCCAAGGAGAGGGGGGCGGGGAAACCCCCCCCCCCAAATAAAACACCCTTCTGGCCTGGTAGGTGCCCTCAGACAGTTTTCGCCTACTTTTAGGGCCAGGAATCGGGTTTTTTTTTTTTAACTTTTAAAAACTTTTTTTCTGTGCCGCTTGGCATTGCGCGATCGCCGCGATGCAAGTAACGAGCACGACAAATCAGACCAAAATTGTTCGTTCGTTGGTTCGAGCTTGAAGTCTGGCGGAGTAATTCCCGCTACTGTTTCCGTAGAGTAACGGAAATGAGTAACGGAAACGGAAACGGGAATACCGCTAAGTCGTGCCCATCTCTAGAAGCCTTTAATTATCCTTGATTTAGTTTTTAGTATGAATGCACCTTTTCAAAAAGAAACAAACCCCAAATGCAACTGGCAGATGCAAAGCTGCAGTGAGAAAGTGCACTTATGAAGCCTTCTGACCTGAGAAGCCCTGTTTTTCAAAGCAGAGGCTTTTGTAAGACACTGTAGATGCAATTACAGACAAACCCCGCTTGCCTTTGGGAGAAACCACCACCAGCTGTGCTTCTTTGCTCCAGTATCTTTACCCATTTGATCAGTTTTTAAAGTTTAGAATGGTCCTTTTCAATGATCCACATCTGAACTCTTATTCAGATAAAAACAGGTGTGTGCCTGGTGCTGGCCAAATATTTGAATACAGTAATCACCTTCCTATCGTGGGAGTTAGGGACCCAACCCCACCTGCGATAATGGAAAATCTGCGATATGTGACTTCTGGGTCAGATTGAGACTGGGGTGGGGGCTATCTGGGGCCTCCTACACTTACCTAAGGCCTCGTGCTGCCCTGAGTAGATCTCCAATGATCTTCCCAGGCCTGTAGGAGGCCCCAGAACTGGTTTCTGGTGATCCTGAAGTCACTTCCAGTTTTCCAGAAGTCATGTCCGGTTTGCTGGAAACCACTTCTGGGGCCTCTGACAGGCCTGGGAAGCCCTTAGGAGGCCCCAGAAGTGTTTTGGAGCAATCCGAACTGCACTTCCAGTTTTCCAAAAGTTACTTCCGGTTTGCCAGAAACTACTCCTGGGGCCTCCAATAAGCTTGGAAAGCCTGTTGGAGGACCACTCCGGGCAGCACCAGGCCTGGGGTAAGTGCAGGAGGACTCAAACAGGCCCATGTATCTTGCCCCAGGAGCTCTTTGTTTCATATACTGTGGTCCCACAATATGCCGGGGGAGGACTGTAATCATGTTGCATTTCAGGAATTGATTCAGTCCCCCTTCACGAAAGAGTTATCTTGTCTGCTGGATGCAACAGTCTGACAGTGTAATCATAGTGCAATTCTTAATTGAGCAGCCAGAACCCATCTTAATACCAAGTGAATACCAAATGTGTCTTCTTATTCATCTTCTTCCTAGTATATTCCTGATGGTGTGAGGCCCATTTTTTTGGATCTTGAAATACCACTTTGCCAGATTAAAAGTAAAGCAAAGTGTTCTGCTTATATACCGCCTTGGCTATATATATATTAACCTCGTCTTCAGGATGCATGCTGATCATTTGCATGTTCTTATGGACAGTGTTCTGCCATCATCATTTCTTCGTTTCATATTGATATTTGGAAGAATCAACTTTAATCTTTCAAGATGACTGACAGTGGATCCAGAGCTTGGAAATTTCTTTCCCCAGAATAATCAGTGGGAATTGCAGTATAATCAGTGGGAATTGCAAAAGGTAACTTTCCAAAGCAGCTTCTGGATAGAATGCACACTGACTTAGAAATCAATGCATTTCCAAGACTTTTGATTCATTTCAGAGAAGCAAAATGCCCAGATACACATTTGCTGTCTGCCTGACTACAAGTAGGTGCATTAAAATGACATAAACATTTAAAAACACATGCATTTTCAGGCAGGCCAAAGGGAAAGTTAGAATATGGAGATGGAATGAATAACCAATGAGACATTGCTGAGATTATCAAGATCAGTGGTTCTCAACCTGTGGGTCCCCAGATGTTCCTGGACTGCAACTCCCAGAAACCCTTTCCAGCAAAGTGAGTGGTGGAGGCTTCCGGGAGTTGCAGTCCAGGAACATCTGGGGACCCATCGGTTGAGAACCACTGATCAAGATGAACTGATTGACACACTTCTCTTTTGAAATAACCCATGGGCCACAATTGTCTTGCTAAGTTAAAATAAAATCTCTATTTTATTTTATATAGTTTCAGTGTTTATATAATTTTTTGTGTTCATTTAGATTAATTTGAATTCATTGTGTACCTATGTCTTTAATTGTCTGGTTGTTGTTAACTGCCCAGAGTGGTCATGTTGTCAGATGTGTGGTGGAGAAATTAAATGGATAAATAATTAAATACAATTCAGAGACTTTGAAGCAGGGAGCTACTTATGAATTCCTCTCAATCACTCTTTCTGTGTATTCTAAAAAAACCAGTGGTCAGTCAGACATAGAATACAAGCACTTTTTGAAATGGCACATTGAGTACTTGGTGCACTGGAATTTGTCCTTAAGTACATGTCAGATGAAAATGTTATTATTCATTAATAGGCTGTTTATCTATATCTATATTTATATAAGAGATGGGCCTGAAATGCCAAAATGGCATTTTGTTTCTTTTTTGTTTTGTTTTGTTTTGTTTTGTTTCGTATGAAATGAATTTTTAAAAATAAATTGTTTCATTTTTGTTTTCTTTTTAATTTTGTATTATTTTGTATTTTTTTTTTACAACTGTTGGGGCCCTGCTGGTCAGTCAGCGTGTTTTTTTTTTTTTAACTAGCGCTGACCAGCTGGAGCTCAGGGCACTGCCAGTGGGTGCTTTTTTTATATGAGCACTGACCAGCTGGAGATCGGGGCCCTGCTGGTGGGCAGTTGTTGTTGCTGTTTTTGCTACCCCAAGTGCCGATCAGCTGACATGTGGTGCTTGGGGCAGCAAAAAAAATGGTTTTAAAATCTCATGGTTCCTCCCACCTGGTTGGCCGCATTTGGGGGGGGGGGGAACCATGAGATTTTAAAACCATTTTTTTTCCTATGGGAAAATGAAAAACGAAACAGAAGGGAACGGAATTTTGTTTCATTTTGTTTTTCTATGATGGGTCTTTTTGTTTTTTGTTTCATTAGGGAACGAAATGAAAAAATAAAAAATGAAATTAAAAATATTCACTTTGTGCCCATCTCTATCTATCTATCTATCTATCTATCTATCTATCTATCTATCTATCTATCTATCTATCTATCTATCTATCTATCTATCTATCTATCTATCTATCATCTCTATGCTCCTCCCAAAACTCAAAACCCAAAATAGATAACAAGTAGAAACCCACTTCCACACATGAACACAGAAACAAACGTAACCTACTTTCTGGCTCTTTAAGAGGAACACAAATCAGCCAGTCAAATGTACAAGTAACATTGTGTCCACAAACAGTTCCCTATGTTTGTATTAAATACTGAGTCTAATGTACTCTCTTGTGGTAGAGTGTACTGATCAGGTCCACACTGTGCTGTTTCTCTTAACAGACGAATAGTTTTTACAGCCAATAAAATCACTGGTGAAAAATTACAAGAAAAAGTGACATCGGTGAATGAGTAACCAATTTGGATTTACGAACACTGAAGAGAATACTTCAATTTCCTTCCTCAAACATTGTGTTGACATAGGAAGCTCCAATAGAGGAGCCAGGCAGTACGTGCATCTTATGTTAAATATCCTGAGGATGAGAACTTGGCAAAGCCCTTGTCATGATCTCTACAGCAATCTATCTTCTAGATCACATCAAATACTGCCCTCCATTTAAAGAACAGTGACTTCTGCCAGAGCAAACAAACAACATACCTCACAGCTGTCAATAGTTACCAGGCATCTTTCATTCAGGGTGGTTTTGCAGGAGAACTGAGAGATTAAGGTTCTACAAAGGTCTGTCTTAATTAAAAAGGGGGTCCTTATTACCTCACCTCAGCAGCAGCCAATTTTCTACTGCATCATCTCCCTTTGCTTTATAACTTCCTAGAAACACACACACACACAATTGTGGTGTGGAACCCTTGTACATCACCCCTGCTTTAAATTAATTGGTTCCAATATCAATAACACTAGAAAGAAAATTTAGATGTTGTCAGCTTCCCCATTTTTTTCTTCATGACAGATACAGAGGGAGTCTACTCTATATACTTACAATTTTATATCTTTTATATGCTTTTATATATCTAATTTTTCCAAATAGATCCCTTCCTTTTATATGAGGGAAACCACAAACATTCTGCGTGGTGACCCTGAAACTAGAGTAACTGGGTGCTTTTGATGGAAAGAATTCATTTGGAAGCTGAAAATCCCACTTCTGTTTTCACAGACACTCTGGTTAGTCATGAAGCAGAAGGAACAGCTGTATTTGTTCAGGGCAACTGCAACACATGAACTCCATCTGTAGGTTCTGAGTCTGACATATTTAGTCATTATTGTTCTCAGGCTGCATAGCCTAATCCATGGATGAAACAGTGACCTGTTTTGCAGATATATTGATATGAATGGTTAGAGAGTAGCAAGCATTCACGTGTAAGCTATTTACATTTATTCAAATTATTGTGGACATTGCCAGAATGCAGACAGGTTGGGTGTGGCATCAAATCAGTGCATTGGAAGGACTGTGGTCAAGTCCCTCATTTGTTGCCTCTCTCTGGCACAGACAGAGGAGAAAAGGAGGCAGCGTTGTCTACATGGTGAAGTCAGAGATGCTGCTAGTACCAACCGCTGGGTAGAAATCTGGGCCCAGTTTGGTCACACAATGGCAAAAAGATACAGTAAATATAAGATATATTGTAGGGTGAAATTATAGATACACCTAGATCTACTTGTCCAAGGTTGTTATTTATTTATTTATTTATTTATTTATTTATTTATTTATTTATTTATTTATTTATTTTAATACTTATATAGCACCCGTCATCTGGAGGAACTCTGGGTGATTTACAGCAATAACTATAACAATAATACAAACTGAATAAAACAAAGAAACAACAATGATGATGAGTAAACAAAGAAGCAAAAAAATGATAATATAAATGTCATGGTGAAGCCACAATAAGGAGGCATTTGTAGAGAAATTAAGAATTAAAAGCACTGTGGAGAGATGTGCTGCATGCCACACACAGAAGACCACGCCATTGGCTGGTTGCAGGCAAAGAGCATGGAGAGATGCTGAGGCACTGAAAAGATCTGGAAGAGCAACATGCAGGCTCGAGGGGATTAGAAAAGATCAAGATGAAAGCATGCATGCACTAAAAGGGGATAAAAAGGAGTAGAGTGGTACATATAGAAAGAGGTAAGAAACATAGGGGTTGGGAAGTGCAAGGGAGGAAAAGAAACCCAGGAAGCTAAGTGTTGCAATGTGTGTGTGCATGCACATGAGCTCTCGATTACACCACAGCCAGAACCCCTTCAACAGGGCAGGGGGAAAAAACCCCAAACAGGAGGTTCTATTGGTATAAAATTTACTACATTGTGGAACCATTTGAGATAGCCTCTAAATCAGAGGTTCCCAAACTTTTTTACACCATAGACCCCTTGCCAAATTTTTTTTATTTTCTCTAACATCCTGGCTGCCTAATATTGAATTTTCCTAAACTTATTAACTTCAAATGTGTTTTTGACAGCTGACAATGCTACTGACTTTGATAGGGGCTTTTGTAGCATGGACAATTGTAAAAAAAGAAAAAATGCACATTTTTTATTCATACCTTTATTGAAAAGACACAAAATGCAAGTAAATATTTGGATTTGGAATGAAACAAATAGGAACCTAGTAAAATTCTTACATAAAATTAATATAGAAATAATGCTGTTAATGGGAGGGATGAGCCTGATGCTCTGATAGCAATTGTTCAATATTTGGCTTCAAATTAGTGAGGTATAGTCTCAAATCTCTCAGGGATTTGTAATCAATTTCTTTTTTTTTTTTCGTAAGAAGATTGGCAACCATGCTAAACCCCCTTTCCACAAGGTATGAAGATGGAAAACGCTATCAAAAACTTTATTGCGATAGTCCATAATGCAGGATAAGCAACAGGTATATTTTTCTGAAGCCAGAACTGGTGATACCCCATTCTGAAGTGCACCTTAAGTTCTTCGTTAGTGCTTATTCCAATAAATTCTTCTTGTAATGTGACATCCGACTCATAAATGTCACCATATGGATTGATAATCCACTGTGGTATTTCCATAGTCAAAACATCCTCAAACCTGGTTTTAACATCTGTGTGAAGGACACTTAAATGTTAAACATACACCAAAATGTCATCATCCTGGACATTTGTCAATGACAAGTTGGGGAACTGGGAAAATTCATGCCCTCCAATGTTTTGCTTCATTAGATTAATTCAGGCAAGAAAAGCTGCAATGATGGACTTTGTTTTTATTAAATTCAGACTGTCACCTTGTAACTGCAAGTTAACCTCATTAAATGCAGTAAACAAATCTGTTAAATAAGCAATGTCTGGTTTCCATTTGATTAAATTTCCTTTCAAAATATGACCTATAGCATCCAAAAATTCTAAAACCATCTGAAAAGGTGAAAAAAAAATCTTGTCAAACATAAGCCTTTTGAGAGCTAGCATGCTTCAGTGGGAAGGAGTAATTGATGAAAGTTCTCATCCTTTTCTTCACACAACTGTGTAAATAACCTAGAATTCAACATGTTGATACCAATCTTGTTTACTGTGTTTATGTCAAATTGAAGAGATTGATGCAATCTGGAACCCAGATTTTTAGCTACTAAATGTTGTCGATGAATGACACAGTGAATTGCAAACACCAGGGGTACATTTTGTTTTAAATGACTTATAAAACCACAATAATACCCAAACATGGCTGGTGCTCCATCTGCTGCTGCTGATATTCTATTTGATAAAGGGATTGCTTTTTCCATGAAATAATCTTTCAAAACATTGAATATTGATTCACCTTTAATGTCTCTTGTCAAAGTTCTCGCAAAGAGCAGTTCTTCATGGATTTCTTGGTCCATAAAAAATGAACATATGCCAATATTAGTGCTTTATTACCAGTTAAAGTTGACTCATCCAGTTGAATAGAGAAATTGTTTGTTTTCAGATAAATACAAAAGAAGCTTTCAACGTCATGACTCATTTCATCAATACGTCTTTGAACTGTGTTGTTGCTCAAAGGAATTCTTTTGAGTATATCATATGCAGGCTTGTGTAAACCAGTTTTTAAAACCTCTTCAACAGCTGGTAAAATCAGATTTTCCCCGAGAGTATGAGGTTCTCCTGGTTTTGCTATGAGTTGTGAGATATGCAAACCATCATAGTTTCTTTTTTATTTTGAAGCGAACATACTGGTTCTTCTATTTCTTTCAGTGTTTTAAAGTTTTTCTTTCATTGTTTTAAAATATGTCAAATGTTTATCTGTTTTATCAGAGTGACACCTTCTCAGATGATCCTCCCACTTGGATGGTTTCATAGCATCATTGTTTAAACCTCTATTGCACAAAAGGCACATGGGCAGACATCTGTCCAACAGGGATGGAATGAAGCCAAACTTCAAATAATCAACACTATACTGCCTACATTTCTTTTTAGCCTCAGCCATGCTGAGTAGAAATTATCTGTTGACAAAAATAAAGCTATTTAAATATATTAAGACAGAGCAATTCAAAACTGATTCCTGCCCAGACAGCATACAAATATTTAAAAAACATTTTAAATTTCATTTTGATAACATTGGAAACATTTTAAAAAATACTTCTAAAAGTGTTGAAATGTTTGCAAAAACAGCTTATAGAAATATTTCTGAAAAATATTTTGAAATATTGTGTGCTGTTTGGGTGGAGTAAATCCTTATTTAAATCTTTAGATGGGTAGATATAGAGAGGAATTAGGATAAAGATAATGTTGCTTTTGTAGTGGTATCATGTAAGCATCGGTGGTGCAATTTGAAAGGGTGTGAACTGAGATGACTGGGTCCCTGGTTCAATCCTGGCCGTGCCATCTACCAATGAATCTTCTCTATAAGAATTTAAGTACATAATACTGATTGCTAAAACAGTAAAGGGAACCTCATTAGGGAAAACATGTGTACAGTAGTACTATGGTTAAAGAGCATAATCCGTTCTGGAAGCATGAATGAATCCAAAACGCTTGCATATCAAAGCAAATTTTCCCATAGGAAATAATGGAAACACAGATGATTCATTCCACAGCCCAAAATATTTGATTACAATACTGTAATATAATACAAGGTACTATATAAAATACAAAATACAGTACGGTACAAAGTACAAAATACAGTACAGTACAAAGAACAATAACCTGCATTTGAAAACATTTGTGGCAGGTGCAGAAGAGGGGGGGAAGCCTCCATGGAGGGATCTGTTTTAAAAATCAGGGCAATGGGAGGAATCCTAGCTAGGGCAGAAGACGGGGGGAGCCTCCAAGGAGGGGGCTGTTTTAAAAATGGAGCAATGTGGGGAATCCCAGCTAGAGCAGAGGAGGGGGGTGTTTTAAAAAATGGAGAACTGGGGGAAATCCCAGCTAGAACAGAGGAGGGGGAAGCATCTGTGGAGGGGGCAGTTTTAAAAACTGAGCAATGGGAGGAATCCCAGCTACAGTAGAGGAGGGCAAAGCCTCTGTGGATGGGGTTGTTTTAAAATGGGGCAATGGGGGTTGGTGTGTCCTGGTTGCAGAGGTGGTGGCAGGGATGGTTGGAGAAGCCCCATGGAGGTGGCTTCTTTGGGGACAGGGGTTGATGGGGGTGGCAACTGTTCATACCTTTACTGAGCCTGTTGCCCTTCTTTCAACTCTGCTGCTGCTGCTGCTGAAACAGAAACTGAAACAGACAATCACCCACTTCCAGCAGGAGTGGGGATAGAGGGAGAGATGCCATTGGCTTAGAGCACTTTTGATTATGTGACACACATGAGAGTGCTGGTATATCAAGACACTGCTCATTAATAAGGCAAAATGTTCAGAAATTTTTGCTCGTTATTCAAAATGCTCCTAAACCAAGTTACTTGTTAACCAAGGTACGACTGTAATAATAGCTGATTTGAATTTCAAACGACCATGATTCAGGTACAAATATGTGTGATGTGGCTGCAAAACACGAGTCCCCATCCTTTGCAAAAACGGACTTTAAAAATATGCACACGGCGAGAATCAAGTTCCGAAAAATGATGCAATACCCCCACCCCACACACACAATGCAAAATGGACTTTAAAGGTATGCACACCGCAAGGATCAGGTCCCTACCTTTGCACCACTTGAGAAATGCACCAAAAAGTTTAAAAAAATTCCAAAAATTTTATTTATTTATTTATTTAAAAGCTTATATCCCGCCCATCTTCCCTGGCGGGAACTCTGGGCGGCTAACAATATCAAGGGAAAAACACACACACATAAGATAAGTAAAAGAACCACCGGGCAAGAAGCAATGGAGGACGAGATGGCGGCAGAAAGTAGGGACGGGGAAGGGAAGGGAAAAAAAGCAAAAAGAAAGAAAGAAAACGAACTGATAAGGTCACCATAAGCCTCTTTGAAGAGGAAGGTCTTCAAGGCCCTCTTAAAGGCAGGCAGGGACTCGAGCAGGCGCAGCTCAGAGGGGAGATGATTCCAGAGTGAAGGCCCCACCACAGAGAAGGCTGCAAAAACTTTAAAAAATGGCATCAAAACCATTTGTGTTAGGTGTAAGACGTCTACAGAATGCCTAAATGTTGATGATCTGCCTAAATGGAGTCTGCTCACCTGGACCCCCATTTACATTTTGTGGACTCCGATTTCTCTCTCTCATTGTCTCTCACTGTCATAGACCCCCTGCAAATCAAAATAGACCCCTGGGGACTATATAAACCACTTTGGGAACCACTGCTCTAAATTTAAAAAGTATTTTTATTATGCTAGGTAATTGTGCAATAGTAGACACTACACATGACTATATTAGAGATGGGCACGACTAGGGAAAATGACGTTTTCGAGTTGTCGTGTGTCGGAGGCAGTCCGTTTCGGCTCGTTTCCGTTTTTCGTGAAATTTCGCAAAAATTAGTCAGTTCGTTTTTTTCGTTTTTTCGTTGTCGTTAGTACTGGTTTTGGGGGGGGTAGCGGGCTCCTGGAGGGAGCTGCAGGAGTCAGCCAGAGCCACAAGTGACGGACTGCCAGACTCTTTGCACCCGCTGTGTCTCACGTACTTGCATGTAGTGCAATGCAACTAGATCTGGCTTAGGGTTAAGACAGGTTAGCGCAAGGGCTAGGGTTAGGCTAGTTACGGGTGAGGTTAGGGTGAGTATTGGGGTGCACCTCTGGGTGCCTCTCTGACCCACTTAGAAGGACAGTGTACTGGCGTATGGGTTAGGCTTAGGCTTAGGGTTCGGGTTTGGGCTACGATTAGTGGGCTGTTTATGCCCGATCATTGCAAATGTGCAGGTGTAAAAAAATAAAATAAAATAAAATAAAATAAAATAAAATCAACGGAGACTTTTTTTTTGCAAGAAAAACCCACTGCTGCTACTGTAAAAATTCAAGCATTTAAAATAGCTAATTTTCGCATGTTTCTGTGGTGCTTTGGTGGGGTTTTGGGCAACGATTTCAAAAAAAAAAATTGCGGTCGCCATTTTGGATCCCCCGCACTGCATGGCAAATGGATGCGCCCTCCCAGCCTGGTACAGTCAGCAAATCCTGGCCATGCGATTGGTGGAATGGCTCCAAAACTTTGCATGGTCCACTCCCATGGGCGAGCCCATCATTGCGAATGCGCAGGTGTAAAAAAATAAAATAAAATAAAATAAAATAAAATAAAATAAAATCAACGGAGACTTTTTTTGCAAGAAAAACCCACTGCTGCTACTGTAAAAATTCAAGCATTTAAAATAGCTAATTTTCGCATGTTTCTGTGGCGCTTTGGTGGGGTTTTGGGCAACGATTTCAAAAAAAATATTGCGGTCGCCATTTTGGATCCCCCGCACTGCATGGCAAATGGATGCGCCCTCCCAGCCTGGTACCAGCAGTGCAGCAGTAGCAATAGCCAAGGAGAGGGGGGTGGGGAACCCCCCCAAATAAAACACCCTTCTGGCCTGGTAGGTGCCCTCAGACAGTTTTCGCCTACTTTTAGGGCCGGGAATCGGTTTTTTTTTTTAACTTTTAAAAACTTTTTTTCTGTGCCGCTTGGCATTGCGCGATTGCCGCGATGCAAGTAACGAGCACGACAAATCAGACCAAATTGTTCGTTCATCGGTTCGAGCTCGAATTCTGGCGGAGTAATTCCCGTTTCCGTAGAGTAACAGATACGAGTAACGGAAACGGGAATACCGCTAAGTCGTGCCCATCTCTAGACTATATAGTTTGAATGTATACTTTCATTCCTCTTCTTATATATCATTTGAAATGTAGCAATTTAAGAATGGCATGTTGCTTAAATTATCCTTTGTCACTGTATTTGATGCTACAAGAGCCCTCTGTGCCTTTGGGGGTAAAGAACAATTCAATGTATGTTTTGCTGAGTTAGAACTCCTGCTGTTTGTGGGGCTCCCTGTAAACCATGTTTACCAGTGCAGCACAATCTTTTTTCACTGTTGACAAGCACAGCCAGAAATAGTTGTGTTTTACTTTTGTTCCATCTATGAAATGTCTGTCTTCCAAGACGATCACTTGCATTAATCAAAATTTAGAGCACTTGCAAAATTCCAAAGATACAGATAGAATAGAAAGAAATGAAAAGCTCCATTAAACTTACGTTACTGCTCTACTGGCTAAAAATCAAATGTCAACTTTTATGCAAAGTATTTTCTCATTATTTTGTGCTAAGCATCAGCTCAGTTGGTGTTCTTGTCCTACAGTACACCTGAGTCAGCAACTGTCTTGATCATATACTGGTCCAGAATTTCATTGTTCAAAGACAGATTTGACAATAAGTTTCATCAGCTTAGGATTTGTGGAGGAAAAATACCCTCTAAATTTTTTTGTTACAAGACTCTATAACATTCCCTTCCAATATATTAAATTAATTACTCACAGTAACCTTCAAATCCATCTTGAATTTACTTTGGAGAGAGTTCTGCAGCAACCTGTGGATGTGGGAAATTTAGTTATACCTGGACTAATTTTCAGTTCAGGAAGAAAACTTGATCATCTTGGGATATCCATTAGTATCTCTGTCTATAACAATTAGAGATGGAAATGAACCACAAAAGGGTGGTTTAGCATGGTGTGTAGTTAACAAACCATGAACTACAAATCCCCTGGGGTGTTATTTTAGACCAGTGATGGCAAACCTTTTAGAGACCGAGTGCCCAAACTGTGAATTAAAACCCAACCCCTAATTATTCACAAAGTGCTAATACAGCAATTTAACCTGAATACAGGTGGCTGTGAAGGGGCAATATCAGGTGCCCACAGAAAGGGCTCTGAGTGCCACCTTTAGCACCTGTGCCATAGGTTCGCCAACACTATTTTAGACAGATCATCTAAAAGAGTGAGACCCCCACCCGCCCCAACAGCCTATGGCCTCTCCTTTTCTTCTTCACCATGGCTGCTGTCTCTGCACAGGGCATCCAGATCTCCTTAGGGCCTAAGGGAAATAAGATGTCCTTTGCAAAGAAAGTGGCTTCCTTTGAAGCGAAGGGAAGAGAGGCAGTGGCAAAGAGGGTAGAGAGGTTAAGTGTCCTTTTGGGTGGACAGGCTGTGGGGTCCAATCCAGCAGGTGTTGGCTGAGCACATAGGCAAAGACTAAGGAAACAACACCACCAACAACGATAAACTATTTTATGCCACCTTTCTCCCCGAAGGGACCCTTAGGCAGCTAACAACAATGATTCAACATGACAATAGAGGTGGGCACGAATCAGAAAACCCATGGTTCGGGTTCATCTGGTTCGGGACCACCCTTGGTTTGGTTCGGGTTTGGGTTCATACATTTTTTTAAAAAAAATATTGTATGAATCTGAACGATCTGAACCGGTTCGGGTTCTTACCAGCTGTGGCGGCTCAGTGCTGGACTCATTCGCCATGGGGAAGATCCCTTTAAAGAGACCCCTGTTCCCGCCTCCACAAGTGGGGGTGAGAAGAAGGGTTTCTTTAAACAGTTTTCCCCACGGCTGATGACAGTGCCCGGCCGCTGTCATTGGCTGCGGGGAAGATCCCTTTAAAGAGGTTTTCCCCATGGCTGATGACAGCGCCTGGCTGCTGTCATCGGCCTCGGGGAAGATCCCTGTTCATGCCTCCGCATGCGGAAGCAAGAACGGGGCACTCTTTAGACAGTTTTCCCTGCGGCCGATGACAGCTGCCGGGAAGATCCCTTTAGAGAGAGAGCCCCGTTCTTCTGGGGTTCGTTATTCATTTTGTTACCTAACAAAACAAATAACGACATGAACTAAAAGTTCATTTTATGCCCATCTCTACATGACAATATTAAAATACCACAGACAATATTTAAAAACAATAATATATACACTATAAAAACAGTAGCAGCAGAATTTAAAAGGGCCCAAGACTATACAACTGAGTATTAAGATGTTTTATAAATAAATAATTTGTAAAAGGCTGGAGGCTCAGAAGGCTTGCCTAAATAAAAAAGTCTTGCGGCCTCACTTGAATGTTTACAGGGTGGAGGCAGTTCTTAGCTCAAAGGGGAGGGATTCCATAATGCCGGTGCCACTGCTGAGATGGCCCTGTTTCTTGTCGCTGCCCCACACACCTCCCTGGGCGGTGGCACTCGTAGAACGACCTTCTCTGATGACCTAAGAGGATGGACTGGATTATATGGAAGTAGGTAATTTCTCAGATATCCTGGTTCTGAGCTGTATAGGGCTTTAAAGGTCATAACCGTTACCTTGAATTGGGCCCAGAAACGAATGGGCAGCCAATGCAGTCACTGGAGAAGCAGCCCAACAGAGTCAGACTGCCTAGCTCCAGTAAGTACACAGTAGAGCTGGGCACGAAATGCCAAAATGGAGTTTTATTTCATAATTCGTTCCTGCACCCCATTTCATTTCATTAATTACAAAATGAATTTTTATAAAAAAATTATTTTGTAATTTATTCTAGTTCAGTTCGTTTTCTTTTTTTTCTTGAACCCCACCAAGCAGGTTTTTATTTATTTATTCTATTTATTATTATTATTATTATTATTATTATTATTATTATTATTATTATTATTATTATTATTATTATTATTATTATTATTATTATTATCCTGCCAGCCCACAGGCCAGTTTTATTTTTTTATTTTTTTTTAAATGGCTGACCACATTGCCTTCCTACCAGCTGTAGCATGGGCTGGTTGGCTTTTTTTCCTGGAAGCCCCCTCCCTGGGGGATGGTGGCAGCAGCGGCAGCCAGAGTAGGGACATCCGCCACCAATCAGAGACACTGGCAAGAACAAAAAGCAAACTGAAACAAAATGGAAATTTCTGTTTCATTTCATTTTATTTTTCTTAGAGGAGGCGGTTTGTTATTCATTTTGTTACATAACAAAATGAATAATTAATAGTTAAATGAATCAAAAGTTGTTTCGTGCCCATCTCTACTACACAGGCCAACAAATTCTGTACCAGTCAAGCTGTGCAGTGCCCCAGGGGTCAGCAATCTCCCCCATGTTTTTTAACATCTACATGAGGCCGTTGGCTGAGGTCATTTGGAGATTTCGGGTCTGCTGTCATGAGTATGCTGATGCCACACAGCTCTGTCTCTCCCTTTTTCACCTCTGCAGTGGAGGCTGTGCAGACCCTTGATCGTTGCATGCATGCGGTTCTGGGGTGGACCAGGACTAACAGGCTCAGGCTCAACCCAGAGAAGACCAAGGTACTGTCCTTTGGGGTGGGGTTGAATGGGCATTTTGGCCCTCTTCCCAACTCCAATAGTGCTTCCCTCCAGCTGGTTGGTAGAGTGTGGAGTCTGGGCGTTATCCTGGATCTGGCTTTGTTCCTGGAGTCTCAGGTGGTAGCTGTTTCCAGGGCAGTTTTTTTTACCAACTTAGTCTAATTATCCAGATTTGCCCTTACCTTGATGGTGACTCCCTAAGTGCTAGTCATATAAAGGATAGACTATTGTAACACTGTCTACATGGGGCTCCCCTTGACCCTTGTTTGGTGATTGCAGTGGGTGCAGAGTGTGGCGGCCAGATGGGTGGTTGGTGCAGGAAGATATGACTGCATCACCCCCATTCTGGCTCAGTTGTACTGGCTACCCGTTGCCCCCCAAATAAGGTTCAACATATTGGTTTTGATTTACAAAACCCTACATGGCTTGGGACCAGATTATCTGATGGAGTGTGTCATCCTAAATTGAATGTCAGCTGGCCCACCAGAATATTGCAGTCCCTTTCAATCCAGGTCGCCACCCCCTCCGGGAGGCTCATAAGACCTCTACCCAGAACCAAGCCTTCTTGGTGGTGGATCCAACACTTTGGAACTAACTTCCTAGTGAAATTAGGACTGCTGAGCCCTTCGTGGCCATCAAGAAGCTGTTAAAAACTTGGCTTTTTAAGGCTGCTTTCAGAGATCAAGGAGGTTGATTTGTCCTGCTGTTGTTTGTTTCCACATCTGTTTATTTGCCAGCATCTTGTATTTTTGCATTCATGTATCTTTGTATTTTGTATTTGCATTTTTAGCTGATTCGGTTCTGATGTTTTAATACACTATTGCAGAGCTGTTTTGCTTATTTTTCTTTTCTCATTATTACATATTTAACATTGTTCACCGAGTTGCTTTGGGAAAATTGTGCGGTATATAAATATAAATATAAATATAAATATAAATATAAATATAAATATAAATAAGGCACAATTAACATGTTTATATATGATCCCTATGAAAGTTTATCAGAAATAGGCAATCTCAACCCCTGAGGTCTAGAGGAGAGTTTCAGCTGGAAGAGGAATCTGGACTTCACATCTGTGGCAATGTCTAATCTACCCTTCTGTACTCAGGGTTGCAGCCCTGAGATATATAAAAATGGGAATTACTGAATGAGCTTTACCTATGGCATCATATGTGGCAATATATATAGTTGAGATTATAGAGAGGTTAAAATGCATATAGCACAAATGATACACCATCCAGGACATGATTAATTGACCAACCAATTAAGAGTCCATAGTGGATAAAAGGCTCTAAGAGTCTAATCCAATGAACAGCTTTCTCAGAAAATCTGATAATAGATAAGGACAGCAGCCATTAGAAGCTGACTCAAATTGATAAAATAGCAGTTGTGTGCTCTGCCTTCGGATCCCAGTGTGGTCTTATGGTGTCTCAGAGAGATGTATTAGTGGTATTTAAAAGGTTTGTAAGGCCCATCATACTATTCTATCATATGCTCATTTAAAATCTTTTAAGAAATGTTCTTGGTTTCTTTTAGGAGGCCATGGAAATATTGGCACTAGCAATCTTGAGCCAAGAATAATACACAACCACTTTACTGATCTACAATTTTCAGGTTTACTTGAGAGAAACCATTACTGTTTTATAAAGCAATTTATAATTAAAATGTATATGCACCCTCTATGTTTTAATTTAATTATTTGGCTTCTTGGAAGAATTAAAATTGCCATTGTTTTCATGACGAGGTCTCTATTCTTTAACATGTGCACACAAGGATATTGTTTGTTTGTTTGCTTGTTTAAAATATTTTCACCACACCTTTCTCCTTGGAAAGGACCCAAGGCACTTATAACACTGAAGGATAATATATAAAACTGGGGACAATGAGTTGACAACAGCTGTTAACACTTAAAGACAATGTCTGTGAAGATTCTCAGTCATTCAGGTGAGGTTATCTGGAAGTTGAGTCATGGCAACTGGATGTTTTTTCTTGAGAGACTGAAATGTTTTGCTACTCATCCAAGCTGCTTGCATGAGTAGTGAAACATTGTCTCGCAAGATAAGAAGTCCAGTTGCCATGACTCAACTTCCAGACTTAAGGGCAATATTTAAGGTGAAAAGTCATATTTCATTATTAAGGCAATTTAATAGGGAAAATGCCACTTGGAAAGATGGAAAGCAGAAAAATGGAAAACACAAATAGTACTACAAATCCAGTCCAAGCAGTAATGCATAAAAATCCATCTAAAAATTACATTTCAGGTAGCTAGTTCCTGAAGGAAGACTTGCCTGAACGGAAAGACCTTTGTCTGCATGTGGAAGGACAGCAAGGATTGAGCAAGTCTGGCCTTCTGTGGGAGGGAGTGCCAAAGTCTGGGAGCAGCAACAGAGAAGGCCTTCCCTTGCATCCTAATCCGATTCATTCATTCATTCATTCATTCATTCATTCATTATTTTTACCCTGCATTTCCCCTTGGAAAAGGACCCAAGGCAGCTTACAGAAGTGAAAGAGAGTATATAGCCCAGTATATTTTAGACATATTCAAGTTTAAGAACAGGGAATTGAGAGGCATGGGACCTGAGTCAGCTCATATTGGGAGATACTGTCTTTGAGATAGTTTCAACTAGCAATGGGCACAAAACGAAAATGAAATGCTGTTTTCTTGTTTTGGTAGTATGCAATGAATTACTTTGTTATTTAATGAAACAGCAGGACTGTTTTGTTATGAAACAAAACACATGTTTTTCCTCTAGGAACAAAATTATTCATCCTAGAGGAACCAAAATGGCAGGGTTGCTTCTTTAGACTTTTCCCTGTAAGCCCCCCAAATTTGGAGAGGTTTGGGCTTCAGTGGGCTGAAATATTAAACTCCAAAGGGGGGGTTCCCCCAGGGAAAAATCATTTATAATTGAGTCAGAAGTCTCCCCCCCACATGGGCGAGCAATTAGTGGCTTCCTAATTCAATTAGAAATTATTTTCTCCTGGGGGACCACCTTTGGAGTTTAATAACTCAGCCCCCTGAACCCCAAACCTCTTCAAATTTTTTAGGCTTACAGGGAAGGGTCCAAAGAAACTACCCTGCCATTTTGGTGCCAATAAATTGTTGTGATACCTATTTTTGAGTACATAAATATTACAAAACATTGTTTATTCAAAAATGGGCATTACAGCACTGAAATGGCAGGGTAGCTTCATTGGACACTTCTCTGTAAGTCCCCCAAATGTGATGATGTTGGGGGTTCAGGGGAATGAATTATTAAGCTCCAAAGGGGGTCCCCATAGCTAATTGCAAGAGTGTGTACAGCACACACCAATAATATCGAGGTTAAGCTGCTTAAATTAAGCTGAATAAAAAGGTACTTTAAAATAGTGATCGCAGGCATGTGTTGGCATGTCCTCAAGCTCTTCCATGTAAGCCCCCCAAATTTGGAGAGGTTTGGAGTTCAAGGGGCTGAGTTATTAAACTCCAAAGGATCTCCCCTTAGGAGAATATATATACAGGTGGATGAACTGTGGATCTATACAAATGAGGGAATAATTTAAAACTGTATACACACTTACTAGAATATTAATTAGAGGATAAAACTATTTACTTTTGGCTTATAGAAAGGCTTCTCTTCTTCTAAAATCCAATACGTGCCCATCTCTAGTTTTACCCCCAAGCCATTTAGGGCTTTACAGGTTAAAATCAGCACTTTTAATTGTGCCCAAAGACTGATTGGCAGCCAATATAGCTGCTGTTACAAGGGTGTTATGTTACCTCTGTAACTAGCCCCAGTCAGCAATTTGGACACTGCATTTTGGACCTGCTAAAGCTTCTTGACATTTTCAATTGGTGCTCCCAACTAGAGCATATTAAAGTAATACAGACAGGAAGTAACTAGGTCATGTGTTACATCATAGTGGCTAGATTAGATCTCTCATGAAAAGGACGTAGATAATGCACTAGTTTTAATTGTGCAAACATACTCCTGACTACTTCCAAGACCTGGGCATTTATATGTAAGTGTTTCTGGTTTAGGAAAGACTTGATGGACAACTGCATGGGTTGAATTTCTGACTATGGTGTGAAGTTTCTGTCAGAGAGCGAAGCACCTAAATGCATGTCAGACATACAAATAATCAAACTGGTGCTGCCTTCCTCATTTAGACTTTACAGAACCACCAGTACTTGCTGTCATGAGGAGCACAACTCACAGATCATTCAACATTCAGTAAAAATACAAACAATTCAGTCTAAATGTATCTAAATGTTACTAAATGAAGCTGTGGAGAGGCAATGGGCCTTTCATAATATGTAGCAAAGTACCTTCCTGTGGTGGTGAATAATACCTGATGAAGCTTCCGGAATCATCTAGCACCTAACGCTCATTGGACAGGGAAGCAAACACACCAAATGTGAAGAAGCAAGCAGTAACAGCACTGGAGAGCAAATGCAAGTGTCACAGAATCAGTGTCCTTTTATGGGCTGACCTTTTGAATTAGATGAAAGAATCATCTTTTTTTTCAGATAAGATGCCAGGGAAATAGCAAGCCATGGCCTTTGTTAATGGGCTCCATCTAAAATTGTGATAGAAAAATAAATGAACTGTACAGAATGGGAACCTTTGATACAAATAGAAGATGGTTTTATCATGTACAGGTTAGGCTACAAGAGGAAAGATGGAGTTGGAACTAAAATGTTAATCAACATTTCCCACGATGACATGAGCTCTATGGAGCTACAGCCTCCTTTCACACATTCTCATATTTACCACTTGAGGGACAAGCAGGGTCAGTTTTACACATTACACTTTTAAAGGGGATTAGAGAAACAGTTTAAAAGATGAACACCTTTCTGCAATCCTTGCCTCAGAAAGAGATGAAGATCAGCAAGCCCTGCTTCCAGCAGGCTGAGTTTATCATCTGTGACATTGTTACATTGTTTATGACATGATTCCTCGTTAGCTAGGCACATTCAGTCAACACGATCAGAAAACATTGCCCAGCATTCACCCACTCAGTACTGAAATTTGACTCCATTTGCTCTCAGAGTTGTGGTCATATGTAAAATCTAGGTATGAAATTTCTGATGTCATCGCATTGATTACATGTTGCTTGGCTGGCTGACAAGAAGAAAGCTCTGGCTAGGGTGGGAAATGGCACAAAACTATCCACAGATGGTAGGGGAGTGTTATGGTCAAACACAAGATTTAGCAAGTTTAATATTGGAGATGAGATTGCACCACTATCACATGAAGTCCAGTATGAGGTTGAATTGATAAAAAAATGGTATAGGGATGTTAGAAAAACATTTTTCCCTCACACAATGGCCACTGATCAAAGGGACGGGAAAATTCTCTCCTAAGGCCTCTGAGGTTGGGATTTTGAGGAGATCCTGGACTTTTCATCAGGTCTTGAGCCATCAGTCTCCCATTTTGAGCTTCCTCCTTTTTTTTGCTGTATTCCTTTCATTTACCCAGTGAGAGCTTTAAAAAATCTAGCTTTTTAAAAACCCCAAGTGCTGACCCCAAGTGCTGACAGAATATTGGGTTGTTGGAGATCCATAATTCCATTTGAGCATTACTTCAGGCTCCCTTGCACTGTTTCAGATTGATTCAGAAGCAGACAAATGTCCCTGCTTTTCTATACTATGTAATCTCTGGTACTGCCTCACCATAAAATAATTCTGGAGAACTAAGTCTTCTTGAAATTTTTCAGAGAGGCATCCAGATGTAGGAGGAAGGAGCCTTATTTTACAAAGCAATCTACCTTATCCTCCTTGAGAAAGATGTTGAATCTCAGAAATATCTAGGTGCTCAATCATTTAAGTCTCTGTAGCTGGCACCTTCATTTTAACCATTAGACAATTGATTGCAAGAAGTGCAGAGTGTCAAAATGGGAGTTATTCGTTCAGGCTAGCCAGCTTACCATTTGCTTGGAAATCAGTTAGATAAACCCTGCAATTTCTGGAATGTATATGAGTGGATTGCTAAGGTCCTCTATTTGTAATCATCTTGCTATGGGAAAGAAAATTTCATCAATTGTTGTGGCAAGGTGTGCTGTGTGATTTTTCCATTGCCTCAGATGGTCAAAGCTTCTGCATTTTGCATGACTATTGAAATTCTGTAGATGCCACTACTAATAATGTACCAAGATGCAATGCTGGAATAAGGCCATAAATATAATGTGTTTCAGTCAGCTGTGCAAAATAATAGCTCAGCAATTGTCTGTCTTATTATGGGAAGAAGAGTAACCTTCTGTCACTAGATTGATTCAGTTACAAATCTTAATTTTGTTTGAGTTTAATGTGTCACCATTGTTTATTTTGTTTATTTTGAGGTCAGGAAATAACAAGTTGACATTCGTTAGCCTGAGTAAGTGATCCCTTCCACCTGAGTTCCTCAAAACATGATTCTTTGCACTGCAGATTGATTTCTAAGCATTAACCATTTGCTTCAAAGCTTTCATGTAAAAGTATATGGAAATCCACAAAGCAAAGTGACCAATATATATGGGGAGTAATTTCCCATTGATCAACCCATAGAGTAAGTAATTCCCCAATTGGCCAGCCCACTTAGTCAATAGCTCTTGAATGTTGTAGTTTTTGCCTGCAGCAGTTGTGATTTAGAAGGATTTCTAGCAGTTTCTTATGTCTGGCCTATAGTATTTGAAACAGATATTCACAAAACAGTCAATCCATGTATCTGCCTTAGTTGAACTGGCACAGTATGCCACTCATGGGGTGGTTTTATATGCAACTGTTGAGCCCAAAGAAAGTTGCCTCACTCCACTTTGATTTCAAGGACTAGATCTGTCAAAGACGGCCAAAGTGTGGCAACAAATTCCATCCCAACTAAATGACATGTTTACTTGTGAAAAAGTAGAGGATTGCTCCCATTATGTATGTCCTAGAATAATGATTGCTGTGAGTCAAACTAGAAAAGGTCATTGAAAGTGGGGGAAAGGCAGAGTATCACATTCTAGATGCTTCTGGATTACGATTGCCTTTCTCTCTAGCCAGCATTACCCAAGAGTGAATGAATGATGACAATCGGAGGTGAACAATATCTGGAGAGTTCCACTGCCAGCCCATCTAAACAGTTTAGGGAGGATCAAACCATGTGCTAGCAGAGGATGCAGAAGCATCCAAAGCAATGAACAGAGTAGAATGGTGCCTCACAAATCAGTGGGGCCTAGATGTTTCTTTTCAGCTTCTGCTGATGTGGTGATGGCATCTGGCCTGGATGCCTTCAAAAGGGGATTGGACAGATTCCCGGAGGAGAAGTCCATCACAGGTTACAAACCATGATGGAGATGTGTAGTCCCCAGGCTTAAAACTGGGGTACTTCAAGTGCCAGATGCAGGGGAGTGGTATCAGGAGACAGATATCTTGTCTCGTGCGCTCCGAGACGCATCTGGTGGGGCTACTGTGAGATACAGGAAGCTGGACTAGATGGGCATTTGGCCTGATCCAGCATGGCTGTTTTTATGTTCTTATGTTCTTACACCCCCTACACATAAAGAAGTGAGCATTATGTGCCTCTTCATAGGTAAATAATGCCCCTCCAACTGCTTACTTAGAGGGTAAGGGAGTTGTGGTGATCAAAGGAGCAGAACAATGTTGTGCTTGCACAGCTTTGACATGCACAGAAAGGTGCTCAGATTCTGCTGTGTGCAATGCCATAGGATTGCACAAATGTAAACTAATCACATTCATTTTTCTGCTTCGCACATAACCAAGATATCATTTACCTCTTTAAACTGTCCTGTTCTTCACACTGGCTTTCCCAGCCAAATGAGAGGCATGTTTCAGGGGGGTGACATTCATTTCTCACCAATGAAATGAGACATATGCAGTACGTGGCTAACTTATCCCATAGCAAAACATGTTGTATAGATCAGGAGGAGGCTCCCAAGCAAGGCTGGCACCTCCCCATGTAGGTATGTAATTGGAATATGATGCAGTTAGTAATATTGAAAGTCATTCAGCCATAAGGTGGACTCACTCAGCACAAGCTACAAGCTAGAGTTGAGCAGCTGGGAGAACAACCTTACCTACTCAGATCTTTGTGACCAATGGCTCATTTGAATATGGTAACAAGGAGTTGGGATCCACACTTTTTTGTTTGCTTTGTTGAAATAAAGTTGTAGCCATTTTGGTAGGTGCAACAATGAACATCACTGTCTCTCTTTTTTGCCACAAGTTCTTTTTTCACCAACTGTTGGTTTGGATCCAGTACACCATTAATTTCCTGCTGACAGAATCACACGATTGCAACTAAGGCAGAAAGCATCACCATCCTTACTTGGAAGTGAGTCTTCAGTCTCTGTGTCTTATTTCCCTTATTTCGCCTGTGCATGTTCATCGGAATGAACTGTACCCTAACAAGCTCAAATGTGGCTGTGAAATACACAAAACAGAAAAGTTTGCAGCACAAATCCCATTCAGATTAATGATAGCTGCACAACAGCAGGCAGCACTCCATATCTCTCAAGGTCAAGAGATCATCCTGATCTGTTTTGGTTATGAGTAACACTGAAAGCCACATATGGTGATTAAACAACCAAAACATGTATTTTAGTGTGTAAAACATGAGGTCTATTGGCTACTGCTGCATTTACAAAAAGGAAGCTTCACTTCAACTTGTAGGTCAGCCATAATTCACTCAGCATCTTTGTGCAGGAGGTTCTCTCTCTGGCACAGTTCAGGCCTGTTTCTGACCACCACACTGAATAAACATCAACTGAATAAAAATTCCTGTCCAGAGCTTAGTGAGTGTTGCTTTGCAGGCAAAGAAGCTCCTGGTGCACTCTTGAGCCCCTGATGGGAAGCACTGAAATATTCTGAAGTTCTGAAGTTGCTAAAACAAAAAATAAAAATAAAGCTAGCTTTTAAACATGGTTTGAGTGGACCACCGTGCTGCCAACATGCAAATGTGGGAAATGCAAATGTATATTTGGTACATCTTGCAACTGTTATTAGATCTATATGAGCTGACATGCCATCTAGTGAAAATGAAACAATTTATTCTAGAGGAAATGGCAGGGGGCTTCCTCAAGCTCTCCCCTGTAACTCCTTGAAATTTGAAAAGTTATGGGTTTCATGGAACAGAGTTATTAAGCTCCAAAGGGGCTGTGGGAATACTCAATTGAAGGAGTGTGGATCGGTGCACTGAAGGGAAGCTGCAAATTAACCCTATAACTGGTAAAGTGTGCCAGACACACTACTTCCATTAAGCACCCGCACCTCCTTTGGAGCTTAATAACTCCATTACCTGAAACCCAAAGCTTTCCCAGTTTCAAGGAGTTCCCTAAAACCACTTGGGGAAGCTAAGCCTGCCATTCATATGCCTGGGATCAGTAATTTTCCATTGAACATTTTTAATGTTTTAATTATTTTTAAAAAGTATTCAGTGGAAAATTACTGATCCCAGGCATGCAAACTGCAGGCTTCACTTCCCCAAGCGATTTTAGGGGACCCTTTGAAATTTGGAAAAGTTGGGGTTTCTGGGGGCTGAGATAGCAAGCTCCAAAGGAGGTGTGGGGGGTGCTTAATGGAGTGTGTCTGGCACGCCTTACTAATTATAGGGTTAATTAGAAAAATATGCTGTAGAAAATACTGATCCCAGCCATTTATCTCCCCCAAAATATCAGGGGTAGCTTCCTCAAGCGGCTTTAAGGGACCCTTTGGAATTTGGAAAAGTTAGGGTTTCTGGGGGCTGAGATATTAAGTTCCAAAGGGAGTGTGGGGGTGCTTAATGGAAGGTGTATGGATTGAAGCTTTACCATAGACAGGGGAACCTAATTCACTATAATTGGTAAAGCATGCTGGACACATTCCCTCCAAACTTTTCCAAATTCCAAAGGGTTTTCTAAAATCACTTGGGGAAACTAAGCCTGCCTCTTTAGTGCACATACATGGCTAGGATCAGTATTTTTGGGTGCATATTTTAATGCATATGAAAATACTGATCCCAGCCATGTTTAGGCAGCTTGGCACCAAAGTAGCAGGGGTACCTTCCTTAAATGATTTTTTGTAACCCCCTGAAAGGTGGAAAAAAATTGGGGGCCAGGGGACTGAGTAACTAAGGTCCAATGGGGGTGCCCCTAGGGAAAAAATATTTTCTAATCAGAATCAATGGGAAGCCGCGGCAGCGGTTCAGCGGTTCACCCAATCAGCTTCCGATTCCATTTAGAAAGAATTTTTCCTAGGCACATTCCCTTTGGACCTTAATTGCTCAGTCCCCTGACCCCCAAACCTTTCCAAATTTCAGAAGCTGACCTAAAATCGCTTGCTCCCCTGGGTCCTTGAGGACCTGTCAGGAGAGCATAGTGTTTCATTATCTTTCATTTCATAATGAAACTACTTAAAATTTATTTTGTAATGAAATTAAATGGAATGCAGGGGACAAAACAAAACAAATCAAAACACAATTTTTCTGTTTTGTGCTCATTCCTACCCACTACACTTGGAAATGTGCCAGTCTTTCAGCAGGGCAAAGAGTGTGGACTGTTTGTTTTGTTTTGTCCAAAAAGTTTCTTCATATTTTCCACTCTATGGGGATGTGTGTGTGCTTCAATGGACACCCTGCAGCACTTTCAAAAATCACTTTTCCTTCAATTATGAATTTCAATACTTCAGGAGCCTAGCTGAGATGGCAGGTGACTCTTTTCATTGTGTAGGTGCCACCTAGTCTTTTAGCACTCAAAAACAGCATAGAGTAGGAAAATGCCTCAGAACCACCGTGGAGTCCAACAGGATTTTTTTTTTAATTGGAACCTAACCTTAACCCTAACCCTCACTCGCTCCACAGTCTCCCTAAGAACAAACAAAAGTCAGTTCTCTGGTGAAATGTACTGCTGCTGGGGAGTGAAAGGGAAAAATATGGAAAAATGAAGACACAAAAGTGAAATCCAGAAGAAAGCTGTCAACTTGTCATAACTGTTAACTGTGCAATGGAGACGTCTTTCCCAGTGCCTGCTTGTAAGTAGCTCCAGCGAATCAATGCATAAGGTATTTTAGCTGATTCTTCTGCCAACATATGGCAAGGCTCATTCTATTTATGTAAATATTAGTCATTTGGATGTCTCCTGAGTCCTGAGCTATATATTTTTTCTCTCTCTTTTTAAATTTTCCCAACCATTTTGGTTTTATAAATATATATATATATAAGGTGTTTCTTCAATTAGAAATACTTTAAAACAATGCCAGCTTTGGGTGCTATGGGGTGGGGTAGCAGGCATAAGACAGAGTAATCAGATCCCCCTGTCCTACAAATGATCACATAACAATCATATGTGTTTTGGTAGGGTTATTTACTCTGCTTGTGACTTTATCATCCTCAGGAATATTTATTCAAGTTGAAGAATTGTCTAAAGAAGTGGTTCTCAACCTGTGGGTCCCCAGATCTTCCTGGACTGCAACTCCCAGAAATTCCTTCCAGCACAGTGAGTGGTGGAGGCTTCTGGGAGTTGCAGTCCAGGAACATCTTCGGACCCATAGGTTGAGAACCACTGGTCTAAAACATAGATTTTTCCAGTAGTTAGCCAAGCATCTATGGAGCACAGGAAGTTCCACAAATTACCCAGGATCTACTGCATTGTTTATTTCTAAAGTGTTTACCTGAAATAGTAGACAAAAAGTAATTTCTCCTAATGTGCTGCAAGCCTAGATCAGAAAGGAAAGTTTACATCACTCAAGAAGGACTCGAAAACCAAGAGGAAAACAGAAGAGGGAAGGCTGAGGATGTCTTCCTGTCATTTCAATTTAATGTACTCATTCTTTTTTGGGGGGGAAATGTGAATAGTTCCACAGTGTTTACGACTACTTTAGGATTCTTTTACTTATGAAAAAGCCAATGTCCTGTTGTGTTACTTGGAGAAAGAAAAAACACTTTTTTGGCAATACTATGGGGCCTCTTGACCTTGACATATATTAGGGCCTCAGCATATTTTAAGCAGGTCCTGAGTTGGAGCTTAATGTCACGTAAGTGTGATGTCTGTGAATTTCTGTAGGGAAATTCTAGAACTGTTTTATGTTATCTGTGAGAATTCATGAAGAAACTGCCATCAGCACAGGAACAGAAAGAAAAGAAGCCTAGCAACTTCTATTTGCAAAAATTAGCGCAAATAATATTTTAAAAAATAATTAATTTAAAGTCACCCTGAAGAAGATAATTAATTGCCAGCAGCTAATCCATGTTCTTGAAACTGAGACAATTTAGGTTTCCTTTAGAAACAAAAAAAAATCCCAAAGTTAGTATAACAAAATGTCAGCTCTTTAGGTAAAAGTAAACAAAAATCTTGAAGAAAAATATTTCTTAGGAGGAAAAAAAGTGGGGAGGAATTAAAGTAAGTCCTGCTGCTCTTTATTATTGTTTTGTTTTTCCTCAGGACAGACTAATCATGACACCATTCTGACAATTAATTATTTTGTGGTTTAAAGAGAAAGATGAACACCACTGGGATGCATATGCTATGTGTGTGAGAGGGGGGAGGGTTGCTATCAAGCTGTGTCTGAGTTAACAGTAACTCTGTGAATTAATGACTTCCACAGGCCCTGCTGAGACCTTCCAGAATGAGTGTGTGTTCTGTCTTCCAATTGTCAATCATCATTATACTGTAATCTGATCCAATTTTATATATGATCTTTAGGAAAACAAGAATGCATTCTCCATGACACTTTTTCTCCATATTCTGCTCTAAAAAAACAGGCTGTAGTTCAGATGTTGTGACTAGAGATGGGCACGACTAAAAAAAAAAGTGTTTCATTTGTCGTTTGTCGTTTAGGGGGTCCGTTTTGGTTTGTTTTTGTTCTTTGCGAATTTTTGCAAAAAAATTGTTTTTGTTTCATTATGTAACGAAACAAAAAAACAAAAACAAAAACAAAAAATTGCTGTTTCGTTAGTATTCATTACAGTTCAATGTATTTGCTGCAACGAAAACGAAACGCACGACAAAATTTCTGTTGTTTCGGTTCGTTTCGTTTCATTTTGGAGACAAAATTCATTTTTCATTTCGTTACGTAACGAAACGAAAAAACAAAAATGAAAATGAAAAATTGCTCGTTTCGTGCCCATCTCTACTTGTGACGCACCCATTTCTTTTCAAACAATTGAGAGCAGTAAAAATGGAGGCAAATAAGAGCAGAAAAGAGTCCCAAACAGATAGATGTGTCTTTGGAGGACAACTGACCCACACACTGTCTTGATTTGGTGTCAAGTCCAGTTTAGCTCTTCCTATACCCATGAAACCGGGGGATGTGATATATTTACATTCAAACATTTATCAAAATCAAGGTAGCCAATTGCTTAGCTTGGTAAAGCACACTAGAGTAGGCCCATTGGATCAGTGAGAATATGAGTGTCTACTCCTTAAAAAAATCAGTTGCTTCAAATGGATCTACTGTAACTGTAGCACAGCAAGTCAGTGTTAGAGTAGGGATGTTTGATTCAATGAAATGTACAGAAGGGTTGAATAATCTCTTTCTTATAAAGTGGGCCTACTGTAGTGCTACTTACTACTGAGTGAACAGGATGCTGGCCATTATTTTTTTTCAGATTGAGAAAAGGTTATATAACATCCTTATGCTCCTTCCAGAGCAGAGGATGAATCATTATAAACTCCTAGCGAGCTAAACAAATAATGATGTAAAACTTCTCGGAATGGAATAGTAGCAAGCATCCATCTGTTCCCATATACAAATTACCCTGCTCTTCTAACAAGAAGCACGATGTGAATGAATCCCAGAAAATAACATGTAATTCTTTTTGATCAACCCTGTGGGTGGGTGGTGGTAAAATACCGTGTGTTCTGCTCAGTAAATGCAAACATTTTATACTTTATTCCCGGCTCATCTGTGCAAGCTCTGCCCTTGCAGTCAAAATGTTGATGAGAGTTGTGGTGACTGGCATCTTTGTTTGCAGTCCAAACTTATCATATACTTTACAGTCAACAGTGTCCGAGATGGAAATTGTAAATGGCAGAGAAGTTTTGTAATTCTTTAAGCAGAGTATTTACATTGTAGGAAGAATAACCCATTCGTTTCCCAAGAGTACTGCCAACCCCATGTTTCAAAAATCATCCCTTAAACTAGATTTGCAGCATGCCACAGCCACTGCTTTCAAAATGTAAATGGTTTCTCCTTGCTAAAGTCCAAACCTTCTGATAATGATGGGGGAAATATACATATTTTTTACCTGACAGCATATTTACAAATAAGTGGAGCACACCACTAGGAACTCTTGAGACAGACATAGCATACATCCAATTGGTATATGCAAATTTTCTTTCCTCTCTAAATCAGTCACCTGCAGAATCTAAGGCTCCCCAGTAATCATGTTAAATAAAATGGCACTGCCAATTAATGTGGTAGAATAATTTATTTTTGCTATGATCTTGTGCAGAGTGAAAAGAACCTCAGTTAGACTCCCGAGAGTCCACTATACAACTTTACAGGTTCATATCCTATTTCTTTTTTGATATTTTACTATACAGATAATACCAGATTTTTGTGTGTATGTGATTTCACTTCAGTGGGAACAATTTGGGTGTTCTGCAGCAAGCCATCTATCTAACTAGCTGTCATCATCCTCATGTGGACCTCTTTTTTGATATTGGTAATTCACTCTTTCAGGACAGGCAGCATGCCCAGGGCATAGGTCCTGCTGTTTTAAAGAGCAATATTTCACACATGGTTAATGGGGTAGATGGTAGATAACTCTGGCCACAGATTTATTGGTTACTACAGAAAATACCATGGAGACAGCATAACTGCTGGATAGCTCTGTGCTTTAGGTATCTGGTTGCAGAACCCGGGGCTGGACGTTCAGTTTGTCTCTGTGCTTTGTAGACAGAGGCTAGGCTCAGTGATCCAGCTCTGCTGTTCTAAGATGATGATGATGATGATGATGATGATGATGATGATGATGATGATGATGATGATGATGATGATTAAAAATATGCCTTGTATTGTGAATGTAAGGAAACAAATAAGTGCTGGTTGAGGTAAATTATTAAAAACATTGACTATTATTACATAAAACACAAGTTTTAACAAAAAAACCTAAATATCTGATAAATTGATACATAAATTTCCCATTTTTGTAGCTCTGTTGGTGTTATATTGACAGTCTGCAACTGCTTACAATGCTATGTATTCTTGAAGGCTTTCATAGCCGGGATCAGATAGTTGTTTTGAGTTTTTCAGGCTCTTCGGCCATGTTCTGGAAGTTTTTCTTCCTGATGTTTCGCCAGATTCTGTAGCCGGCATCTTCAGAAGGCAAGTAGCTCAGGGAACTAGTAGTTCTCTTTGTGCTCTGGGGTATAGAGTGAGTGAGACTGTGGGTTTTCTAAAATTATGGGAAAGAGGAAACTTGTCCTATGCAGGAGATAGGTGTTAGTCATTGTATTGTGATGAAGGGATTAAGAAATTTCACTGCAATTAGGGGTGGCAGCAATCCTTCTCTGTCGTTGATGGGTGTCGTTAGCTGTTCTATTGTGTGAATTGATCACTGTTGCTGATGGCTGGGTGGGAATCATTGACCTTTGACCTTTTGCAGGCTGTAGTTTTCAGTACTGGAAGACAGGCTTTGTTGATTTTTAGACTTTCTTCCTTTTTGTTGAAATTGTGCTTGTGTTTGCGGATTTCAATGGCTTCCCTGTGTAGTCTGTAGAGATGGGCACGAACAGAAAAAATGGTGATTCATTTTGGTTCATTTCGTTTTAGGGTTTGGTTTGGTTCATTTTGTTTTTAATGAATTTTTAAGAAAAAAAATCATTTTGTTGGTTCATTGATTTGTTATTTGTTTTTTCCTGCTTTGCACACTTTAATCATTTTGACAGCGTGGGGGTGGGAAAAAGATTTGTTAAAAAAACACAGATGTTGCAAGTGCATAAACTGGACTGGCAGCGTCCTCATAATCCACATCATAATCATCATTTTACCGGGTGGCGGCAGTGGCGAAGGGGCAATCCTTTCATTTCATTTTTACTTCTGGGTTCCTGGCCTGTGCTACAGCCGTAGCATGGGCCAGTCAGCTTCCCCCCCCCCAAGCCGACTGTGTGGCCCGTGGCTTTTCCTTGCAACCAGGAAGACCGAAGACCAGCACCAGGTAGGAGACATCGCCGCCATTAATGAAACAAACTGAAACAAACCTTTTTTTCAATTCGTTTCATTTCGTTCTAAATTCACTCTGGGGGTTGTTATTTGTTTCATTAGGTAACAAAATGATTAACGAATAATAAAACAAACTAAAAGTTCATTTCGTGCCTATCTCTAGTAGTCTGACATAGTGATTGGTAGTGTTATCCAGTACCTTTGTGTCCTGGAATCGGAATTCATGTTCAGTTTGTTTCGGGGGGTGTTCAGCTACTGCTGGTTTTTCTGGTTCTTTTAGTCTGCAGTGTCTTTCATGTTCTTTGATTCTAGTCTGGATGCTGTGCTTTATGTTCCCAATATATACCTGGGCATAACTATAAGGTATCCGGTATATTCCACTTTCACACATTTTTAGGAAACCCCACAAGTCTCACTCACACTATACCCCAGAGCCCAGAGAGACCTTCTTTTTCCCTGAGCTCCTTGCCCTCTGAAGATGCCAGTCACAGAGTCTGGCAAAACATTGGGATGAAAAAGTTCCAGAACATGGCCAAACAGCCTGAAAAACTCACAACAACTATGCTTACAATAGTCTTTGTAACTTCTTGATATTGTTCCCAAAGCCCCAATGAGGATGGGGTCTACTGAGGTATGTTTCATCCACAAGTGTGATGTTTTGATTGGCAGATCACTGCAATTTTTTAGTTTTTCAAATCCTTTGGCTTTAACTCTGGCATCCCCTGAAATTGCAATGTCAATGATCCGATATTTCTTCATTTTATTACTACTTTGTCTGGTATGTTATGTTCAAGATGTCTATCAGTTTGGATCTGGAAATTCCACAAAATCATGGCTTAGTTTTTTTCTAATACCTTCTCGTATTTGTTTCTCCTAAGGGTTTTTGGAGGCTAGAAACACATATATTTTTTTTCATAATGACAGTGCAAGTGCACTAATATTGCCACTTGATCATAATAATTTTGAAATCTTTATGTGCAGTTTTTGGACATTCACATATGAGGTGTTTCATCTTTTTCTTGGCAGTTTTGACATTTGCTTTTACCACTAGTTCCTTGAATGTTAGCATTTATGACTTAATTTGAACTTCTTCTTCTTCTTCTTCTTCTTCTTCTTCTTCTTCTTCTTCTTCTTCTTCTTCTTCTTCTTCTTCTTCTTCTTCTTCTTCTTCTTCTTCTTCTTAAGAACATAAGAACAGCCTTGCTGGAGCAGGCCACAGCCCATCCAGTCTAGCATTTTGTCTCACACAGCAGCTCACCATTTGCTTCAGGGTATTCCCAAGCAGATGTCTTCACTAGCTTACAATTTCCGGCAATTCTTGTTTTTACATAAAAAGAAGTGTGAGGCAATGAAACCTTTTATTATTATTTGTACCACAGTCTCTATTGAATGTATTGAAACAAAAAAGTGCCAGTAGAGGTAAACAACAAATAAGGTGTGGTCTACTATGGGAGACTGAAGCTCAATTTGTTCTTTAAGTTCCTGGCTGAACCATTTTAATAATTAGAAAGAGATTTTAAGACCACACTCTTTTTTCACACCAGCTCTTACAAACCAAACCCCGATAATAACATCTTGAAAATTAAGAAAAAACTATAAAAGAACAAAACATTTTATATTAATATATTCTAAATACATATGTTGCAGGGAACTGCTTGCAAGGTTTTGCATGTAAAGCATGCAAAATCTGTTTTAACATAATAAAAATGAATTTTTGCCATGTGGTTTTCATATAAATAATGAAACCAATGTGGAAATACAAAGAATGGTGGGGAAAAATAGAATCTGACAAGGCAAACATAATGGATTTGTCCATCTATTGGAAGCTAGGAAAGTAATATTGAACTTCAAAATTCTTTACCTGCTTGACAACACAATTTCCTGTTTAGTCAGTTTTTGGATCCAGTGAGCTTCAGAAAAAGCTGAAGATCATTGGAGAGGAAACAAAACTTTCCTTAAGCCATATGATGAGCCCTTGGTTTAGCTCTTAGTGACAGAAGAGTGCCACAGTCCCAGAGAACACGGTATGTGATGAGGTTGTCACATTGAGAGATACCTTGCTGAGGGGCACATTATGTGAACAAGCTAAAGTTAATTAATGCAAAAAGACAAAACAAAGGCAAGTTTTTATTTTTTTAAAAATACAGTATTGCCAATAGCAGTAATCAAACAGCATTCACTCTTGATAGGAAGATGTGAAGTTATTCACTTGCTAAGCCTATAAACCTATGTGTTACAGACTGAGAACTTCTGCTTATGCTGTACTAAAACACATTCTGCTATATTGTGCTCTCTCTCTCTCTCTCTGCTTGTTTGTGTGTGTGTGTGCACTTGTGCATGTGTATCCATGTGTATGTCCCTTCACATCTTTCTCACACTCAAACATATTTTTGCTCTTTCCAAAATTTCCTTAACTGCGAAAAACAACAAAGCACTATTGTTTTGTACTTAATGGGTGTTGGGAAGTTTAAAGGTGGGACTTTCAAGCACCTTAGGCCATTGTCCACCTAATGAGCCTATTCAGGCCATTGTTCATCTTATGAGCATATTTCAGACCAGGGTGACATGGGGTCAAAATGAACTATAAAATGGAGGACTCGCAACTAGCTTTCCTCAGACTGAATAATAATAATAATAATAATAATAATAATAATAATAATAATAATAATAATAATAATAATAATAATAATAATAATAATAATGAAGAAGAAGAAGAAGAAGGAGAAGAGAAGAGTGGACCCTTGTATAACAAACAGCTTGTATAACATAAAATTTGTACAACATAAAAATTCTGGAGATAGGGGAAATTTGCTTAACATAATCGCCTATGGGGAGAATCTGTACAACATAAAAATGGGATCACTCCATTTTCAATGCATTCCTATGGGAATTTGTATAAAGGAAAATTTGCTTAACATAATTTCTTTTGGAACGAATTAATTCCTTTATACAAGGTACCACTGTAATTTATTGTCATTGTGTCTATATACACAGTATACACATACAACGAATCTCAGACACCCAGAGACCACACACACACCACACACACACACACACACACACACACACACACACACACACACACACACACACATTAAAAAATCTCTGAACACTCTCCCATCCACCAACCCCCCCCTAAAAACACAAGCATCTACACAACAGGCTGGGTAATCCTGTCCGAGTGCTCACTGCTGGTGGTCCTTAAGTTCATTATTAAGTGCAATTATAGCTCTGGGATAAAAACTGTTCAGAAGACGTGTGATCCGAGTTTTAATTGTTCTGTATCTTCTGCCAGAAGGCAACAGTTCGAAGAAATGATGAGCAGGATGAGTAGAGTCTCTCAGAATGTTGTGTGACTTCCTCAAACAGCGAGATGTGAAGATGTCATCCAGGGTTGGTAACTGGAGCCCGGTAACATTCTGGGCAATTTTAATTATTCTCTGTAGAGCTTTTTTGTCTGCTACAGAGCTGCTCCCATACCATGAAAGCATGCCATAAGTTAGGACACTCTCAATGGTGCTGTGATAGTAGGACAGAGTAGATGCTGAGATAAATTCATCTTCCTGAGCATTCTCAGGAAATACAGCCTCTTCTGTGCCTTCTTCACAACCATGTTGGTGTTTGCAGTCCATGAGAGGTCGTCTGAGATGTAAGTACCCAAATATTTAGAGCTAACAACCCTCTCCACCTCCTCACCATTTGTGTACAGTGGTAGATGTACATCTTTCTTCCTCCTAAAATCAATTATAAGTTCTTTAGTTTTTTTGTGTTAAGTATAAGATTATTTTGTTTACACCATTGTGTCAGCCCTTGTACTTCTTTCTTATAAGCAGACTCATCGTTCTTACTAATAAGCTTGCAGACCGTATTGTCTGCAAATTTGATGATTGTGTTGGTGTTATACAGTGGAGTGCAGTCATGTGTGTACATGGAGTAGAGGAAGGGGCTTAGCACACAACCCTGAGGAGCTCCTGTACTTAATACCAGAGTAGAGGAAAGATGGGATCCCATCCTTATTGACTGTGGCCTATCCATCAGAAAATTCCTTACTCATAAACAAATCTTCTGATGTATACCCAAACAGGCTAGTTTAAGAAACAACCTATTGGGTAGAATTGTATTAAAAGCAGAGCTATAATCCACAAATAACAGCCTTGCATATGTTCCCTGTTGTTCTAAATGGCTCAGTACAGTATGAACAACAATGGACATAGCATCATCAATATATCTATTACTCCTGTATGCAAATTGAAACAGGTCCAGATTAGATGGAAGTCTAGCCTTAATATAATCTAGCACCAATCTCTCAAAACATTTCATAATAACAGATGTTAAAGCTATTGGTCTATAGTCATTGAGAGAGACCACTACTGACTGCTTAGGGACCGGCACTATAATATATATTTTCAGGCAAATAGGGACAGAGCACTGCAACAAAGATAGATTAAAATATATGTAAAAATCTGCTAATTCTGCAGCACAGTCCCTAACAACTCGTTCCATGATTCCATCTGGTCCAGCTGCTTTCCAAGCATTAATATTCTGGAAAGCGCGTTGCACATCAGAATTCTGCAGTAGAAGTGGTTGTCTATTGCTGGTAGATTCTAATGGTGTGCTATTTGTGGTAGATGCTGGAGTGATAGTGGTTCCAGTTTCCACCTCAAAATGGCTGAAGAATTGATTCAGCTGCTCAGCCAAAGAATCACTGCTGCTAGACAGACTATTTTTTAATATTCTTCCCCGTGATTTGTCGCAGATCTTGCCATACCCAACGAGGATCAGAGCTCTCAAAATGATGTTGTTCAATCCTCCGACTGTACATAGCTTTGGCATCCCTGATCCCCTTTTTCAGTTTAGCTCTGGCCTCTCTGTACTGTACTGCATCACCAGAGTGGAAGCTGTTTGGATGAGCAGCAAAGTGTCTCAATCTCTCAAGAAAAGAAGTCCAGTTGCCATGGCTCAGCTTCTAGATACTAATTTTATATTAGTTTTTGAGATGACATGCTGTTATATCTGTGAAGATTCTCAGTCATCCAAGTATGTTTATCTGGAAATTGAGTCATGACAACTGAACTTCTTTTCCTGAGAGATTGAAACGTTTTGCTACTCATCCAATCAGCATTGTCAGTCTGAGGCAAGTTAGCGGTGAGTCTTCCAATTTATAGACTGACGAAGCTGCTTGGATGAGTAGCAAAATGTTTCAGTCTCTCAAGAAACAGCAGATGGTTGTGTCTTCAAAGCCTTGGTTTGCCTGTCTTAGTTGGGGCTGTCTTAGTTGGGGCTCTGGAGTGCACTATGCACAGGATTGCGGCCTCCTTTAATTTAATTTAATAATTAACAACTATAACGGAAGCAGGGAGAAAATGGATCATCTATAGAGAGAGCTGCTTTCCAGCAAATAATAACACTGGAAACAACTCTTGCTTTTTTAATTTCCCCATTGTCAAATTCTGAATGATAGACAAACATGTGGAGAGAGAAGCACCTGCGTCTCTTGCTATCTGGGAGTTTTCTCTGTATGTCCATCTCTCCGCTCCCCCTCCTGCATGGTGTGTTTGAAGACATCCCAGAAGCAGAGCGAGCGAGCGAGCGAGAGAGAGCATGAAAACAGGAGAGCCAGAAAAAAATTGGAATTTTATTCAAATTAAAAATGCATTCTCTTGAATTTGCATGATTTTTCTGCAGGACTACTGCTACTGACAAGAGCTATCCATTTCAAACACTGTCCAAAAAATACTAAACCAAAAACAGCTCCTTTGGGCTCCTCATGATTTTTACAAGGATTCATCATGAACTTACACTCAAAGAGGAGTCTGTTGTACATCTAGAAGTGTGTTCTGGGACTCTGAACCACTATGTGGTAAATCATAGATAAAAGTCAATAAGATTTTCATGTTTTTGCACTGCATTGCCACCGTAAATGAGTGGATTTGTTACATTTTGTTTCTGGCACCCAGAGATTGTCTATGTTGAGGATGGACAGAGGGTCTGACTCCACCATGTTGAGGATGGACAGAGGGTCTGACTCCACCATAGAATCACTTTGGGTTAAACTACCAGGTCCAAGGAGTGATGTGATAGTTGGAGTATTCTATCGTCCACCAGATCAAAAACTTGAGGGGGACCTTGAAATGAGGAGAGAAATCATGGAGGTGGCTAAGAGGGATAGGATAGTAATCATGGGGGACTTCAATTATCCCCACATTGACTGGGTCAATGCGAGCTCCGGGCAAGAAAGAGAAACTGGGTTTCTCGACTTGCTGAATGACTGTGCCTTAGAGCAACTTGTCATGGAGCCCACCCGAGAACAGGGAACTCTGGATCTAATACTGTGCGATACTCAGGACCTGGTCAGGGATGTGAATGTCACTGAGCCTCTGGGGGACAGTGACCATGCTGCAATTTCCTTTGCCATGCATGTCGGAGGAAGAGTGTCAACCAAATCAGACATAAAAACCCTTGATTTTCGAAGGGCAAACTTCCCTCAGATGAGGAAACTAGTTAGAGAGAAACTGAAGGGGAAGGTTAGAAGAATCCAATCTCTTCAGAGTGCATGGAGCCTCTTTAAAACAACAATAATAGAGGCCCAGCACAAGTGCATACCACAAAGAAAGAAGAGCTCATTTAAGACCAAGAGGACACCGGCATGGTTAATGAGTGGAGTTAGAGAGGCTCTAAAGCACAAGGAGAGGTCTTTCTGTAAATGGAAATCCTCCCCAAATGAGGAAAATAAAAAGGAACACAAACTCTGGCAAAAGAAATGCAAGAAGATGATAAGGGAGGCAAAGAAAGATTTTGAGGAACGCATGGCTAGCAATATAAAGGGTAATAATAAAAGGTTCTTTAAATATGTTAGAAGTAGAAAACCTGCCAGAGAACCAGTTGGCCCTCTGGATGGTGAGGGAGGAAAAGGGGAGGTTAAGGAGAACTTGGACATTGCAGAGAAATTGAATGAGTTCTTTGCGTCTGTCTTCACGACAGAGGACCTTGAGCAGATTCCTCTGCCTGAGCCGCCCCTCTTGACTAAAGAATTAAATCAAATACAGGTTAAAAGAGAGGAGGTTTTAGGACTAATTGATAAATTGGGGATTAACAAGTCACCGGGCCCAGATGGCATCCACCCAAGGGTTATTAGGGAACTGAGAAACGAAATTGCAGATCTCTTAACGGTTATATGCAACTTGTCTCTTAAAACGGCCACAGTGCCGGAGGACTGGAGGATAGCAGATGTCACACCAGTTTTTAAAAAAGGAAGGAGGGGGGACCTGGGAAACTACAGGCCAGTTAGCCTTACATCTGTCCCAGGGAAGATGGTGGAAAGCCTCATCCAAGAGAAAATCTTAAAACACATAAAAGAACAAACCTTGCTGAGAGAAAATCAGCATGGCTTCTGTAAGGGTAAATCTTGTCTGACAAACCTTTTAGAATTTTTTGAAAAGGTCAACAGGCACATGGATTTGGGTGAACCGGTGGATATAGTCTATCTGGATTTTCAAAAGGCTTTTGACACAGTCCCTCACCAAAGGCTGCTGAGAAAATTGCACAGTCAGGGGATAAGAGGGCAGGTCCTCTTATGGATTGAGAACTGGTTGAGATCCCGGAAACAAAGAGTAGGTGTCAATGGGAAATTTTCACAATGGAGAGAGGTGAAAAGCGGTGTGCCCCAGGGCTCTGTCCTGGGACCGGTGCTTTTCAATCTGTTCATAAATGACCTGGAGACAGGGATAAACAGTGAGGTGGCCAAGTTTGCCGATGACACAAAACTTTTCTGTGTGGTAAAAACCAGAGAAGATTGTTAAGAGCTCCAGAAGGATCTCTCCAAACTGGGGGAATGGGCTGAGAAATGGCAAATGCGTTTTAATGTAACTAAATGTAAAGTAATGCATATTGGGGCAAAAAAATCCAAACTTCATCTATCAACTCATGGGCTCTGAGTTATCCGTGACGGATCAGGAAAGAGATCTTGGTGTGTTGGTGGACAGCTCCATGAAGGTGTCTCCCCAATGTGTGGCAGCGGTGAAGAAGGCCAATTCCATGCTAGGGATTATCAAAAAGGGGATTGAAAATAAAACAGCGAACATTATAATGCCTTTATACAAAACAATAGTAAGGCCCCACCTGGAGTATTGTGTACAATTCTGGTCACCGCATCTCAAGAAAGACATAACTGGAAAAGGTGCAGAAGAGAGCGACTAAAATGATTACTGGCCTGGGGCACCTCCCTTATGAAGAAAGGCTAAAACATTTGGGCCTCTTTAGTCTGGAGAAAAGGCGCTTGAGGGGGGGATATGATTGAGACATACAAAATAATGCAGGGTATGATTAAAGTGGATAGAGGGAAGCTCTTCTCTCTCTCCCAAAATGCCAGAACTAGGGGACATACACTCAAATTGAGGGCTGGGAGAGTAAGAACTGACAAAAGAAAATATTTTTTCACCCAGCACGTTGTAAGTCTATGGAACTCCCTGCTGCAGGATGTGGTGATGGCATCTGGCCTGGATGCCTTCAAAAGGGGATTGGACAGATTCCTGGAGGAAAAGTCCATCACAGGTTACAAACCATGATGGAAATGTGTAATCTCCAGGCTTTAAACCAGGGTACTGCAAGGGCCAGATGCAGGGGAGTGGTATCAGGAGACAGATATCTAGTCTCATGCGCTCCCAAACGCATCTGGTGGAGCCGCTGTGAGATACAGGAAGCTGGACTAGATGGGCTTTTGGCCTGATCCAGCATGGCTCTTCTTATGTTCTTATGTTCTTATGTTCTTATGTTCTTATGCTATGTTGGTGGTGCCTTGTGATCCCTTTTTTTTAAAAAAAAGCACATTGTGTACTTCCAAAAGCACCCATTAATACATACCAGAGTGTCATGTGCCGTGACCACATCTTGAACATTTTGTGATTTACAGTGCCCACAGGGTAGATATTTTGTGGCATGGCACTTTCTTAAAATTCATCATTTTTCTGTAGGCCCCAAATTGATTTGGAACCCAGTATGACAGCCTATATATGAATCTTCCTTTGAGCAAAAGGGAAAAAAGAGGGAGATGCGTGAAGTAACATGGCACTTTTCAAACCCTTAAGCACAAGGAACCTGTAATAATTTATAACAGTAGGAATTACTCCTGTGGTTTGAAGCATATGTTCTGCAATGGCGTTGAGGTTGCCGGTTATGTTATCTCTTGTATGCAACATTTTCCAAGCATTTCATTGCCACCTAAGGATGCAGTTCTTGCCAAACTTTTAAGGAGATGAGGAAAATTTGACAAAAGTTGACTCTGTGAACACTCATCAGAGACTTGACTTCTGCAGACTCCTACTAAATGGCAAACAACATTATATAAATGGCAGACACCAGTAAGGATGAATCCTCATGTCAAGTAAGATGATTTGATTACCATAGGTACAAGAATAGACAGCAGCCATAATGTTATTGATGATTATACATGTGTAAATGAAATTGTGGGATGCAAGTAGAGGTGTGAGTTAAACAGCTGAGCCACTGGCCTTGTGGATAGATGGGTTGGCCGTTCAAAACTGCATGACGGGGGGAGCTCTGATTGCTTGTCCCAGATCCTGACAACCTAGTAGGTTGAAAGTAGAGATGGGCACGACTTAGCGGTATTCCCGTTTCCGTTTCCGTTACTCGTTTCTGTTACTCTACGGAAACGGTAACGGGAATCACTGCCCCAGACTTCGAGCTCAAACCGACGAACGAACAATTTGGTCTGATTTGTCGTGCTCGTTACTTGCATCGCGCAATGCCAAGCGGCACAGAAAAAAAGTTTTTAAAAGTTAAAAAAAAACCCGATTCCCGGCCCTAAAAGTAGGCGAAAACTGTCTGAGGGCACCTACCAGGCCAGAAGGGTGTTTTATTTGGGGGGGGGTTCCCCGCCCCCCTCTCCTTGGCTATTGCTACTGCTGCGCTGCTGGTACCAGGCTGGGAGGGCGCATCCATTTGCCATGCAGTGCGGGGGATCCAAAATGGGACCGCAATATTTTTTTTGAAATCGTTGCCCAAAACCCCACCAAAGCACCACAGAAACATGCGAAAATTAGCTATTTTAAATGCTTGAATTTTTACAGGAGCAGCAGTGGGTTTTTCTTGCAAAAAAAAGTCTCCGTTGATTTTATTTTATTTTATTTTATTTTATTTTTTTACACCTGCACATTTGCAATGATGGGCTCGCCCATGGGAGTGGACCATGCAAAGTTTTGCAGCCATTCCACCAATCGCATGGCCAGGTTTTGCTGACTGTACCAGGCTGGGAGGGCGCATCCATTTGCCATGCGGTGGGGGGGGGATCCAAAATGGCGACCGCAATATTTTTTTTGAAATTGTTGCCCAAAACCCCACCAAAGCACCACAGAAACATGTGAAAATTAGCTATTTTAAATGCTTGAATTTTTACAGGAGCAGCAGTGGGTTTTTCTTGCAAAAAAAAGTCTCCGTTGATTTTATTTTATTTTATTTTATTTTATTTTATTTTTTACACCTGCACATTTGCAATGATGGGCTCGCCCATGGGAGTGGACCATGCAAAGTTTTGCAGCCATTCCACCAATCGCATGGCCAGGTTTTGCTGACTGTACCAGGCTGGGAGGGCGCATCCATTTGCCATGCGGTGGGGGGGGGATCAAAAATGGCGACTGCAATATTTTTTTTTGAAATTGTTGCCCAAAACCCCACCAAAGCACCACAGAAACATGCGGAAATTAGCTATTTTAAATGCTTGAATTTTTACAGGAGCAGCAGTGGGTTTTTCTTGCAAAAAAAAAAGTCTCCGTTGATTTTATTTTATTTTATTTTATTTTATTTTTTTTTTTTTACACCTGCGCATTCGCAATGATGGGCTCTCCCATGGGAGTAGACCATGCAAATTTTCCACCAATCGCATGGCCACTTGGCCAGGTTGACCACAGAGACTTCTGGGATGTGCCAATCGGGCATAAACAGCCCACTAATCGTAGCCCAAACCCGAACCCTAAGCCTAACCCATACGCCAGTACACTGTCCTTCTAAGTGGGTCAGAGAGGCACCCAGATGCACCCCAATACTCACCCTAACCTCACCCGTAACTAGCCTAACCCTAGCCGTTGCACTAAGCCGTCTTAACCCTAAGCCAGATCTACTTGCATTGCACTACATGCAAGTACGTGAGACACAGCGGGTGCAAAGAGTCTGCCAGTCCGTCACTTGTGGCTCTGGCTGACTCCTGCAGCTCCCTCCAGGAGCCCGCTACCCCCTCCCCAAACCAGTACTAACGACAACGAAAAAAAAAAAAACGAACCGACTAATTTTTGCAAATTTTCGCGAAAAACGGAAACGAGCCGAAACGGAACCGGCCCGACTAACGACAACTCGAAATTTTTTTTTTCAAGTCGTGCCCATCTCTAGTTGAAAGCATGTTAAAATGAGAGTAGAAGAATAGGGCCCACTTTGATGGCAAGGTAATGGTATTCTGTGTGCTTGCATGTTTATTTATGCCAACCATATGACCATAGAATTATGTCTACATACACACATCAGCTCTTGGGCCTACAAATGGAGATCAGCCAATAGATTTGGAAACAACTGTGGACTATCATGGGGAACCTTTACCTAAATGAAATTGTAGATGTTAGGGTTGCAAATTGCCACTAATAAACAAGGCACTGGTTGTACTTTTTGCATGTTTAGTAATACAAAGTGCATGTAGCCAGGAAACTGACTGACATCTTATTAATTACTGACAGTTCTGCAATGTAACTTTCACAATCTCATGTATGCAGATATGAATTACCAATAGGTTTCTGGCCAATTATTCTGGTTTGTTAAAGTTTTTGTTAAAGTTTTGAAGGATTTATTCTCATGCTTATTGCATGATTATATGAAGCACTTCTCTCTAGAAGTTTCAAATCAAATATCTTCTTTGGATAGGTTTAGATTCCATCTTGGAAGGAGCTGCGTAAGGCTTATCCATACAGTGTGGGTTACCTCTAGCCATCATGGAGTTATTCTGGGTTGTTCCAGATTTTTGTATTTTTATTTTGGTTCAAATTTGAATAGGTCATCCTGGTATTTGTGTTCACACATAGAAAAGCTATTTCTTTCTGGAGGTAGAGAGATGTACCGGGATTTTCTAACAACACTTGACCACACACATCCAGAATTGTTTCCTAGCAACTCATATCCAACACAGATTGTACTCTCTATTGCCTCGCTTCTACACTCTCACCCCTCCAAATTCATTATTTCCTATTGGATTTATCCATTTAGGCCATGGAGACAGAGCAGCTGAGAAATTATCATAACAAAATATGGACTGAAATCCTGTTGTTTTCTTATACATGTGGATAGTGAGTAGTATAACCTTCTGTCTTTGGGTTTCTCCATGGAGAGTCCAATTTTGTTCCTGGTGGAGAATGCCAATTTCTGTGTTCCTGAAGCCCATCACTGTACTGGGAGAGATGGTCCCATCCATTCTGTTAGCAATGTACTAATAGAAGATGCAAACAGGCAGCTAGTGGGAACAAGAGAGGCATAGAGATGGAGGGGCGGGATATCGGAGGAAGAGAGGAATGAGACACATTAGACATGAAGATGACTCAGAGGCCACTGAATTGAAAGATGAAGGAGCATGGAGTGATGCAGCTGAAGACCTTGAGCCCATCCTGTGTATCAAAGGTGTGGTGGACTGTGTGTACACTGAAGACTCTTGGACAGACATCCTTGTGAAGATCTATTTACCCTACAAAAGAATTCATGCAACATAGCATCTCCTCACCCATTTCTGCATCTAGCTGCCCACTGGTAACTTCTCTCATGCCCAAAAATATGTTGGAGGCACAAGAGAAAGAAAGAGTAATGGCAGCAGTGGCTACCACAGGATTAGGGAACACACAGGCTATGACAGGGTTCCGACATTAAAAACCATATTTATTGTGTCTTTGGGAAAACTATTAAAACGATGTCAGCAATAGACTCTTGAAACCCCACCGTCAGTTAGACCAATCTAGGGTCAGGCAAGGGCTGGACTTCTGGAACAGCTAGTGCCAGAAACACAATTCACTAAGAGCCTGGCCAAGTCAAAGAGTCTGACACAGAACATCACTCTAAGAGCCCTACAGAACTTTACAGTCACACGGGTGGGGGGTGGGGATCAGAAACCTGTGTTCATCACAGTTGGCATTTATTCAAAAAAGGATTAATTCTATAATGAAATAAGACCATCATTTCCAATCATATTAAAATTCAATGGCCTATCAAATGTATTTCATTGCTGAATAATTCAGGCAATATTAGCTTGTCTGGTTTTGCAAGTGTTCTTTATCTACATTGCTTTCTTGAACATTTATTTATTTATTTATTTATTTATTTATTTATTTATTTATTTATTTATTTATTTGTTTGTTTGTTTGTTTGTTTGTTTGTTTAAAATTATTTTAATTCCCCTAAAAAAAGAACCCAAGGCAGCTTACATTATTAAAAAAGAACACTGAAAAGCTACATGATGTAGGTACCATATGCATAAAAAATGTTAATGTCTACAAATTTTTTAATGTCTACAAATTTGTTAATGTCTATAAGTCCGGGATCATCTCATGATGTTATTCAGTCCACCATATTTGACCCCATTCCTGCTCTAAGGATTCTGTGTTCCCTCATTTGGGGAATAGCAATTGGAAGTGAGGGAATGCCTAACTGTTCCTCAGATTGAGAGAGTTCAGTTTCCGATTGAGACACTTTCCAAGAAGAATGTGGTCTGTAACTGCATCCCAGAAGTTGATAGTGCCAGTGTTCCACTAGATACATCTCCGACTTCTCTATGGCACTTTCAGTCGGAGGTCCATAAACTGGGCATTGTGGCAAGAATAAGTTTGGAGTTGGTATCTATTGAAAATCAAACAGCAAGCAAGGGCAAAATAAAGCTAAACTATAGGGGGTGGTAAATCCCAGCAACAACAGCTTAGCATGAAATTAAAATTTCTTTCTATAAGGGAAGATTGGGTTTTTCTGAAGTTCAGAAAAACTCCATTCCTTTCTTCACAAAGTGTGTGCTCTCACTTGCTGGGTATTAATATCTCCAAGCTCTTCAAAGATGGTACTATAGTTAGAATATTTTGGCCAGAAAGGATCAAATGTTGTCCCTTGAGCACTGCCTGGGTGCTGTGCTGAACTGGATGGGGGCAAATAGATTGAGGTTGAACCTGGGCAAGATGGTGATCCTGTGGGTGGGGAACCCCAAAATCTGTGGTTTGGGAAGCTCCCTCTCATTTGGGGCAGTAACTCTCTCAGCGAAGGATGGGGTCCTCATTTTGGGTGTTCTGTTGTACCTGGCACTCACCATGGAGACCCAGGTGGTGTCAGTGGTCCGCTGTGCTCATTACCATCTGAGGAGGATTGCCCAGCTGTGGGCCTTCCTGGACATTGGCGCATTGACCATGCTGGTCCATGTGCTCATAATCTCAATATTAAACTACTGTAGTGCTCCCTACATGGGGCTATCTATGAGGTTAATGTGGAGACTGCAGTGAGTGCAGAATACAGTGGCGAGATTATTAATGGGATTAAAAATGTTCCAGCATATTACTCCGGTTCTGGCCATTCTGCACTGGCTTCCTATTCACTACCACATTGACTTCAAGGTTTAAATGGTTTAGGACCCGAGTATCTCCCTAGAACTGCCAGGATGACTCGTTCAAGCCAGGTTTCCTATCTGCAGATACCGATCCTGAGGGACGCCCGGAAAGTAACAACAAGGAACCGGACCTTCTCGGTGGTTGCACCCCACTTGTGGAACCAGGTTCTGCAAGAGATTCACTGGCACCCTCTCGACAAGCATTTAAGAAACTACTGAAAACCTGGCTTTATAGGTTGGCCTTCTCTGATGATTCTGCTCCAACCTCCTTAATATAAATAGGACACTATTCATCCTCTCCGCCTTATGATAATTTTCTACTAGCTCTTTATTTTTTCATTTGTTTTCATTTTGAATTGCTAAATGATTCTGATTTAAATTACTGTATTTGTGTTTTCTTCTTCTTCTTCTTCTTCTTCTTCTTCTTCTTCTTCTTCTTCTTCTTCTTCTTCTTCTTCTAAGTAATTCACTAGTAGCAGGTCAATTGCTGCATTTATTGCTTTCATTGACAAGTTTTTTTTATGTTTCAGAGATGAGCTGCCATCAATAAACACTGATTATTTCTTGTCTTTGCTTTTCTTATTCACTTTTCTGTCTTTTGGTTATTCAGCCAACATGGGTAACATTTACATTATAATGTATTCTTCAGATTGTTAAAAGACTTGGAAATATTTGATTATAAACAATTTATTTATCTTCTTTTTATCTTGCCAGGAGCCAAGGGCAACATAAATTGTCTTTCTCTATTGATTTTATTCTCAGAAAAGTTCCATGAGATTGGTTGTGTTAAGAGAGAGGTCAATGAATAAACTAGAGTTTTGAATCCATCTCTTTCTGGTTTAAGGTTCACTCTATTACATGGCAGCATCTACTTACACATCCAAATACAACCAGAAGCAGGCAGAAAAGTTACTTTGAGAGAGTACATTTTCCCGAAATCCTTTACCTAGAATGTCCAATGTGTTGTTAACAATTTCATGGAACTGCAGGGTCTCTATGATATAGAATGGCTCCAAAATGTTCTCTTACCTCACACACCAGGTGTAAGTGAGAATATCTTCCTCCTTTATAGTTGCTGAGGGAGTCATTGTATTAATTTGTGAAACAAAATAAAATAAGAACCCAAAAGCAAAATGTGTTTGTTATATACAGTAGTCTCATTCTCATGTCTGAGTAAGTAAACTTGATCCGGGAAAGCTCTAATTAAAATATAGCAGGTGGTTTTTAAGGCACCACAACATTTTTCTCTTGTTTTGTTTTTACTCTTGTTTTTTTTATCTGAAGAGAACACTGCTTCTTACTGGTGGTGGGGAATTTCAGTGTCATGTTTGCAGTAGCCATGGAAGTGAATGGGCCTGTAGGGACTTTGAAAGCTGTGTGAGAATGGGGGAGGGACATGTGACACCCCCCCCAAAGCTGCCCACTTCTGCTCTAAGTAATGATAGCACAATTTCAAAGCTGTAAAACCATTACACCGGAGATTCAGAATTGAACCCAGCAGGAAAACATACCATCTGACCTGTAAGTTTTCCCTGTATTACTAGGTATTCTAGACAGGTTTATGATTACTCAGTCATAATGGAAAGGTCACCTGGAGATGTGGATAAGTATTGCCCACAAATCATGAATCCTGGACTAAGAGGCTCAGCCTCTGCTTTGGTAACGCACAAGTGAACACACTAAATAAGACAGTAAAAGGAAATGCCACAAGTTGACTCTTCAGGACCAGGTATTTTACCTGCCGGAGGGGGGGAAAGAAGAAACAACTCTCAGGAAACTAGAAGAGATGTAAACATGCTGATGAAAAATAAAGGAGGCATATTAGAGTCTATACTGGTGGTGAGAGAACTGGAGAAGCAAAGGTTTAAAAAAAGAAGAGCGAGTGAGTGAAGGATAGGTTAGAACAGTCAAGGTTTTTAATAAACAGTGTCAGGAATAGAAGGAATTTTTTTAAAAAAAGGAAAGAGGGTTATTATTTCCAAACTCCCACTCCTCTGTTTGCAGATTGTCAAAAGCTATAGAGATCCAGTTCTGCCTACACCTAGAATTACAGTGCAACTGTAAGTCTTACGGAGTTCAGTGTGGCTCACCCCCAGCTATGTGTAAAAATCCAGCCTTAGTCCTCATTATGCATCTTTATACTAGGCTGAGCAGGCACTTCTGCTTCTTACAAAATTAAACGTAGTTGTAAAGGTCTGTTTAAAATATTGTTCACTGAGTTCAAAGAGAGGGTGTGTGGAATAGAATAGGACAGGACACCTTTTAGAGACCAAGGGCCCAAACCGCGATTTAGAACCCACTTAGTTTTCGCAAAGTGCCAAGACAGCAATTTAACCTGAATACAATGGACTCCAGGTTACAAATACTTTGGATGCTACCCTTCAAAGAAAGCGAGGATTGAAGAGCAGGCTTTTGAATTTCCTCTGGAAACAGCATCCTTCGCCTGGCTCTCTTCACAGAGCCATTTCAGTGGTCTTAAAACGACTCTGTGCAGAGAGCCAGGCAAAGGGGGGCAGCAGTTTGTGGGTTCCTCCACAGCCCCAGTTTACTCTCCAGACATGCTACTTTTGGGATGCCCAGAGCGGTGTGGCTGGAGAGTAAACTGGGCTATGAACGAGCCCACAAACCGCTGCCTCTCCTTCACCTGGCTCTCTTCATGGAGCATGGCGGTGTGTGGTAGTGTGCTCTGAGTGGAGGGGGAAGTGCCGTGGCTGTGAGGGGGCGATGTTGCGTGCCTTCAGAAAGGACCCCACATGCCACCTTTGGCACCTGTGCCATAGATTCGTCAACACTGGAATAGGACCTAAAAGTAAGCCAGAAAATAAGTTTCCAGAACATGGCCAAAATGCCCAAAAAACTCACAACAGCTATCAGATCCCAGTCGTGAAAGCTTTCAAGTATACAGTGAAAAAGTAAGTCTGGAACCATGGAAATAAGATGGATTTTGCTTATCAAAATGAATGTAGAACACTAATACACTCATAATACCATTATCAATTACTGCCAAGCACTCTTTCACTGGCCAAAGGTTCAGTCTTAATTATCACATTTATATATTTATAAGATTCATAAAGCACCCATCTAACTATGAGCCAACTCTGGGTGGTGCACGAGCATCACTCCATTCCCACCGCAAATCTTTCCGTGTTCCTACTTTGGTGTTTTACGTGACCCTAGATATTTGAAAAAGAGCTGCAGCTTGCAGCTTCTGATTTTCAAAAGAATCCATCCGGTCGTCTGTAGAAGGTGCAAAGTAGGGTGGGAACCTGGCTGCCCCATGTAGAAAGACTGGTGGTGTCTTGGAGCTTCAGTAAATATATTTGGCAGGGATTGATTTAGTTTAAGCAAGAGAGTCTCCCTTAAGAGTTCTGAAGTCCTGCATGGGTCAGGGAGATGTGAATATCTGCACCTGCTCTTTCTGTGCAATAATGACTTTACCAGGTTGATAGGGAAGATTTGAAGAAAACTTGTACAACTAGGAAACTTGTGCAATCTCTTCAGAACTGTGTTCAGTTAAGCATCATTACAGTTTCTTTTCCAAACTTCTCTAGCAACAAAATATATTTGGGGGGGTTGGATTAATAAGCCTAGGATTTCTTTTTTAAAATGAGGTGAACTTTCAGTCACCACTTATTGGAAACAACATTTTTTAAAAAAAAATACTGTCTTTAATGAAAACTTGCTAAATGGGTCATTTTCCTTGACACAAGATACCTCCCTCAAGTCCAGAAAGCAACTGCTTCTTCTCCTTGCAATCATCACTCGTGCATTTTGCACAAACAATCTGCAGCAACTTTCACAAAACAAGAGACCTCTGCTTTTGAGAAGCAAATGATAGAAGGAAAAGTAGCAGGTGTGGTTGATGGCGAAAAGAGAGGAAACAATTCATGTAGTACTTGAAAATGTTAAAAACCCATGAAATTGGAGCTTTCTACAACTTGCTTAATTTACAGAAGCTACATCATTTACACAAGAACCTACCAAAGCTTCAGTTCATTGCTGACTTGGAAAAGCAAATATGATCCTAAATGCATTTAAGACAATGGTCTCAAATTGGGAGAGTTCGCAAGTATATTTGAAAGGCAAGCATTTTGAATTACATTTATTAACAAGAAAAGTGGAGGAATTAAGTGGGGGAAGTACTTAAGTGCTAAGTGCTGCACTAATGGAATTTATGAATTGTACTCTTCCCTTTTAATTCATGGTCAGAGAACTTCTTCAAAGAGGTCGAACAAATCCTGATCACACTAGCCTTTGAAGCTGAAGTATTCAAAGCTAATTCCCAAAACCTACTGACCTGTTCTTTTAGAGGCTGAAGGAAGGAGAGGTTGTCATAGTTACAATGGGAGAAAATAGAAGGGTAGCTGGTTTGTTTGCCTCAGATTCATGTTTTCACTGGTGTGGGTGGTATTACCTTCACAATAAACAGAAGGCTGTGTGTAAGTAGAGTGCTTCTGTTATCGGTGTAAAGAGAGATGCAGCAGAAACTAGGATTATTTTAAACATCCTGGAAAATTAAAACAGTGTCCATAGTTCTATTTCCTACAAAGCAATCATCTCCCCTTGTATCTCCTGCACTTCTGTTCCACTAACCATGCCATAGTTGTATTGTGCTACTTGGTCCCACTCATTAGAAACATTGTAGGAGTTTCTCTGTAGTTTGGCAAAAATGGAGACAAAATATAGTTTTGTACACCACCATAAGCAATCTTAGGAAGGGTTCATGGATAATGGACAAAAATGAGGAGTGATTCATTTCATCTGTTCAAAATATTTGGGCCCCCAATTTCGCTCACCATTTATTCTCAAGGTTGCTTACCATAAAAATGAAAGCAGCCACATCATTGCCATTAGAGATGGGCACGAAACGAGTGATTTTTTGTTTTTGTTTTTGTTTTTTTGTTTCGTTACGCAACGAAAATGAAACGAAATTTTTTTAAAAAACAAAACGAAAACAAAACGACCAAATTTGCCGTGTTTTTCGTTTTCGTTGCAGCAGATGCATTGAACTAAAAAGAATGCTAACGAAACAGCAATTTTTCGTTTTCGTTTTCATTTTTTCGTTTCATTACTTAACAAAACGTAAATGAATTTTTTTGCAAAAAAAGTAACGAAAATGAAAACGAACCGAAACGGACCCCTAAACGACCAAACGACAAACGAAACACCATTTTTTTGAGTCGTGCCCATCTCTAATTGCCATAAAAAACACAATCACAGAAAAATTGCATCACTGCTGAAACTAAGAGCTCAGCTTCAGAAAGAAAGAGTAGTACAATTAAAATAATAATAATCCAATTTTTAAAAGCAAGGGAACTAGACATGGGCATGATTTTTTTTAAAGAATGAAGAAATCATTCCAAAATTGCTAATTTGGTTCATATTAATACAAATTGATACCTCCAACAAATGCAGCTTAATGACTTTTAGTGGTTTTTATTTGTTGATTTGTTGGGCTATAAAACAGAGCACAAGTCACCTAGAGACAACAAATTTGCAGGGAAGTTTCCCCTGATACTTTTCTACAATCCTTTCAAGTGTGGGGGAGATTAAATTTCCCCAAGCCAGTTGGTAAAGAGTACTTTCCTGGGCTCCCTACTTTGTGGGTGTGTAACTCAGATGTCCAAAAAAATATCCATTTTTGTGACTCATTGACCTTGACAAATCACAGATCTAAATGAACCACAATTTTTCTGATTTGTCCCCATGTCTAACGGGGATGCATCTATGGTGTTTTAATATGCTAGAAGGGAGAAATTGATGTATGGATTCTCTCTCTGTATGTATTTATTTGTGTATATTTCTATGTTACACTGCCTGCTTTCAAAATGGCAGTATGAAAATGATGGATAAGCACATGATACTGTGAGAAAGCAGTTGAGTGATTCGACTTGAAACTGCCTGCATTTTCACATCTATGGAAAAGTTCAGTATATGATACAGAATTCAGAGATCTACTAGATGTTAGTTTGTCATATAGATTGCCATAATATGGCTATCCCCCCCACACACTTTTAATAAACAAGCAACATATTTGTCCAAAGTAGGGGAAGGGCTCATTAACCTTTGGTCACATGACTCCAATATTAGCTGTTTTCTGAGCCCCACCCACCCCACCCCATTTACAATAGGAGGCAAGTTTCCATATTAACCCACTTGAGCTTTTTTTCAGCTGTAAACGTTAGGAGGGGATTGCTGATTAAAAATGGGAACCCAGCTTGGGCGTTCTCCATGATGTCATATTGATGTGATTTCCCAGTCCATACATGTAAGCTTGCTTCCTACTTTATACGATTAGACAAATGCTGTAGATGTATTTCACCTCTCCCTCTTCCTTTAAACTTGTTTTAGCTTATGAATACTATAATGATTCTTCAGCATTTTTCCTTTGAGTCGGTTCTAGAAATTCTTGTGAGTTGTTTTCCCTGTACTGACAAAACGAAAAAGGGGGTAGAATGTTTTTGTTCAGCAAATACATCATCTGTGCACAGCCATGTGTGTGCAGGAGCTTGCATGTGGACAAAGGGCAACATCAACCTCTTTGCATCATGGCTTGTATTCCACAAAAGGATAATCCAAATAAAACCCTGATAGCCTTTAAAATGCTATAAGATTCTGTTAAAAACATAAACTACCAAATTAGCCAAAGTGTCTAGCAAGGCAATGAACTGGAAATGGAGATGTGTGACACATGTGCTCATTTTTGTATGGTAAGATAATTACATTGTGCCTAGTGGGAATCTGCTAGTAGTACTAATTGCTGTCTACAGTTAATAATTCCCAGTTTGGATGATCTGATGCTATGTGTAGCTTGAATGGTTTAATAGGTTTCCACAGCAAGTTATCTTTACTTGACATGGAAGCACATCAAATTACCCTGTGCAACACAAGTACTTCCCGCAGCATCTGTCGCTTATCTGATTTTCATGGTGGTTATCCTGTTGTTAGTCAACAACTGGCTGGAGCTAACCAGATTCCTGCAAGTGTTGCATGTATAGTAAACCTGCATGCAAAGCTATATTTCAGAAAACCCATAGTTTTATTATATCATGCATAGAGTGGGTAGTTCATCTTCCTGGCAAACTATGCATGGCCTCCAATTGCTGCACTCATACGCATGCCCGTTTATATGGTACACATTAACCTGAATTAAATCAGTCAAGCTGCAAAGGTACGGATACATTTTCCCTATCTACTTTTCAAAGCAATCTGTTGACATTAGGGCAACAAATGAAGAAAAATGGAGCAAGTGCTTTTATTTGAATGCCTGAATTTCCATTTGGGACAGGAAATTATCTGACCACATTCAGTGTGAATGGCTTTTTGTTTCTGTTCTTTACTTATGGAATAAAGATCTTGGATAGTCAGTACAGAGAAAGAAAGTAGTTATTTCAAATGAAGTATGCATGCAGGAACACTACAGTTTTCTGGTTCATGGCACATGGTTTCTTGTACAATATAGACATGTTTGTGGTCTATTCAAGAAGAGAGGGAAGGAGAGAAAGCTCATTTTCAGTTAAGAGTTTAAACACACCCTGTATCTTAAATGACATTCCATTGGGTTTTGGAGATTTACATCGTAAAAAGATATGAAGATGTGCTGTTTGCAGTAAAAGTCAGACATGTGATAGAATCTAAGCTTGGTGGTATAACGTGCCTTCAGCAAAATGAAGTGGGAACATGTAAGCCAGATCATTGACTACTGTACTATGGATTAGAGATGGGCACGGAACGAACATTTTTTCATTTCCGTTACCGTTTGTCGTTTCCGTTACGTAACGAAACGACAAACAAAAATTGTGATGAAAATGCAACGAAACAAACAGAACCACGAAAATTGTAGTCGTTACGTTTCGTTTCCGTTAAAGGGGATGCGCAATGAAATGAGCTGTTTTAAATGTTAACAAACGCCCTGGACATCCGTAAAAATGCAGCAATAATAATTTATATTGTCTGATAATACCTACCAGGGGGGTTGGGGTCCTGACAATGTTTGTTTTTGTCTTCTCCCATCATGATGTATTTTTCTTTTCCCTTTAAAATGGCTGTCGCACCAGCCACAAAATGGAGGCAAGCCATGTGATGGGATCATGTTCAACCAATAGCATGCCCGGGTTGCAGACTGGGCGGGCAGGTCTGGCAGCCACAGAGGGCATAAAAAGGTCTGGCAGCCCCCGTCCTCCTTGCAGTCTCTGGTGGGAGTTAGGGAGGGATTGCTGTCTCTGCGACTCTAGCTTCAGTCCTGCAGCCTCCCTGTGTGCATGCGTGCTGCGTACCTCTCGGTGAGTACCCTCCCTTGCCCTGCAGTGCAGTCACTCTGCGGCTGCCTTGCACCCTGGGCAACGCCTGCCGCTGCCTTTGCAGCCTCCCGGCATACCTAGTCTATACTGTGTGTCTGCCAGCATCCATTTTTTTAGTGTTTTCCCTCTGGTCTGGGGTGTTGGGGGATGCCTGCGCACGGAAATGCTTTAAAAATCACGCAAAAAGCGGGTAGAAATGACAAATGAAAAACCTCCTTTTCTTAAACATCTATAGCAATATCAAATTACAAAAATTACCAGGAGGGGGTGGGGTGAAGCCATTCCAGTTTTCCTGGTTAGTCTTGAGACCTTGAAGGTTTCAGATATGGAAATATTTAACATCCACCAAGTAAGGTCATTTTAAGAGAGTCTGAAAAGTCTCTAAATCCATATCTGAAACTCCTTAATATTCATATTAATAATAATTCCTAATATTCTGTATCTCATTGACTTCTATGTATTAGAAAGCAAACAGCTAGGTTTCTGGTTACTAGTGGAAGAAGTGAAAGTGAAGACTATTTTTCAGGAGTGATTTCTTGAGAAATGTAACTTCAGGACTATCATATCAACGGTAGTGGGGGCAAAGAACTGTGTCTCCTGGGTTCCCCTGAACCCTAACCATACAATACATTACCATTCTCTGTGTTGATTTAATATATAGTAGCTAGGAATACAATTTAGATATAGTAGATTTCTAGATTGATACATTATAAATAAACTGAGATGTGATTTTCTGTGAAAAGCTTTATATTCTGCTATAGCAGAATCAGATACTATTTCTCGTTGGATAGAATCTGTAGGCACTATGAACCATGGGTATGAGAGAATAAGTAGTTTTGGGGTTTGTTGGCATTCTCTCTTATCCATGGTTTTTGTTATCCACAGGAAGGCCTGCAACCAATCCCCAGTGGATACTGGGGTCTTACTGTACAGTCATTTCCTATTACGTAGCCACTGCTGACTGTTGGTGTGCCCTTTTCCTATTTGGCACAATTGTGGGGAAGGTATCAGAAGACACAGTGAAACACTTTAAAAATGTTTGTGTTTTTTAAAAAGAGGAAATAATTACTTTCTAATATTCCTATTGACTGTAAGGGTGGTCTGGATATCAGAAAATTCCAAATTTTAAAAATTCTGTACCTGAAGGGTTGTAATTCCAAATCAACTTCCAAAACCCTACTTGTGAACCTACCTTATGATGAGACAGGCCAGTGGAACAAAGCCTAGTGCTGAAAAACTCCCCTGAAACTGGGAAGGCATTTCCCTGAATCTCTTTTGCCATTATGCCTGTAAAGTGGTAGGGATAGGGGTGGGGCAGGAAAAGAGACCATTCCCTGAAAATCACAGTGATTCCAGTGTGGGAATACAATGCAGTCATAGTACAGCCCCGGCACTTACAATGAGAAAAAGGTTCCATCTATATTTAGAATAAGTGCACCTAGCGGTTCCTGCCTCCATAAAACTACTTTGCTCTCAAAAAAAGCACTGAAGTCATTCATTATTTTGCTTGCTGAGGAAAAAGTTTCTTGTGAATAATTAAAAAAGAAAGAGATCTGATGCAATTGTGTCTTGTGATCCTTCCCTATGTAACTTAGACCTTCTGGCAATTCACTGCAACAGCTTTTATGTGTTATAAAACTACTGTGGTAGTAAAATGTTTATGTCCTGCCCGCAATTTGCAGCTTCTTTTCTGTCATCACATCCCCTTTACAGCTTTTAAAATTATAATTTGGCACGGGATGATGGTATAATGATGCCTCACCAATAAAGCTTTATATTGGACTCATTTTTTTCCTCTTCATAAAGATGAATGGACAACAATGAAGCCTCATCATGAATGGGTTGGAAAATTCTGATGCTTCTTTTCTGATTGATATATCAACCACAAGCACTTTGGTACAACTTGAACACTTGTTGTACAGTGTTCTCTTTCCCCTCTTTCTTGATGTGCGTGTGTGTGTGTGAGAGAGAGAGAGAGAGAGAGAAAGAGAGAGAGAGTAAATGAGTGAGTGTGTGTGTGAGAGAGAATTCATGGTGTATCAAAGAACATCCTTTATAATGAAGATACATTCCAAAAACTTGAAGCTGAAAGGTTATTTTCCAAAATGTCTCAAGACATGTCTTTAAAATAGACATTCTGTTACTTTTGAGTGGTAAATAATAAATAAGACTTTGTGAGCAACATTGTATTGCTTCTTTGGAAGCCAATTGAAGAAGGGTCCTCTGGGAGAGATGCATTTCAAACTGGATCAATTGTCGTCCTTTTTGGACATGCATTTTCTAAAAAGTGAAACACTGAGCAGTAATGAGTTGCTCTAGAGCAGTGGTGGTGAACCTTTGGCACTCCAGATGTTTTGGACCACAACACCCAGTCCTTTCTCATTGGCAACAGAGGCTTGGAATTGTAGGAGTTGTGGTCCAAAACATCTGGAGTGCTGAAGGTTTGCCACCACTGCTCTAGAGGAATGTGATAACTGTAGTGATGGTGAGGAGTACACATGCATAGAATTGGGTGACAAGGATGCATTTTGATAAAGATATTTATTTTTAATTTCACTACAGAAGTCTCTGTGGTAGCTCAAGTTCTGAGGGACCAGGCTTACTACCTGTACTGCAGCTAAAACTGTGATCATGACCTGGGGTTCAATCCCAGGTAGCCAGCTCATTGTTGACTCAGCCTTCTATCCTTCTGACTTTGGTAAAATGAGTACCCAGATTGCTGGGGGGGGGGGGGTTCCAATGTGTAGCCTACATGATTAAACTCTAAACCGCCCAGAGAGTGCTTGAAGTGCTATGGGGTGGTATATAAGCAGAACACTTTGCTTTTGCTTTGCTTTTATTTTATCTCTGTAGTAGTCATGGGGTCTCCACATTGTTACAGCACTGACATTTAGGATCCTTCTAAGGTCTCTGTCTGAATAGATGTTTAATTAACACTATAGAGGGGAGTATAGATGGGCACAAAACGAACATTTTTCATTTCCGTTATTCACTATTCATTCCATTACATAATGAAACGACTAACGAAAATTGTGATGAAAATGGAACGAAATGAACAGAACCATGAAAATTGTGTTCGTTACATTTCGTTTTCATTACTGGCGATGTGCAATGAAATGAGCTCTTTTAAATGTTAAAAAACGCCCTGGACAGCCATAAAAACACAGCGATAATTATTTATACTGTCTGATAATACCTACCTGGGGGGGGTCCTTAAAACATGCATTTATGTCTTTTCTCAGATAGCTGCATTTTTTTTCCTTTAAGGGGAGTTAGGGGACATCGACCCAAAATGGCTCCCAGATGCTTAATATTGATTTCTTGGGTATTAAAATGCCCTGGACATCCATAAAAATGCAGCGATAATGCGACAATTATTTGAAATTATTACCTACCAGGGGGTTGGGGTCCTTAAAACGTTCGTTTTTGTCTTCTCCCATCGCAATGTATTTTTCTTTTCCCTTTACGGATGACAAAATGGATGTCGCCACTCCAGCCACAACATGGAGGCAAGCCATGTGATGGGATCATGTAAATTCTTGGACAACTTCAAACAACAGCATGCCCAGGTTGCAGACTGGGCAGGTCTGGCATCCACAGAGGGCATAAAAAGCTCTGGCAGCCCCCGTCCTCCTTGCAGTCTCTGGTGGGAGTTAGGGTGGGATTGCTGTCTCTGCGACTCTAGCTTCAGTCCTGCAGCCTCCCTGTGTGTGTGTGTGTGCGCGTACCTCTCGGTGAGTACCCTCCCCTGCCCCGCAGTGCAGTCACTCTGCAGCTGCCTTGCACCCTAGGCAACGCCTGCCGCTGCCTTTGCAGCCTCCCTGCGAACCTAGTCTATACTGTGTCTCTGCCAGGATCATTTTTTTTAGTGTTTTCCCTCTGGTCTAGGGCGTTGGGGGACGCTCATGCAAGGAAATGCTTAAAAAAATTGCGCAAAAAGCGGGTAGAAACAAAAAATAAAAAAGCAAAAAACAAAAATGAATTTTTTCCAAAAATTTCATGAAAAACGGAAACGAAACAAAACGGACCTCTCAACGACAAATGACAAACGAAACACCATTTTTTTTATTCGTGCCCATCTCTAGAGGGGAGCACTGTTGTACCTTCTCTGCCTACTTGTTTAGAATTATATCTGATATACATCATAGACATACAAGATCTTTCAAAAGTTATGCTCTGCATCTACTGAGTAGAGATGGACATAAAACATTTTTTTTTCATTTTGTTTTTGTTTCAATTCAGAATGAAATGAAAAACAAACTGATTTTTAAAGAAAAATGAAATGAACTGGAAATTTAATTCTCTCTTTTTTTACTTTTAAAGAATATTTTATTTTGTTACTGTGCAAGGGAAAAAAATAAGCTTTAATGCAGAGGCAAAGATATTTCCTTCCCTCTCTTTTTTTTTAGAGTTGATTTGTGTTTAAAACAGTACTATTTGATTTATATTTAATTACTGTATTTTTAACATGCTTCTGGGACCTGTTGCAGCAACGAGAACCAATTGAAAAGCCTGCTTTCAGTGGGTGTGTCTTCCAGCTAATTGTCTGCTGGCTAGTCTATAAAAGGGCTTGCACGCTCCCTCATTTTGTAGTCTCTGGAGAAGTCTGTAGGAGAGAGAATGCTCTCAGCCAGTTTTTTCTGGCTGGCTCTGGCTGTTTTCTGGGCTTTGGCTTTGCAGTGGGAGCCAGTCTCACTGTGTGTTTGTTCTCTCTCTCTCTCTCTCTCTCTCTCTCTCTCTGTGTGTGTGTGTGTGTGTGTGTGTGTGTGTGAGAGAGAGAGAGAGAGAGAGAGAGAGAGAGAGTGAGTGAGTGAGTGAGTAAGTGAGTGTGCGTGTGTCAGTGAGTGAGTGAGTGACAAAGAGAGAGAGTGCTTTTGCTGGCTGGCTGCAGCAGGTTTGTCTCTGCCTGTCTGCATTCTGCAGCCAGTTTAAAAAAAGTTTAAAGGCAGAAAAAATAACCCCCTTTTATTTTAAATATTAGGGAGGGAATTTGGGAATTGGGTTTACTTTGTTTAGGGGAGGATGCTAGTGGGTTATATTTCTGCCTGTGTGTTGTCCCCCAAACCACTATACATCCCACGGCACCAACCAAACGGTTCCCACCCAGTGTACTTTCCTCCCCACTGTTTCCCCACCTGTCACACCACCACTCAGCACTGCTGAGGTAGGAGCACCTGACCCTGCCACTGTGGGCAGTAGGGCAGAGCAGATGCCACCCCACCCCTACCAACTCCCCCATTGTTTGAGGAGTCAGAATCCTCCCAGAGCTCAGTTCATCTTGAGCTGGAGGATTCTGAGGACCTCATGGCAGGCAGGGAGGAGGCTTCCTCTGCTTCCAGGCCCACTCCTCCTACCTCCCAGTCCAGCAGCAGCATCCAGTCATCATCCCTGGGTGTGCCTCAGGCCACCATCGAGGCAGGCTCTGCTGAAGGCAGCCATTTGCACAAGCCTCGAGGCTCTCTGTGGCAGCATTTTGAGAGCCAAGAAGACCCGATGCTTGTTACGTACAAGCTCTACAAGGTGGTGGTACACAAGGGCAGTGATCCAAGGCACCTGTCATCCAGTGCCTTGAGGAGCCACCAGCTGAAGAAGCACCCTGCGTGGTGCCAGGGCCAGCAGCAGGCACTGGTCCCTCTGGGACTGGAGGAAGAGGGGAGAAGGAGAGGCAGGCACGGGGGTGGAGGCTGGGGATACCCAACCAGGAACCTCCACTGAGAGAGCTAAGAGGCAGGCCACACTGCACGAAGTGGTGCATCTCAGTGGGGGGTTCTTGAGCCAGGGTGCTAGGGGCAAGGCCCAGGAGGCCATCACCAGGTTGGTGAAATGGTGGCCATGAGTGATTTGCCCCTCTCCTTTGTGAGTCAGTGATGCCCTTGGGCTGGGTCCAGTTAGGGACAGCTGGTGTGAGGGGACCAGGGAGACAAAGGCTCTACTGTGCAAGTGTAGGCAGCTTGTCAGGCACTTCTCACACAGCATCAAAGCTGCAAGGATGCTGAGTGAGAAGCAGGTGGAGCTGGGGCAAGCTGAGGAGTTTCCACCTACCCACCAGGTGGAACTCCACCTACGAAATGGTGAAATGCCTGGTGGAGCAGAAGGATGCATCATGTCCACAACTCCCATTGTGGGAAGGGGAAGGGAGTTGGACATTGGTGCTACTGAGTGGCCTGCGCAATCCCAGATGGTGGGTATCCTGCGGCCGTTTGAGAACATCACCAACGTCCTCAGTGGTCGCGACACCAGTATGGGACATGTACTCCCCCTCCAGCATGCCCTTTACCAAGGCCTTGAGGCCTGTCTCCAGGAGGGTTCATCTCCCCCCCCCCAAGATGTGATTGAAAACGGCCACAGTGCCGGAGGACTGGAGGATAGCAGATGTCACACCAATTTTTTTAAAAGGAAGGAGGGGGGACCCGGGGAACTACAGGCCAGTTAGCCTTACATCTGTCCCAGGGAAAATGGTGGAAAGACTCATCCAAGAGAAAATCTTAAAAAACATAGAAGAACAAACATTGCTGAGAGAAAATCAGCATGGCTTCTGCAAGGGTAAGTCTTGTCTGACAAATCTTTTAGAATATTTTGAAAAGGTCAACAGGCATGTGGATTTGGGTGAACTGGTGGAAATAGTCTATCTGGATTTTCAAAAGGCTTTTGACACAGTCCCTCACCAAAGGCTGCTGAGAAAATTGCACAGTCAGGGGATAAGAGGGCAGGTCCTCTTATGAATTGAGAACTGGTTGAGATCCAGGAAACAAAGAGTAGGTGTCAATGGGAAATTTTCACAATGGAGAGAAGTGAAAAGCGCTGTGCCCCAGGGCTCTGTCCTGGGACCGGTGCTTTTCAATCTGTTCATAAATGACCTGGAGACAGGGATAAACAGTGAGGTGGCCAAGTTTGTGGATGACACAAAACTTTTCCGCATGGTAAAAACCAGAGAAGATTGTGAAGAACTCCAGAAGGATATCTCCAAACTGGGGGAATGGGCTGCAAAATGGCAAATGCGATTTAATGTAGCCAAATGTAAAGTAATGCATATTGGGGCAAAAAAAAAAAAAATCAAAACTTTATCTATCAACTCATGGGCTCTGAGTTATCTGTGACGGATCAGGAAAGAGATCTTGGTGTGTTGGTGGAACAGCTCCATGAAGGTGTCTACCCAATGTATGGCAGCGGTGAAGAAGGCCAATTCCATGCTAGGGATTATCAAAAAGGGGATTGAAAATAAAACAGCCAACACTATAATGCCATTATACAAAACAATAGTAAGGCCCCACCTGGAGTATTGTGTACAATTCTGGTCACCGCATCTCAAGAAAGACATAGTGGAACTGGAAAAGGTGCAGAAGAGAGCGACTAAAATGATTACTGGGCTGGGGCACCTCCCTTATGAAGAAAGGCTAAAATATTTGGGCCTCTTTAGTCTGGAAAAAAGGCACTTGGGGGGATATGATTGAGACATACAAAATAATGCAGGGTATGAGTAAAGTGGATAGAGGGAAGCTCTTCTCTCTCTCCCAAAATACCAGAACTAGGGAACATACACTCAAATTGAAGGCTGGGAGAGTAAGAACTGACAAAAGAAAATATTTTACAGGATGTGGTGATGGCATCTGGCCTGGATGCCTTCAAAAGGGGATTGGACAAATTCCTGGAGGAAAAGTCCATCACAGGTTACAAACCATGAGGGAGATGTGTAATCTCCAGGCCTAAAACCGGGGTACTTCAAGGGCCAGATGCAGGGGAGTGGTATCAGGAGACAGATATCTAGTCTCGTGCACTCCCAGACGCATCTGGTGGGGCCACTGTGAGATACAGGAAGTTGAACTAGATGGGCCGTTGGCCTGATCCAGCATGGCTCTTCTTATGTTCTTATGTTCTTATGAAGATGTGATTGCTTGTGTTTCTGTTTATAGGACTGTAAGAAATTATTGCAAAAGGCATGGATCCAGGAAGAGTATCCCAACATTGACTTTTTTTGAACAATGTCTCTTAAAATACCCTAGCCATCAGGAGGTGATTTTCCCCATTTGTAGAAATAGCTTTCTATCTCTTTTGCTTTGATAAAGTTTGGATTGCCACAAAAAATAAGTTACTTGAGACTTGTGGTAGAATATGTGGCTCCCAAGGCTTTAGAACTGGCTTGAAAGAGTATTTTTGCTCTGCCTTGTTCTGGCTGGTTGGATACATTCATGTACCTCCCACAAGTGTCTTCAAACTCTTCACACATGAAAAATGCCAGCAGAGCAGAAGAGGATAAATACAGAAAAGCTTGTCAAGTCTTTCACACCTGCATTTTCAACTGAGGAATAGCTTACCAGATCACTTCTTTGTGCTTGAAATCACTGTAGTTGTTGAAAGGGTGCAGAAAAAAAGTTAGCAGCCCGGTGTTCCACTGTTCACTGCTTTTTCAGCCGGTGTCTGCTTCCAGTTGCCTGTTCAATGTCTGGGCAACTCCAGCAACTCAGTTAAGTCTGTTCACTTTCTTCCTGGTGACTAGTTCAGCAAAGGAGCAGCAGGAAGCTTTGGCTGAAGTTACAGGCAAATCCTTTTAGGATGAAGGAAGCTGAATGAAGAGACAATATTAAACATTTTTTCCTACTACACATATTCAGTTATGAGATTCACAACCATGGGATGTAGTGGTGGCTACCAAAAGGAATATCATTAAAAGTTTAATAGATTTAGCAACAATAAGGTTAGCAAAAACAATAAGCTTAGCTAGCTACTAGTCATGAGGACTATATATTACTTCCACTATCAGAAGCAACCTGACTCTGAATACCAGTTGCCAAGGAGCAATTATGGGTGTGAGCTCTTGCCCACATGCCCTGCTTGTGAGCTTCCATCTGATTGGCAGTTGTGGGAAAGGATACTGGGAAAAGGATATTTTTATAGCTATCCTGGTGTCGTACCTTTATATTTGTCATTTCTGTTAAGTTTTTAAAGGCTGTAGAATTATTAGGTTTAAATACAAATAAACAAGAATTGTGATACCACTGGTAGCTAGAAATGGTAGAAAATGTGTGATTAATTCTGTTGCTATGCTTGCACAATATAAAAACATAATTGAAGGAGGATATGGTGATAGGAGGAAAGCAAATATGTAGCCATTGTAATGAAAATACAGTGGTACCTCGACTTACAAACAACTCAGAAGTTAAACAGAAGTTTCCCATAGGAATGCATTGAAAATCAATTAATCTGTTCTGGAGGGAACAGATTAATAGGTTTCCTATGCACTCCTATGGGAAGGCTATACTCAACCCCAACCCCCTCAATCAGGGGCAGCCAAAGGCTGCTTTCCCCAGCCCTGCCAGACAGCTGACTTTGACAGGTCGGGCCTGTCAGGCTTGGAGGTGTTGCGGCAGTTATGAGTGCTGCTGTCCTCTCTGCACTACAGCTTACTTTGACAGGTCAGACCTGTCATGTGGAGTGGAGAGCAGCGTTCACTGCTAGAGATGGGCACGACTTAGCGGTATTCCCGTTTCCGTTTCCGTTACTCGGTTCCGTTACTCTACGGAAACGGTAACGGGAATTACTCCGCCAGACTTCAAGCTCGAACCGACGAACGAACAATTTTGGTCTGATGCGCGATGCCACGCGGCACAGAAAAAAAGTTTTTAAAAGTTAAAAAAACCCGGTTCCCGTCTGAAAAGCAGGCGGAAAAATGCCTGCCGTGCCTCAGGGCACCTACCAGAGGGGTTGTTTCTGGAGGTCCCCGGCCTCCCCCCTCATCCCCCATCCTGGGCTGCTCTGGTGGGACTCGCCGCAGGCTCGCAGCCAGCATAAAGCCCAGTCTCGCCGCCGGCCGCCCGCAATTAAAGCGCAAGCAAGCGGCACGGACGGCACAGGAAAAAACTTTTAAACTCTCCCCCCACCCATTCCCGGGCCAAAAAAGCAGGCGGAAAAATGCCTGCTTGACTAAGGGCGCAGGGCACCTACCGGAGGGGTGGTTTCTGGAGGGGGGGTCCCGCCTCCCCCCCGTCCTGGGCAGCCGGACTCGAGTTGCCATTTCGCCATGCCATGCGGTGCGGGCGGGGGATCCAAAATGGGGCGGCAAACGCAATATTGTTTTTGAAATCGTGGTCCAAAAACACACAAGCACAACAGAAACACGTGAAAATTTATAAACTGCCAGATTTTTCACAGTAGCAGTGGGTTTTTTCTTGCAACAAAATGTCTCTCCTCTCCTCCTCTGTCCTCCATTTATTTTATTATTTTTTTATTATTTTTTACACCTGCGCAGTGCGCAATGATGGGCTGGCCGAGTGGCCAGCCATGTGGGAGTGGACAACCATGCAAATTTTTGGAGCCATCCCACCAGTCGCATGGCCACTTGGCCGTGGAGACTTCTGGGATGTGCCAAAAAGCCCCCTAAAACCTGCCCTAGCCCTAACCCTAACCCTTGACTCCGTACCCATACGTCACAGACTGTCTTCTTAGTGGGTCAGAGAGGCACCCAGAGGTGCAACCCACTAGCCCACCGTAACCTTACCCGTCACTAGCCTAACCCTAGCCATTGCACTAAGCCACCTTAAAGCCAGATCTACTTGCTTGCATTGTACTACACGCAGCAAGTACAATTCCCTTCTGTGTGAGACATGGTGGTGCCAGTGCCTTGTGAAGGGCGGGCATGACGCTATCACTCTCACACTGGTCTCACTGTCTGCACATTATGTTATGCAATATCCATATGGCTATTGCATAGCATTTTGCAGCAGCAGCAGGTGAGGAGGGGAGACCCCCATGTTGAGGGGTCTCTTGGAGCCTGCTTCCCCTTTCCTAGTGGGTGAGGATGGGAGGCACCCACGGGTGCCTCCAGGAGCCCACTTTCCCTTTATAGCGGGCAAGAGGAGGCACCCACCCCACAGAGGTGCCTCCAGGAGCCCGCTCCCCCCCAAAACCAGTACTAACGAAAACGAAAAAACGAAAAAATGAACCGACTAATTTTTGCGAATTTTCGCGAAAACCGGAAACGACCCGAAACGGGACCGGCCCGACTAATGACAACTCGAAAATTTTTTTTCAAGTCGTGCCCATCTCTATTCACTGCCCATTGCCACCACCTACTTCTTTCTTGGTTGCTTCGATCTCTGCAAAAGATGGCAATTGCGCCTCCTTTCCAACCTGACCTGGCTGCACGAATGTGCACCACTCTACAGTGCTCTTTCATAGACCATTTACACAGCCTGGTGATGATGTGAATCATGGACCTGGGAAGCCACACTTTGCCCTGTCCTAACCAAGGCCATGGGTGTAACCACTGCCATAACTAGGCAGGGTGGAAGAGTGCATTTGCCCTGGGGCATGCAGAAGTTCCCTGGGATGGGTGCCTGTTTGCATGGCTCTGACAGTTTGGGAGTGAGGTGCTGGGACATGTGCATGTTTGGGTGGCTCAGGGTGGGTTGGGGGCACCTCCCTTCCTACCCGCTGAGCTGCACAAACATGCACTGATCCCTGGGATATGTGCATGTTTGGGCAGCTCGGGTGGGTTGGGGGGCCGTGCCTCCCTCCCAATCCACCAGAACCACATGAACATGCACTGCCCCCAGGGACGTGTGCATGTTCGGGTGACTCAGGTGGGTTGGAAAGGAGGCACGCCTCCCTCCCAACCCGACTGAGCCACATCAACATGCACCTTTGCCCGGGACTTGTGCATGTTCATGCAGCCTGGGCAGGTTGGAAGGGTGGCGCAATGGCCACCGCCTCCTCTTTCTCAGTTGCTTTGATCACACAGTAAAAAAACCCTGCTCCCTTCTTCCTTTTGCCTCTCTCTCCCCGCCACCCAGCTGGGGTTTTTTGACAGATCAGGGCCAGGCAAGCATTGGACGATCACTTGACACTTGCCTGGCTCAAAACGAGAGCGGTGGAGAGCTAGAGCCTTTTGAATTCCCCACCATGGGTAACCACTGCCATAACTAGGCAGGGTGGAAGAGTGCATTTGCCCTGGGGCATGCAGAAATCTGGGGGCAGCTGGAGGGGTAGCAGGAGGAGGAAGCCATGCACAATCTTGCCAGCAGTCTTCCTTTCATCCCGCTAAGGCTTGGCGATCCTTAGTCAGGAGAAAGGAGGAGAGGGAAGCAGGCAGCCGCCCCCCATGCAGCACCTCCATCAATCGCTTCCCCTCTCCCTCGCTAAGGCTTGGCAATTGTTAGCATGGGGAAATGAGGAAAGGGAAGTGTGCGACGGAAGTGCTGCTTGGGGAAAAAAGAATCACATTGCCTGCTTCCCTCTCCTCCTTTCCCTGGGAGAAAGGAGGGGGGAAGCATGCTCCGGAGGTGGTGCTTGGGGGGGGGAAATGCCTGCTTCACGCTCTCCACACACTGGGTGGTTTGCACAGGAGAGCCTTCACTGGAAAGGAGACCCACAAAGAGAGTATGAGAGGGAGAGATACTTTCCCCCTCCCCCACTGTTCTCCCAGGATCTGCCCCCCTTGCTGGGTTGGTAAGACACAGCTGGGGGGAGGAGAGGGTGCAGAACTGACTTTATCCTGGGGTGCTCCAAACTCTAGCTACGCCACTGGGTGCAAGCCAGCAATGCTCTGTTTTTACGGCATCAGGCCTTCTGTGACACACTGACTATACATGTGTAGAAATATCTTTCCTTTCCACTGAGGAACACACATTATGTCCATCTCTGCATACCTAAGTCTAGAACCAAGTTGTCTGCCTCTTCTGCAATCTCTAGAAAGACCTACTTCCAGTTTATTCATTCAAGGTCAATTTCTCTCTAGTTAAGAAAGGTACCTTGTAGAAGCTTCTTGTGTAAGTGGATTTATCCCGAAAACAACCTGTTAGTGAGTTGGTAGTGCCAAATAATGGCTTTTATCATTCAGAATTATTTTCAAGGATGACTCATTTTACAAGATATATGCATGGGATTGTTTATCTTTATATCTGATAGTATTTATGTTGTATGTGAATACTGGAGTACTTACTCCTTTCCTCTGGTAGTTTTTCCCCTGTTGAAGTTTTCTTTTCTTTTAGAGGTAGCAGAAAAATAGTGCAAGATCTGCACATGTAGAATAAATAGAAAAACAGAACAATCACTGTCTCCATTCCTTCAGAATTTATCAGGAAATGTCAGGGAGACTGAACAAAACATCTGATGAACTGAATGTTCTGTCACAGAGTTTTATCTTCAAATCAGGAAAGAAATAACCCTGCATTTTGTTACATATATCTCAAGAGTGAAGATGTACAAACAACCAGCCAGTTAAGCAGGGATAATACCTGTGTACCATCTAGCTGATTCTGACTAATGGCAACCCATTCCAAGGTTTTCTAGGTATAAAGTTGGAGACAGCACCAAAATAGTGGTTTGTCATGGTTTGTGATTTATCAATGTTGATAAACCAGAAACCACAAGTCCCCACCTAAGAACTGACAAACTGACAAATCAGTACCCTCAACAATGAGCACAGGGCAGAAGGAAGTGACTCTTCACCTAAGAAATGAAGTGTTGTGAGCAAGTATGTATTATAAATCAGTTTCTTGGTTCATCAGGCATTTTTTCAGACAGCCCATGGCTGTCTTTTAAAAAGGACAAAAAAGAGCCCCCCCCACTCCCTCCAAAGCCTTCCTTACCCTCCGGAACACCCTATGTTACCTCCTTAACTTATGTGAACTGGCCAAAAGTCTGGGCCACCATCTGGGGAAAGATGACCACCTGGTTCCCATAGGGCATATGGGAAACCAGCCTATTCTTTTTAAAGATGGTGGCTGAGGGCAGAAAGAAATCACTGTCAGCTTCCCTGAAAAAGATGGCATTCTTTGCCTTGAGGCCTAAGGTAAAGTGGGACATCCTTTTCATGGAGGGCAACAGTTGCTTCTCTTTTCCCTCAGTGAAGCCGTAGCATTGATATTGGACAAGGGCTGCCCAGTCTCCCATAGGCCCTATGCAGGGCTGGCGGAAGGTTTTTTTGTGCCCTAGGTGAGGGGCGGTGGCAGGGGGCAGGGCAGTGGGCGGGCAGCAGGGGAGTGGTGGGGTGGCGGTGGAGGGCGGGGGCAGGGGGCAGTGGATGACGGGGGACAGCGACGGGCATGGGGGGCGGATGGCGACGGGCATGGGGGATGGGCGGCGATGGGTGCAGGGGGTGGTGGGTGGACAGCAACGGGCGGCGGGGGGATGGATGGCGGTGGTCAGCGGCAGGGGGGATGGCGGGGGCAGCAGGATGGGCAACGCACCCTCTTCATTTTGGCGCCCTAGGCAACTGCCTAGTTCACCTTAATGGACGCGCCAGCCCTGGCCGTATAAGAAATGAGGTTGTCCTATGGCCTTATGGAGAAACTGGGCAGCCATTTTTTGCAAGATGGTGGCTGTGGCAGCTATGGACTCCTGGGGCTCATTCATCTAAGGTGCAGAGGTGATGGGGGTGTTTTAGATGGGGCTGGGGTGAGGTAGGGAAATGTGTCCTTTTATATTCACCAGGACTCAAAGAATATGAAGGGATGAATACTCAATAAATTAGCAATATTTGTGCAAGATCACAACTCATTTTTGTCCGCATCTGTAGTATAAATAAGACCCTCCTTGTGGAAATGCCATGTATCTAATGCTATATAAGCTGGCTCTTCTCCTGTGACATGCAATGGGGATTTGAATGCCCAGTCTCTGACTTCACATCCAGATATTTACCCCACGAAGCAGGTAGTTGAAGAAGAAAGCTAGAGTTAATGCTTGTATGCTTGGTGAAGTAATACAAGGATCAAGAATTCCACCAGATCTTGTAGAATTGGCCATATAAGGTGGAACACAATTGGTTTTTGAGTCACCTCATTTCTGATGAGCTGTTGATGATAATTAGAAAAGTATCTTCTTCATTTGAAGATGCCAACAGTAATCTCTGTCCAGATTGGCTGCCCCAGTGGGGCAAAAAGATGTCCCTCTCCAATACCTTGTATGTCTTACTGCGCATGTGTGTGTGTGTGTGTGTGTGTGTGTGTGTGTGTGTGTGTGTGTGTGTGTGTGTGTGTGTGTGTGTGTGTGTGTGTGTGCGCACACACACACACACACACACACACACAGAGAGAGAGAGAGAGAGAGAGAGAGAGAGAGAGAGAGAGAGAGGACTTCATAGTTACAATGGAAAAGTCACATATAGAATTGCTTGGAATCAATGTACTAAGAGGCAAAATGGAACCTTTAAAGGGTTGCTTTTTCTGAATCAAAAAGTTTCACATTTTAACATCCACATCCTATGAACTCCCACTAGCAAAAACAACTAATTATGCCAGAAGCCTGAATTTAAGAGGGTCATTTTCCAAAAGTGTGGCTCCCCTGCCCTTTTGACACAGAGGAGGCTAGAACAGTATTATGTCACTGATCAGCAATGAAGTATCAAAATACAGCAAGGACATGACTGCTAATAATTTACATAGTTGGCAAATCTGAAGTGACCTGTTATTTGCACTCTATTAAAATATAAATGACAGGATTTAAAATAAATAATATAGAGAAGCTGAACTGAATGGCCTTTAAAGCAGTAGCAGGGTGTCCTTTTCATATTGTGTCCATTTAAGCTGCTTTTGAAATACCAATCAGTCTATGTTTTGTTGTTCAGTTGCACCTAGGCATATTGATTTGTTAATTTTAGCCATCATAAATCTAGTTATCTTCTCAAACATTTGTAGATGTCATAGAACACTTGCTAAATAGCATTGGCCAAAGCATTTCTGACCACTAGCTTTCTCTGACACTATAGTTAAAAGGTGTCTTTGGTGTGGTGTTGGAAAGTTTATTTATAAATGTTCTCTTTTGTGGATGGATATAAAACATTGTGTTCACTTCCAGCCCTTCTTGGAAGTAGATACTGATGGACTGGAAGGAAAACTTGGATTATTCTGATTCTCTGCTTTTAGGGATCACAGTTTTCTAGAAAGCGGAATGTGGTCATCTGCAGTAAAAAAACAATCTTTTCTCTAATATACTTGCTTTCTATGGTCAGGAGTGTTTTCTATGAAGGCATACTGGAGCATAAAATTCCCCCCCATTTGGTTTGTATAATCAATGTAATACAACACAATGTGATTCAGGTGTACCTGTTGATTCACAAAATAAATTTATGTGTTTATGCCCAGCAGACATAGCCACAAAACAAGGCAATACAATGTCATTCTGGAAGTACAGTGACCCCCCGCGGTTAGGGACCTGACCCAACCTGCAATAATTGAAAATCCACGATATACAGATGCAGGTCAGGTTGGCCCTGGGGCACCTAGCTGGCGGCTCTTGTACTTACTGGAGGCCCAAGAACTGATTTTCGGTGATCCAGAAGTCACTTCTGGTTTACTGGAAGTCACCTCTGGTTCACAGGAAGGCCCTTTTGCGGCCTCCAGAAGGCCTGGGAAAGCCCTCACAGGCCAATTCAGGACAGTGCCAGGTTGGGGGTAAGTCTCGGAAGCCTGAAACAGGCCTTTTCCCCCTTAACCCAGGGGGCTTTTTTTCATATACTGTGGTCCCGCGATATAGCGGGACCGCAGTATATTAATCGCTAAAGGGCGGGGAACCACTGTATGAAAATGTCTGTGACAATCAGACTTCTTCTGCGCTTAGGTAATTCTTTATTCTGCCCACATCATCTCTGTAGCATGTAGTCTGAGTCTGAGAAGTGTTCAGTGTATCTGTAACCTAAATAAACTAATGGGGGAATTTAAACGTTCGAGTAATGCTGGATCATGCTGGATGGCTCTGTTCCCACAAGTGAGCATCTGTTCAGCAAGTTTGTGGGGGGGGAGCTTATACATACACAGGTGTTTACAGTTATGTCATGGGTCTTCAGGGCAAACTTCAAATAACTTTTGAATGAATGTCTTTTATGAGATATAACAGAGTTACACAGGGACAAGACTACAAAATCTGATGCCATGTGTCCTTGTCTCCCACCCACCCCCCACTGCAATATGCAAATAGCCTTGTACCATCTTCTAGTCTTCTGTTCTTTTGTTGTAAAGCAATGCCACTTATCCAGCAGAGTCAGTGGAAAGTAGAAGAAATTTAGTGTCCATAAGGTTTCCATTTACAATTGTCATAGCACAAACATTTACACATAGGAGTTTAATTTTTAAATTATGGATGGAATTGTTTTTCCTTTGTGTTTCTTCTTAATGAAACAACTACATTCGTCAACACCTTAACACATATTTGAAATTAAAATTACAATACTAGAATGCCTTTGAACATAAAAATATATTCCCCGGGTGGGGAAAATGGCTTTTGGGCTGAAACCTTTTGTTGTTCCCAGCTAGCATAGATCCGCTGAATCAATGGGAAATTGGAAAGCCATGACTTACTGTATGTCAGTCACATTGATTCAGTGAGTCTACTTAAGTTGCAACCAATAGTTGAATATTGGTCTTTCTTTCTTTCTTTCTTTCTTTCTTTAGCATAGTGGGAATTCAGGTTTTTAATGGAGAGATTGGTAGGAAACAAGACACTTATGTTTAGGAACCACTAATCTATAGAGCAGCAGAAACTACAAGCAGCTACCAACCTAAACCAATACAGTAGTCCCCCATTTATTGCAGAGGTTAGATTTCTTAATCACCTGCGATAAATGAAAATATGTGATATGTGGATGCCATCACCATGAGGGTGGTGATAGCATCCACATATTGGGTTGGGAGGCCTCTGCTGGGACTGCGACTGGGTCAAGAGGCTTCCGTGAAGGCCATGGTCACCAAAATGGTGGGATGTGGCAGATCCCATAATATTTGGGGCAAAATGTGGCAGGGGACTACAGCAATGACATATATTTTTATTTTGTACATAGCACACTACTTCTAAACACACACACACACATTCTAAGAACTTGTGAGTAAAAATCCAGACTTTGACAATTTAATCTGTCCTATCTTCTAAAATATCAAACAGCAGAATTAATTTTTTGGTAACACTGATATCTGTGAGATATACTGATAAGCTATACTTAAAATTGGTTTGTTTTATTTTTGTTGCTTTTTAAATTTGTTCCAGTAATGCTTTCACCTAATATTTTAACATTTTTTAATTATTTTAAGAAATAGCTGTTTTTAGCTTTTAAATTGTGTTTTGATTATATATGCCACAATCCCAGCTAGCTGGCTCATGGTTGACTCGGCCTTCCATCCTTCCGAGGTCCATAAAATGAGTACCCAGTGTACTGTGTGTGTGGCTTGCATAAATAGATAACTGTCCAGATAATGCTTCAAGCACTATGGGGCGGTATATAAGCAGAACACTTTGCTTTTGCTTTGCCTTCAGTCCTTTTTAAGGAAAAGAAATAATAATCATGTGTCACGAAGTCTATTCTGCCTTATGGCGATCCTTCTCAGAGTTTTCTAGATACAGAAGACAAAGTCATGGTTTGCCATTTCCTTCTTCTGAGGGCATCATGAGCCTGTTCACCTTGCAAGGCCACACAGCCTGGTTCTTCGTGCTGGAGTTCGAGTGGAGAATTGAGCTTCCAACCTCTGACTCCACAGCCAGAGACTTAAAGCACCGAGCAGTAGGAGCAGCTTTCTAAAGTGAAGGTAGAGTGAAATATTAAACAAACAAACAAACAGGTTCAGAGAAAGCTCTTTTGTGGAAGCATTGGTGGATTATTTAAAGCTTTACTGCATCAGCAGCAATCCAGTGCTAGATTTCCAGGATATAGAATCTAACAGATTAAGAAAGCTCTAAGATCAAATATATTCAAATGCTGTTTTGCCTTACCCAGTTAGTTTCTTATTGATTATGCTGCCACCCACAGAGTTTCCACTTGCACCTGCTGTTCTTCCTTGTTATATAAACTATACAGATCTCTTCTGGTTCAGCAGAAATTTGTGGTCTGGTTAAAAAAACAACCAACCACCAAAAATAGTACAGTCCTTGTGCAAATACATAGTGAATAGAGATGGGCACGACCCCCCAAAAATGGTGATTTGTTTCATTTTGCTTCATTTTCTGGTCCAGTTTGGTTCATTAATTACAAAATGATTTTTTTTTAAAAAAAACTGTTTTGTAATTCATTTTAGTTTGGGTTCGTTTTTTTCTTTTTTCTTTTGAACCCGACCGGTTGGTTTTTTAAAATTAATAATAATAATAATAATAATAATAATATTAATAATAATAATAATAATAATAATAATAATAATAATAATAATATTAATAATATTATTATTATTATTATTATTATTATTATTATTATTATTATTATTATTATTATTATTATTTTCAGTCTGAGGAAAGCTAGTTGTGAGTCCTCCATTTTATAGTTCACTTTGACCCCATGTCACCGCAGGCCGGATCAGGTTATTTTTATTTTTATTTTTATTTTTATTTTTTACTGCCAACCACATGGCCCATCTACCAGCCATAGCGCGGGCCGGTCGGCTTTGTTTTTTTTTTCCTCCTGGCGTCCACACTACAGCCAGGACTAGAGGACCAGTCCAGGACCACCCCAGGTAGGAGACACCGCTGGAATGGAAAATCAACTGAAACGAAATGGAAATTTCCATTTCATTTTGTTTCATTTTTCTTATAGGGGCAGCTCGTTATTCATTTTGTTATGTAACAAAATGAATAACGAATAACAAAATGTTCATTTTGTGCCCATCTCTAATAGTGAAAACACACTTGCTTGAAATTAAGGTTGTGATTTTCCTCAGTTCTCAATATAACAACATAAGCAGGAAATAAATGGATCTCAGTATGGATACATCAGCAGAGAAAGATATTCCCATAAAATCAAAACATTTCTTGAAGCTGCAAGAATGTAGATTTCTGGATTTCTTTGAGGCAAGGGGAGGATGGCCCTGCTGTCCAGTTTCCACCCACACCTCCTTAGAAATCTCACAGAACTTTATGAAAATAGCTTGGAAAATTGATAGCCTTTATATGCCTTTACTTCCATATGCACAATCTGAAAAAAATCATGTTTTTGAACCTTGAGCTTCTCAAAATCTGCATATTTCTTGCCTCAACTTTACTTCCAAATATCAGAAATTGATAAAGACTAGTAGAGTGTTCCTACTAACACCAGTTTTCACACCTTTGGTTTTAAGACCGAAATCCTTTTAACTTGTGTTAGATCCAGTGCCATCTTTTATAGTTCCTTGTACAATAACCAGATCTAAAATAGATTTATATATCTTTCCATGAATGTCAAATACAATTAGGGAGACAACTATATTCTTTTACATAGTTTTCAATTGCAACCTTTCCATTGGTTGAACTTTGGTTTGGACTCCTTCAGATAGCCAGCTGGTTTCCATTGGTATCTGTTTTCCAGAAATATGTGGGATGAAGTTTGGGTTCCTGGACTTCTTGGTTGCATTTCCCCCCTGTAAGACATTAACACCTGAAATGTCTTTTATGCAAAACTGTTGTACACATCCTTAATTTTATTCAAGCACCCTAAATTTAACTTGCTTTCTTAGACTAATATTTTTTCATGTATTTAAACAATCATTGTTTAATTTTGTTGCATTTGCTGCTGTTCCTTGTGTAGCCTTGTGGCAAAGTGGTTAAATGCCTGTACTACAGCTAAAACAGTGCTCACAACCTGGGTTGCAATCCCAGGTAGCTGGCTTATGGTTGACTCAGCCTTCCATCCTTCAGAGGTGAATAAAATGAGTACCCAGCTTGCGGGGGGGGGGGAATGTGTAGCCTGCATAATTAAATTCTAGAGATGGGCACAAACCGAAAAAATGGCAATTAATTTTATTTAGGTTCATTTTCCGGTCCGGTTCGGTTCGTTAATTAGGAAATGAATTTTTAGGGGGAAAATCATAATTCATTTTAGTTCAGGTTCATTTTCTTTTTCTTTCTTTTTTGAACCCCCCGGTTGGGTTTTTAATTTTTTAAAATTTATATATATAAATTTTAAAACTGCCGGCCCGTGCGCCGAATCAGGTCATTTTTATTTTATTTTATTTTACTTTACTTTTATTTTATTTTATGTTTTACTGCCGACCGTGTGGCCCACCTACCAGCTGTAGCATGGGCTGGTCAGCTTTGCTTTTTTCATTCTCCTGTTTTCTCTGGGGCTTGCAGAACGGTTCGTAACAAAACAAATAACGTATAATGAATAATGAATAACAAAATGAACCAAAAGTTTATTTCGTGCCCATCTCTATTAAATTGTAAACCACCTAGAGGGTTCTTGAAGTGCTATGGGGTGTTATATAAGCAGAACACTTTGCTTTGCTTTGCTTCCTATTTTTTCCCCTGCAGTATCAGAATCCCTTGACCTGAGGCCCAAACCAAATAGATTTGCTTTGTCTGAATCAATACTTGGCTTAAATGGTTTTAGAAGGGTATTTCTCTGGAATTTCCTGCTAAAATGTTTGCTGTGTGAGGGACTGCTTAGACATTAAGCTATCCCTTATGATCACACACCCTGTGAAAGGTATCTCATATAGTTTTTAAAAATTCAGCAGGACTGAATGCAGAATTTGATCAGAGAATGCTCATATTTAGGGGGAAATGGCAAACTTTTGTTAGGATCTTCTTCCATGCTTGCTTATATATCCTTAAGATTCTGCATCCATAAATTAAATTTTAAAAGGCAAATTGCATGAAACATGAACTGTCTAGTAATCACTGCCTTTGAAAATGGGCATTCAAATCCATGGGGAAGATGATACATGATGATGTAACATGGTTACCAAGCATAATACAAACAAACCAAGATGGCTGCTGCCATTGATTTGTTGAGGCATGCATCTTCCTCCCCATATATTTCCCCAGTAATGTTGCTGTTAGAGATGGGCATGAAACAAAAAATGAAACACTGTTTCGTCATTCATTAGGTAAACTACAGTAATTACTTCGTGACCTAACAAAAAAGGTAGGTCACATTTTGTTTCATCACAAAATGAGATTTCCCCCCCTCTAGAACAAAATGATCCATCCTAGATGAAACAATGGCAGGGGAGCTCAAGCTCTTCCCTGAAAGCCCCCTAATTTGGAAGGGTTTAGGGGGTCAGGGAGCTTAATTATGAAGCTCCAAAGGGGGTGCACCTAGGAAAAAAATATTTCTATTGGAATTGGAATGGAAGCCAAGTCATGTGGCTCCCCCACAGCTTAGCTTCTGAAGTTCCAATTGATTTATTTATTATTTATTTATTTTTCAGATGTATATACCGCTCTTACTTCCCAAGCAAGAACTCAGGGTGGTTCACATAAAAATTAAAAGACTAAAAAGGTGGCAAAGACAGGAGCAATCACAATGGCCATCCAAACACATATGAGTAGAGATGGGCACGACTTAGCGGTATTCCCGTTTCCGTTTCCGTTACTCGGTTCCGTTACTCTACGGAAACGGTAACAGGAATTACTCCCCCAGACTTCGAGCTCGAACCGACGAACGAACAATTTTGGTCTGATTTGTCGTGCTCGTTACTTGCATCGCGAGATCGCGCGATGCCACACGCGGCACAGAAAAAAAGTTTTTAAAAGTTAAAAAAACCCGGTTCCCGGCCAAAAAGCAGGCGGGAAAATGCCTGCCGTGCCTCAGGGCACCTACCAGAGGGGTTGTTTCTGGAGGTCCCCGGCCTCCCCCCTCATCCCCCGTCCTCGGCTGCTCTGGTGGGACTCGCCGCAGGCTCGCAGCCAGCAAAAAGCCCAGTCTCGCCGGCCGCCGGCCACCGCAATTAAAGCGCAAGCAAGCGGCACGGACGGCACAGGAAAAAACTTTTAAACTCTCCCCCCACCCATTCCCGGGCCAAAAAAGCAGGCGGGAAAATGCCTGCTTGACTAAGGGCGCAGGGCACCTACCGGAGGGGTGGTTTCTGGAGGGGGGGTCCCGCCTCCCCCCCGTCCTGGGCAGCCGGACTCGCGAGTCGCCATTGCCATGCCATGCGGTGCGGGCGGGGGATCCAAAATGGGCCGGCGAACGCAATATTGTTTTTGAAATCGTGGTCCAAAAACACACAAGCACAACAGAAACACGCGAAAATTTATAAACTGCCAGATTTTTCACAGTAGCAGTGGGTTTTTTCTTGCAACAAAATGTCTCTCTCCTCTCCTCCTCTGTCCTCCATTGATTTTATTTTATTTTATTTTATTTACACCTGCGCAATGATGGGCTGGCCGAGTGGCCAGCCATGTGGGAGTGGACAACCATGCAAATTTTTGGAGCCATCCCACCAGTCGCATGGCCACTTGGCCATGGAGACTTCTGGGATGTGCCAAAAAGCCCCCTAAAACCTGCCCTAGCCCTAACCCTAACCCTTGACTCCGTACCCATACGTCACAGACTGTCTTCTTAGTGGGTCAGAGAGGCACCCAGAGGTGCAACCCACTAGCCCACCGTAACCTTACCCGTCACTAGCCTAACCCTAGCTCTTGCACTAAGCCACCTTAAAGCCAGATCTACTTGCTTGCATTGCACTACACGCAGCAAGTACAATTCCCTTCTGTGTGAGACATGGTGGTGCCAGAGCCTTGTGAAGGGCGGGTATGACCCTATCATTCTCACACTGGTCTCACGTCTGCACATTATGTTATGCAATATCCATATGGCTATTGCATAGCATTTGCAGCAGCAGCAGGTGAGGAGGGGAGACCCCCATGTAGAGGGGTGTCTCTTGGAGCCTGCTTCCCCTTCCTAGTGGCAGGAGGCACCCACGGGTGCCTCCAGGAGCCCACTTTCCCTTTATAGCGGGCAAGAGGAGGCACCCACCCCACAGAGGTGCCTCCAGGAGCCCGCTCCCCCCCCAAAAAAACCAGTACTAACGACAACGAAAAAACGAAAAAACAAACCGACTAATTTTTGCAGACTTTCGCGAAAACCGGAAACGACCCGAAATGGGACTGGCCCGACTAACGACAACTCGAAAAAATTTTTTTCAAGTCGTGCCCATCTCTACATATGAGTATGAGTAAGCCGGGGCAAAGAGGAAGAAAAAAGAAAGAAAGAAAAAAAATTGTATCTCTAGTCATTGTTGAAGGTGTCCCTGAAAAGCAAGGTCTTTAAGCCTTTCTTAAAAGACGCCAACAACGGGGCCTGCCGTAGTTCGCTCGGTAAGCTGTTCCAAATGGACGGCCTCACCACCGAGAAGGCCCGCCCACAAGTACTCGTTTTGCGGGCCTCCCTCAGAGGGACGGTCCGGAGCGAAAGGGCCAATGATTAACGGGTGGGTCGGGCCAGATCTAATTGTCGGGGGAGACGCTCTGCCAAATAATTAGGGGCCAAGCCATGGAGGGTTTTGTAAACCAAAACCAGCACCTTGAACCTTATTCGGGAGGTAACGGGCAACCAGTGAAGGCGAGCCAGGATGGGGGTGATGCGGTCAAAATGACGCGCACCTACCACCAACCTGGCCGCCGCATACTGGAACTGCTGCAGTCTCCGAACAAGGTTCAAGGGAAGCCCTATGTAGAGAGCGTTGCAATAATCCAGCCTCGACATGACCAGTGCCTGTACCACTGTCCTCAGGGAGCTCCCGTCAAGGTACAGGCAAATCTGGGCGATAAGCCTTAGATGGTAAAAGGCCGACCTGGTCACGGCTGACACCTGGGACTCCAGGGTCAGACCCAGATCCAGGACGACGCCCAGATTCCTCACTCTTTGCACCAGCTGGAGGGCGGACCCACCCAGACTGGGAAGAGGGCCACAGTACCCATCCGGGCCGCCCCCGAAGAACAGAACCTCGGTCTTTCTAGGGTTGAGCATGAGTCTGGTTTAAGATGTCCAATCCAAGACTGCGGCCAGGCAGCGATCAAGGGTCACTTTTGGTTACAATTGGAAATATTTTTTCCTAGGGGCACCCTCTCTGGAGCTTCATAACTCAGTTCCCTGATCCCCAAACATTTCCAAATTTCAGGGGGTTACATAGAATCACTTGTGGAAGCTCTCCTGCCATTTAGGTCCTTTAGTGTTTCATTTCATTTCTTTTCATTTCATAACAAAACGCCTTTAAAAATTTGTTACAAATGAAATGAAATGAAACTACTACAGAAATGAAATGAAACAAAACACTATTTTTCCATTTTGTGCACATTTCTAGTTGCTGTGTCACTACATAGCTCCTTCCCAGCACATCAGCAGCCTCATTTCAACAAAAGCTGAATTTCTTCAGCTTTATTTTTCAAGCTTAAAAGAGGGGGGGAAATGCAGCATTTTGCAAATAAGAATATGTTCAGTGAATATGCTGCTCTGAAAATCAAATGACATTTCAATGGGAACCTACCCCCTGCCTAATTCTTCTTCCATATATCTGCATTCGGAGGTAGAGGTGATGGGGCTCAGGAAGGACTTCTGGCTAGGCTCAAATTTTCTGTTCTCTGGCAGTATCAGTCATGCAAATGGGTGCCCCTCACAGGAAGTGGCATTTAACTGTGGATGGTCACAGCACTTTCCTGTCAGTCTCTTGCTTTTCATGATTGGTGGTTAATACAAGACAGGATGTTGGCTGCACCTTCTTCAGGCTTTCTTCCTCTTTTCTTTGCTCTTGAACCACATTCTGTCTTTAATAATTTACTGTGGCTGTAACTGCACTCACAGCTTTTCCATTTTGCTGACAGCCGTCAGGTTCCTTTAAGCTGAATAAGCTCTTTGCTTCTTGTGCTTCTTCATGTCTTTTTGCGCAACACAGATCTGTACTGAGAACAGAGCAGAAAATATCTCTTTTATTTCAAAGCCAAATATGCAAACTAGATGCAGCTTCCCAGTATTTGTGAAGCTGACTATGGTACCTAAGCTGATATTTTAGTTATGTAATAGATGGTTTCCTGAAGATTTGGAGGTATAGCTGCAGTAGGGAATGGCCTTTCACAAGAGTAGCCACTAATGGTGGTCTATTGCTATTTTGTTCAGGGATCCAGGTAGTGATCGATTTTCAAATTCATGTCCAAATTTCTTAGCAGTATCTAGGTAATTTTATGCCACTGCCTTTGAAAAACTTACAAAAATCTAGGTCACCTAAAACAGCATTCAGAATCCTTGATATATATTTGTCTTAATCAAGATGGAATATGGACCATAAATCCCAGCTGAACTAAATATTAAAAAGACCAGGAGCAGATGAAGAATATGAAGATGCAAAAAACCTACATGTAAATAGACTTGGGAAAAATCACACTTTTGGTCTTCATCTCTCAAAAATGCCCATCTTCTCCCATTTGTGATAGTTCTAGTCTGAAATCAGGCAACTTTCCCAAATTCTTCCCCTAAAGAGATTTCATAGCTGTAGGTGATGTGGTGCTATGGAATCAACCCATTCAATTTGTCACTGGTATCGGTAGCTAAATTATAGGCATAACTGGTTTAAGATGCTCTTACACTAACTAATTGAGATCCGAATCCATTCAGTGTAACAATGAAATGTAAGGAATTGTGTAGGAGATATTTAGAGTATATAATGGTAAGGAAATTGGGCAGAATTCAATCACTCACATACATGTTCTCAATGAAACCACCCAGAGAACGTTGGATAGTGGGTGGCATATAAGTTGTATAGAAAGAAAGAAAGAAAGAAAGAAAGAAAGAAAGAAAGAAAGAAAGAAAGAAAGAAAGAAAGAAAGAAAGAAAGAAAGAAAGAAAGAAAGAAAGAAAGAAAGAAAGAAAGAAAGAAAGAAAGAAAGAAAGAAAGAAAGAAAATTGTGGCAGTGGTGATGGTGAAAAAGGCCTTCCTCACTGACACCCCTTCATCTGCTCAGTGTTTTCTGAGGTATTAATTACATAGAGAGCAGTTTAGATCGTTGTGCCAATCCTCTTGCTTAACTAGTATATGTTTCCTCATTATTGACAAAGGGCGTTTATACACGACCCCTAAGCTGCGCTACAAATGGCTCCCAGCTCCGGAGCTTAGAAATGTTTTCCCACCAGCTCCGGAGTTTGGAGGCAATTAAGTGCGACCCCACCCACTTTAGCGTGACCCAGCGCACTTTCCTTGTACCTTCTCTTTGGAGGTGAAAAAAAATTAGATGCAGATAAGAGTGCCGGGCTCTCCTGGCTTGTCTGTTGTTTTTTTTGCCTCCCGCCCCTTTAAGAGCTCCTTGAGACGGAACCAGGAAGTAACGGGGCTCGTGGCAAGTTCGACCGGCAAGGGCAGGTTAGTAAAGGCTTCTTTTGTCCTTTTTTCCCCTCCCCCCCTCACACCGACAGGAGCAGGAAGTGCTGAGGGGTGGGGACGCAGGAACAGAAATGAACCCCCAAGATCTCTGGTCTGAATTTAAGGGACCAGCGGATCTTAGGGGTCGTGTGAAAAGGCCCAAAGTGGCCAGTCAACAATTTTACAGACTCATAACGAACTTTAGAGGTATGATTATTTGCATCTGATCCACCTCAATTCCTGCCATTTATTCTGGAGGTATCCACAGATGCACTATTTGTCACGTAACACAGGATGCCAGTAGGTTCATTCAAAGGATGACAACCCAATATTTCGAGGAATGCCTCTGAACTTGGGTTCTTTCTTTCATCCTAGCTAATTAGGTCCAAATATAAGAGGTTGGGCCTTGTGGTGATCATCATTAATCATCAAAGGTGGAGTAACTGTCCATTTTAGAGCAAACTGATACACTACAACACAAAAAACTAGACAAAAAAAAACCTTTCAGTTTTATGAATTCAACTAACGACAGACAAGGCAAGGATCCATAAGGAGCCCAAGATGATGTAGATGAGGTGGGCCTGCAGCATTCAGTTTAAGTTCAGACCTAGGAGTGACTGGGATTTATCTTAATCTGACTCTACAGAGGCAAGAATTTGCTTCTTGATTCCTATAGAACCCTTTATTACAGGTGACTAGCAACTGGGCAAATCCTTCTGGATTTATTGCCTCATTGTCAACACTTTAATTCCTTTGTAGGTACTTCCAGGTAGGACCTTGACGCATGCACAGAATTTTACTAGCTTCCAGAGAAGGTGTTCTTCCACTTTTATCTCACATGCGTTTTTCTCTTGCTTCTTCCATTTCTTTTCTTTCTGTATCATGTTTTTTAAAAAGTAAAAGGCACAGCAAGTGGAACATCTCTAGAATTGTACTGCTCCATCTTTTGTAGCAGTCCCCCTCTTCTTACTTCCAGGTGACAACACTGGATAAACTGCTGGACCATCATTTTCCCTATGGCCTGCATCAAGTTTCCATTTGTCCCCAGTGTTCCATAAAGCCTAATTCCACAGGGGTTTTTTTTTTTTTGCTTGTTCAGATGTGAGCTAGATATAGGAAAATAAATTGAATACAGAAAAGAGAAAACTTACACTGCTTGGAGGATGCTTCCAGCAAACACATGCTAGGCTATTACAGCACCAAATCCTATCTCTGTTACTCTCTTTGATGTCACTGTCACTGGGAGGAAGCTTTTAACAAGATTTTAAGGTCCTCAACTCCTTTAAGCAGTCATATTTGAAGTGATAATGTGAGAGTGTTCTATTCAATGTGCATTTATTGCACTTTGACTTGCTAGTCTCTTGACATATTGTTTTTGCCCTTAATATTAGTTAGTAGACATGGGCACGACCAGAAAAAAATGACGTTTCGAGTTTTCGTTTGTCGGAACGGGTCTGTTTCGGGTCGTTTCCGTTTGTCGTGAAATTTTTCAAAAATTTGTCATTTCGTTTGTCATTTGTCGTTTGTCGTTTGCACCGTGATTTAGCGCGATTTGACTTCCCAGAGCATAGGGGCGCCCTGCAATCAGGTGTTTTTGTGCCCTAGGTGTTTTTGCGCCCTAGGTGGCGGGCGGGGCGGGGGGTGGGCGGCATGGGGGAGGTGCGGGCGGGTGGTGGTGGCGGGGGGCCATGGGCGGGCGGCGACAGTGGCAGGGGCGAGGTGTGGGTGGGCGAGCGGCAGCCGCGGGCGGGCGAGTGGGCGGGTGGCGGCACGGGCTGCAGGCAGGTGGCGGCGCGGGCGGGTGGGTGAGTGGGCAGTTAGGATATCACTTAGGATAGAGGTTCAGTTCTTGGCTTGCACCCCAAATGTGTGTGTGTGTGTGTGCAAGCAAATTGAAGTTGGGAAAATAGAAAATAAATGGTAGTACATAATATATATTTAAAATAAATCCACACCTCCCACTCCCAGTCGAACCTCCCCCTCTATCCAATATCAGAAAAAATTCCTCACAAACTGCCAGAGAAGAATTAAAGAATAAACTGCTATTCCCTTCAGCAGACAAAGCTGCAGGGAATCAAAGAAATTATTTTCTAAATTCAATTCCCTCCCTGCCTGCCTAACAAATCCTAAAGCCTCCAGCCTCCCTCCTCAATCTCGATCGGATCACACCAGCACCAGCAGCCAGCCCTCCACCCTCAACCACATCCATACACCCGACTGCGATTTCTGGAAGGTGCCTCAGCTTTTTATGCCCTCCGAGACATCTAGAAGTGTCAGTCAAAAACCTGGCGATGCCATTGGTGGAATGGTTCAAAAAATTGCATGGTCCCATCCCATGCCCAGCCCAAATGGGCAGGTCTAATAAAATAAAATAAAATAAAATAAAATAAAATAAAATCAATACGAAGTTTTATTGCTATAAAAAACCCACTGCTGCTACTATTAAAATTCAGGCATTTAAAATAAATAAATTTCACATGTTTCTGTGGTGATTTGGTGTGTTTTTTGACCACGATTACAGGTGGTCAAAAGAAATATTGCGGTCGCCATTTTGGATCCCCCCCAAACCGCATGGCATGGCGAGATGACGAGGATGACCCCCCCCAGCCTGGTGCAAGCAGCCCAGGAAAGGAGAAGGGGGGGAAGGCCGGGGACCCCCCAGAAACCACCCCTCTGGTAGGTGGCAAAGCCTCAGGCAGGCATATTTTCACCTGCTTTTTTGGCCGGGAGTCGGGTTTTAAAAAAAAAATTTAAAAACTTTTTCTGTGCTTCGCATTGCGCGATCACCGCGATGCCACAAACGAAAATGAAAAACCCGACCAAATTTTTCTTTTTTCTTCGAGTTCGAGTTCTGATGGCTTAATTATCGTTACTGTTTCCGTTACATAACGGAAACGAAAAATGGAAACAAAAACGAAAATTTCGCCGAGTCATGCCCATGTCTATTAGTTAGTAGCTTCATAATGTGGAAGGAGGTTTTGTTTGTTTGTTTGTTTATTGCTGTTTTACCAAACATTTCCTACACAGAAGACAAATGATGCCTCTGATTTCCTCCTCTAATGAATCTTTGAATGAAAGAAGCCCTACTAGACACCCATGTTTCAGAACAGAAGGTAGAGAACAGGGACTGCGGAGGGTCTCGTAGAATTTTTTGTGTTTGTCCATAGGTAAGCATTGGCTGCGCAGACATCAACATGACAACCTCTTAAGAAAGACTTATATTTGATTAATCAATGACTAATGTGTTTCTCCTCCTCACAAAAATTGTGAGAAATACAAGAAGAAACAGAACATTTTTCAGGGTTTCTTCCCAAAACATAGGAGTTACTTTTGAGAACTATATCTCCTAACACTCTGCAGCGAGCCTTGTTACTGCCCACACAAGCTGAGGGATTCTGAAAGCACTGGTGTAAAAGAAGTAACTGTTCCAAGCTCCAGATCCCCCCCCCGTTGTTAATTCTTCCAGGGGCAAAATAGTGGTGGTTAAGGGTCTACATTATAGACAGAGTGCCTCACTTTTCTTAATGATTAGAGACAGGCATGAACCAGAAAACCCATGGTTCGGGTTCGTCTGGTTCGGGCCCACCCTTCGTTCGGTTCAGTTCGGGTTCATACGATTTTTTTTTAAAAGAATGTACGAACCCGAACTGATTCGAACCGGTTCAGGTTCTTACCGCCAGGCAGCGGCTGGGCACTGTCATCACCGCTAGGAAGGTCCCTTTAAAGAGACCCCTGTTCCCACCTCCACTGGTGGAGCCGAGAACGGGGCTCTCTTTAGACAGTTCTCCCCCACAGGCGGATGACAGCTGGGTGGGCTGTCATCCACTTGCAGCAGAGATCCCTTGAGAGAGAGCTGAGACTGGGGTCGTCTCTTGACCGCCCTCTGCTGCGGGCGGATGACAGCCCACGGTGGAGATCTCTTGAGAGAGAGCTCCGGCCTCAGCTCCCCTTACGGAACCAAGAGCACGGCACTCTCTCAACCACCTCCCACCACGGGTGGATGACCGCTGGGCCGGCTGTCATCCAGCCGTGGCGGAGATCCCTTGAGAGAGAGCCCCGGTTCTCTCTCCATGACAGCAGTGGGCGATGACAGCTGGGCTGTCATTGCCAGTAGGGAAGAACAAAACGAACCGAACCGAACCAGAACTCTGAGGTTCGTTATTCATTTATTTGCCTAACGAAACAAATAACAAAACATGAAATGAACTGAAAATTTTGTTTTGTGCCCATCTGTATTAATGCTCTTCAAACCTCCTAGCAGCAGCAGCAATATATTACTTTGAGGAGATGTCAGGACCCTCCCTTTCTCATTCATAATATCACTGTAGTCTGGAAAATATTGACATAGGCTTCTGAACCATGAGTATCCGGATCACTGCTCTTCATCTTTATGGGATACTGGGCACCCATTTTCCTCTGCATAAGCCAGATGAAGTTCACAAAGTGATTTTGATGTTGAAAGTACTGCTTGGCAAACTGACCATTTATTATAGCATGTGCAAACAAAACAAGAACATTGGTAGGACAGATTCTTGCCTAATATGCTAATACAAACATGGTTCTTGCCTCAAATAATGCATTAGCTAGCTGTCAGCTGAGATGGCACAGGGATTTCTCTTAAAGCAGCCACTTTTGTGCTTCTATCATATATGGTATGTGGTACAATCTTCCCCCCCATTCATACACACAAACCAATTTTTGTTCTTCTGGTGGCAAAAAGCACAAATGTGTCTATTCCTCTCCCCAGGAGAGGTTCAATCTCATAAATTAGCAGCAGCAGCAATATATTACTTTGAGGAGATGTCAGGACCCTCCCTTTCTCATTCATAATATCACTGTAGTCTGGAAAATATTGACATAGGCTTCTGAACCATGAGTATCCGGATCACTGCTCTTCATCTTTATGGGATACTGGGCACCCATTGCAGGGTTCCTCTGCATAAGTAAACAGATGAAGTTCACAAAGTGATTTTGATGTTGAAAGTACTGCTTGGCAAACTGACCATTTATTATAGCATGTGCAAACAATGAACAACATTTGAACTGCTCACTGCTTTCTTTATTGTATGACAGGACAGATTGTCAGGTGGTAGTAAGATATCTGCCTCAGTCTGGAATATTTATAAATGCCTAATATGCTAATACAAAAACATGGTTCTTGCACTCAAATAATGCATTAGCTAAGCCACTGTCAGCTGAGATGGCACAGGGATTTCTCTTAAAGCAGCCACTTTTGTGCTTCTATCCAGAGCATATATGGTATGTGGTACAACATCCAATTCATTTAAAACATTCATATGTAGGATAAACTATAACAATTTTTTTATCTTTGTTCTTACTGATGAACTTGGGAGACAATGACTTAAGCACAAATACATAATTGAATGTCTGGTTTTACTGTCCTCCTGTTCTTATTCCTCTCCCAGGAGAGGTTCAATCTCATCATTGTAATTCTGTTTTCAGATCTGGCAACTCTCAACAGTACTGTTGTACCAATCCAAATGACTCTCCGGTATTCTTCAAGCAGCAATTTCTTCTTGTTGCAGATCTTGCCTATTTATTTACCTTGAATGATCAACTGTAACAATACTGTATTTCTAGATTTGGTGGACAGAACACCTGAAGAACTATGGATGGAGGCTTGTAGCATTTTCATTCAGTGATAAAAACATTCTATCTTTCTGCCTGTTTTATAGTCTTTATTTACTTTAGTACTTCTTTGTTCAGCCTCTTGATCCAAAGCATTCTCTAAGAAATCAATATTTCAAATTCATCAAGGCTCTCTCTCTTGAACTCTCTCTCTTAAAAGAGGATGCTCTAAGATATGCCAGCAAATTTGGAAAACCCAGCAGTGGCCAGAGGACTCTCTCTCTCCCACGCCAAAGAATCTCTCTCTCACTCATTTCACATCTAGCAAGGTTATGCTCAAAATTCTGAAGTCTGTAATTTCACACAAGCATACAGGAGAACCAAATCGCCAACATGCGCTGGATTATGGAGAAAGCCAGAGAGTTCCAGAAAAACATGCATAACACGGTACACTGTTCATTTTCTCACCATGTAGTTTTGGGTTTCTGTTGAATGTTACATTCTTCATTTTATATAAGTTATTCCAGTCCACCTAAATTTTGACTTTTATTGCGTGGCTATGATCGCACTTTCATTTATTCAAATTACATACATGTACAAACTTGTCATCACACCTTCTTTTTGGACATTTAACTGTTTGCTTTTTACTGATCATCATGAACATGGCTTTCTTATCATTAATTAGACACTGCTCACTGCTTTCTTTATTGTATGAAAGCAGCTGTTCTGGACTGTATTAAATGTCAGGTGGTAGTAAGATATCACATTGAAAGAATCTGCTAGTATTTAAGACTGAAAAAACTGGGGATGTTGAGCCTTGAAAGTATTGGGGTTTTTTGCAATGCACCCATGTGTGAAGAAACCTCTTTCCCCTTTAATAGCCTGCTTCTTCTAGAAGCTTGTCTTTAGGCTATCCTGTTATCACCTACACCACTCCCCCCACTTATGTTACTATAAGGGAAGGTTCTACCTTAGGCAGGCAGAGTTCAGGGGTCTCAATGAGTGGATGAGAATGTGGTGTCAGAGGTGGGGGTTTGGATTCATTAGACACTGGGGAATGTTTTGGGACAAGCTTCACTTGAACAGGCTTCACTTGAATCAAGATCAAACTAGACTGCTGGCACGTAATATAAAAAAGTGGCAGAGCAGCTTTTAAACTGAATCTTGGGGGAAAGCCAACAGGGGCTGGGTGGCAATCCAGTTCGGATCACCTCATCCCCATGGAACGAGGTTGGAGAGGGTAGAGAACCACAAAGTGATGACATAGTACGTATATGGACTGGACGATTAATGGGCTGTGATAGTTTGTCTAGTGGAATGAGAAGCTGCGGTGGGGGGGGGGGAAACAAACATGCAGCTGTTCTTGGAGGACCCACTGTACAGGTGCTTTTACACAAATGCTCAGAGCCTCCGAGCAAAGATGGGAGAGCTTGAAAATTTGGTGGCTAGGGATAACATTGATATAGTGGTCATAACAGAAAACTGGTGGAATGTGGAGAGCCAGTGGGATACCACAGTCCTAGGCTATAAACTCTATAGAAGGGATAGAGAGGGGCAGGTTGGAGGGGGGTGGCCATCTATGTCAAAAAATGGGTAAAATCCAGCAGAATGGAGATTGACAGTGGGTCTGACTCCACCATAGAATCATTGTGGGTTACACTACAAGGTCTAAGGAGCGATGTGATACTAGGGGCGTGCTATCATCCACCAGATCAAAAATTTGAGGGGGACCTTAAAATGAGGAGACAAATCATGAATGTGTCTAAGAGGGACAAGATAGTAATCATGTGGGACTTTAATTATCTCCACATTGACTGGGCCAATGCGAGTTCAGAGCAAGAAAGAGAAACCAGGTTTCTTGACATGCTGAATGACTGTGCCTTAGAGCAACTTGACAGAAAACCTTATGATGAGGTAGGCCAGAATATATACCACATTAATGGACCATTTATTATAGTCCTAAATATTTCATTTCTGAGCAGAGTACTGGAGTGTGTAGTGGTTTTTCAGTTCTAAGGTTTCTTTGATGATGTGAACATTTCACATGGGGTGGAGACAGCTTTTTTCACCTTGGTGGATGACCTATGCTGAGAATGGGCACAGAGAGTGTGTCCCTGTCACTTCAGCTTGGTCACTCCGGGGCTTCCAACACCACTGGCCATGGCATCTCTTCCAGGCTATCTCTGTGGGATGTGACTTGAAGGTATTGTTTTATCATGGCTCCAAGTAGGGAGAACCCAGAACATCCTCTCCATTGGCTTACCACATCCTTTAAGGTTTGATTCCCCCCCCCATCCTATTTATCACATGTATGAAACCACTGGGATAGATTATCTGGAGTTTGGGGATTGGTGTCATCAGTATGCTGATGATGCCCAACTCCTTTCCATCTAATTTTAAGATTCTAAATCGATGCCTGAAGTCATTAAAGAACTGGAAGAGGGCAAACAAATTGAAACTTAATCCTGCTCAGTCAAAGGCGGATGAGGGTACAACCTAAATGGAGTTACACTAGCTCTGAAAAATCAAGTTTGCAGCTTGGGTGTACTCCAGGGTTTACTACTTAGATTTGGAGGTCCAGGTTTCAACAGTGGCCAGGAGTATGTTTGCCCAGTTAAAACTGGAATGCTAGCTGCAGCCATTCCTTCAGGTGCCTTCTTTTTCTTGAACCTCCCCAACACCCTCCTTGGCTACCTTGTGGAGCCACCATGCCAGGAGAGGTGTCCGGCCAGGCCACGCAACCATAGGACCAGGGGCCGCTGCATCATCAACAACAGGGGCCACTGTAGTGGCATATTAGAGTATTGAGTTTGATGTCTGGCATCATAATGACGTTGAATATTTTAATAGTCTATTAATGTCATATTTATATTTTAATGTTATGTACATTGTATATCTTTGATTACTGGAATGTGCTCTGGTATAAAGTGCAATTAAATATTATTTGGGGTACTAGGGGGTTGCATCAAATGCGCTCCTAGAAGTCACTGCTATCTGATTATCCAGTCAAATCAACTGTCTTTTGTGCTTCTGATTAGGTTTGCTCTTCATGTTTTCAATGGCACAGTCCTCTGGGAGCACTGAGGCCAGCCTCCCTTTGCACTCTGCAGGTGGCTCCCATTAAAGAGCTTAGGGTAAGACTTCTGCACAGATTGACATTTCACCCACCCAGGTTGCAGACAAAGAGCAGAGCTGAGTTGAGCAATTCACATCCCCTACTCTGGAGCTTATTGGAAGCATAATATTTATCTTCCAATCAAAGGGGAATGTGAGAATGATCAGAGATTAACCTACATCCAGGCAGAAGTGCTTTGGGGAACCTTTCAAGGAGTTTTTAGAAAAGGAATTTATTTCAGAGGTTTCTCTGAAATGCAGGAAACTCCATTAGTGAACTCCTTCTTTTCTAGGAAAAAGAAACATTGAAAAATAGTCATGACTGGATTGGAAAGTCTTCCGCTTCTGGTGTGATGCTTGACACCAACTCTTAGGTGACGAGTTTCCAGAGGCTCCGGGGTGACATGTGCGTGATTTAGTCCATCAAAACCTGGATGGCTGGAGGAGCCTTTGTGAAAACATGCTCAAGTGGACATGTTTCTATTCAGATGGAAACACCAAAGGTATAACATGAAATATAGTACAGAATTCCACACCAAATGTAGATTAAGAGGCTGATACTGACTTCCTCTTTCTTTTTCATATGACAGTATTGCACAATTTAAAGTTATGGATTTATATGAAACATAAGTAAAATATAGGTCCCTCAGGGTTCTGTTCTGTCTCCTATGTTATTCAACATTTATATCAGCTGGATTACTTTAATGCGTTCTATGTAGGGCTGCTGATGGAAACGTCAATGGGTCCAAAATGCAGCAGCCAGATTGCTGACTGGGGTGGGTTACAGAGATCACATTACACCCCAATTAAAGCTGCTCCACTGGCTGCCGATCAGCTATCGGGCACAATTCAAAGTGCTGACCTTAACCTACAAAGCACAAAATGGCCTGAGTCCTCGCTACCTCAAAGATTGAATCTCACTATGAACCATCTCGGGTGCTAAGGTCATCAGGAGAGGCCTTTCTCTCCATGCTGCCACCTTCACAGGTGTGTCTCATAAGAACACATGAAAGGGCCTTCTCTGTTGCTGCTCCCAGACTTTGGAACTCCCTCCCGCTAGAGGCCAGGACTGCCTCATATCTGGTGTCTTTCTGGAAACAGGCAAAAACCTTTCTCTTCAGGCAAGCTTTTTCTGAATGATGGACTACCTACTATGTGACTTTTATACGGATTACCATGCATGATTGCACTGACTGACTTCATAAGAACACCAGTTTTTTGCATGTTATAATCCATCCCTCATAATGGATTTTTTTCTTTTTGTATACTCTTTGTAGCTTTAATGTTACCTTTTAATATTCTAAGATGCCTCTTCTAATTCCCTGTTCATAACTTAAATTATGTCTTAAATGTCCTAGGCTGTATATTGTCCCTCATTATTGTAAGCCTCCTTGGGTCCTTTTCCAAGGAGAAAGGTGGGGTAAAAATATTCTAAATAAATAAAAATAAATAATAAAATAAAATAAGAAACAAATTAAGATGCTTAGCTAATCAGATTGTTTTTGACCAGAGGTGAGTGCCTACAATAGTATTATGTTGGCTATTTCCTAGATCTTCTTTTGTACATGTGGTGGGGCTTAAATTGCAAGTGCATACAGTAGGTGCTGCATTGATGGATGTGACCTCACCTCTAATAAATGAAAAGTAAGGCAAACCCATTTTTATTAAACAAATCATAAATGCATTAAATCTATAAGGTGACATTCAGCATTGCAGAAAAGATTTTCATTCATGAAATGGGGCATTTCCTTTCTAGTCTGTCCCCTCTGGGCCAGAATTCTCTGAGCAAAAAAAGAGAATAATGACTCTTTGGGTGAAGGCCCAGAATACTCTCCAATTTGCAGTGACACAAGATGGACAGTGTCCCCTTGAAACTAACAGGGCTTTTGAGCATGCATAGGGCCTTGTGCCAACACCAGAAATAAGACAATGTTAAATTGGACATGATGCACATGGCAAAAATTAACAGAATATGATGCTGCAAAAAAATTCCAATAGAGGAGAGAGAGTCAACGATAGGGCACCGTGTGTGCTGATGATTATTCTCTTGCCTTGCAGTGCGAAATACTATAACCTTCTTGGTTTTTGCTTGAACAAGAGGACATACCAATGTATACATTCAGCAACTCCTCCTCTTTTTCTTCAGTAATTTATTTAGTAAATAATGTATTAAATATCTACAAAGGCTTTTCTGATTTATTTATTTATTTATTTATTTATTTATTTATTTATTTATTTATTTATTTTACATTTTTACCCCTCCTTTCTCCTTGGAAACAAGACCCAAGGCGGCTACATTTACATGTTCCCCTCATTATCTGTAGTAACTGATTTTACATATAGGTATGGAAATGATAGGAAACAATATTTTGAGGACTCTTTTGTTGACTGAAAACTTTTATTTTTCCTGTTCTGTTTAGTTGTCTTAGAATTAAATGGATATGCTTTAAATGTGTTCATATTTATTGTCCTTTTTTGTCCTAGATCCTGTCACTTTATGGCTATGAAAAGGAAGCCAGGATGATGATACAAACTGCAGGTTAATTTTAATTATAGATATCAATTGCTGAATGGAGAGGAAATGGAAATTAAATAAACTGGCACTGATCTCAGGGATTGTAGGACTTAATTGTACGAACTGCCCAAAGCTGGAAGGAAGCAAATAATAAACATAATGCCAAAATGCAATTTCAAGTAATGGAAATTGGCTGTTGTGAATAGAATACGTTTGAGGGAATGATAAACATTTTAATTAAAATATCATTTGCTATCTTCCATATGATGCCATCAGATTTGTGTAAAAAAAACATAAGCAAAAATACCTGAACATTCTCTGTGGTTAAACATAAAGTGATATACAAATAACAGAACACATTTCCCTTTTCACTGTAGTATCTTTGCATTCAAATCCCCCCTCATAGAAACTGAGCTAAAGAGCCGTCTCAACTGAGCTAAGGGGTCAGTCTAGGACAAATGTGATATAAGAAGTAACTGTGTAATTATTATATTCAGTGACAGCAGAGTTAAGCCATGAAAAGGGAAGTACTGATCATATGTAATGTTCCTCATTGTACTTGGTCACCACACTTTGCCTTGCCCTAGATTTTTCAGGCCCAGATCCATCTGGGGACAATGGAGTTCCGGGCCCATTTATTATCTCCTCAGAAATAAATAGTACCACTCAAATCTGTGAAAAGCTGTACTTCCCCTGATTCTGCCAGAGACATTGCTGGACAATTCATGTCTTAGTGTTTCTGAGTTAGCACAGCCATCACATTTAGCTTGGTCTCAAGTGATTCTGGTGTGGCATTATTATGGGAGAAATATTTCTTGGAGGTATTAGATAATGACCCCTGAAAAAGACTTCCCCCAATGGTGACCTGCTTTGTATCACTTCAAACAAGGGTCACTGGTAATAATCTCAAAATACATGTCATCAATCATGCAGACACTGAGGCTGCTATCTCACCTGGGGGAAGATCCGGATATTGTGAAAGTCCAGCTTTTCTTCTTTCTTGGTCACATGAAGATGCGAGATCGCCGTTCCCACGTACAAAGATTTTTTTTAAAAAAATGTGCAGTTCAGTGCTACGACCAGCAGTTGGCGCTAGGGAAAAATGAAATATGGTTCTTTTAAAATCTTTTAAACTCATCTCCAAAACTGAACACTTCAACAGTCGAATAATCATGGAAGCCATTGAAATAGAGAAACACCCAAACAACATGAATAAACGTGATGACACCTCCCGCTTGCCTGACATCTGGAAACTAGCCCTGGTCAACAGACGAGCCTCTGTCACAAAGACTGACACCAGGTCCAAAAGGACACAAGATGCCACCACCTTCCATCCACACCAAACACAAACCCAGACCCTTCCCACAGATGAAACGAAACCACCATCCAATAACAAAACCACGACTGCACCATCTACCGCTACTCCCCACTCCAGCCACCACATGGAGCACACTTACACACGCCAAAAAAACATTGGGAGACCACAGACACGCAGCCAGACCAAAATGAATTCACAAGACACAGGACCCCACTCCACCAAATCCCAGGATGCTGCCAGAACACCCATCACCAAGGTCGTTAAGAAACAAAAGGCTAATAGACACACATCCAGCACCTCACCCACACATGATGCCTCTAAACAGCCATCTAACCCACCAGCAGTTAAGCCCTTAACGATCGCCTCAGCCACACAGCAGATCACAAAAGAACAAACGAACCTACAATCAGCAACAGAGCAAGCAAACCACACACCCCCAGCAGTATTTATAGAAGGACTTCAAATGAGATCACGCTTTGCTTCAAGAAGAAAGAAGCCAGAACACCAGCCTGAAGATGACGAGTGAGACCTCGTCGAAACGTCGCCAAAACAACCAGATTTCTACACGGGAAGAAACCCGAATCCACCCTAACATGCATATATATATATATATATATATATATATATATATATATATATATATATATATATATATATATATATATATATATATATATATATATATATATATATATATAAACGCTGATAGCCTGAAGGCCAGCTGATCAGCACTGGGGGGGGGGGGTTGAATTAAAAAAAATTCAGAAAAGCACCAACCAGCCCCAGGAGCCGGTTGGGGCTAGTAAAAAATGAACAACAACAACAACAACAACAACAACAACAACAACAACAACAACAACAACAACAACAACAACAACAACAACAACAACAACAACAGCCCAAAGGCCAGCTGATCAGTGTTAGGGGGGAGTGGAAATTTAATTTTTTTAAAAAGCTGACCAGCCCCAGGAGCTGGTAGGGCTAGGGGGGAAAATGAAAACAAACAAACAAACAAAAACAGCACTGACAGCCCGAAGGCCAGCTGATCAGCGCTGGAGGGAGGGGAATTTTTTTTAAAAGCGCCATCCTGCCCCAGGACAAACTGGTTGGGGCTAGGGGAAAAAACCCCAGAAAACTGGATCATATGGACTTCTGGCTCACATTTTTTACCAGAGCAAAAAAATCCCAACTTCTCCAGTAGGTCATGGAAAACTCGCTAAAGGGGGCATAACCAGTTTGTTTTTAAAGCCCGGTGGCCATGGAGGCAATATTTTTGGAAATGATTTATCTTGAAATTTAATCAGCATTTTAAAGGATGTGTGATAGAGCCCTAAGACTCCAAGAACATCAAGACTTTCATAGTTAAAGCTAAAAGTTTGTACTGAGTCTTGATACTTACTGGAAGCCAATGGGAATGGCAAAATACTGGTTTATGGCACTTCTTCTATGATCTGCATTTTGCTAAGAAATCATATGCCTTGGATACTACCGTACTTTCCACTGATTTGCAGAAAGACTTCCTTCCCTTGCTTTGTAACATACTGCATTCATTTGCAGGATCCTGAAGACTAACATGGAGAGGAAAACGAAGATAAGATCCTTTTCCTCAACTCAGTAAATTTGGATCCAATTCAATATATTTGCAATGCATTTCTCAGTTGGTGTTGTTGCAGTCAAGCACTTGTTGACATCTCAAAGCTGTTTCCACCCTACCTATAATATTGTAGTCACCCAAAGAGGATTTTACAAGGGTATGGAATAGAATGAAGTCAGTCTATTCCTGCCTAAATAAGATTAGAGTAGGTGTGTACCTTCAGATTATACAAGGTCTCTTAATTATGGAAACCACTTTTGCTGTAAGTGAAACAGATGAATCGGAAAACATGCTTGAACTACAAAAAGGGTCTCTTAAAAGAAGTGAGAACTCCCCAGCCACCAAGAACAGGTTGAACACCATTCACCAAAGCAGACATTATCTGAGTTTGATAAAACAGAGAAACATCTTTATGCCACTGACATGGCACTATAAGTTATGAAAGAAAACTCTATAGTGCCCCAAATATAAATGCCATAAAGTCAAGCAGAAATCTTCCTCCACAATCTTCTGGGAATGATCCATACTTGCGTGGAATCTCTGAAGATTATCACTCAAAGAGTGATAATAAATGGCTTTTCTTCAGCTTGGAGAGACGTGACCATGTGGGGTGCCCCAGGGTTCTGTTCTGGGTCCAGTGCTATTCAATAACTGGGGGATGGTAAAAAAATGCTAAAGCACAAAATGAACTTAGACTTGCCAGAGAGATTAAAGATAGTAAAAAGGGTTTCTTTAGTTATGTCCACAGCAAAAGGAAAAAGAAGGAAATGATAGGCTGTGAGGCAATGATAACCAGTTACTAACAGGAGACAAGGAAAAGGCAGAATGACTCAACATCTTATTTGCCTCAGTTTTCTCCAAGAAGGACAAAAAATGTTCTGCCGGATAAAGAGTTGATGAGGTAGGACAGGAATTGCAACATAAAATAGGTACTGTTAGTACAGGAACACCTGAAAACATTAAATGATTTTAAGTCTCCTGGACCAGATAAATTAAACCCAAGGATATTAAAAGAACTGGTGGAAGTAATTTCAGAACCATTGGCAATAATGTTTGAGAAGTCTTGGAGAACAGGGGAAGACCCTATCGACTGCAGGAGGGCAAATATTGTCCCCATCTTCAAAAAAAAAAGGGGGGGAAGAGGACCCAAATAACTACTGCTCCATCAGCTTGACTTCAATTACTGGAAATATCCTAGAGGGGACTGTATATCAGGCAGTCTGTAATTATTTATCAAGCAATGCTGTCATTATGAGAAGTCAACATGGGTTTCTTAAAAACAAGTTATGCCAGACTAATTTGATCTCTTTCTTTGATAGAATTACAGGCCTGGTGGATGAGAGGAATGCTGTGGATATTGTTTATCTAGATTTCAGTAAGGCCATGGATAAGGTTCCTCATGATATTCTTGCAAAGAAGTTAGTAGAAAGCAGTATAGATAGTGCTACTGTTAGGTCGATTTGTAATTGGTTGACTGATCGCACTCAAAGAGTGATAATAAATGGCTTTTCTTCAGCTCGGAGAGACGTGACCATGTGGGGTGCCCCAGGGTTCTGTTCTGGGTCCAGTGCTATTCAATATCTTTATTACATCACTCCCCCATCTATTGTGCGATTTTGGTGCCTGATCCAGCCACAATAATGGAAAATCCATGAAATGCAGATGCCTCAGTAAACTGATCTTGGGCTGCACCTGCCGGCTGCATTTCCAAAGAGAGGTTTTTAAGCCCCTCCTGACACCTCAGCAGACTTTGCTGCCAGGATCTCAAGGTCTGTCTGCTGAGGTGTCAGGAGGGGCTTAAAAACCTCTCTTTGGAAATGCAGCCAGCAGGATAGTACCTGTGAAAGGGATCTGGGAATCTTGGTGGACCACAAATTGAACATGAGTCAGCAGTGTGATGCAGCGGCCAAGAAAGCCAATGCAATTCTTGGTTGAATCAACAGAACCATAGTGTCTAGATCAAGGGAAGTGATAGTACCACTATATTGTGCTCTGGTCAGACCCCACCTGGAGTACTGTGTCTGTGCACCTCAATTTAAAAAGAATGTTGACAACCTCGAACAGGTACAGAGGAGGGCGACCAGGATGGTTGAGGGTCTGGAGGAAATCTCTTATGAGGAACGGCTTAGGGAGCTGGGAATATTTAGCCTTTCAAAAAGAATGATGAGAGGGGATGTGATAGCTATGTTTAAATATTTGAAAGGATGTCATATGGAAGAGGGAACAGGTTTGTTTTCTATGGTTTCAGAGACTAGGACTCAGAGCAATGATTTCAAGCTACAAGAAAAGAGATTCTATTTAAACATTAGGAAGAACTTCATGACAGTTAGAGCTGTTTGGCAGTGGGATATGCTGCCATGGAGGGTGGTGGAGTCTCCTTCTTTGGTGGATTTTAAGCAGAGGCTGGATGGCCACCTGTCGGGAGTACTTTGATGGGGGTTCCTGCATGGCAGGGGGTTGGACTGGATGGCCCTTGCAGTCTCTTCCAACTCTATGATTCTATGATTTTATGATTCTAAACAAATAAGTAAATAAATAAATATAGTATTTTAAAATATGCTCAAACCACTGTGTGCAAACTCTGAAACCATGTTTTCATGACATGCCTAATACTGAATTCTTCATTATTGAATTCTATGTACCATTTGTTATATTTTCCCAGCAGAAAATGTGCTATACTACTCTGAAGAGAATCAACACATTAATGATGAATGAGTTATCTGGCTGGGTTGGCAGTATATCAATTTCAAAGGATTTATGACTGCACATAGATTGGGCTCCTATTGTAAACATTTAATAAGGGGAATCTCTCTCTCCCTCATTTAGATAAAACCTGATTAAAATTAAACTGGGCAAAACTGGATTTTTCCTCCCCCCCCACGTTCAGCTTCGGTTTCCTTGAATTCTTGCTATTGAAGTATTCTTTTATAGTTAGAGTTAACCTTTTGGATTGTATTCAGCCACATTTTGTTGATACAGTATTGCATAATATGGTAAGAATCTGGTGAGTATTGGGTGGTGGCGGGCTTTCGAGGAAAGAGTAAGGATCCTACATCAGTCGATGAGGTATTGCCTGTGACTAAGAAAGGAGAGGGGTCCAATGCAGATTCGTATATATGTGATGAGTCTTCCCCCCTGGGGGACCATTTGTTGGAAGCCATGATAGAGAAGATACAAAAGGGCCTTTTATGTCAATGTTTTGGGGCTTCTTTGTAGGGAAATTGAGGAGCAGAAGTTTGAGAAGCTTGAGGAAAGGGAAAAGCAGCCCCCCTTTTCTCATTCTTTCACATGTCATCAATTGGTTTATTGGGTCAATAAATTGTGACCAATTTAATTCCATAACCCTTGTCTCGCCTCGTTATTTTGGGTCTGGGGGGGCAATGGTGGCTCTCACCTGCTGATTAGTGCAGGGAGGGGCTTCTTTGCTTCCATGCACCCTAGATGGTTGAAAAGGAACACATGGCGCCTAGGGGTTTATATAAGCCCCTGTCAATGTAGCACCGGGGTCTTCTGCCTCGTGTTGCTCAACTTTCACCCACCCTCTTTGGAGAATGAGATTAGCTGGTCACAAGAGGGCTGTATGGGAATTTTTGACTCCTACTCTGATTGGCTGGGAGTGGCAGTGAGTTTTCGCCCATCTCATTCTCCATGGTTCACGTGTGAATGCTATATTTACCCTGTCATAATGGGTGGTTAGTGCAAGTGGCAGCTTAAGTTTGGTTCTTCTATTAATAGTTACCCGGCACCCCTTAATATTAATGGCAGGATTTAGCATTTAGTGTGAATTTAAACCTGCCCCTAGAGGTTAGATGAGGGCTGGCCAGACCGGTTCTTTGGGATGGGCACTGGACTGGTGGACATGACCCACCCAAATTTAATCAGATCCTGTTTATGCCACTTGCTCTATTTGGAGCCCCCCTTTCTCATTCTTTCTCAAGTCAATTGGTTTAATGGATCAATAAATTGTGACCAATTTAACTCCTTTGTCTCACCTCATTATTTCAGGTCGGGGAGGCAATGAAACAGCAAAGGGGAAATACAAGAGGACCAAGAAATCAAAGAAAAATTTAAGCCTAGATTAGTAAAGCTAATTCCTCAATAGGGAAGCACACTGACCAGAAGAAAGAAAAGAGAAGGTGGGAACAATCAACTGAAGACCTCTACAGAAGAGATAAAAGGATGACAGATTCTTTTGAATAGAAATCCTATGATGAAGAACCTACAATTCTAGACAGTGAAGGAAAGTTGTTCTGAAAGCATGGGAAAAATAAATCAACAGGGATAAGAGGGATAGACTGAATCTGTTAAAATCCTAACAAGAATATGCCTACAAATACGGAAAAGCAATGGCCTATAGGCTGGAAATGTTGCACATATATTCTAATTTCTAAGAAAGAAGATGCAAGGAATGCAGTAACTAAAGGACCATTCCTCCAATTATCCATGCAAACAAAGTGATGCTTAAGATGTTGCCACAAAGGCTTTTACCTTATATGGAGTGAGAAATGTCTGATGTTCAAGATGTATTCTAATAAGGAACAGCTTTTTGAGATCACATTGCAAATATCCACCAGACTTTCAGAAGATTAGTTACAGCTTGACAGACTACTTAAAAGCCTTTGAATGATAGTGGTGGGCCTCAGCACGTTATTGTCCTGATGTGTATTGTGCACTGTGGATGAGAAGCTACCATAAGGACAATACTGTGGTACCTCAGTTTAAGAATGCTTCAGTTTAAAAAATGGTTTAAGAAAAGAAATTATTGGAAATCGGGATGCCTCAGTTTAAGAAAAAAAATCAATGGAATGCCCCAGTTTACTTTTTTTTTGTAAAACATTAAAAGTTGATGTGTGGTGTTCACATGGTGAAAAGAATGGGGATGCCTTGGTTTAAGAAAATTTTAAATGGAATGCTTTCCCCCCCTGACCTCCGGAATGGAATAATTGGTTTTCAGTGCATTCCTGTGGGAAACCATGTTTCAGTTTATGAATTTTTCACAGTACAAAATAATCAGAGATACCACTGTATATGGAAAAACAGGATGGTTTCCTCTAGGCCAAGATGTCAGACAAGGGTGTAGTTTATTTCCCTGTCTGTTAAATCTATATGTAGAATATATAATATGGAAAACTTTAGAAATATCCTAGCCTACGCAAAAGACAAAGAAAGGGGTCCTAGATAAAATCAAGCCTGAACTACCTCTGGGGGCAAAATTAAGGATACTGATTGTCTCCTACTTTGGACACATGAGAAGGAAAGTGTTGCAGATAAAGACAATAATGCTGGGAAAGGTGGAAGGCAGTAGGAAAAGAGGAAGATGCTAAAGGAAGCTACTATCTTGAGTTACAATAACTGAGCTGGGCTGTTGAGAATGGCATTTTGGAAATCTCTTATTCATAGGAGTGCCATATGTCAGAAGCAACTTGATGGCACAGAAGAATGACAGGTTAAGAGCATGGGGGCAAAGCCAGAATTCTTTGTGCCTGGGTCCATTTATCATGCCTTTCTTATTGCTTGCATGTATGGGTGCGGGGGGGGGGGGGGGGAGGGGGAGAGATTGTGGCTAAGATCCCTCTTGGGTCTTGATTTAAAACATGTAGTTTTACTTGGCTAAGTTTCTCCCCCTGTTCCAGGCAACAGCTGTGCTGATCTATGCAAAAGACCAATTCAGGTCATGCAAAATAAGTAAGCAGGATTTAGGAGATGCTAATGCAAGTATGATTGTTTGAAAAGTCTCCTGGCATTGTGTGGGAACAAGACATTTCATCTGTGCCTGAATACTTCAGAAGGCTATGGCAAATTATTTGCTAGAGAAGTTCTCTCCCTCACCTGCTGAGCTGCATACATGTACAGCTAGGCGACGAGGAGAGGAAGGGGAGGCAGAGAAGGTTGCTTTAATCATTCACTGGAAATATATCCTTTATCTATATTTATAACGGCTCCCTGTCTCACCTGAGGTCTGGAAAGGGACCACAAAAAAAGAAGCAGCTGCTTTTATCTTTAAATATAAAATACAGTATTAGTGACATTACACAAAAATTCAATATGAGCTTCAGATTTGGTGCTTTGAGTCTGGTATATTATCCCCTCTTTTGAAAACCAAAGGTTATTACTTATATACAGAAATATGTGAATAAAAATCCTCATCTCCTGACCCTATTGTGCTGTAAAGTGAAAGCATTCTGTGAATAACACTGCAGCTGCATGCTTACATATAGGCATACCTATGTAAATATAGCTTGAAAACTCTAACTGGGGCAATCCCACGAATATCCCATGCGTTAGAATTCACATGGCATGTCTTTGTCATGGAGTAAATCTTAGCAGAGAGCACTGGAAGCCAAGCAAACACAGACAGATGGCTAATTTGACTTCTCAGGCTCTTTTGACCAATCTCTGTCTTACCCCCTCTCCTCTTTGCAATAGTTTTCTCTGGTAGTAGAATTCTTGCTTGTTTTGATTAAGTATGGTAGACCGAAGAAGAAACAATATTTTTCCTTTATATTAATTCAGAGACTTCTACTGAATTTGCACATTAGGATTAATTAAGACCTAGTTTACTCTTGCAAAAAATCAGATAAAAGGCTTGTTAAGACAATGTCTTGGGAATAAAACATCGGTTTTATCTGTGCTATTCATGTCAACAACATTTGAGATTTTCATTTTAACTTATACTTTCTTAGAAATTCTCAAGCTTACTGATGTGTGCTTCACTAGGTATACGTAACTAAATGAGGTTCGCTGTCCCTTACTATTCATAGAACCATATCGTCATGCAGTTTTCACAGAATGAGAATTTATGACAATTAAGCCACTGAAGGGCTGCAGGTGAGTAAGCTTTCTTTGTTCATGTGCAGCGAAGAGCGACCAAACAAATCCTGGCGTTACTGTGGAATAATTCTTCTCAGCCAATGAATCACTGAAAACAAAAGCCAGAAGGAATACCAGAATAACAGGTTGTTTCTCACAGTGAAGTTTACATTGCGACCTCAGCAAACAAGCCTTTAAACTCTGGGCTAGATCCCTTACAATCAACTGGTGAAATACGTAGCTGAATTCCAGCAGCATAACTCATGTAAGATTGACGATGTGATCGCCACTGACAGGGAATACTCCAAAGATGTAGCAGTATTTCCACTAAAATCCTGGTGTCATTTCTACTTCTTACACTCACAGTACTAGGCCAGATAAGTAACATTTCAAACAAGGGCTGTTCAAATATTTTGTTTGATATATCCTGATTTTGTTTCTGTTTTATATTAGAGAAAGAAGAGAGCTTGCATAAAGATGTGCATGGGCGTGCCTGGACGTGGCATTGTGGGAAAAATGATTTCAAAGCCCATCTGGCTGCCTGTTGGGGATGGGAAGTGGAAGCAACAACTCATTTTAAAAAAAAGTTGATGGGGAAAAAAGGTTGTCTCAAGGAGTGCGGAAACAGGGTCTTCACAAAAAAAGAAAAAAGTCTCTCTTTTTATGTTAATAATATGTGATCACAAGAGGGAGGTTTTATCTACAGTCACACAAATTCTGGATTTTCTATTTCATTTAATATTATTCATGTTCCTGCTGCATCATTACTATGGGGTTCTCAGAGTCATCAAACAATGCTCACAGTCCTCAGCTCTGCCTCCTTGAGTTGTTTGTTGCATTTACCATTTCCCAGTCTGAGAAGAAGTCCATGCCTTCATGGCAATGCTGGTGTCCTGCAAATTAATGTCATTTTCCTGGTGATCTTTTTAAATCTTGCCAGTTCTCTAATGATCCAGCATGATTCTGTCATCTACAGAAGAAGCGATGGTCCGTACATGACATTGACAGACTCCTGGGTGAAACGGTAGACATGTAGAGTGGCTGGTCTTGAGATGTGTCTTTGTTAATTTCTTTGGACTTTTCCCATGCATTCCAGAGGTCTGCATCTCAGGTCAAGGGTTCTGATGCCTGAACATCTCCTAAAGAGCCCTACAGAACTATAGGTCTATAAAGAATCCGTGGAAAAATCTGAACCCTGTGTTGGTTACATCAGGCATTTATCCCAGGTAAGAGTTAATCCAAGAAGGAAATCAGGCAGCCATTTCCAATATGTTCTAATATTCATCTGCCCATCAAGGTATAAATCTTTTTATGGTTGCCATAATCCCAAGCAACATCAGCTGGCCTAATTGTACAAGCTTTACTTATGTATATAGCTTCCGTAAGCACAACATACTTCAAAAAGCAGCAAGTTAACATGTATTGAAAACATTCATGCACAAAGACTTCAACATAAATTGTCATGAAGGGGTCTTTCAACCCCCACCCCCACCCCCGGAATAACATAGAAAGCTGTTTTGTCAGCTACAGTGAGGGATGTAATTTCAAAGGCTGTCATGTTAAATGAATATTTACTGTACAGTGATACCTTGTATAAATGAATTAATTCATTCCAAATAAAATTCTGTTAAGCAAATTTTCCTTTGTACATACAGTATTTCCCACAGCAATGCATTGAAAACGGATTAATCCCTAATCGCCTTCGCCACCATTTTTCTTGTTGTACAGATTCGCCCCACAGGCGATTCTGTTAAGCGATTTCCCCCTATCTCTGGAATTTTTTTCCTTTAAGCGGATTTTCTGTTAAACAAACTGCTTGTTATACAAGGGTCCACTGTACGTATGCTTTTCTGGTGTGCGTTTTAGCTATCTGATAATATCTCTCCTCTTTAAGATGTGGAGGAAGTGGGAAATGCTATAATTCCAGGGACCAAAATTAATGGAAGCGGTGGGAAACAATAGTATACTTAAAGGGGGCAGAGAGAAAATTCATATGAAGATCGTTATAATTAAAACGAATGATAAAATATTAATAAAAATCAGATTATTTTTCATCATGTCCTCACCACCACAGCCTACTGAGTGACAGCTCCTTTTGCTTCCTGCAGTTCTGTGCTTAACAACTCAATACTCAATGCCAGTAGCCCTGGACAAATTGCTATCTGTCAGCCTCCCCCAGAAAAATGTTGTAAAGCTGAAACATTATTTCTGGAATAAAACTTCCATTATAGCAGACAAATAAGTAGAGGGCTTTTTTCCTTTACCATTGAATGTTAAAGGTCAGCCTTCATATACTATTGATAAAGGAAGATCGCTTTCAGGTGAGAGAAAATTGATCAAATACTACTGCCTTTTATTTGACTCAGCCTTGAGAGGAAGATACTGAGAAATGTGTGGAAGAGGATAGGAGAGGAGAAAAAATAGCCATAAAAATAGTATTTCAAGAGTTCTACCAAAATAATTTAAAAATAACTGAAAGAAATGATATGCATACTGTACATGCAAAACATGTATATGCAAGTGTGAAAACTCTCACCCAAAAGTCAACCTTGTTAACAACTGGCTTTAAAAGAAAAGAAAAATCACATTGTGTTCCCAGAATATACTTGGACATTATCCTGAGAGTTCTAACCCCCCAATGTGGCATAGTGTATTACATTTTTTTAGGTTAGATAAGCAACACAGGACACACGTATGATGTATGAGTATGCAAAATATGATTGAAATTAGACAGTGGTATGCAATGGCATTGACTCAGGGATTTCCTACTGAATGCTTCCACTATACTGAACTGTCAGTGTCAGTGCAAATCAATAGGACAGCTTGAAACAGAATTACCAGTTGTCCAGGTGAATTACTACAATCTATCTTCACATTTTCCCTGTGTCATAAAGAATAAAGGAAGAAACTACATCTTGCAACAACCACTCAGTCTGCTTTTGGGAGAGAGGGATTCTGCCTTCAAAAGACATATTACGCCTACCTAGCCTGCACTACAAACTTTTGGTACATTACGGTTTGACACACCTGTTGTAGGCATAGCTCCAAATGTGAATATTCCAAGCCAACCCTGCCAAACACATCACCACTTGTCTGATTTCAGAAGCTAAGCAGGGTTGTACCTAATTTCTTCTTGAGTGGGATAGGATACTTCCGGGAAAGAGAATCACTAGGTAATCCTAAAAAAGGATCCTGCAGAAAATATTTTAGCAATACAGTACTACCAGATAGTGTTGAAAGTATTGGGGAAGGATTTGCCAATGGTCTGACTTATGAAAAGGCACCTTCCTATATCCCTGTGTAGATTAGCATAGCTTTGAGTCAAGTCCCTCTCCAACTGTTTTTCCCAAGCTATTTTGGCCCTTGGTCTTCTGTATCCCCCACCATTTCGTGTTTCATATACTGCGTTCCCTGTATATTGCGGGTCCACATTATATGAAACAAAGGGCTCTCTGGACCCATTTGAGGCCTCCTGCACTTAACCCAAGCCTGGAGCTGCCATGAACGGTTTCCAACGGGCTTCCCGGGCCTGTTGGAGGCCCCAGAAGTGGTTTCCGGGGAACTGGAAGTCACTTCCGGAAAACCGGAAATGCCTTCTGGACCACCCAAAACCACTTCTGAAGCCTCCAACAGGATTCCCTGGCATGTAGTAGGCCCCAGGAGTGGTTTCAGTGAATAATTGGAAGTGACGTCTGGATCACTGGAAACCATTTCTGGGGCCTTCCTGTTGGAGGCCCACTGGGGGCAGTGGGCCTCAGGCAAGTGTAGGAGGCCCTAGATAGGCCCCCCCCAGTCCCGAACTGATCCAGTATCTGCATATTGTGGATTTTCCATTATTGCTTCTCTGGTCGGGTCCCTAACACCTGCAATAGGCAGGGGATTCGTGTATAGGCTTTTATTCTGCTCCCACCAAACTTGAGCAAAAAGCTTGTGGTACATCTGTGGCAGAGTATGGAGAAAGGGAAGTGCCTTATTGCATACAGAGTTCTCTTGGTGATGATCAAGGACAAGGAAAACTTGGAAGTTCAGATGTTTGGGACTTCAGTTCCCAGATGTCTCAGCCAACTGAAACAATAAGAACATAAGAACAGCCTTCCTGGAACAAGCCACAGCCCATCCTGTCCAGCAATCTGTCTCACACAGTGGCTCACCATTTGCTTCAGAGTATTCCCAAGCAGATGACTTCACCTGCTTAAGATTCCCTGCAAATGTCATTGAGATATATGCTGTCTATCTCTCCGACCCGGAGGTTCTTCTCGAACTTGTCTAATTCTTTCTTAAAGCTGTCAGGGCTGACAGCTATCACCACTTCTTCTGGAAGGCAGTTCCATAGACCAGTGATCCTCTGGGTGAAAATTACTTTCTCATACTTGTTTGAGACCTAGCACCCAAAATTTTCATGGAGTGCCCCCTAGTTCTAGTGTTGTGTGATAGGGAAATCATTTTTCCTTATCTGCTTTGTCCACACCATGTGTGATTTTATAAACTTCAATCATGTCACCTCTTAGATGCCATTGTTCAAGAGTGAAGAGGCCCAGCCATTGCAGCCTTAGATGGTAAGGAAGGTATTCCAGTTCCCTAATCATTCTGGTTGCCCTCCTCTGTACTTTTCCCCCATTTCCATAATATCCTTCTGGAAGTATGGTGACTAGAACTGTACACAATACACCAGATGGGGCCTCATCATAGATTTATAAAGAGGCAAAATGACACTTGCTGACTTATTTTCTATACTCGTCCTAATAATCCCTAGCACTGAATTTGCTGTTTTCACTGCTGTGGCACACTGGGTTGACACCTTCATTGAGCTGTCCACCAGGACATCAAGGCCCCTTTCCTGGTTTGTTGCAGAGAGTTCAGAACCCATCAGTTTATACATGTTTTGGGGTTGGGTTTTTTTTTTTTGCCCCAACATACATCACTCTGTATCTAATGATGTTGAAGCTCATTTGCCACTGGTTTGCCCACTCCCCCGGTGTCAAGAGATCCCTCTGGAGCTCCTCACAGTCTCTCTCAGTTTTTACTCCCTTGTATAATTTTGTGTTGTCAGCAAATTTGGTTACCTTACTATTTACTCCTCCTTCTAAATCATTTATGAAGAGGTTGAAAAGCAGGGGTCCCATTACTGAACCTTGGGGGACCCTACTCTTTACCTCCCTCCACTTGGAGAAGTGTCCATTTTGTGCTACCCTCTGTTTCCCGCCCCTTAGCCAGTTGCTGATCCAGGAAAAGACAAACAACAAGAAGGAACAGTAGCAGTTCTGGTGCCAAACTTCTGAGGGACAAGATCACATGGATGTCTATTTATATTCAAAGCAGAATTACACTGGGGTCGGCCCAGGAAAGTGAGTCTCCACTGAACTCAGAAATGGCTTCCCAACAACAGCTCCCCAGACATTCTTCAATTATAGCTTTCAGAAATCCTGCCTGGCCAAGCTAGTGCTGAAGGCTTCTGGGAGTGTTAGTCCAAGGTCAGGGACCCAAGGTTGAGAATCACTGTTCTGCATGTACAGCTGCACCCATGAGAGATGGCATGCATCCTCAGTACATAAATGGCTCTTAGATCACACAAACTAATCCCAAACATGGCAGTAGGTCAGGTTTGCAGTGAAAAGTATATGAGCATTGTGTGTAATTCCTCCCATATTAAAATTACTGTGAATGTCACAAAGCTTGAGTATATTATGGAAAGAGGTAAGGAGGAAAGTGGGCTTGCAGTGCAGCCTTGTCATGGCCTGGGACATCAAAAGAAAGCTATGCCAGAGAGTAGTGCCACTCCATCGGGCCACTGTTGGGCAATCCAAAGAAGCAACAAGATGAGCTGGTAGAAGGCTGGGCAGTAGGAATTACAAATCAACATCTGTAGGAGGAGGATAAAATAGAAGACAATTAGAGCAGAAAAGGGACAATTCTAGGAAAGCAAGTCAAATGGTGACTGGCACCAACATGGAGGCTAATGCCAGGAAAAGAGGCATGAGTTTCGGGAAGTAAGAGAAAAACCTTCAGGAGATGCAGCGGGGCTCTGAGGGAAAAGAAGGAAGGACTGAGGACAGACTGGCCAGGAAGATTGCTGGGTTGATGCATTGAAGTACAGAAGTGCTGCCTTTAAAAAAGGAGGCCATGTAACTTCCATACAGGATTGCCCATAAGCCTATATTTATGTACAGTATCTGTATACAGATATTACTATGCTCATAAAAAGCAATTAATCGCCTGATTTTTTTTCTGGAGTGGCCTTACAACAAATCCAGCTTCTCATTGTTGTTCAAGAAGAATTTTAGGCTCAAAACATACTTTCCATGTTATCTTTTCATAGTGAGCTATCTTTGTTTAAATGAAAAAGAGGAACCATTTTGTAGTGGGGCATGTTTCTTGACTATTCTTCAATTCTTCAATGTAGTGGGATATGTTTCTTGACTATTCTTCAATGCCCCTCACTATCATAAAAGGGTAGAATAGCTTGAAACATCTAGGCATTCCACTGTTAATTTGGCTGCTAGCACAATAGTTTCTAGCAACCATTATAAAATGATTAAAAGAGGACACAGAAGAGGGACTCAGTGCTGAAAACATGAACATGGCAAGGCTAATGAGAGGCAGTTTAGTTTAAAATCAAGGGCATGCTTGCCAATTTGAGGGATGAGAACTTTAAATTACCAAGCGCTAACCCTTCCACAAAATGAGAGTACAAAAATATTCCATGAACTTCTCCACGGAAACCTGACCCCTTCTAAAACATTTTTCAAAAAAAAAAACCCTCCTGATCTGTAGCAGTTCTCCACACTTCAAACACTCTCATTTCTAAGTTTCCTTGAAAAGAAAAGAAGTATCCCTGTTAGTTAGTGGTTCAGACATGTAATACTTAAATCCACATTGAATAGAATGTATGGAAATCATACATTCCATTCCATCTAGTGGAACTCCACTAGCTGCCGACCTGTTTCTGGGCACAATTCAAAATGCTAGTTTCAACTTACAAAGCTTGAAATGACTTGAGATCAAGCTATCTCAGGGACCACAGCACCGTTTATGATCCTGTCCAGATGTTAAGATCATAAGAGAAGGACATTCTCTCAGTCTCACCACCTTCACAGTTGCATTTGATGCAGTCTTGAGAAGGGTATCTCAGCGTCAGCTTATTTGCTGCTGAGATGCTTTGCAGCCTCGATTCCCGGGATGGCATGACATCATGCGCTTGTGAGTCTCCCAGAAGCCCGGGTCTCGGAGCTCTTAAAAGCTCCCAAACCCAATTTTTGCTTCCTCTTTAAAACCAACAAAGATGTTGGAGATGGATGCTAAGTAGCAAGTCAACATTCTACAATATAGGTGGGTACACTGGGACAGCCATACAAAAAGGAGGAAATGGATATAGAGATTTATTTTAAAGGGAAATATAACATAACATAACAAGAAAAATACCAGAAGCCCAGAAAATCTACTCAGTAGTTATTTTATTTTTAGATATCATGTTATGTACCTTGCATTCACCCTTAAGAAGGGGAACTTTTCTAGATGTATTTGGCACTAGAGGTGTACAAAATGAATTAAATGTAACATGAATGCACTATCCCACATTCTCTGTTAAATAAATAAATAAATAAATAAATAAATAAATAAATAAATAAATAAATAATGGTGCAGAAATCCTCATCTTTATTTAAATTTGGGCACTTTTTTGTAAGAGGAATTCCTACAGTGGTATGATGTGATCTCATCACATCACATTATGTGATGGCTTATGAGGTTCAGGCCCATCTCTGCACTACCCTGTTTACTCCAGGTTGGGTGAACCCAGGAGAGTCAAGTGAGGAGTATGGAATGAGGCAGGTATTGGTGCTTCTCTCTCAACATCTCAGTCATCTTAGACTTGGCAGTGCTTCCAGGGAGTTGAAAACTCCACAAGGCTAGCCAGTTAGTGCCAATACACACACCTTTCAAGGGAGACTTCCACCACACCTGCAGAATGCCCTTGTCAAGGCAAGACCTGGTTTTAGCAACACAAATCTTCTGAGCCAAACAAACAAACAAACATATAGCTAGCTGGAGAGAGTCTTAATTTTTATTAAAGACAATGAAAAGACAAAAAGCCATCAATGCCACCACTAGAGCATCATTACCATCTGAGAAAGTCCAGCTCCTGTTAGGGAGACAGCGTAGAAAAAGGAACGCCCAGCCTCTGGTTCGTGAGCCACCTAAACCACAGAGCTGTGCAAACATTTCAGAGTATTTTTGAAAGTGCTCTGGTATTAAGACAGGCCACTCTGAATCATATAGGGAAGCATACAGGATTCCACCCACTTTTAAAGACTAATAAACATGTACCTAAAACCTGGCAAGTGTGATGCCATACGCGGATAGTACAAACTCTGAAAGTGACATGCTATTTGTCTCAAGAATGCCAAACATATTGGCAATGGAAGCTGGCTCCGTTCTCCCTTGTAATCAGTGTAAGGAAACAAAACAACAAAATGAAATGTTCCAGGGATGAAACGTTTTTATACAGGGTGCTGGGCTTATGAAAACAAAGAAGAAATAAAAACAGAAGTACTGTACCCAGTTGACTTCCGTGTGAGCTTTCATGGACTACAAGCTACTTTCTCAAGGAAAACTCACACTGACATAGAGCTGTGATTTTTTTAAGGTGCCCCCATACTTTGACTCTTGCCAAGCATGATGACGGAGGATATGAAAAAAGGAGTGAAGGACAATGAATCCAAAGCAAAGTGGATGGGCTTATGAAGAAAGGAAATGAAACAAACAATAAACAGAACAAAGCCAGTTGTGCCTTATTAATAATCTTAGAATTGCAGAGCTGGAAGCGATCCCTTATGTATCACCTAGTTCAGGCCCTGTCCAGACATAACTGGAAAAACAGTGGCCACTAGAGTACTTTTCCAGTGGGTAGAAAAAATATATCTACTTTTCAGGACCTTGTAGTTTTCTTCTTTCCTGCTCTATAAAATGTGTTAGATTTTTCAGCTTCTCCCTGGTTCCACACTTGATCCGGTTGCCTATCAAAATACATGCTGCATGCCACTTGGGCTCCATTAAGAGACCGCCATATACAGTATACCAAATATTTTACAAGAATATTTAGCTACATTTGCTAGAAGTAACCTGGAAACCCAGATGAGGAATAGTCTTCATCAATTGGCTTGCATTTCCTTCTCTATACAATCTCCTTAATCCATAGGAAAATAAAGCCAGAAGCTTTCAGGAGCTGATTTAGGCTTCTGAAAACTGTTGGCTGCAAAGTCAGCAGCTCGACAGTTCGAATCTCGGGTGCCATGAGCTTGAGCTTCCGCTGATAACCCCAGCTCCTGCCAACCTAGCAGTTCGAAAGCATGTAAATGCAGGTAGATAAATAGGTACTGCCGTAAAAAGCAGGAAGGTAAAACAGTGTTTCCTTGCAGCAATGCCGGCCACATGGCCATGGACTTGCACAACACTGGCTCTTCCGGCTTGACTACGGAGATGAGCACCACCCCTAGAGTCGGACACGACTAGCACGCATGTGCAAGGGGAACCTTTACCTTTACCTTTCAGAGCTGAAAACGTATTGTCTGTTTCCAGACAAGGAGTCTCCTACTCTCCTTACATTTTTGCAACATCGGTATCGACTGTACATTTGCGTAACCATCTCTGCTGTCAGAATGCCAGGACAAGCAGTAGGAACATAAAACTTCATTATGTGGCAGTCCTTGGTGACCATGTATGCCCTGAAGTACAAATAGGTTCTCTGGTAGTCCAGGTTTGTCTTTTACAGAAGAAATACTAAAAATATTCATTGGTTCTCAAGATGAAGGCAGAGGGATGGAGAGAACAGGGGTTTGTTTTTGTTTTTTCAAGAATGGTTTGACGGGGATTACAGAACAATTAATCCCTCTGTGGTGTTAACTCCTCTCAGGCGTTTGTACACAATCAGGAATTAGAGCAGCTATTACTGCTGGTTGTAATTACTGTCATTCACGAAGCATTATAAAACTAGCAGAAGTAAAGGAGCACTGTGATTTCACAGCACTGAGATATAATTGGAACTACACCATCTTGGCTCTTTCCTTCTATTCCCTTCTGGTCCTCTCACTCTTCCAGCTAAGGAATTTTGCCTCTCCTAGCCTTGAGCAAAATGCATAATGCCCAAACAGCCCCAGAGAAATGAAATGGTAGCACTTTTCAGTACTCTCTACTTAGAAAATGGACAGGGTCACCATAAGGCATAGTATATCGTCTATGTATGTATGTATGTATGTATGTATGTATGTATGTATGTATGTATGTATGTATGTATCTATCTATCTATCTATCTATCTATCTATCTATCTATCTATCTATCTATCTGTCTGTCTGTCTGTCTGTCTGTCTGTCTGTCTGTCTGTCTGTCACAAAGAGAAATATAATCTCCCTACATATCCCTTTGGACAATTTTTCCAAGTACATCTGCACATATTTATTTATTTATTTATTTATTTGACTTTTATACTGCCCATCTAGCCCTAGGGCTACTCTGTGCAATTTACAACATAACAGTAACAACAGAGTTAAATAATGAAGATAGAAACAGCATGATGAAAGAAATTATAACTTAATAAATCACCAGCAATAAACTAAAATAAAAATAGGAATAACCAAATAATTACACCACCACCACCACCAACAACAACAACAACAACAACAACAACAACAACAACTTCTTGAATATAAACAGTAAAATAAGTATAGCATCTTGCTATGTATTTAAGAAGTCAGGGAAGGCCATTCTGTAAAACTATGTTTTCAATAGTTTTTTAAAGTTTTGAAGGGAGGATGCCAGGTGAATTTCCCCATTTATGGTGGATGATTCCATAAATGGGGAGCGACCAGTGAGAAGGCTCTACTCCTTGTTACAGCTTTCCAGGATTCCCTCATGGTTGGGACTCCCAAATATCCTGCCTGGCTATTATGAGTGATCCAGGCATATCTTCTTGGGAGGAGCTGCTCTGTCAAATACTGAGGTCCCAAACCATTCAGGGCAGAGAAGGTGAACCTTTTAGAGACTGAGTGCCCAAACTGCCATTCAAAACCCACTAATTATTCACAAAGTACCATTATAACAATTTAACCTGAATGGCTGTGAAGGGGCAATGTCAGGTGCCCACAGAAAGGCTCCGAGTGCCACTTTTGACACCCATGCCATAAGTTCGCCAACACTGGTTTAGGGCCTTGAATGTTAACATCAAAACCTTGAAGTCGATGCGGTAACGTATCAGCAGCCAGTGAAGAGCTGGAAGTGCAGGGGTGATATGATGGTGCCTTCTAGTCCCCATTAATAGTCTGGCAGCTGTATTCTGCACTAGTTGCAATCTCCACACTACAGAGAGCACTAAAGTATTCTGTTCTCGAGATTGCAAGCACATGAACCGTGGTCAACACCCTGACATGAAGGAAGACCCACATCTGGGCAACCCTCTGCAGTTGATAATGAGAAGAACAGACCATCAATGCCACCTCGGTTTCCATGTGTGCCGGGTCCAGCAGGACATCCAAACTGCAGACCCCATCCTTGGTGGAGAGAGTCACCCCCCAAAAGTGAGAGAGTTCCCCAAACTGCAGACCCCAGGGGGGGCACACACAGGATCTCCATCTTGCCCAGGTTCAATCTCAGCCTAATATCCCCCATCCAGTCCAAGACAGCCAACAAGCAGCACTCAAAGGATGGTATGGCATCCACTGCAGAAGACTGAAAGGAGATATTGAACTGGGTGTTATCTGCATATTGATAACATGAAGCTCCAAACCCCCTTATGACCCTTCCCAGCAGCTTCGTATAAATGTTGAAGAGCATGGGAGAGATGGCTGACCCCTGTGACGCCCCACAATTGAGGGACCAAGGGGCAGAGGTCATCTCACCCAGCTGGACTCACAGGGAGGGGGGCTCCAAGAAGGACCAGAATCACAGCAGGCTTAAATGTATGCAGTTCAAGGCTTTTCAACATTTCTGGTTAACCCCATGATATGCATAGTAGTTTTTTTGCTTCAGTTTAAAAGTCACATGATACATGAAATGCACTCTGTGTCTCATTGATGTAGTGGCCAATAGAGATGGGCATGTTTTGTTTCAGTCTTTACTTCGTTTCGTTTCATTAATAGCAGATTATTTAAAAGAATTTTTTCATGAAAAAAAACACTTTGTAAGGTTATAAATAATGGAGAGCTTTCATTTTTTTTAATTTAACAGGGAGCCCACTGCCCTAAATAAGATCCTCAAACCTTCCAATCAATTTGCTTTCAAGCAAAGAACCCTCTGTAAACAAGGTGAGGGTACCTACGGGTGGGGAGGAAATGGAGCAAGGGGGCAGAGAGGTTGCGGGGCATACTGGCAAGCTGATGATCAGGCTGGGAGTGTGAACTAGGGGGCTGAGAAGTGAGCAGGTGCGCTGGCAGGGGGATCGAACAGGGAAGGCAAGTAAGGGGGCTGTGAGGCAAGAAAACATGCTGGCAAGAGGAAGAGGACTGAGTAGGGAGGGCAAGTGAGGGGACAAGGAGGAAAGAGAGTGGGATGGCAGAGGGCTACCGAGCAGGAAGTTATTTATGATGAGAGAGGAGGGCACATTGGACCTAGGGGGGAAAAAGAGATCCACTGAGTGTTGTGAGATCAGCTTTTTAAACATTGATTCAACTGCATTTAAGCACAATCCAAACACCACTTCATTTGTATGTCCAATCAGAACTGCAGGGGCAAGAATGAATGGACTTTGGTTCTTTTATGAAAATACTATTCTGCACCCACCCCCTCCAGTCTTGCAGGTTGTTTGGCTGTTTGTTTTTAATGGCATCAAGAGTCCTGAATCGTAAACATCAGTGTCAAAAAGGAGGTCTAGAAAGGGATCGTGTGAAAAGAGCTGTACCTCTCAGAATGACCTTTCATGAAGGGATTAAGTTGTTCTTTCCTGGGAATTGTAAATAAATGAAAGACATTGTCACTTTATACAACGCAAAAAGGATTATTGTACAGGAGACTGATTCAAATTTTATTAAAAGGTGCCTTTGTCATCAGGAGGGAAAAGGTGTGTTTGCTGACGCAATTGCTAAGCCACTGACAGGATTTAGGAGAGCCTGCAGCCATTTCAAAGCCATTAGAAAAAAAAATCTGTCAGAAAACTCGACTTTCTTATTAACAGGAAGGCAATGAATTTGATTCAATACAGAAAACTGCAGGAAGATGTTTTGTAAGCTTTGTTGAAATCAAACTACATACAAATTGAAAATGGGAATTACGGGAAAGGCATCATGTTTTTTTTTAACTTGGTCCCAGAAGAAAAAAATATGATTTCCCCACCATCACACACAATTTCCATTAGGAGGCAGAAAGTGTACTCTAGGATGCATTTTCTTTATGCGTACATCTGCTTGAGAATTAAAAGTTTTCTCATGCACTGAATGTGGAAGCCCCAGAAGATGCTTTCTCTTTAAGAACTTCTCGTTATACCTCATAATAAGGCATAAAATCTAGCCATACACAAACACATCTCTGAGTTTTACATGTTTGTGTTTCAGGTAGCTCTTCAAGGCAGGGAAACGGTGCCAGAAAAAGTTATTTGCAGTTCACAGTGGCAGAGGGAGAACATATTATCACAAAAGAGTTTCCATCCATCATGTACAGTCCAAGAGCAACAAGCAAGTAGAAGTCCATGCAGGTTTCTGGGTACATGCTTTATATTAGTGTTTGCTATAATCTTTACTTCTCTTTCTTCTACTTCCTTCTCTCTTCCTTCTTATAATCCAGTATTCAAATAAGATCCTTACCAGCATTAAAATCCAAATTTCCGATACTTGAAAGCTTACTGAGCAGAGTTTTTTTTCTCTTTAAATCAGAAGACAAAAGCTGTCACCTATTCTGGTAGGGTGCGAGTTGAGCTGAAACAAAGGGAAACAAAACAGAAACAGCTGAAAGGGAAGGCAGAGGCCTTTGTCCTGGCTTTTTATGCTGCCAGCGCAGGAACAAAACAAAACTGGCTAGGCAGGGCTCTTTGCTCTTTGGCTAGCTTTTCGATACACTCAACATGCTTCCAAATCCACATATTGGTTTTTGACTTACTCTGACCCAATTCCAATTTGTTTTTCATTAGGGATATATATGAGAAGAGGCTAAAACCCAAATCCCATTGCTAAATCAGGCTGGGAGGTGTCCAAGTTAAAAATGGAGATACTCTGATGCAAACAAAATTGCTAGGCAATAAAACATGGGCAGCATTAAAAAGACAATAAAACATAGACTGTGGCTTTCTTGGGCTGCTGTGAAGGTCGTTTACCTTATAAACTGAAGACATTTATTCATAACTAGAGATGGGCACGACTTAGCGGTATTCCCGTTTCCGTTTCTGTTACTCGGTTCCGTTACTCTACGGAAACGGTAACGGGAATTACTCTGCCAGACTTCGAGCTCGAACCGACGAACGAACAATTTTGGTCTGATTTGTTGTGCTCGTTCCTTGCATCGCGCGATCGCGCGATGCCACGCGGCACAGAAAAAAAGTTTTTAAAAGTTAAAAAAACCCGGTTCCCGGCCGAAAAGCAGGCGGAAAAATGCCTGCCGTGCCTCAGGGCACTTACCAGAGGGGTTGTTTCTGGAGGTCCCCGGCCTCCCCCCCCCATCCCCCGTCCTGGGCTGCTCTGGTGGGACTCGCCGCAGGCTCGCAGCCAGCAAAAAGCCCAGTCTCGCCGCCGGCCGCCGCAATTAAAGTGCAAGCAAGTGGCACGGACGGCACAGGAAAAAACTTTTAAACTCTCCCCCCACCCATTCCCGGGCCAAAAAAGCAGGCAGAAAAATGCCTGCTTGACTAAGGGCGCAGGGCACCTACTGGAGGGGTGGTTTCTGGAGGGGGGGGTCCCGCCTCCCCCCCGTCCTGGGCAGCCGGACTCGCCATGCCATGCGGTGCGGGCGGGGGATCCAAAATGGGGCGGCGAACGCAATATTGTTTTTGAAATCGTGGTCCAAAAACACACAAGCACAACAGAAACACACGAAAATTTATAAACTGCCAGATTTTTCACAGTAGCAGTGGGGTTTTTCTTGCAACAAAATGTCTCTCCTCTCCTCCTCTGTCCTCCATTGATTTTTTTTTTTTTTATTTTTTTTACACCTGCGCAATGATGGGCTGGCCGAGTGGCCAGCCATGTGGGAGTGGACGACCATGCAAATTTTTGGAGCCATCCCACCAATCGCATGGCCACTTGGCCATGGAGACTTCTGGGATGTGCCAAAAAGCCCCCTAAAACCTGCCCTAGCCCCCTAACCCTAACCCTAATCCTTGACTCCAGTCCTTACCCATACGTCACAGACTGTCTTCTTAGTGGGTCAGAGAGGCACCCAGAGGTGCAACCCACTAGCCCACCGTAACCTTACCATCACTAGCCTAACCCTAGCCCTTGCACTAACCCACCTTAACCCTAAGCCAGATCTACTTGCATTGCACTACACGCAAGTACAATTCCCTTCTGTGTGAGACATGGTGGTGTGAGAGCCTTAGGCATCACCTATGGCTCTGGGTTCACTGCCATCACTAGTCTCACTGTCTGCAACTGGTATGCATATCCATATGGCTATTGCATACCATTTTGCAGCAGCAGCAAGTGAGGAGGGGAGACCCCCATGTTGAGGGGTCTCTTGGAGCCTGCTTCCCCTTCCTAGTGGGTGAGAATAGGAGGCACCCACTGGTGCCTCCAGGAGCCCGCTTTCCCTTTATAGCGGGCCAGAGGAGGCACCTACCCCACAGAGGTGCCTCCAGGAGCCCGCTACCCCCCCAAAACCAGTACTAACGAAAACAAAAAAACAAAAAAATGAACCGACTAATTTTTGTGAATTTTCGCGAAAAATGGAAACGAGCCGAAACGGGACCGGCCCGACTAACGACAACTTGAAAAAATTTTTTTTCAAGTCGTGCCCATCTCTATTCATAACTAACATCACCCAGCCACCCGCCCCCTTTCATCCAAGTTACCTGTAGAGATGATGCCTCTCTGAATTCATGGATGCTCCCCTCCCACCCAACTTATTATTATTATTATTATTATTATTATTATTATTATTATTATTATTATTATTATTATTATTATTATTATTATTATTATTATTATTTACGCTTATATACCGCCCCATTCCCACAATGGGGACTCTGGGCGGTTGACAACATCCAGATTAAAACAGCAAAAATAAATTAAAACAACAATAACAAAACTACAATATCCAAAGGTAATTAGACGGGGTTACAATGTCCAGAGATATTTAGGCGGGATATTAAAAACAAAACAAAAAACAGAGTGGGACCTTAGACATCGCCGTAGGCTTCTCGAAAGAGGATGGTCTTAAGATTCCTCTTAAATGCTTCCAGCGATGGAGCCAGCCGTAAATCACTAGGAAGTTTATTCCAAATGGATGGAGCCACTACCGAGAAAGCCCGCCCACGAGTACCAGCCTTACGGGCATCCCTCGGTGTGACCGTCCGCAGTGATAAGGCCACCGAGGCTCAGGTGGGTCGGGCCAGATCTAATTGTCGGGAGAGACGCTCCGCCAAATAAGCCGGGGCCAAGCCATGGAGGGTTTTGTAAACCAAAACCAACACCTTGAACCTTATTCGGGAGGCAATGGGTAACCAGTGTAGGCGAGCCAGGATAGGGGTGGCGCGGTCATAGCGGCGCGCACCAACCACCAGCCTGGCCGCCGTATTCTGGACCCGCTGCAATCGCCGAACAAGGTTCAAGGGAAGCCCCATGTAGAGAGCGTTGCAGTAATCCAGCCTCGACATGACCAGTGCCTGTACCACAGTCCTCAAGGAGCCCTCATTGAGGTACGGGCGAATCTGGGCGATAAGCCTAAGATGGTAAAAGGCCGACCTGACCACGGCTGACACCTGAGGTTCCAGGGTCAGATCCGGGTCCAGGATGACGCCCAGATTCCTCACTCTTTGCGCCAGCTGGAGGGCGGACCCATCCAGACTGGGAAGAGGGCCACAGTACCCCTCCGACGAGCCCCCGAAGAACATAACCTCGGTCTTGCCTGGGTTGAGCCTGAGCCTGTGGGACCTGGTCCAGTCCAGTACCGCAGCCAAGCAACGATCAAGGGTCCCGACGGCCTCCACTGCACAGGCTCATGTCCATGCAGAAATTTCAGTAGATAGGGCTATGACCCTATTCTTACTTACATATGAAGATACACAGCTTTAATAATTCACAAATAGGCTAACATATCATCAAAACACTATCTATTTCTCCTCAAGCTCTCCATTTTGGAAAATATGAAGATGGTGAAGGAAGGCAAGGTATAGGTTTATTGCTAACAACAGCTGTAGTTTCTAAATATATGGTCCTTGTGTTTTTCTTAAAGTTCAAGATCCATACCACCCAACCATTACTTGATATTTCCTTAGTCTTTCCTAGCCCAATTTTTTTCCTGAATCTTTTCCTCTAATGGCCAGATGTAACAGAAGAAAGTTTAGCCCTTTTAAATGACTTTGTCAGAGAGGGCAATAGTAAGTGACAACAGGGTCTGTTTGTGGAGATGTAGCATCAATTAAAATTTAAAGGTACACCCATATTATAACAACAGATGTAAAAAAATTTAATATCACCATCCTCATTAGTCTCAAAGAGAGCATTGATTTGGGGAAATCATATAAATTCCCTGATTCTTAGCGTTTTGGTTTAAGGACTGGTTGGAGATGAATTGTTATGGTTTATGAATGGATTTTTTATTTTATTTATTCTGTCAAGCTCAAGGTCTCGAGAAGAGCATACTTTGCTAACTGGATAAGCAAAGCTCATAACCACCAGGCCAACTTATTTCGAATAGTACAGTGGTCCCCCGGGCTTTCACGGTTCATATACTGTAGTCCTGCTATATTGCGGGACCGCAGTACATGAAAAAAAGGCCCCCTGGGATAAGGGGGAAAGGCCTGTTTCAGGCCTCCTGTACTTACCCCAGGACTGGTGCTGCCCTGCATGGGCCTGTGAGGGCCTTCCTGGGCCTTCTGGAGGACCCAAAACTCACTTCCAGCTCACCAAAAATTATTTGTGAGGCCTCCAAGGGCCTTTCTAGGCCTGTTGGAGGACTCAGAAATGATTTTTGGCCACCCAGAAGTCACTTCCAGACTTGATTGGCCACCACCCTATCCAGTACCTTGCTCATGAAAGCAATATTGGCGACACACCTATAACTGTCAATTTGGTCTGCCACCAAATTATTTTTATTTTCTAAGAAAATTTGGTCTGCCACCAAATTAGCTTTATTTTCTAAGAAAATAAAACTAATTTGGTGGCAGACCAAATTGACAGTTATAGGCCTGTCGCCAATAGAGATGGGCATGACCAGAAAAAATGACTTTTCGAGTAGTCGTTTGTCGGGACGGGTCCGTTTTGGGTCGTTTCCGTTTGTCGCGATAATTTTCAAAAATTTGTTGTTTCCGTTTGTCGTTTGTCATTTGTCGTTTCCACCATGATTTAGCGCGATTTGACGTCCCAGGGAGCATGGGGGCGTCCCGCAATCAGGGCCGGCGCTAGGTGGGCAGGCAGGCTGGTAGCCTGGAGGAAGGGGGAGAACCCTTGTAGTCCCTGGATCTGGGACTCTAGCGCTTGGTCCTTTTTTAAGGAGCTCCAAGGTGGCGGGAGAAGCGCGCCTTCCTTCCTGGAGAGACAAAGGGAGGTGGCACCTTTTATTCCTGGAGCGCTTCCTGATCCACCAGACACATACAGTCCTTCGGGGTGGGGGGTGGGGAGAGTCGGGAGGAGAAACGGGCCTTTTTCTTCCTCTCTACCGCTTCCCACCACGGAACCCACTCTTTCCACTTCCCGCACTCGCCTTCTGTAAATGATCCCCGGCCGGGAGATTAAAAGAGCGATGGGGGTTTTACTTCTTTATTTCAACCCGCCGCTGCTCATTGCCTCCAATCCATTTCAAAATGTGCTCGCAGCAAGCCTCTTGAACTCGGCTGGCACTCATGCCGTGCCACGCGCGTGTGCCCGCTGCATGCACATTTGGCGTCCCCTCCTCCGAGTTCCACGCGGGTCTGTGCCTTCGGCGTTGTCCCTCCGCCAAGGGGCGTGTGTGTGTGTGTGTGTGTGTGTGTGTGTGTGTGTGTGTGAGAGAGAGAGAGAGAGAGAGAGAGAGAGAGAGAGAGAGACAGAGACAGAGACAGAGACAGAGACAGAGACAGAGAGACAGAGACAGAGAGAGACAGAGACAGAGACAGAGACAGAGACAGAGAGACAGAGACAGAGACAGAGATCAAGGCAACATAGTCCGGGCTCTGCGGGATGTAATCGCGGCGCCTCTTCACCGCTGCCAGCGCTTACGAGGGGGAAATGTGACCCACAAGCGTGTCATCCACCTGCTCCCCTGGCTGTGTAGTCCAGTCAGCGCGGAGCTGAACTGGGACTCTGTATATGTCTGTGGATCAGGAAGTGTCCCGGGGACCCCTCTTTGCCGCACCGTCCCTCACACCCGCCCCTCCCCCTCCCCTGCACGCAGCCCAGTTTGGGATCCTTCCTTTTCCAGGTTTCAGAATTCTGGGGGCTGAAATCCCACAACAGGAACGCTCCCCAACTTCCTGTTGCATGCGCGGTTAGTTACTCCATACCCAGGGTGGGTAGTTCGTCCCTCTGGGCTTGGTTTACATTTGGAGAGCAAGGCTTCCAAACCGTGGGAGTGGTGGGGGAGACAGATCCTTAACACAGACCTGGGCCAAGCTGATTTCCACAGTTTCCAGCATATCTTTGGGACTGGAGAGTAAGAGAAGACTCTCCCCGCTAAGAGACTAAAGGCGAAATCACATTGCACCCCCATTTTGTGCCCTAGGCAGCGGATGGGGTGGGGGGGCGGTGGTGGCGGGGGGCCATGGGCGGGCAGCAACAGCGGCAGGGGGGAGGCACGGGTGGGTGAGCGGGCGGCCAGTGGCCGCAGGCGGGCGAGTGGGCGGGCGGCGGCGCAGGCGGGCAGGCGGGCGACATCCAGAAGTGTCACTCAAAACCTGGCCATGCCATTGGTGGAATGGTTCAAAAAAATTGCATGGTCCCATCCCATGCCCAGCCCACATGGGCAGGTCTAAAAAACTAAAAAATAAAATAAAATAAAACAAAATCAGTGCGACCTTTTACTGCTATAAAAAACCCACTGCTGCTACTATAAAAATTAGGCATTTAAAATACCTAATTTTCACATGTTTCTGTTGTGCTTTGGTGGGTTTTTGGACCACGATTTAAAAATAAATATTGTGGTCGCCATTTTGGATCCCCCCCCCACAGCATGGCATGGACTCGTCTGGAGATGACGAGGATGACCCCCCCCCAGCCTGGTGCCAGCAGCCCAGGACAGGAGAGGGGGGGAGGCCGGTGACCCCCCCCCAGAAACCACCCCTCAGGTAGGTGTCCTCAGGCAGGCATATGTTCGCCTGCTTTTTTGGCCGGGAGTCAGGTTTTTTTTTTTACTTTTAAAAACTTTTTTTCTGTGCTGCTTGCTTGCCAATGGCATTGCGCAATCACTGTGATGCCATGAACGACAACGAAAAACCCGACCAATTTTTTCTTTTGTTGGTTCGAGTTCGAGTTCTGACTGCTTAATTATCGTTACCGTTTCTGTTACGTAACTGAAACGACAACCAAAAATGGAAAGAACAATTTCGCCGAGTCGTGCTCATGTCTAGTCGCCAATATTGCTTTCGTGAGCAAAGGTACTGGAAAGGGTGGTGGTTGATCAAGTTAAGAAGCTCCTAGATGACACTTCGACATTTGATCCATTCCAGTTGGGGTTTACGCTGTGCCACAGTATGGAGATGGCATTGGATGCCCTGCATGATAACCTTCTGAGGGGAGTCCGACAGGGATAATATGTCCCTGCTAGTTCTCCTCAATCTCTCAGCAGCCTTTGATACTGTCAACCATGATAACCTCCTGGGCAGGCTCTCTGGGTAGGGCATAAGGCCCCTTCCCATCTACCCTCTGAGTGGCCACTTCCTGAGCCAGTAGGTGCACTCAGTGGAAACGGCAGCAGTCCTAGCTTGGGCAGTGGGTGAAGACTGGATACTGCTCACTGGTACAGATCCAGTCCAGGGGCATGCAGTCCAGGGCTAAGTCTCTGCCATCCTGTCACTGCCAGCAGCTCCCCCAGATGGAGCCCCTCAAAGAGGCAGGCAGTTAAGCAGGGCCTTCCCAGGAGGCACCTGTTGTGGCCCAGGATAGGCGGGCAGACTGTGTCCCCCCTAAAATATTGAGCCCAGGATGAATTGCCCCATGGTACCCCACACACTATGCTGCTGCACTCACACACATTTCACCCATTGTCCACACTCTTTATTCTGCTGTTTGCCAAAGGTGGTCTCCTCTCTCTCTCTCTCTCTCTCTCTCTCTCTCTCTCTCTCTCTCTCTCTCTCTCTCTCTCTCTCTCTCTCTCTCTCTCTCATTCTTCTTTTCTTAAGAGGTATAGGGCTGGAAAACTGTTTGCTTCTATAAAGCTCAGGGACAGTTGCTTATGAATCAGTGGCATTTATGTCCTGATGACCTTTAGAAGCAAAAGGTTTGATGATTACCGACCAAACATGTAGAGTATAATGTATGCAACTGTATCAGCACATACAACAAAAACCATCCCACAGCTTTCACTCCCTAAATTTCTGCCAGCTTTGCACCTCCAAGAGGTGGATTAGCATTTAACTCAGGGCACTTTGGAATACTCGCTACGCTCAAGGAATACATGTGCCAAAATAACTACAAATCTGTCAGGCAAGCGATTTTAGTGATTCGTAAGGAAGTACCTTGCATTCCTGAAAAGTGATTGATGTGCACTGCTTGGTAAGCCAATCATGCCACTGCATTGAAAATATAAATGAACTTCTGTGGCTCCACTCAGGCACTAAACTGTTGATGGGCTAGTTCAAGGTCCTGCCCTCATCTCAGTATTTCTGCATCTTTAAAAGGGAGATGAACCAACAAACATTCAAACAGAGGATTGTCCTCTGTTCAAAAACAAAAAAGAAAAAAAAGAAAAAAAGAAGAGAAAGCAAAGTGTGATGCTTATATACTGCTCTATAGAGCTTAAAGCACTCTTGGGTGTAGGAGGGGCTTACAATTAAGTTATATAGGCTGTACAAGATGCAAGATTGAGGATTTGCTGCACCTGCCTGAGTAGTTCATGAACTTTTTTTAACTTAGTGTGTGTGCCCACTGTTATGCATACATACATACACACTTAGCCTCAGAAATTGAAAATATTCCACAGTAGGGATGAAAAAAATATACTTTCTAAAATCCTCCTTTAAGAATTCCACATTATTGAAAAAGCTCTCCATGGATCTGAACATATTTAGTAATTACTGACCAGTCTCTTACGTTCTGTTGTCGAACAAGTTGTGGCATCTCATCTCCAGGGGTTCCTGGATGAGATGGATGATCTGGATCCATTTTAATCTGGCTTCAGTCCTGAGATGGAAACCTCTTTGGTCATCTAGGTGGACAGCCTACTCTGGCAACTGAACAGGGGGAGTATGCCCTTGTTAGTTCTGCAGAACCTGTCATCAATATCCTGATGGGGCCATCTTTCTCTGAAGGGACTCAGGGCTGGATGCCAAGGCTTTTGCATTGGCTATAAATGTCTTTGCATGTTTTGGGGAAGTCTGATCTGGCCACAGAGACATGTGGCCTAGTTATATCTCAGCTTTGTTACTGTAATGTACTCTACATGTACATGGCTGCCTATGGGCAGTTTTCAGAATGCAACATGCCAAGCCAGATTGTTAACTGGGACTGGTTACCAGGAACATATAACCACCACCATCCCTATTAAAGCAGCTCTACTGCTTTCTGATTTGTTCCAGCACAAAGTGAGGGTTTTGTGCTATAAAACCCTGAATGTCTTTGGTCCAAGCTATGTAAAATACAACATCTTCCTCTATGGCAGGGGTGTCCAAACGTTTTGCAAAAAGGGCCAGACTTGGTGAGGTGAAAATGTGTGTGGGCTGACCATTCAGCCACATCAGACTTTGGACAAGTCTCTATAACATGCAAGGAGGTGGGGAGGACACTGCAGTAATGGAGCCAGGGGCGGGTAGGCTGGGCAGGTGGCTGGGGAGGGGGACTGGACAGAGGCAGGGAGGGCAGGCAAACCGTAAAACTGCAAGCTGATGCCTCCATCCAGTATGGGGAGAGGCCAGCTGGTGGGGATGTTTGACAGGCTGAGCTGGTGGGGAGAAGAGGACGCGGGCCGCTTGAAATTAGTAAACGGGCCGTATTTGGCCCCCAGGCCTCACTTTGGACATGCCTGCTTTATGGGACTGCCAGGGCATTGATATGACCATAGGAGGACTTGATCTTGGTCCCACCTCCCTCACAGGGATGTTTGGTGGGCACCCTCAAGGTTTTTTTTCTCTGTTGCTGCTCCCAGACTTGGGAACACCCTGCCACAGGAAGCCAGGCTGGCCACATCTTTGCTGTCCTTCCACAAGCAGGGCAAGACCTTTATCTTCAAGTAGGCTTTCACTTAGTTACTGATTTGTTGGAGAGGGCTGTTTAAGTAATATATTGTTGTGCTCTGTTGTTTTAAAAAGTGTTTTTGCTTTTGATCTTATTTACCATTTTTAAGATAATACTTGTTTAATTCTTTTAAAATGTTTATATACTTACTGTTCTTAGGCTTAAATATTATCTTTTTAATGATGTAAGTTGCATTGGGTGTTTCTGAGGGAAAAGGTAGAGTACATTGTTTTAAATAAATAAATAAATATTTTTCAACTAGGCAGTATCAGAATGACTAGCAACCTTTATGAGGAGTTTAAGTCTTGTGGGATTCCTCACCTCCAGCCGGGAATGGGACAATAATTCTTTATTTTCTCTTCAAGTGTCTACATCAAAAGCAAAGCAAAAGTTCTGTTTAAAAGTGTTCTGCTTATAAGCAAGCACAGAAGAGGAATGACTGGGTTGTCAAGAAAGGAACAGACAATCTGTCTAGCACTTCAGATTTTTTTTAAAATGCCACAATCATTCTCATTTTGGGTCACCCCTGACATTTTGTGGAAACATTGCAGGAAGTTTAGAACTTTATTGAAAACAGCAAAGTGTTTGCTGGAACACACAAGAATCGAGCAATTGCCCAGCCAATGATTTTCATTTTGCAAAAATTATGTAAACGTTAAGAAAATGGTGTGGTGTTGAACTACAGCCCTGAAGGTGAAATCTCCAGTGGTGACTGGAAAATCTTCAAGAAGCTTTCTTGCCATTTAGAAACAATCTCAATCACGGCAGCCAGAAAGAGGGCCTTCTCAGTAGAGGCACCAATATTATGGAATTCCCTTCCCTTTGAACTAAGAACTGCCCCCTCCTTGGAAACATTTAAGCCAGGCCTTAAGGCTTATTTATTTAGGCAAGCCGTCTGAGCCTCCAGCCTTTTACAAATTTTTATGTATAACATCTCAATATTCAGTTTTTATTATCTGGGGGCCTTTTAAACTTTGCAGCTGTGGCTGCTTTAGTATTGTTTTATAATGTTTTTGATGATTGTTTTTAAATGCTGGTATTTTTTGCTATTTTTAATATTTCATGTATGTGCTGTTTTAATATACTGCATTGCATTATTGTTGTAAGCTGAAGCCACCTTGGGTCCCTTCAGGGAGAAGGGACTAAAGGCATAGAAATAAAATTATTATTATTATTATTATTATTATTATTATTATTATTATTATTATTATTATTATTATTATTATTATTATTATTATTATTATTATTATTATTATTATTATTATAACATGTGTGAAAAGTTTGTTCTCATTTCTGCTATTGAGCAGAGTATAGGTCTTTGGCCAGGGACACTAGCTAATACAAGATGATGATGCTATCTTGGTGCCGTATTTGTGGGGTTTACTAATCCTCCCCCTTTTTCATTCCAAAATAAATTATTCTTGGAGGTATCTGAAAGGGATGCTCACCAAACAAGGGATGCCTTGATCCACCTGAAATGGTTATCTTATGGTTATGTTATCATCACCACAATACATAACAGGATATGGTAGTTTATTGGGCCAGTATGTTGCCACGCAACGGTAGTAAAAAAGTGCTACACCACTTGAGCAAGCATTATGTAAGCAATGACCTCCATGAAAAACACATGCCCTCCATTTCTGCAATGTCAATCCTTATGCAAATAATTCAGTCCCGTGTTGTTATATTGGCAGAAATTACTGCTCACCGGAAGCTCAGTAGAATCAAAGCAGGGCTGGATTAACTGCTAACCAAAATAAGCATGTACTGAGGGCACCAACAAGGGGAGTGGGAACCACAGAGGATTTTTTCAATGCTGGATTTACCATGGATCATGGTGCAAATTATACACAGTAGCGTAGCCTGGGGAAACAGGGGTGGCACCTGGAGTGGTGGTGCTCCTGCCCGAGAGAAGCAGTTCCCAGGTGGCCGTCAGGGGGCACAGCAGTTGTGCCTGGCAGAGCCAGTGTGAGGGAGACAGAGCCCAGGTGAGCCTGGACTGGGCTGCTGGGAAGCCACACCAGCAACACCAGCAAGGGCACGGCACGAGACAGGTGATGTGAGCAGCTGTGCCTGACCCAGTTGTCGTGGAGCAAGTGCATCCCTTGCATTCCGGAAGCGTCGTCCATCACACCAGGAGAGTTGGCTAGCTGGTGCTCGACACTTGCCTATCACTATCAGCATGAGAAAGCACCCCTTGCCCCCACTGTCTAGGCTGCGGAAGGCCTCCTTGCTGGGTGGGTGAGATGCATTTGGGGAGCATGATGGGGGCGCAAAAACTGACTTTGTCCCCAGGCACTCCAAACCCTAGTTATGCCTCTGATTATACACCCACCTTAATGAACCACATCTCTCCATCCCTCGACCTCAGCTCTCTGCCTCCCTCAAGAACTCCAAGGAAGTCACCAAACTACTTGAAGTAATTGAGTATGAACCAGTAAAAAAAGTAATTGAGTACAGACTCACCTAGTGAAAAAAACAACTCATGTTTTGACTGAAATGATTGATCATCATCATTCATCATCATCAGTTGGTATTTGTTTTTAATTTTGTTACTTCTCCATTTTGGGAGATTGAGTTGGGATAAGGAGTGAAAGAGTTGATGACGTCTTAAAGTCATGGTCTGAGTACTAGATGTGCAAGCTGAAAACATAACCACCGCTGTTAAAAATGTCCCCAAGGGGTTTTTAAGCTCTTGTTTGAGCTTTTCAGTCTACAGATTCTGACAAAATCTGTCTACTTTAATCAAACATTGTTGCCTTAATGATTATACATAAGATGTGGTATATAATATGTGGTTTTTTGTTTGTTTTCTTGTTTTCGGCCACATGCTATACAATTAAATTGCCATATTTTCATGCATATAATCTGTGCATTATACAACACAGCTTTTTTTAAACTGTGGAATCCGCAACATGATATATTTGTAGGCAGCACCTTAAACTTTTCACTACTTAGAAGCTCTAAAAGTTTTAATTTTACCCAGGATGCAGGACTTACATTTATGACCTTTTAAAAAAAATAAATACTAAATGTAACCTTGTTTTCTCAGCTGAATATTACTGGACAATATGATCATACTGTGAAATTTTAGTCATAAATTTAAACCAACCTCTGTTCTAAAATACTGTAAAGAGGCAAGGGAGCAGAATAATGAGAAGTGGAAAGATTTTAAGAGACAGTTACAATCTAGCAATTGTGATGAGGGGGAACGCGAAGTCTTCAGGGGTAACTCTGAAAACCTGTTCACACTAAGTAAACAAATAGACGAGAGGAAATATAATGAAACAAGACTTCCTAAAATAATGAGATAGATTCTAAAATGCAGGTATTTTTCATTCAAGTGTTGGTCATCTTTTTCCTCTTTGTACTCATTAAGAATTGATGTAACATCCTTGTTTCTTTCCCTGGACAATCTTGTTCTGCAATAATGTCAACAATAAAGATCTCTTCTCACTGCAGTTACTGAGGTTTTTAATTAGAAAAGACAGGTATGATTGCTCATAGGTTACAATACAGTTCACCCAAGAAATGAATTCCATATATACATGGAAACGTAAGCCATTTTGTAAGTGTGTTCCAATTGTACTCCCACGTCAAATATTGCAGAAGTAGTGGAATCATTCATGGTTGATATCCAGACTTTTCTCTACCATCTACATTGTTTATTTGCAGTAACATGTCTACTCAGAAGTCAGAATGACTTCAGTGGGGCTTTCTCATTGTTCTATATGTTAGTGTAACTTCACTTACCTTGCTCTGCATTGTGATGGAGATGTCCTCTGATGGACATATTTCAACACCTATGGAAAAAAAATGAGAAAAAGAAAAACATGTTGTGGTCCTTGTATAAAATCCAGAAGCAAGGCTTGGTAATGACCAATGGATCACTATGATGTACAAACACAGATGAACTGCTTATTCATGAAATTTTAGCCACCCTTTTACTGAAATATTCAGCCCAGTATATAAGGCTCTGCCCCCGCCAGTCAACTCACTTAGTCTTTGCCTCCCTGGCCAAAATATTGCAAGACACACAATTTCATCTCACATACAAAGGGAGGAGCAAATTATGACAGGCTGCTCCTCCCCTAGGCTTTGGCCTCTTTCAAGGTTTATGTCCCTCCCACCTACCCATTCATTAACAAATGTGAGTTTGACTGATTGCCTTTTGGGGCCAGGTAGGATTTTTTGCCCCCGTCTCTGAATTGGCCAATGGGAGATGGAAGATTTTTTGCCTATCCCACACTAATTGGGTTTAGGAAGGTTGTTAGTGGGAGGTCATTTAAGAGGTAACACTGGCAGATCATGCAAAGGACAAGGAGTTGGTGAATCCACGTTAGTGGATAGATGTTGTTCTAGCCCATCCAACCGTATGATGCTGTGGATCAAGAGATTACAGTGTCGGAGGAGGGGGAGGATGTGCTGGCAATCCTCCCCGGGCCAAGGGCAGCCAAATAACAAGGCTTGGCAACCTGGGGTGTTTGTGTTATGGACATTTACTGGTCCTGCTGTGCTGACTATGCAAATAGGGGGGAATTGGACTCACCCAGATACAATGGTATAACCGTTGGGGAGGCTGTAGGCGACCTCCGTGGCCCATCTGTTGGTCTACACTAATGAAGTCCCCTCATTGTTGTTTAATATCTCCTGCATAGGTAAAATAAAGTGTAGCCTGAGTTCACCCCAATACCTGCACTTCACATCTTTATTTTGGGATGAAGGGGACAGAGTGTTTAATTTAGTTGGATGCCCACTACAATAGGTAAAATGTAATAGGAAATTGATGAACTAAAATATATATATTTTAAAAAATGTAGCCATCTGTGGGATTCTGGATCCTTTCTTAAGCTGATAACTCTAATGAGCACCAGAAAACATAGGCCGTGGTTGTGCATTATGGGATTTGTAGTCTAAAATGACTGGAGACCCGCTGTTCCTCACACTTGAACTAAAAGAGGGATAAGCTCTGATGGCATCTGTTGCAACCCTACCTTTTCCTCAGAAGAAGAGAGACACAAAGAGCCATGCATGCTCGTTTTCTTCCTCAGAAAACTGAGGAAGAAATAAAAATACTAAATAAGTGGCAAATGTTTGTTTTCTTTTTGTTTTACTAATTTTATATTGCTGTTTATTGAACTGAATAACTGTGGTTTCATATTTTCCTCTATTGTCCACCATACACAGCAGTAGGTCACCACTAAGTAGGGCAGTAATTAAATAAAAAATAAATTAATTAATAAACCAATATTTTTATTAAAATTATGATCTTTAATCTGGAACATTCAAATAGTGTTTATATTCTTTCTTGAAGCTTAGATGATAAAATTATAAATGGACTTATGTCTATGACGTTTATTATATTTACTGAATGATCACCTGCTAGTTTAATATGTGAAACTGATCTGCTGCCAGCTTCTTATCAATAATGAAAACATTATCAATGGAGGAACATTTATCTTGTAATAAACCTATCTCCTGGCAACTATCATATGAACTCTTTGAATAAATTGAGACTTAATGTAACCCTCAACCAACTCACTGACTCTCACTGAATAACGTGTTTATTTATTAACACTAAACATTATAAACTACTTTCTTCATGGAGAATAAATTTTCATTTTTGTGTGACTGTACAAGAAAACTCCATGGACATGGAGTCACGTAGAGTTGGTCATGACTGTAACGACACAACACACACACACACACGGGTGCAAATGAGCACAAGTATCAGCTGCCCAAATCAATAGTACAGTACATATCAACAGCCATAACCTGATAAACTGTATTTTGAAATAAACCACTGAGATCTTTTGAGTAACTGAGAATTAGAGAAAATCCAAATGCCACCTCTCATAGTAGAGGTAGCATTTGCAGTGGAAGTAACATCTGAGTCAACATGCATTGTATTGTAACCTCAGCATCTACCTGGGGGGGGGGACTCCAACACAGAGCTACTCTATTGCTCCTATGTACTGATTTGTTTGCATAGGAGAACTGCCTAATAAGTCCGTCTAAGGCAATTTCACAAAGAAATGCCCTTCTAGTTAAATGAACAGGTAGATGTGGTTGGTGGTTCTGTAGCAATAGTAAAGAAAGTGACTGAGTCCTCTATACTTTAAGCCTCTTTCCTATGAAAGCATATATGGCTGTGCTGCAGTGGCATTGTTTTCAAGGCTGTTGACGACAGTACTGGACAGTTTGGGAACCCAATATGTCTGGAGCTGAAAATAATAACAGCATCTAGAATGGAGATCAGACATTTCCTTCCAACATGCTTGCACAAATGTAACAAAGCTCAGATGACCAGATGCAAGGAAGTCTTCTGTGCCATTAAGAGCTGTGCAGAAGAGACCTGGGTGGCAGCTTCTGCGCCTAGCAATGCTTCAACAATCAGAAAAGATGCTGCACCAGCTGAACTTCCCTCTTACAGATGGACATTAAAAGTTGTAAGATTCGTCAGCATGCACTGTTGTGGCTTTCATATAAATGGATAGATATTATCTTGCACTTGGCAAGATAAGTAGAAAATAGTTTCTATAGAAGCATAAAGAGCTCAGCCTCTGAATTGACTTTAGTGAGTGGCGCAGTTATGGATCTCAGCCATGTCAAGTACCAAGGGATAGTTAATTCAAATGACCTCTGGAAAAATCCATAGCTTGTGGAGGAAAAAATGACATGTGCAGCCTTGAGCAACTCATCTCTACAGCTCAACGATTGGAGGGTTGCTGGACTGTTTAGCTAGGACCAATGGTAGCCAATGGTAGCCATTAGCCAATGACAAAGGACGCCAGCCCGCATTCAGTATGGAAAACAGTGGGTCTCATTGTTGCCACCACACATACCTATAACACTGAGATGAGGAAGGCATCTGTCACAACAACTGCCACCTTCTGTCTTTCAGATGAATTCTTCAGGGCTTGCCAAAATGTAAAAAGGACCTCATTCCCTGGCAGGTGATGGTTACGGGGAAGGGGGAGAATCTACAGGGTGCAACTCTGAAACAGATGAAATTTATACATGACAGGAGAAATCATCAATGCAGTACATGAAATTGTGAATGTTCAACTCTTTTGAATATGCAAAGTTGGTTGCAAAAAAGCCAATCAAGTACGAATAGATTCTGCTACATTTTATTTGGACAAAAATGAAGCCCAGGAGGGATGTGACAAGGCAGTAAGAAAGAAAGAAAAAGGAAAAAACAATAGTATCAGCAATTTCCCAAGTCTCCCTTAGACTCTTGGTGGATATTCCCAGGCCTGCATTAGAAAGACATTCTGGTTTCCCCTTTCTTTCACCTGTTGTTCTGTGCAGAAGACTGGTAAATTCTGCTCTGCTTAATGTTGTTTCTGATGAAACCTGCACAGGAAAGACAATGGTTTACACAGGAATTGTAATAATCACACACAACTTGGAATGTCGTTGGTCATTCCAGCCAAATCCTGTCAGGAAAGATGATGCTGTGCAAAGGGATTATAATAATCCTGCCCAGTGTAACATTATCTTCCACAACAACAAGAACAGAAAAAAAAACTTCAAAGGTTTCTTACTGCAAACAAGAAAAACATAGATATCTTAGTTTCTCACCGAGATCAAGAGACTGTGAGAGTCAAATCCTTAGTGCACAGCACATTTATGGGGTTGCAAACATAATGACAAAATGATGTGACATATAGCTTTAAATTACAAACTTTGTTTCAAACTCAGATTAGGCAGCACTTAATCTGCTAAAAAGAAATGACACAGTGAAAGTGGACCCCAGCCCACTTCCATGGCAACACAGAGAGTAGCTGCTGAAACAGGCTTCTTTATTGACTAATAGAACTTTTAAAAAGGTCCAATAGGGCCACTAACTCAAAATATATAACTCAAGGTGCCAGGGTGTCAGCCTTTGGGATGGCAATGCCTCTGTATAGTCTCTTATTGGGAGGAGCAGAACCCTGCTTCCTCTATGTTGTGTTCTTAGTGTAACCCGTGAACTTCCTGAGTTGGGAGTATATTAATAAATAGAAAGGAAGGTTCCAAACTTACCTTAGCTCCAGCCTACTCTAGCAGGGCCCCAGCCTCCCAAGCATAGGCAATGGGAGGCAGGTGTGGGATGTGGAGCTGGAGGCTGGAGAATGACTGAAGGGTAGGATTCTGGCTTGTCCAATTGGGGGCCAGCAGGCTCTTTGAACCATCCAATGGCCTGCCACGGGAATATTCTGGGTGTGTATATAAACTGGCCCTTGGGCCTTTTTAGCAGTGCTTTTTATCCCTTTGCAATATGTGGTTCTATGAATAAAGAGCTGAATTTCACGTGGGCGTCGCCTGGTTTCATCTGATCCACTATATAACACTCTACAAGCTAGAGGACCAGTTGCAGACAGGGCAGGCATAGGCTTTTGAAACAACCATGTTGGATGCATGCTGCCAAGTGTACCTGAAGGTGGATGGCAAGAGGTTCTTCCCCTTCTGCTCTCCCTAAATCCCTGCCAGCAGCTGGTAGCCCCCATAAGTATGTTGATCCTTTGAGGCAACTCAGACAAACTCTCCATGGATGTGGGTATTAGAGATGGGCACGAAACAAAAAATGGCATTTCGGTTTTTCGTTTGTCGTTGAGAGGTCTGTTTCGGTTCGGTTCTGTTTGTTGTGAATTTTTGGAAAAATTTTGTTACCGTTTTTTGTTTTTCCATTTGTTGTTTCTACCCGCTTTTTGTGCGATTTTTAAAGCATTTCCGTGCAGCCAGACTAACACCCCAGACCAGAGGGAAAACACTAAAAAAATGGATGCTGGCAGAGACACAGTATGGACTAGGTATGCAGGGAGGCTGCAAACGCAGCGGCGGGCATTGCCCAGGGTGCAAGGCAGCCGCAGAGTGACTGCACTGCAGGGCAAGGGAGGATACTCACCGATAGGTATGCAGCACACATGCACACAGAGAGGCTGCAGGACTGAAGCTAGAGTCGCAGAGACAGCAATCCCACCCTAACTCCCACCAGAGACTGCAAGGAGGACGGGGGCTGCCAGACCTTTTTGTGCCCTCTGTGGCTGCCAGATCTGCCCGCCCAGTCTGCAACCTGGGCATGCTATTGGTTGAACATGATCCCATCACATGGCTTGCCTCCATTTTGTGGCTGGTGCGACATCCATTTTAAAGGGAAAAGAAAAATACATCACAATGGGAGAAGACAAAAACAAACGTTTTAAGGACCCCAACCCCCCGGTAGGTATTATCAGACAATATAAATAATTATCGCTGCGTTTTTATGGATGTCCAGGGAGTTTTTTAACATTTAAAACAGCTCATTTCATTGCGTGTCGCCATTAACGGAAACGAAACGTAATGACCACAATTTTCGTGGTTCTGTTCGTTTCGTTGCATTTTCATCACAATTTTCGTTTGTCATTTTGTTACGTAACGGAAACGACAAACGGTAATGGAAACAAAAAATTGTTCGTTCCGTGCCCATCTCTAGTGGGTGTTATCACTGGCATAACATGTCAGGTGGGGAGGGTAAGGAGCAGGAGGCTGGCCTTCATGGGACCAGGAAGGAGTCTTCCTTCCTGGAGGTTCTCTCGTGAGGATTAGGGATGGGCACCTTACGAAAAATGAAATGCTGTTTCATTGTTTCATACACTTACAAATCATTTTGCAATGAAATGAAATGGCAGGCAGAGTTTCATTATGAAAAGAAACTAAATGCAGAGGCTCCGTGGAGGAGACTTCTTTGCAAACAAGGTGATTTTTGACCAGGGAATCTTGGCTACAGAAGGGGAGGGGTGGGGAGAGGATCCCCAGAGGAAACCTCTTTGTAAACGAGGTATTTGGAACTGCGGACAGGAGAGGCTCTGTGCAGGTAACTTCTCTATAAAGGAAAATCTGTAATATATATGCAACAGGGACTACGGTATTCGCTCTATAAGACATTTCCCCTTACTTTTGAGGGTGAGAAAAGTGCATCTTATAGAGCAAAACTGCAGTATTTGAGGACATTTAAGATGAAAAAATGGCAAGTTGTTGGTGGACAAAGGTTTTTCGATCAAAAGAGAACTGCACAAAGTAGCTAGGAAGCTGTGCTTGCAACAGAGAGCAACAGTGAAAGAAAAGACGACAGAAGAAACAGACATACAAAATGTAATGCTACAGAAATGTATAATCTTCCCTCTTCCCTCCAACTTGGACTCTGAGAACATCTTAATGAAAGACTTGGGGATTCTCATGACAGCATCATTGTCAATGGAGGGATAATCTGCAGATACCACAGTGTTAGAAGCTCACAATTTAAATGGGCTGCAAAGGTTGCTTAACAAAGAAAGTGAATTAACGTTGAAGTAAATTTGTTCCTGATAGAAGCCATTTTAACAGCCATCAAGATTGCATCCTCAGTTTATTTAAGATTAAGGCTACAAGAAGATCTTACTTCACAAACTGGATAAGTGAAGTTCAAAACCATCAGGCCAAGTTGTTTTGTATAGTATGTAATCTATTTCCTGTGTCTAATTTGCAGCATTTTTAAAATCGAAAGTGGAGGCTATCCGCTGGGGCCTGGATTACCATTTGCAAACAGTAGATTGAACAGAGATGTCAAGCACATTGCTTTGCCCAAACATTCTTTTCCCACTAGCGTTTTGAATGTTGAATGAGTGTGTTCACTAAAGATATGAAAAATTAAAAAATAATTGTGTCCCTTTCTCCCCGAAAGGACCCAAGGCGGCTTACAACAGAACAATTCAATACAATACGAAATAGTAAAAACAACATTTAAAAACAATAATAAAAACACTATAAAACAATACTAAAACAGCACCAGCAGAATTTAAAGGGGCCCCAGCTGATAGAATCACTGCTGCCAAGATCACCAGGCATCTGGACATTAGGGACCAAACTAGGAAGAGAGACAATCTGTCTTTGATGGACCCTCCTCCTCCTGTAATGGCATGTCTGACCCCTACTGCCATATCTTCCTTGGTCCATCACCTTCTGAATAGTGGCCCCTCTACTTTCCTCCCCAATGCTCCTCCCTGGCAGAACAGGAAATTCCAAATGGCTCACATACTTTTTCTTGCAACAATATATATATTCTCAATTATACAAAGTGCCATTGGGGATTTTAATATTGGTTATTCCAAAAGTAGAAGTATAGTGGTCCCCTGCCATTTCATAGTTTATATACTGTGATCCCAGTATATCTCAGGACTGCAGTATATGAAAGGCAAGGCCCCCTGGGGCAAGCTGCTTCGGCCTGTTTGAGGCCTCCTGCACTTACCCCAGTAACTTCTGGTTCACCAGAAACCACATCTGGGGCCTCCAACAGGCACAGGAAGCCCGTCAGAAACCCGTTCGGGGCAGCACCAGGCCTCAGGGAAGTGTAGGAGCCCCCAGACAGCCCCTTCCCCAGTCCCAACCTGACCCAGCATCTGCATATCATGGATTTTTTCATTATCACCGGTCAGGTCAGGTCCCTAACCCCCGCGATAGGCAGGGGATTTCTGTATTTAATATGTGAATGCATCACAGGAGGTTTAGAATCTATTCAATCACAAGGGCTGCCAAAAGAGAAGTATTGAAGCAAATGATTAAAGTCCAAGAAAGAAAGAAAAAATCAAAAATTCCAGAAAACTAGATTGATTTGGTTACATAATGAGAAATAAAAGCGTACTGATTGTTATGTCATTCAAAGTAAAATAAATAATTGGCTGGTGAACTTGGAAGACTGGTTCACACAGCATCTTTGTTTAAAGATCCTACATCAAAGACTGTTGATGATGTCCAACCTGGTAGGAGAGAAACAACACATTTTCGTAGAAAGCAATGCAGATTACCAAAATGTGTTGAAAGCTACCATTTCACACTTCACATTATTATTTGGGAAATAAGCAACTAATTCTTTTTCTGTAGAAAGTTGATGTAAAAACAATGAGATAGCTGCTTAATTTCCTAGCACCTGTAATGTATAAAAAGCAGCCACAAATCTATCCTCTTATGAGGGGATAACCCCCATCCCTCCCTATGTGAATTTTCATATAAGAACCATTTCATTGACTCTATGAGGCAACAGTCTGGACAATGAAGAAAACAGTTTAACTGCATACTCAATCAGGAATTTGCCAAATGAAATATGAATAGTTAATCAAGAGGAAAATTATTTTCTCCTTTGTATTCTAGCTACAACTGCCTGGCTTTTAGTGATTCAGCCGTGCATTCCTGAAGGTGACAGCACCAGTCTCAGAGCAAAATATGAACTCTCTCTGCTGAATGGTCTTATTGTATCCACTAATTGCTATCCAGAGTTTTGCTGGGAATTTTTCAACAGAAACCATGACTGCTAGAACCTGGGCATTTTTATGAGGGGTAAGAGAGATTTTCCATTTTGTTCAGTTTTTTTTTAAAAAAAACAATAATTTATTGGCATTCACAATTTTCTTCATGTTCATGATTTAAAAAGTTAGATCAAAAATGTTTCACTGAGGGAGAAAACACAACTGACAGTTTTGAACTGTCAGTTGAGACTGAGGAGATCTCTTCACGCTACGCTTTCTGTCAACAAGGAAGCCCAATTCCGAATCCCTCCAAGACGTTTTTGTCACCTCACCTTCCTTCCTCATTCATTGGCTTCTGTAATAAATAGTAAATAATACTGCCAGGTCATTTCTGATTTAAGGCAACTCTTTCCAGGATTTTCTCGGTAGAGAGGAAGAATGTGCCAGTCTGTTCTTCTGGGGGATATTCTGGGACTGCATGGCTTGCCCAAGGCTACACGAATTTCCATGACACTCCCTACCATTTGCTTGGAAGTTCATGAAAACCACATACAGTGATACCTCTACTTAGGGGCGGCCCAACTTAAGAGCAATTCGACAAGAGTGAAAAACCATTGGTGTTTTAACTGTTGCCTTACAAATTTTAGAACTAAAGAGGGATGGATTGTGATGTGCATGATAAGTGTATGGTGACTTGCCTGCCAGGTGCAAAGGTTGCAGACATCACGAGAGATCTAGATAGTTTGTTAGAGAGAACTGGGAAGGAGCCAGTGGTCATGGTACACATTGGTACCAATGATGTTGGGAAGGCAAAGCGGTCAGTCCTGGAAGCCAAATTCAGGTTGTTAGGAAGAAGATTGAAGTCCCGGACTTCCAAGGTAGCACTTTCAGAAGTGCTGAACCTGCAAACCACTCCAGTATTCCTGCCAAGAAAACTCCATGGATATGGAGTCATGAAGAGTCGGTCATGACTGTAACAACACAACACAGCCGGTTCCCATGCAAGACCCATGAGGCAGGCAGAGCTCAGAAGCCTCAATGTGTGGAAGAGGTGATGGTGTTGAGACGAGGGCTTCAGATTTCTCAGAAACTGAAGAACATTTTGGGACAAGCCAAACCTGTTCAGGAGGGACTTGAACCATGATGGGACCAGATTGCTGGCACTAAACATCAAAAGGGCTGCAGAGCAGCTTTTAAACTGATAGCAGGGGGGAAGCTGACAGGAGCTTGGCACCATCCGGATTGGGAAAGTGTCTACTTGAGTAGTGAGAAGGATGCAAATATTACTGAGGAGACTGAAGAGCTAGTCACCAGCACTCCAGCAGAAGGATGCAAGAGGCAGTCTAATGATGCAACCGGACTCAAAAGACTGCATCAGAAAAGCATATATAAATGCTTGGATGCAAATGCCAGAAGTCTCCAGAACAAAATGGGGAGCTGGAATACTTAGCAATAGATAAAAATATTGATATTATTGGCATCACTGAAACCTGGTGGATGGATGATAACCAATGGGATACAGTTATCCCATGCTACAAACTGTACAGAAGGACAGGAAGGGACAAACAAGAGGTATTCTAGCCTTGTATGTCAAAGAAGGGATAAATCGTATGAATTGGAATATCTAGGTGATTTGGAGTCACCATTAGAAACTTATGAACTTATGAAACTTAGAACTTCACTTATCCAGTTTGTGAGTAAGAGTATCAAGCCAAAAGGGTGGTCTAACAGTAAGCATATGCTATTGGCCTCCAACCCAAGCCTCTGAGGGAAACTGGCAGTTGGAGAATGTTGTAAAGGAGGCATCAAAGAAGGGAAGCCTGGTTATAATGGAGGACTTCAATTACCTTCACATAGACTGGAGGGATTTATTTATTATTTATTTATATATTTGTTACACTTCTATACCGCACCATCTTTTTTGTCTTTTATTGTTGAGCACATGAGAAAGAGATAAAGTTTCTAGATATGCTAAATAATTGTTCCCTGGAAAAGATGGTTGAAGATCCAACTAGAGGTACAAGAATCCTTGACTTGATCCTAAGTAATACGCTGGATCTGGTGCAAAATGTTAATGCGACTGATCAAATAGGGTACAGTGACCACAACACAATTATTTTTAACTCATTCATAGACTGCCAATCACTGATAAATCTAACACAGAGACCTTAAATTTTCAAAAAATGAAATTTCCCAAAGATGAGGAAACTAGTAAAAAAGAAGTTGAAAGGGAAAATTGAGAGAGTCCAAACACTCTAATGGGCATGGAGGCTGCTCACAAAAACAATAACCGAGGCCCAATTAGAATGCATACCCAAAAGGGAAAAGGGCACTGCCAGGTCCAAGAGGACTCCAATGTGGCTTAAAGGAGCTGTTCGGGAAGTGATCAAAAGCAAAAAACAGAGCCTACCTTCACAGGGAGGAAAACCAAAGAATTAAGCCAGATAGAAATAACCAGGCAGGAGGTTTTTGCATGTCTAGTTAAAGTAAATGCTAACAAATCACCAGGACCAGATGGCATCCACCGACAAGTTCTCAAGGAACTTAAAGATGAAATTGCTGATGTCCTAGCCAAAATATATTATATTTCCCTCAAATTGCTGATGTCCTAGCCAAAATATATATTTCCCTCAAACCTTCCTGATGACCGGAAGGTAGCAAATGTAACACCAACCTTCAAAAAGAGCTCCAGAGGTGATCCAGGAAATTACCGACTGGTCAGTTTGACATGTGTCCCAGGTAAAGTGATGGAAACCATTCTAAAAGATAAAATTAATATGCACAATGAAGAGAAGGTGCTGCTGAAGGAGAGCCAACATGGTTTTTGCAAGGGCAAATCATGTCTCACTAATCTGTTGGAATTTTTTGAGAGTGTCAACCAGCATGTGGATAAGGGAGATCCAGTTAGTATTCTTTATCTGGACTTTCACAGTGTGGACAACGTAGATAAGGAAAGGCTGTTTTCCCTATCTCACAACAGTAGAACTAAGGGGTCAATCAATCAATCAATCGTGATTATATTCTATATTTTATTTATTTTTATTACTATTTATTATATTGTATCCTGTCGCTGCTCATTGACTGTAATAAAGTTTTGATTGGTTTGATTGAACTAAGGGGTACTCCATGAAACTTTTGGGTGCTAGATCTCAAACAAATAGGAGAAAGTACTTTTTTACCCAGAGAATCACTGGTCTGTGGAACTCCCTGCCAGACGAAGTGGTTACAGCTGTCAGCCTTGACAGTTTTAAGAAAGGTTTAGACAAATTCATGGAGAACAGGGGTATCAGTGGCTATCATTATGGATGCCTAAGGACTACCTCTGGGTTGGAGAGATAGGCAGGACATCTCTCAATGCTATTTGCGGGGAATTGCAAACACGTGAAGACATCTGCTTGGAAATATCCTGAAGCAAATGGCGAGCAACTGTGTGAGACAGAATGCTGGACTGGATGATCTGTGGGCTGTTCCAGCAAGGTTGTTCTTATGTTCTTAGACGCGGTCTGCTCAACTTAATTTTTTAAACATTTATTTATTTATTTATTTATTTATTTTTATTTATTTATTTATTTATTATTTATTTATTTATTTATTTAGGGCTGCTCTACTTAAGAGTTGTTTGACTTAAGAGCATGAATTCAGTATGGATTAAACTTGTAAGTAGAGGTACCACTGTACTCCACAATTGCACTGTCTGTCTCTTTCTTCCCAGGTAACAATATGAGATGGGGTCGGGTAGACCTTTCTTTCTCCAGGGCTGGGCAACATGGCATGTTTTCTCTGTCTCACTATTTTTCCAAGCAGAGGAAGCACTTGCAGGGGGGCATGTGAGGGGGAGCTTTGCCCTCCCAGCGCCGAAATGAACACGCTAGACAACCAGTTTGGGATAAACGTTGGCCCAGGTTTAATGCAACCACAAACAATAACGACAGCATAACACATTTCCATAAACGTCACCGGAAGGAGGGGGCAAGCATAGTGCGGATATGATGTGAGAAAGCTTATCGCAGGTTAGGGCGAATCTTAAGTCCCCCCTAGGGGTCGGCACACGCTCTATGGCACCCCCTAGGCAGGTGATCACTATGTTACCCCCGCGGGGCCGCGAGGTGCCACCACATGACCTGTCCCCCACCCCACGGTTGTATCCAGAACCCCTCCCCCAACCGATGCAACCTCCTGGTCCGCCACGACCGGGTTTGGAGTTGATAGTTTATTATTATGATTACTTCCTCACCTCCTGCTTGCGCAATCCGCACTACCCGCCACACCGTCATGCCTGCCCATCGCCCGTGCCCTCCAGGTTCAGTGTGGGATAGGAGAAAACCCCCCATGGCTCCCGGCCAATTTGAGCCCAGGGGAAAATTCCTATCCGGCCCCAATAGGCGACCAGTTGCCTCACACTGGCCTGATTTGAGGGTGGGTGGGTGGGTGCGCCGGAAGACAAGTGAGGCCGGGAACATGGCGCAGCTGCGCTTTAAAGGCGGGGTGATGTTGCGTGCCCTCCCGGCCTTGCAAGACCGAGCAGCTCTCGTCTTGCGGTGTTTTCCGGCCTGGAGGGGCAAAGATGCCCCACCGCGCATACGCGCCACGGAACGGAGCCTTGCCCTCCCAGCGTCGAAATGAACACGTGAGACAACCAGATTGGGATAAACGTTGGCCCAGGTTTAATGCAACCACAAACAATAATGACGGCATAACACATTTCCATAAACATCACTGGAAGGAGGGGGCAAGCGTAGTGCGGATATGACGTGAGAAAGCTTATCGCAGGTTAGGGCGAGTCTTAAGTCCCCTCTAGGGGTCGCCACACACTCTATTGCACCCCCTAGGCAGGTGATCACTATGTTACCCCTACGGGGCCGCAAGGTGCCACCACATGACCTGTCCCCCACCCCACGGTTGTATTCAGAACCCCTCCCCCAACCGATGCAACCTCCTGGTCCACCATGACCGGGTTTGGAGTTGATAGTTTATTATTATGATTACTCCCTCACCTCCTGCTTACGCAATCCGCACTACCCGCCACGGCCGGTGCAAGCTTGCTATGCACCGTGCCCACCCAACAAGCTGCTTACCTCAGCTTGCAGCCCCCTCCTGAGCTCACCAATGAAAATATCCAGCCCCTCAGCATTGAGGTGCACACTGTCTTGTCTGAACAGCGCCTCGTTCTTCAAGCCAATGCCCGGGTGTCCGATTACTGCTCCACTGTTCTGCATCAAGTAATGTGCCACCTCCCGGTTCACACTTCTCCTGGCCCGGTTCAAACCCCCGCATGCACCGCCCAGCTCCCAGGTCAGCCTTGGAATGATTGTTGACCATACTAGCCTAGTGGCAGGGAAGGCACTTTTCAGTTGGGAAAGATCCCTGGTGATTTCCAGAATGAGTGACTTGCCGGTTTGCTTGCCAATGTCGTTTTCCCCCACATGTACCACTAATATGTCCAGTGGTCTTCCGTCTGCCAGCCTGTGGGCTTCGGGGAGGACCTTAGCCCACCGCATGCCCCACCTTCCATGCCATTCTATTTGTGCTGTTGCCACCAGGCCTAGATGGCCTCCCCACGGTGACCTGCATGCATGCCTTGCCGCCCAAAATATAAAACTGTGTCCCAGGATCAGTACCCTCAGCCTTCCCCCATCTTGCCTGCTACCTGCAACGAAGAACAGTCACATGAGGTATACAGTTACAGCATGGGTAGCAGGCGCACGTATGTAGCAAATCTGATACCCTTCACCCCTGCCCGCTCCAGTGCTTCGGCCGTGACCTTCTAGAATTGGTATCTCGTCAGCGGCACTCCGTCCCTGTGACAGAAAAGGTACCCCTTCTCCTCCCCCCTCAGCTGCAAAAATTGCTTGGTTAAGTTAACTGGGCATATGGCCTCCTGCGCACATGCCCCTAACACGACATCCTCCCCCCTCCCCGCTTGGTCTGTCTTGGATTTCCTAATCCGGAGCTTCAGCTCGATATCTGTGATGGTGGCATCGGTTATCTGAAGTGCCACCCTAGACTTATCGCCCTTACTTGGTGCTACCAGTTCCCCGACACTAAGTGCCGCAAAAAATGCCACTGCTGTTGCTGCCCTAAATAATGCCAATTTGTAGCCATCCGTGCATACACTGGGCAGGTGATCCATCATCAGTGACAAGATCTCTGGGGTGAGAGGCGCCCTGCTGTCCCGTTGAGGCCCCCTCTCCCTGCTGTATCCCTCCACCATCTTTCTTACTCTGAAGTCCCCGGTGGTGTTTGTGCATCCCAAGGTCTTGGCGTGGTATGCCAACCCGGCTAGTTTACCTTGCATGGACCCCGGTGCCAAGCCCCTTCTATACATGAAAACCACATAGTGTTGGATGTGCTCAACTGGGGCCGGCCAGTCCAACCGCAGCCCCTGCTGTGACCTAAAGTTCTCAAAATCCCTTACTGCCGCCCTGTATGCTTGCCGCGTCCTGGGTGCTAGGCCCAACCCAATGGTGCGTTGTGCCTCCCTTCGCCAATCTCCCATACCTCGTCCGGCAGCTCCATGGGTTGTGGATGGCATCCCGGTGCCAGGTCCCTGAACCTGTCGATCTGCTGGCGGGAAAGGGCATCAGCTAAGCTGTTATCCAGGCCCGGCACATGCTTTGCGGTGAATAATATATTGAAGCGCAGGGCACGGAGGACAAAGGCCCTAACTAATCTCATCACCCTCTCACATTTGGCTGACAAGCTGTTAATTACGTGCACCACAGCCATGTTGTCACACCCGAAGCGGACCGTGGAGTTTGCCCACTCCTCAGCCCAGAGCCAGAGGGCTCCCAATATTGGGAAAAACTCGAAGAATGTTAAATCCTTGGTAATCCCCACTTCTTGCCACTTCCCCAGCCATGTCCCATAACACCATCCGTCTTTACAGTATATGCCGTAGCCCAGGGACCCCACTGCATCCGTCTGAACCTGGAACTCCGCTTGCAGGCTAAGTTCCGTCCGCCAAAATGATACACCATTAAAATTGTGGAGGAACCGCAGCCATACCTCAATATCCTTGCGCATACCCTGGGTTACCCGGACCCTATGGAATGGTTTTGTCAGTCCCTGCATAGCTGCGCACAGCCACCTGATAAAGGCTCTGCCCAGGGCCACCACCTTGCATGCAAAGTTTAGATGTCCCACGATCTCCTGCAGCTCCCTGAATGTCACCCTTTTCCTGCCTAGCAGGGACTACAGGTGTTGCCTAAGGCTTTGGAGCTTATCCTCGGGTAGCTTAATGACTGTTGCCAGGTATCAAATTCTATGCCCAAAAATGTTAACCTCGTGGCCGGGCCCTCCATTTTCTCCTTGGCTAGGGGCATTCCCAGGGCAGCTGCCAAACTCTGGAAGGCATGCAGCAGCAGCTGGCACCGCCCCGATCCTTTCTTACCACAGAAAATGAAGTCATCAAGGTAGTGGGCAGTTGTTTTGATGCCTGTAACCTGTTTAAGCTTCCACTCTGCGAATGTACTAAGTCGCTCGAAGGGCGCACAGGACACTGAACAGCCAAATGGGAGTGCCCTGTCCATGTAATAGGACCCTTCGAACTGGAAACCCAGTAATTCAAAGTCATCCGGGTGGACTGGGAGCAATCTAAATGCCGACTTTATATCAGATTTGGCTAGCTCAGCGCCCACCCCGCAAGACCTGATCATGCAAACAGCTGAATCGAAAGAGGTGTATTGCACTGTGCACAGCTCATGTGGAATCGCATCATTAATGGACAGGGCTTCGGGGTATGACAAGTGGTGGATTAACCTGAACTCTCCCGGGGTCTTCTTGGGGACTATACTGAGTGGGGACACCCTCAAATTCGGCACTGGTGGTTTGCTGAAGGGGCCTAAGACCCTGCCTAACTTCAACTCCTTTTGTATCTTATCCCTAGCTATCCCCTCCAACCCCCTGAGCGACTTCAAATTCCTTGCTGCGCTCAGCCATCTCTCACCCTCCGCTGGGATTCTAAAACCCTCCTTAAACCCCTCCAGAAGTATGGCAGCCGCTTCCCTGTTGGAGTAGTCCTCAAGCCATTGGCTAAGCACTGGTATTTTGATTCGGCTGGGCCCCTTTTGAAACTCCAGCCCCTCCCTGGTTGGATTTGCCGTAATTCCCCTGTTCCCGAATGCCCCCTTTCTGAGACCTGCCTCGGTTGCAATGAACTGCTGTGTGGGTCCCCCCACAGTGGGTGCACTCATGCTTAAATTTACACATTTTCCTGGCACAACCCCCTTGGCCGTTAAAGTCCCAGCAAAGTAGGTGGGGTTGAACTGCCTGCCCCGTGTTACCCCTAGCCGTGTTGGCCTGTGCCGGTTTACTGATCAGGTACCCGCTATCGAATCTATCCCCGGCTGCTGGCCATGCAGCTGTCACTATTTGTAGCCACAAAGATGCCAGGGGCTCATCCCACCTCAGGGTATGGTCTAACACCGCACGCTTGCAGAACTGCTCATCGTACTGTAGCCAGGTATACCCCGGGAAGTCCGTGTATGCTTTATATATTAAGTCCTGGTACTGTATTAATGATTGTGCGCGCCCTGGTGGTCTCGAGGATCGACTATTGCAATGCCCTCTACGTGGGGTTGCCCTTGACCCTGGTCCGGAGATTACAGTGGGTGCAAAATGCGGTGGCTAGGCTGGTGGTGGGTGCCCGCAGATACGAGCACATCACCCCAGTCCTGGCCCGCCTGCATTGGCTCCCCGTTGTCCTCCAGATCAGGTTCAAGGTCCTGGTTTTGATTTTCAAAGCCCTCCATGGCCTGGGACCAGAGTACCTGGTGGAGCGCATCTCCCAAAAGGCATCCGGATCCAGACCCACGAGATCGTCTCAGATGCACTCACTGTGGGTTGCCACACCCAGAGAGGCGCGGAAAACGCGTACGCGAGACCACACCTTCTCTGTGGTTGGGCCTTCACTTTGGAACCACCTCCCCATGGAGCTGCACCTGCTTCAGTCCCTGCCTGTCTTTAAGAAGGCCTTGAAGAGCCTCTTTTTTAGAGAGGCCTTCGGCGACCTTGTGAATTAGTGTTTTTTTTTTTCCCCTCGGGCTCGCCGCCATCTTGCCCTCCGCTGCCTTATTGCTTGTAGATTTTATTGTTGTTTTATGTGCTTTTACTGCTGTTAGCCACCCAGACTTCCCGCCGGGAAGATGGGCGGGATACAAGCTTACAAATAAATAAATGAATAAATAAGGCTGCGCCCAGGATTATTACGGACTTATATATGGAATAGGCCGGCAGCCAGTTCTTCCAATTCCTGTCGGGCTTCCTCCTAAGGCATCTCTCCTTATCTTTTTCATCCTCCTTGTCCCCCTCCTTACACTCCACCTCCATATTTAACAGGCTAAACAGGTCTACGAATCCCCCCCTAATAATCTTGTCCCTTGTTGCCGCTGTTAAATGCCCTCACAGTGGTAGCACCTGGTCTCCAAATGGGTTGGCATGCGCCGTTAGGTTACCCGGGTATGCGCCTACCATTGGGTTTATCCAGGTCCCTGGAGCAAGTGATCCAATCCCTGATGGTGACCCCCCCCCCCAGCTGCTGCGGGACCGCCCATACCCCGGGGCCCCATGGCTGCTGCCAGTAGTTGGCTGGGGGCTGCTGGGAAATATTACCGCCCCATGTGCTGACCAACCCTGTACCTGTGGCCCTCCCCCGGAGCCGCCCACCATTAACTGTTGCATAACCGGGGGGGGGGGCGGCGCTGGCCATGGGCTGCACGGATGAGGTTGCCCAAATGGAGTAGAGGTTGCCGTGGCTGGCATGCTCGGGGGCCATGGGGCCTGCTGACCCCTCTGGGGAATACTGTCCCATGGCCATGGGCTGATTTCCACTCTCTGCCCCCCTACCGCTGACACCTGCTCACTAGACCCCGCCGTCCCCACATTATTATCCCCAGCTCCGGTTGACTCACCCGCGCTGCTGCTCGCCTCCGGCTCCTCGCAGGCTCCCAGTTCCAGCTCCATGCTGGCTGTGGGTTCAAGGGGTCCCTGCTCCTCTTCGGCCTCATCCGCTTGCCACTGTTCCATGTTCGTGGCTGCTGCCTGCGCATTGCCCGGCTCGCCCGGTGTCCCCCTCCTCTCCAGGGCAGTCAGCCTGGAAGACATCTAGTTCAGCACCTCCATAATCCTAGCGCGCTTGCTTGCCCTCTCCTCCTGGGGTGGGCCGGTGCGCTCCTGCTGGGGTGGTGGCCCTTGTTCCCCCTGAAGCCACTGCTGCTTCTCTAAGGCCTCTAGCCTGGCCATGCAGCTTTCCAACAGGGCCAGCTCCGCCCCCTTGGTGTCCCGCTCACCAGCTTGTGGCTGTGCCTTCTTAGCTGGGTGCTTGCCCTTTCCCTTCTGGCTCTTGGGTGGCATGTTTGGTTCTGCCCAAATCTCCCCCATTGATTCCAGGCCTTAAGGGACCCTGGGATTGCAGCCGCCTCCCTCTCTGCTCTGTCCCCGCTCATGTGGGTTTCTCTCCCCTCAGGACCCCTTGGCTACACCCCCTGGCCCCGGCTTCGCTCCAAACCTCTGCGGGGTTTTTAAGGCCCCGCCTGTTGTCTTCCGCGCCGCGGCCGGTCACCTTGCCCCGGACCCTTTCCTCCGTCCACCCTCACACTGGCCGCCACGTGGTCTCTCCTTGGCGGCTGGTCCGCAACTTCAGGGCCTCCGGGGGCTCCGGAGCTCTTCCCCCCCTGCTGCTGCTGGCCACCAGCCTCACGGCTGGGCTCCACTGCCTGCTGCCGCCGAGCACTGCCGCCTCCATGTGGTGCTGCCTCTACCCCGCTGCATGCCGCCGCTCCGCCGGGTTCACCTTCTTCAGGCACCCGCCGCCACTCGCCGCTGCGTTCGCCATTCTGCCCTGCTCTCGGCTTGGCCATCGCTTCTCCACCGCTCATCCTCTTTGCCGCTCTTCCCGCTCTTCTCCACTCACCGCCTCTTCCTCTTCGCTTCCCGCTGCTCCTCTCCACTCGCTGCTCCTCTCTGCTCGCTGCTCTTCGCCGCTGCTGCAGGCTCTCCTGGAGATCCTCTTGCCGCCACGCCGGAAGACAAGTGAGGCTGGGAACATGACGCAGCCGTGCTTTAAAGGTGGGGCAATCTTGTGCGCCCTCCCGGCCTCGCGAGAGCGAGCAGCTCTCATCTTGTGGTGTTTTCCGGCCCAGGGGGAGCAAAGACGCCCCGCTGTGCATATGCGCCGCGGAACGGAGCCTTGGTGAATTTGCTCTTTCAGCCCTCCAACACATAAAGAGACTGCCTTAAGTGTAACCAATGCCAGGACAAATGCTGTCTCTAGCTCTGTGGTAACAGCAGTATCTTTTAGCGTCAGGTTATGTTCATAAGAACTGTAAACATTTCACAACCTTCAAGTGTTGCAGAAACGCTGAGAGGCAAAAGCTATACTTGGCTGCTTTACAGTCAGGTTGGACAATAAGTCTAACATAGAGCAACTGGAGAAAAGGAGGAAAATAACCACCTCTTTAGAAAGGATCTTTTCTGTTGTTTTCCATGAAGTTGACCCCTGGAGCTTTGCTTGTATTTCAACAGAACTTAGCAGAGTCAGGTACCAAGTAGCTCTGCCACCCACGTGCTGTGTCTGTGTACATCCTTGCAATTCAGCTCAGCTAATGTTTTTACATTTGCAATAAATATGCTAGGCCACATGCTGGCAACTGCCACTATTAGACAGAAAAGGACCACAGACCTAATTAAATCAGTAATGGCTTTTCCACTCCTGTACTTTCTGATTGACAGTTTAATAAGGAATTCCAAGGAGAATGTATAAATCAGAACGAAACTTCATCTTAACAAGCTCTGTCTCCTGTGGTCTGAAAATTAGCTCTAAAGGAAGGAGATGCTTAATATTTCCAATAGCCAATCATCCTGATTCATTTCTTGGACCTTGGCTATTGAATCCACTCAGAAAAGCCTCTCTAGATATGCTGCCCCACCCAATACTCTGTATTGGAAAGGCAAAATACATTGTAGTGGGCTCTTCAATTTCCTTAACAGTGAGAAAGTCGAGGATCAGGACTACATTCCTTTTGGTGCACATTTTTAACATTTTCTGTAATGATTTTTATTTTATTTATGTATTTATTCATTTGCCTGCTAATAAATATACAGTTATATAATAAATAATGAGTAGTATGGTAGGTTGCCAAGTCTAGATCTACTATAACCTTTTAGAGCTATATTAAATGATTCCTTGTGATTGCAAGGAAATTGTTGGTTCCTGTGTCTCCCACACCTGATTTTTTTTTGGCCTTGGATTCTTGTTACCTCAGTTCAAATCAATTTGCAAGTATTCATAAAGGCTTCAAAAACAAAACAAAATTCTGGATGCACACCAGCCAGAAGAAACATCTATTCATAGCTAGGTGAGACCACATGTTTCCTGTCTTCCATCTGGGAATCACTATCTATTAACTGATATACAAAGGGGAGAATTTTATGTTGACTAAGAAGTCTTTTTAAAAGAATTTATGAACATTTGTGAATTGCTCAAAACTGAAGAAGATCATCTCAGGAAAATGTGGAAACAAGCTTCAATACAAAAGGAATTCTGATCCAGAATTTTCAGTGTTGCATACTGAATACATTGGGTAAATGTGTTAGTTTCCGGTTTTATTTCCATTCAGACTTTTAATCTTAGCTTTTTCGGTTTCAAATGTCATGAATTTTGTGAAATTCCTTGTGGTTTTTGTGAATTCCTACTCAGGATAGTTTCAGTTCACTCACTTCTTTTGCTTTTGCAGGAATACTGTGTTGGTTGTGTTTTTTGTTTGTTTGTTTGTTTTAGGTTGGGTTTTTGGGGGGATGGATTGGTTCATGGTTTGTTCTTTGTTTTCATTTTGTTTTGCTTGCTTTGTTTAGCTTTTTGTACACTCAGAAGAAAGTTTTTTTCTTTTGGTTAACCGTGTTAGTTCTTCCTGGGGCTGCACGGTCAGCGCTAAAAAAAAAAAAAAAAAAAGCCCCTGCCACCACTACCGCAGCCAGGATTGCTGCCGCTGCCACCTCCGCCACCCGTTAAGTCAGACCCGAACCAGTTCAGCTCGGTTTGGGTTCGTATGAATTTTTTTAAAACAAAAATTGTACGAACCTGAACCAAACTGAACCAAGGGTGTGCCCGAAACAATCCGATGAAGCTGTTTGAATGAGCAGCGAAAACATTTCAATCTCTCAAGAAAAAGAAGTCCAGTTGCTATGACACAACTTCTAGATAAACTCACCTGGATGACTGAGAATCTTCACAGACATTTCACTGGGGGTGCAGTTCACAATTAGCTACATAAGGCTTACAGATCATTTGATTTCACATGACACATCTGAGGTGGATGTCATCATTTAAGTAGCCTAATAAAACTTTTTAAAATGCTGGAGCAATCATGATTGCAAAACTGGAGTTAATGACTGTAGTCTTGTAGAGAGTATTGGGCTTAGTGAATTATTTCTGTTGCAAAGCGGCCAGGTCACTAGTCTGTCCAGAATTAACTGGCTGGGGGAGAAATACAGTATCGGATGTATTTGAATCCACCCAACGTTCCTCTCAGCACAAAGCAATTAGCCCTTAAAATTGGGCTAGTTTCATATACAGTAATAGTCAATTACTTGTTAGATGTTACGCATTTAAAATCAGAGCAAAATCGCCCTATGTATTCAGACTCCCCTGCTTGCTTTGTATTAGTACTTAATGAATAAAATGGTAAATTACTATTTGTGGTTAATAACCTCATTTGAAATGAAAGGCTCTAATCTGAGAGACAGCTATGGAGCAAACCTCAGTAATCTCTCATTAAGGCCCTTAGGTTGGATCTTCATTACCAAATGTGTGGATTAATGTCTCGTAAAATGTTTCTCTTTATTAAGGAAACATTGAAATGATTAGAAACATCCTGAAGCAAACCCACTTTCTCACTACTTTATCAAAATTTTAAAATGGTAAAAATGAGTTCCACAGAATATGGCAGGGTAATTTAGTCTATTGGGCAATAATGGCCAATCTCTACACATCCATGCATGTACAAATGATGAAACACAGCTCTAGTTCAGCTGTAGCACACACAATTTTCATACAGAGAATCTCAGAATGAAATACTATCATCTCTAAATGGGGCTGGGAAAGATGCTTGTCTGAACTCTTCAGAGTCTTGAGCAAGATGCACCAATAAACTGGCCATATAAAAAGGAACTGCTTGAATGAAGAGGATTGGTTCTACCTGGTAGCTGCATAGCTATCAAAAATGAAGAAATTCTCAGGAAAAGAAATCAGGTGGCAATCCCAGCTCAGCACCATAGACATGGTTAAAAACACAGAGATTCAAATATTTAAAAGTTAACTTAATAAACCATGGTGGGCAACTTGAAGGACTTTGTTGTATGCCAGACTCTTGCTGGAATTTTAAGAGCCCACCTTGCCTCCAAGAGTCCCTCCATCTTCCCCTATTATGATATCTTTACCTCAGAGGCAAGCTGCCTAGATGCCCTAAACACATCCGATCTAGCCTAATTTCGGAAGCTAAGCAGGATTGGCCCTGGTTAGTACTTAGATGGGAGACCACCAGGGAATACCAAGTGCTGTAGGTGCCTGGAGTAGGAACTGGCAAACCACTCCAGTATTCCTGCCAAGAAAACTCCATGGCATGTGGTTATGGTCATGACTGTAATGACACACAACACACACCTCAGAGGCAGTTATTCCACTCTTTAATGGGCTGCTGCTATTCTCAGATCCTATATAGCGCCTTTTCTGAAAGTGGTCACCAGTATGTCAGCTTTGATTGAGAGTATCATGAAAATGCCAGTGATGGCTCCTAGATGGTAAGACTGGTCATGCTGAGGGAGGAAAACGAATGGAGCCACACATCATTAGTCCATCTGTCTAGTCTTATCTGGTTTGGGCTCCATGCTTTTCTGGGGTTCTGGAAGAAATTTCTCTAAGCCAAAGACTGCACTAGAACATGTTCACTTCAATAAATGAACTGTAGGCCTTGACAGATGTTTCTGAACTTCCATCAAATGTAAGGAGACCTTCAAAATGGGACATGGCCAAACTGCCTTTCTAATGGCTCCTTCCAGCTGAGATAGTAGAAGCCTCAGCGCATAGTTCTTGGTGTAAATATCAGTTAGACTCATAGTTCCCTCTCAGATCAGGTGGGAGAAAAGGGTTCTGATGAAAGAGTATTTCTGCCAGCAGAAGAGGCTTAAAAAGACCCTCCTGTCTGAGTTAGTGCTTCTTTATGTTGTGGTTCCACCTTAGGGAATGGAGGGGGAGATAGTCAGAAACAGGATTCCTTCCTTTGTGTGAGAAGAAGCACTTTTATTTCTTCCAGGTTAAACCCAGCATTACATGAAACTTTATAATTAGATTGCTTTTATGAATATTTGGATGAATTTTTCCTTTTTAATCTGATTTAATTAGATCTTGTTTTCATTTGACTTGGGATAGATTTGTCTTGATCTAATTTGCCTTGTCTTGGAAAAATAAAAGTGATGCTTATACTAATTTAGGAAACCAGGTAATTTATCAATCAGCAACAGATTCATAACCAAGCAACCAGTGTTAGATATGGAAACAAACTGTTGCAAGATACTATATGAATTTAAAAACTGAAAATTGGTTTGCAATATTTTTAAATGCCATTATCATGAAACTTCTAAAGAAGTTAAGTATGATAATCATTTCTGATCAATAGAATACAAGATTAGCTGTGGAGAAAATCCCATCCCTTTAAAATGTTTACTATGTAGTCCTATGCATATTTTCCCCAGAATCACACACCACTGAATCAGTGGTCTAGGGAAATGCATATATGACTGCAGTCTCAAATATATAATACAAATTTCTGTTTTTGAATATAATGGAATTCAAAAAGAAAGAAAGAGTAGAAAGAGTTTTGACTTCTATCTGTGGGGTTGCCCTTGACTCTTATTCGGCGACTTCAACGGGTGCAAAATGTGGCAGCCAGACTGGTGGCGGGTGTGCGTCGATGTGACCACATCACCCCAGTATTGGCTCGCTTGCATTGGTTACCCGTTGTGTCCCGAATAAGATTCAAGATCCTGGTTTTAATTTATAAAACCCTCCACAGCTTGGGACCAGAATACCTGGCAGAGCGAATATCTCAAAATCAATGAGGCCTGACCAACTAGAATGTTGCGGGCGTACTCACTTTGGGTCGCCACGCCCAGGGAGGCTCAGAAAACAGTGACCCGCAAGTGAGCCTTCTCTGTAGCTGGTCCTGTGTTGTCGAATCATCTCCCGAGTGAGTTACGCTTAGCACAGTCCCTGCCAGCCTTCAAAAGGGCTTTAAAAACCTGGCTTTTTTGTGAGGCGTTTGGCGATTGTTAATTTAATTTATTTATTTTTGTCCTGCCATCCTGCCATTGGCCCCTCTTTTAGTTTATTGTGATAATATTGTGATGTTTATTTATTGATTATTTTGTTACTGTATTTATTTTTATTTTGTTGTAAACCACCCAGAGTTCCTCCTGGAAGACGGGCAGTATATAAGCACTAAAATAAATAAATAAATAAATAAATAAATAAATAAATAAATAAATAAATAAAATAAAGTAGCAGTACACCATCAAGACTCACTACCTAGTAAGTGCACTCTGTTTAGTTATTGTATTTACCAGTACTTTATTTAGACCTCCATCTTTTTTCCAGTACAGAGAATGAAGCTAATCATATAGATCCATGTTTGTGAAGATTCTCAGTCAAGTAACCTCAGTCAGAGTTTACCTGGAAGTTGAATCATGGCAACTGGAGTTCTATTTCTTGTGAGTCTTGAAAGCCTACACCAACTTCCTTCAGACTGACAAAGCTACTTGGATTAGAAGTGAAACATTTTAATCTCCCAAGACAAAGAAGCCCAGTTACCATAGAGCCATAAGAACAAGGCAAATTCCAAAAGCAAAGATGGCCATGGTCACACCAGCAAAATGTTCCCCTCTCTTCTGAGACTTTTCTTCCCTCACTTGTACTTCTTTGCAGTTACTTAGCATATATACCAGGATTAGAGCTGGGCACAAAATGGAAAAAATCTGTTTTGTTTTGTTTCTCGTTTGGGGAGGGGGGGTTATTTTAGATGAAACAATTGTTTTTAAAAAACATCATTTTGTGTTTTGTTTTTTGCTTGTTTTTCATTTAGTGTAGTGCAACTTTTTTTGTATTGCTTCAATGCATTCCTATGGAAATGAAAAACAAAACAGAACAAAATGAAATTTTCTGTTTTGTTTTGTTTTTCCTTGAGGGGGCAGTTCATTTTTTGTTTTGTTAGGGAACGAAAATAAAAATGAAAAATAAAATGAAAAAAATTCATTTCGTGCCCATCTCTAGCCAGGATGTGTACCACAACATGTTTTTGGCTTTCTGCAATATTTCCTTAAATTTGGTGTATTATGGTCGTCTCCACTTCATTACCAGTATATTTCTACTCTGGGGGGTTTTTATGCCACTGAGGCCTAAACTTATTATTATTATATAATATTTTTATATTTTCCACACTATATGCATGCATCAGCAACAGTTCCTTCATGAGTATGCTCTTTCTCTGTTGTGCTGACATAATTTTTACAATGCATCAACACTCTGGAAAAATGGATTTTTAAAAATTAGGTGCAGCTGAATGAGAGTAGTAATGGCATCCTCCCATGGCAACTTTCATTCAGAAAAGTTTTAGTACAATTGGGCACACATGCTCAAAGGGAACTAAATATTTCACATCCCAAGGGTACCAGGACAAAAAGAAGTAGAAGCATCAGGGAGGGCAGGAAGTGATGCACAGTTATCACAGTGGGGAGATAAAGGAATCAGTAATGGCTGTGCATCATGTAACCTTAAATGTAAGATGCAAACTCAGCAGGGCACAAGTGGATAACATTTTGCTAATGTGACCAAGGCCAAAGTATAGGAATAAGAGGGGCAACAGATGGGCTTTAATAAAGAGTTCAAATACTGTCGTGTCGAAGATCAGTCTATAACAGTCACGTAACCAAAACTTACACTGAGGTAGTTACACTATCAAAATAAGACTCAGAAATATCTGTATATTTTAGGAGCACTGGAAGAGACCAGAAGCTGAAAAACTCTCTTTCAAAGGCCTATCTCTAATAATTATCATAGCTCAGGCAGCTAACCAAAGTCAGCTGCAAAAGGAAATTGCTCTAATTTCTCACTATGCCTGTGCCATGAATGCTATAACAGGCTGTTTAATTCTCTTTGCATTGTGATAAAGGAGGAGTTTTGGATTAAAAAACTGATAACTAGGTTTCCAATGGATTTCTAGACTTTTCTTTTATTACTGCAAATACTTGCAGCACAATGAAGCCAGGGAAATGCCCACAGGTATTCTTGGCAATAAAGAGTCATTTTCTCTATGTAAGCTTTAAAACAAAAACCCTAACATATACAAATGAAAAACAAGTCTAATATGAGGCTCCACAGCTGGATTGTGGAAACAGTTCTTAAGGAAAATAACACAAGTGCATTACTTTTGGATATGGTTCATTTAAAAGTAAATTTAAGGAACATTGATTTCAATGTGAGATACTTAAAATTACATTCAGCTATGCCATGCAAACCAATAGGATTGAAAGTGCATGTATGTGAGATGGCTACATGTAAAATCTTTGGCGATAACATTGACATTTATACATACATTGGTACCTCCATTAACAAAATTAATTTGTTCTATGGGCTGCTTTGTAGAGCGAAATTTTCATTAACTAAAATATGGTTTCCCATTGAAATGAATGGGAACCCAAATTAATCTGTTCTAGAGGTCAAATTAATTTATTTTCACCTCCTTTCCCTCACTGTGGTGCCCAGGAGGGGAAAGGAAGTGTTGGATCAGGTGGCCCAAAGCATTTCCTGCTCCCAGCGGGGGAAATGATTCACTGTGGCTGGGCAGAGTGGCAGATTGGGTGCTGCACAACCCAGGAAGGTTGGAACTTCCCCATCAGCAGACCGAGCGGTGTAGCACCCCAGCTAGGCAGTGTGGTGATGACGTTGTACACATATTAGACAGAAAAGAGAGGTGGTTTGAGAGAGGTGTCAGGGAAGCTGTTCATGTGTGTGTTGAAAACCCCTCTCTCAATAGAGGTGGGGGATTCAGACACAATCTGCTACTTCAAGTAGTATTTTCATAAATCCTCAAACAAATCTGAAGCATTACACACCTTCACCAGCAAGGCCATAGCTAAAGACCCATTCTTAATGGGTGTTGGGAAAGGTTGCATAGGTGGGACTTTCACACACCCTACGCCAGTGATGGTGAACCTTTTAGAGACCGAGTGCCCAAATTGCAATTCAAAACCCATTATTTTTTCCGCAAAGTGTCAATATGGCAATTTAACCTGAATACAGGTGGCTGTGAAGGGGTGATGTCAGGTGACCGCAGAAAGGGCTCCGAGTGCCACCTTTGGCACCCGTGCCATAGGTTCGCCAACACTGTCCTAGGCCTTTGTCCATCTAACAAGCCTATTCAGATCATGGTTCACCTATGAACCTATTCAGGCTATTGTCCACCTAACAAGCCTATTCAGGCCATTGTCCATCTTATGAGCCTGTTTCAGACCAGGGCAATGTGAAATCAAGTGAACTATAAAATGAAGGACTCACCACTAACTTTCCTCATACTGACGAAGCTGCTTGGGTGAGTAGTGAAACATTTTGATCTCTCAAGAAAAGAAGTGCAGTTGCCATGACTCAACTTCGAGATAACAATGCATTGCTACAACATAGGAATCAATAGCAGCTTTATTACATAATCTATATATTTCCTCCCAGATGGCAAATGTTATCCTTTAGGCAAATGGCACTCTGTCCTAACTTATGAAGACCCTTTTCAGAGTTTTCTCAGTGTAGAATCCTCAGAAGTAGAGATGGGCACGACTTAGGGGTATTCCCGTTTCCGTTTCCGTTACTCGTTTCCGTTACTCTACGGAAACGTAACGGGAATTACTCCACCAGACTTCGAGCTCAAACCAACGAACGAACAATTTTGGTCTGATTTGTCGTGCTCGTTACTTGCATCGCGCAATCGCGCGATGCCACGCGGCACAGAAAAAAAGTTTTTAAAAGTTAAAAAAAAACCCGGTTCCCGGCCGAAAAGCAGGCGGAAAAATGCCTGCCGTGCCTCAGGGCACCTACCAGAGGGGTTGTTTATGGAGGTCCCCGGCCTCCCCCCCATCCCCCGTCCTTGTGGGCTGCTCTGTGGGACTCGCCGCAGGCTCGCAGCCAGCCAGCAAAAAGCCCAGTCTCGCCGGCCGCCGGCCGCCACAATTAAAGCCCAAGCAAGCGGCACAGATGGCACAGGAAAAAACTTTTAAACTCTCCCCCCACCCATTCCCGGGCCAAAAAAGCAGGCGGAAAAATGCCTGCTTGACTAAGGGCGCAGGGCACCTAGGGGTGGTTTCTGGAGGGGGGGTCCCACCTCCCCCCCATCCTGGGCAGCCGGACTCGAGTCGCCATTTCGCCATGCCATGCGGTGCGGGCAGGGGATCCAAAATGGGGCGGCGAACGCAATATTGTTTTTGAAATCGTGGTCCAAAAACACACAAGCACAACAGAAACACGCGAAAATTTATAAACTGCCAGATTTTTCACAGTAGCAGTGGGTTTTTTCTTGCAACAAAATGTCTTTCCTCTCCTCCTCTGTCCTCCATTGATTTTATTTTTTTATTTTTTTTACACCTGTGCAATGATGGGCTGGCCGAGTGGCCAGCCATGTGGGAGTGGACGACCATGCAAATTTTTGGAGCCATCCCACCAATCGCATGGCCACTTGGCCATGGAGACTTCTGGGATGTGCCAAAAAGCCCCCTAAAACCTGCCCTAGCCCCCCTAACCCTAACCCTAACCCTTGACTCCATACCCATACGTCACAGACTGTCTTCTTAGTGGGTCAGAGAGGCACCCAGAGGTGCAATCCACTAGCCCACCGTAACCTTACCCGTCACTAGCCTAACCCTAGCCCTTGCACTAAGCCACCTTAAAGCCAGGTCTACTTGCTTGCATTGCACTACACGCAGCAAGTACAATTCCCTTCTGTGTGAGACATGGTGGTGCGAGAGCCTTAGTTAGGCATCTCACTATGGCTCGGGGTTCAGTGCCATCCACTAGTCTTCACAGTCACTGTCTGCACATTCTGTTATGCAATATCCATATGGCTATTGCATAGCATTTTGCAGCAGCAGCAGGTGAGGAGGGGAGACCCCCATGTTGAGGGGTCTCTTGGAGCCTGCTTCCCCTTTCCTAGTGGGTGAGGATAGGAGGCATCCACGGGTGCCTCCAGGAGCCCACTTTCCCTTATAGCGGGCCAGAGGAGGCACCCACCGCAGAGAGGTGCCTCCAGGAGCCTGCTCCCCCCCCAAAAAAACCAGTACTAATGGAAACGAAAAAATGAAAAAACGATCCGACTAATTTTTGCGAATTTTCGCAAAAAACGGAGACGACCCGAAACGGGACCGGCCCGACTAACGACAACTCGGAAATTTTTTTTTTCAAGTCGTGCCCATCTCTACTCAGAAGTCATTTATCTTTCCTTTTTTTCTAGGGTGTTCTCGGTTTTTGCAACTTGTCCAAAGCCACACAGGCTGTCTCTTTTTTCCCTGGAACAACTCCCAGCCTCTGGCTCTGCAGCCATATCTCCAACTTGCTTTTACTTCCTGTTAATTGCCAGTTCCAAATTTTCAATATTTATTTATTTGACGCATTTATATACCGCTGCCATTTTCCGAACTGGAACTCAGGGCGGTTCACAAAGTATAGCTAAAATAGCTAAAAGGCTAAAAACACAGCAAACAATTAAAACAACAAGTGCGGTAGAAAAGGCAAGATAAGAATAAAAATGTTTAGCAATGAGGGAGACCCTCAGTGGGGGGCAGCAAGTGAAGAAAAGGGGAGGAAGAAAGAAAAAGAAAAAAATAAACAGAAAAAGAGATGCCTCCTTAAAAAGCAACGTTTTCAGTGCCTTTTTGAAGGTGGGCAGGGACTCTGCAAGATGCAGCTCACTCGGGAGTTGATTCCATAGAGAGGGGCCTACAACCGAGAAGGTGCAGTTACGAGTTGCCACCCTGAGTGAGTGCACCCGCGATGATCGAATGGGTCTGGCCTCAATTGGTCTCTGGGGGATCTGCTCTGCCAGGTATTCAGGTCCCAAGCTGTGGAGGGTTTTGAAAACCAAAACCAAGACCTTGAACCTTATCCGGAGGGCAACGGGCAGCCAATGCAGGCGTGCCAGAACTGGGGTGATATGATCGTATTTGCAAGCACCCACCACCAGTCTAGCAGCCGCATTTTGCACCCGCTGCAATCTCTGGACAAGAGTCAAGGGCAACCACACGTAGCGTGCATTGCAATAGTCAATCCTCGATATCACGAGGGCCTGCACAACTGTTCTCAAGGAGGATTCATTGAGGTACAGATGGATCTGGGCGATCCTGCGGAGATGGAAAAAAGCGGCCCTGGAGACCACCATTACATGGGCTTCCAGGGGAGGGCTGAATCCAGGACCACACCCAGATTCCTGGCCCCGTCCGTAGGCTGGAGGGAAACACCCCCCAGGCTAGGGAGGGGGCCATTGTACCTAGACGAGGGCGCCCCAAAGAACAGTACCTCAGTCTTCTCTGGGTTAAGCTTGAGCCTGTTCATCCTTGTCCATTCCAAGACCGCCTTCAGGCACAGATCAAGGGAGTGAACTGCCTCCACTGCAAAAGAAGAAAAGGAGAGATAGAGCTGTGTATCATCAGAGTACTGATGAACACAAACTCTATGTCTCCTGATGACCTCCGCCAGCGGCCTCATGTAAATGTTGAACAGCATGGGAGAGATTGCCGACCCCTGGGGCACCCCACATGGGAGGGTCCAAGGAGCTGACAAGTCCTCCCCCAGCTGAACCTGCTGACCCCGGCCACCAAGGAAGGAGCAGAGCCAAGCAAGCGCCGAGCCCCCAATTCCCACCTCGGCAAGTCGGACCAGCAGGTTACCGTGGTCGACAGTATCAAAGGCTGCTGACAGATCAAGGAGAACCAGCAGGGTGGAACACCCCCATGTCAGCCTCCCTGAAGAGGTCATCCTGCAGAGTGACCAGGGCAGTTTCGGTCCCACGAAACGGCCTGAACCCGGACTGGAAGGGATCTAGGATGTGATTATCCTCCAGGTAGCTCTGGAGCCGGACGGCGGCCACCCTCTCAACTACCTTGCCCAGGAAGGGAACAATGGCGATCAGACGATAGTTTGCAAGATCGTCCGAGGCCAGGCCAGGTTTTTTCAAAGTAGGCTTCACCACCGTCTCCTTCAGACGGGAGGGAAAAATTCCCTCCCCGAAGGAGGCGGTTGCAATGGCGGAAGCCCACCCCGGCATGTTCCCTTCAGCAGATTTAATAAGCCAGGCTGGGCAAGGGTCGAAAGGGGAGGCCACCGGATGGCAGTAGGCCATGGTCCTGGAGGCCTCCGCAAGTGAAACAGTCCCAAACTCGACCAGGTGAGGTGACCGAGGGGGTGAGGCACCCTGGATAACCGGGGATAGGCTACTGCAGCTGGAGTCCTGGTCCAAATGGATGACCTCAATTTTGGATCTAAAATGGGCTGCAAATTGCTCACTAGTGAAATCACTAGGAGGAGGCCCCGGATGACCAGGATTGGAGAGTTCTCGAACCACCCGTAACAACTCAGCCTGGCAGTTCGAGGCCTCACCAATTCTCAGGGAGGCATGAGCTGTTCTAGTGTCCCTGATTGTGTGAACATAACCGCTGGTCAGCTGTTTCAATGCAGCCCATTTATCTGCCGCTCAATCCTCCCTCCATACGCACTCAAGCTTTCTACATTCATGCTTCATCGCCCGCAACCCATCCGTAAACCACGGCGAGGAGCGGGCTCGGCAGTGGAGGAAGCGCTTGGGGGGGGATCCGGTCTACAGCCCCAGCGGCACCCTCGTACCACTTCTCCACCAGAGCCTCAACCGGATCATCAGCCAGACTGCCAGTGAGCTCTCCGAAGGCTTCCATGAACTGACCAGGGTCCAGGAGCCTTCGGGGGCGGGCCCAGACAAAGGGCTGATGCTCCCCGCGGGGCAGGGCAGTGATCAACAGGGAAAATTTTAGCAGATGGTGATCTGACCATGACACAGGTTGGGAAATAAGATTCCCAACCCTCAGAATAGAATCTGACGACATGGAGGAAAACACCAGGTCCAGGGTATGGCCAGCACTATAGGTGGGCATACAACATGCTGGGAGAGGCTCATGGAGGTCATGGACTCCATGAAGTCCAGAGCAGCACCAGACAGTACCCCCTCGGCATGCACGTTGAAATCCCCAACCAGCAATAGGCGGGGGGACCTCAACAGGGCAGCCAAGATGAACTCGGTGATCTCTGGGAGGGATTGTGCTGGGTTGCGGGGAGCACGGTACACCAGCACAATGCCAAACCTATCCCGCTGACCCACCGATAAGTGGAGGCATTCAAACCCGGGACGCACCAATGTCGCAGATCTGCTAACAAAAAGGGATTCCCTATGAACGATGGCCACCACCCCCCATGCTCTGACCTGCCTGCCCACTGGACTTGATACCTGGGGGGGCACAACAGGGACAGGGAAGCCCCTCTCTCCGCGCTCACCCAGGTCTCAGTGATACACGCCAGGTCGGCTTGCTCATCCACGATAACTTCATGGATGAGAGGTGTTTTAGCGTGAACCAACCTGGCATTAACCAGGAGGCAAGACAGGTCAGAGGCACTGGTGGAGTGGCTCCCTGATATGTGACGGTGAGCGGGGCGATCAGAACGGGGAGGGGCACCAACTGCCTAACCCACGTTCTTCTTACCCGACCAATCACCCCGCTCTTAGCATATCTCCCACAGCCAGACACCACCGAAATAGGAGTCCCTGCCAACATGGTGACCTCAAAAAAAAAAAGCAGAAACAAGAACAAATAAAACAAAATACAAATAACCAAGAAAAATCAAATAACCAAATACAAGCAGCAAAATAGAACAAAATACAACAGATGAGACCAATAAATATAAATAAAATATAAAATAAAATAAAATAAAATAAAATAAAATAAAATAAAATAAAATAAAACAATAATCCAAATATGCATGGTATAGGACCAAGATCCAGGTGCCTCAGATGGAAGGACGGGGGGAGGGGGGGAAGGAGGGAGAGGGGGCAAGATCTTCATAGGGGCACAACAGGGGGAAGAGAGAGTCCCGATGGAAAGGGGGAACAGCTTCTGCAGGCAAGGAGGGAGGCCGATCCCAAGTCCAAAAGTTCAAGAGTCCAGGTGGCAAACCACCACGGTCGGCATAGAAAGTCACAGCCTCCCACCGGAGCCAACAGTCCACCTCCCTCACCACTCTCGTCCACCAAGGTCGCTACCCTCCGACAGCAGGGTGTATCAGGGAAGTCTGCTGATGATATCATTGCCTCCAGAGGTCTATGGAGGGTCCACGGCAGGGGGTCCGCAAGGGGTCCATAGAAGGGTCTGGAGCAGCCAGCAATCCGCTGATGACAGGGCACCCCCACACAGGTCAGCGGCGGGGGAACCACCGCCGCTGCCGCCGCTGCCATTGCCAGACCAAACCGCGATCCCATGGTTCTCCCATCGTAGATCTTCGGGTGAGCCCCTTTAGACCCCCCCCTCCGTAGCCCTGGCAGGCCCAAAGGAATTAAACATAGAAATAAAAACAAAAACTGGGCAGCATGTTTACAGAGTGTAAAATCCCTAGCTAGCGTGAGATATTTTCTACCTTCAAGGAAAGCTTAAAAGACTGAGCAGAACATGAGTAGCTGGAAATTAATCCCTATGGTATATTTGCCTAGATCACCAAATTGTGTTGTTGTTGATGTATCGTATGAAGCAGGAAGTGTCATTTTGCCTGGTTCTTCCAAAGTTATTTCTCTAGGTCACAGGGGGAAGACTTCAACTTCCTGATGTAACAGGAGGGGCAGCAAACATTGCCAGATTGGTAGGGAAAAGGAAACAATGGTTGGGTTTATTTGTTCTGTCAACAAATACCTTTAGAGATATGTTTTTGTGCATTAACTTAATTACTGTGTTGATCAAGTATTTTAATCAAGTTGATTTCACTTATCCTGACCCATACCAATCGCATCTCTTTTTTTCTGAACCAATGAATATATTTGACATCCAAGAATCACTTGTTGTGCATTAAGGCTAGATAATATAGCCACCACAAAACAGCATAATGGCTCTTAGCACACAGTGCTGTATTGCTACCACAGATATTGGCACAAATGTATTTGAAGGTAACTGCCTTCAGAATTGGAACCAATGTAAGAGCTTCCTCCTGCAGGCTCTCCTGCCTGTTTAGATTGTTTTTCTGGTGCAATTTCCCACATTTCGTTAAAAGCTTTTACAGTGGCACAGAAATGATAAGGACATCATTTTAGCGACAAAATGATTGAAATGTCACTCCTGTTCTTTGGGATCCAGCAAAGTGGCATAATGGGCTGATGCTTTTTATCCATATTTTACTGGATTCATCTCTGTGAGTCTCCCACCATGCAGCGTTTGCATTTTTTTTCCAGTGCCTTTCCGTGCATTTTAAATAGTTCCCAATCAAGGTTAAAGAGTGGAACCAGAAGGAAGAACCTGGTGAAGCAGCTTGATTGATGTGCTGCTCCAATCTAAGAATTTTAAATGAATGTAAATTCCTGGTTAAGGCCTTTTGCAATTCTACAGTTGAACAATCACCCTTCAGAGATCATAAATAGGAAAATGGAAAGATGGCACAACAGCATAAACATTTAACAGTGCCTTTGTTGTTCAGAGTTTTGAGCAAACTTTCTCCCATCAGGAGATTGTCATCAGTGTCAATGAAAAAAGGTTTTCTGTCACAGAAAGAAAGGACTTCAACATCTTCCGAAAAGCCCGTTTCACAATAACAGGTGACCAGAATCCAGCTGTTGTTTTAAAGATGTGTAAGTTAAGCTATGTAACTCGCCAGGACAAATTGACTCTAACTAATATGGTGACATTCTATACTTCCTCCCCTTAGAAAGAAAAGACCACTTTGCCAAATTATTTTCAAAATTTCTACTCCATGTTTTTCTTCTTGCCTTCCTGCCTGATCCATCACCACATTGCCCCAAAATAACACAAAGTAGAAGGCATGAGGCCAAGGAAGTAAATGGGTTGCCCAGCTGCCAATACCTTTGGGTAGTGGGCGGCATACAAGCTAAATAAATAAATAAATAAATAAATAAATAAATAAATAAATAAATAAATACAGGTACTCTCCTGATACTTCAAGTGTCAGTGCAAAAAAAAACCCAACTCCTTGGTGGACTAAAGGTACCATTGCTAAGGGGTACGTACTCCCAGGTTTGAAACATTATCAGAGTATTTCCTCTTACCCTGGAGAAAGCTTGTAAAAATCCCCAAAATCTGCTTGGATGCAGCTATGGACTCCTAAATATTGTTGGAATGTGCCTGTCCTGATCCTGCCTCTGTCAGCATCCTGGGAGCTGTAGTCCAATGGAGCAACTTTTCTATGTTTTCTCCTCAATAGAGATGGGCACAACTTAGCGGTATTCCCGTTTCCGTTACTCGTATCCGTTACTCTACGGAAACGGTAACGGGAATTACTCCGCCAGAATTCGAGCTCGAACCGACGAACGAACAATTTGGTCTGATTTGTCGTGCTCGTTACTTGCATCGCGGCGATCGTGCAATGCCAAGCGGCACAGAAAAAAAGTTTTTAAAAGTTAAAAAAAAAACCGATTCCCGGCCCTAAAAGTAGGCGAAAACTGTCTGAGGGCACCTACCAGGCCAGAAGGGTGTTTTATTTGGAACCCCCCCTCTCCTTGGCTATTGCTACTGCTGCGCTGCTGGTACCAGGCTGGGAGGGCGCATCCATTTGCCATGCAGTGCGGGGGATCCAAAATGGCGACCGCAATATTTTTTTTGAAATTGTTGCCCAAAACCCCACCAGAGCACCACAGAAACATGCGAAAATTAGCTATTTTAAATGCTTGAATTTTTACAGTAGCAGCAGTGGGTTTTTCTTGCAAAAAAAGTCTCCGTTGATTTTATTTTATTATTTTATTTTATTTTATTTTATTTTTTTACACCTGCACATTCGCAATGATGGGCTCGCCCATGGGAGTGGACCATGCAAATTTTCCACCAATCGCATGGCCACTTGGCCAGGTTGACCACAGAGACTTCTGGGATGTGCCAATCGGGCATAAACAGCCCACTAATCGTAGCCCAAACCCGAACCCTAAGCCTAAGCCTAACCCATACGCCAGTACACTGTCCTTCTAAGTGGGTCAGAGAGGCACCCAGAGGTGCACCCCAATACTCACCCTAACCTCACCCGTAACTAGCCTAACCCTAGCCGTTGCGCTAACCCGTCTTAACCCTAAGCCAGATCTACTTGCATTGCACTACATGCAAGTACGTGAGACACAGCGGGTGCAAAGAGCCTGCCAGTCCGTCACTTGTGGCTCTGGCTGACTCCTGCAGCTCCCTCCAGGAGCCCGCTACCCCCCCCAAACCAGTACTAACAACAACAAAAAAACGAAAAAACAAACTGACTAATTTTTGCGAAATTTCGTGAAAAACGGAAACGAGCCGAAACGGACTGCCTCCGACACACGACAACTCGAAAACGTCATTTTCCCTAGTCGTGCCCATCTCTACTCCTCAACACACCCCTATTGGATTTCATATGTCCAGAGATCAAAGAAATACCATCAGAGAGAAATGGGAGTGGGAGTGGGAGTACGCTGAAGGAGCATATGGCTCCATAGGATGCCTGCTATATATTGTCAAAAGAAAGGGAAGAAAAGGACAATGATTTTCATAAGATAATCTTTCTGCGTAGATGAAACAATGTAAACAATGTCCAATATCCTCCTCGGTATTTGCATGCCCAGAGCACCATCTGCAGAAGCTACCATGGAGATCTTGTGAATGGTGGCAGGTCTGACCATATGACCTGGTTGTGCCACCTCTGCAGCTGGATGGAGAAAGCATAGAGAAATATTGAACAGAATGCAGGCCAATAATTAGAAAAGAAAAAAAAAGCATGGCCTAAAGCCTGTTACACAAATGACCCTGGCACAAGGGTCATTTCACCAGTTGGGAGATTTTTTGTAATTGATTCGGTTATTAAACTCTGTATTAAAGTCCAGCAATTATTCTACTTCCATTCCAAGATGGCATGGCTGACAATTGACCGCATGCAAAGAACCATAAGAATAGAAGCAAGAACATTTTGATTACCAAAAATATCCTCCTACCAGCCAAGTCATTGCTGCTAGCCAGCCACGAGGCACAAAATCGGATTTTGTCAAATATTATAATTTAAGAAGAAAAGAAATATTTATCTGTAGTAGTAAAGACTGTGAAATGACCTTGCGTCCACCCAGTCTGTGGCCCAGGAGCTAACTGCTGAGAGGCAAATCCAACTGTTTGAGAAGCAAATTCTTACAGTTCATCTTTATCTTTATAAAGGGCTGCTCATATCCCAGACAGAAGGACGGCCAACTGCCATTTTCTAGACACTGGGGTTCTGTTCTCTTGCAAGGATGTTGAGGGAAATAACAGTTGCTCTGAGGGAAGGGGGGGAATAACAACCATTTTATTTCTAATTGCTGTTAGTTCTTTGGCAGCGATTCTTATATATTCTGAATGTGCTATATGTTACTCCATCGAAATGCTTCCTTTTCTGAATTCACAGCATGCGTTTAACCAAAAAGGCCATTTTCCGGCACTAACAGGATGAAATTAGGCAGCTATTATCAGAGAAACAAGTTAAATCACAATTCCCCCAAGCAGGCACTGTCACTTGCCCATACTAATGAATGACGGATTAATAGTTATTCATTATGTAGTTAATAGTGCAATTCTAGAGATGTCTGCTCAGAAGAAGGCTCCACAGAGTCCCTTACTCTCAGAGAAGTATGTATATGATGGTGTGCGCCTAGTCTCTCTGTGTGTTATACCTTAGAAACAACCACTACCCGATTCAGCTATCATGGCAAAATCTACACAGAACTGTATAATTATTTTTCTCCCATGAAACAAATATAGAATCTTTGGTTTTCCTCTCAGGAAAAGACCATTTATTTAAAACACACACACACACACACACACACACACACACACACACACACACACACACACACACACACACACACACACACACACACACACACACACACAAATCTTGGGCTATCCTGGACCTAATTTAGAGATCCCACCCCAATTTTCCCTACTAGTTTAAGAAAGCAAGTAGAAGAGGAAAGGCAAGGGGAGAAAAGGGACATGCATCTACTTCTTGGTTGTGCTCTGCCATGTTTAATTAATCACCAGGGACTGAAATTAGCAGCTTAAACCATTTCACTATTTTAAATTTAAAGGGCACCTATCTGGAAGCTAGGTGGTGATGGTGGTGGTGGTGGTGGTGGTGGCTGGCCATGGAAATAGAAGTTCTACTACTTTTCAGGGTCAGATTTGGCCTATAATGGGGGTGGGTGGCAGGGACCTTTTGAGGATGTTAGTATGTTTGCAGAAAAATCCATACACTCACTCTCAGAACTGGAAAAGTGAAAAACAGAATTGCCACCTTCTAAAATACCTTCCATTCCATTTGTCTTTACTCACTATTGCTGTATTTCGACAAAACATCCATCTGAAACCTAATGTAACTATGAATCAAAGTTGTTTGGTGCTTTTCTTACAACCTTGCATGCTCCCTGTACCTTGAGTCACTGGGAGGGACTTCTCTGGGCTAAAGTGACCATATACCTATGCAGCACTAACCAATATTCCAGCTTTTGAAATTCAAAGAGTCCCACCTATCAGCTGAGTGTTCTATCCCTATCGTTTGCCGGTTGGTGGCAGTTTGTTGCAGCTGTCAATATGTTCAGTTGGTGATGTGCAGTAAAGAAAGCAGTATATACAAGTCTGTTGTTTCAAGCAACTGTAAGTAAAGAAACATGTGTCATTCTTTCTCCTACAAATGCCTCAGAGTGAGTTATTGAGACTTTAAGTGAATTATTGAGACTTTAATGAAAAAGGGCTGGACACTGGGGAACTTATAGCTATTCTCCTCTCTGAGACTCTATACTTGTACTGTGTAGTAAAGAGAGAATTCTGCCAGAAATTCAAAACTAGAGATGGGCACGAACTGAAAAAATGGTGATTCATTTTGGTTCGTTTCGTTTTAGGGTTTGGTTCATTTCATTTCATTTTTAATGATTTTTTTCAAATATTCATTTCATTGGTTTGTTTTGTTCATTATTCATTTTTCCTGCTTTGCGCGATTTAATCCATTTGACAGTGAACGGGCAGGAAAAAACATTCAAAAATAATAATTAAAAAACAGAGACGTTGACAACAACTGCACAAAGTGGACTGGCAGCATCCTCATCCTCATCATCCACATCCTCATCAACATCTTCAATCATCATTCACCATACTTACCAAGCGGCAGTGAGGCGATCCTGGACCCTGTGGCAGGGGCTTTTTGAGACACTGGCTTGCCTGTAGCATGGCCGGTTGGCTCCCCCCCCCCAGTTTTCCCCTCCCTGCAGCCAGGAAGACCGGACCATCCAGGAGGAAGGACCAGCACCAGGTAGGAGACATCTCCACCATTAATGAACCGAACCGAAACAAAACTGAACCATTTTTTTCTGTTCAATTCATTTCATTCTAAATTCACTGAGGTTCATTATTCGTTTTGTTCCGTAATGTAATGAATAACAAAACGAACTAAAAGTTTGTTTCGTGCCCATCTCTATTCAAAACTCAACATTTTGAACATGTTTTGAATATTTGCATTGCTTTATCACATCCCTTTTTAAAAACATGATTAACTCTCTTATTTTGGATTATGGTTAGCAGCATGTGGCATTTTTGTTTCACTTTTCCAAGTGATGGAATGAAGCCAGACAGCTTGCAACTGCAGTGATGCCATTAAAATAAAGAGAATAGGCATCACTCAAGAAGATGAGGCTATTTTCCATTTGAACTGCAATATAATTATCACCGCAAACAAGGAACAAATTGAATGCGCTCAGCTGGAGCCAAATTGAGGGCCTGGTCATTTGTGGAGCACCAAGACAGTGTTAGAAATTGTACTACAAGAGGACCACAAGCATGTTCTGACTGGCAATACACATAAATAAAGGGTTGGCAGTAGGGCGCGGAAATAGAGGAAAGTGTGCTGAAGAGCGCAAATGTCACAAAGAAAGTGTTTTAGTGATATAAACATATTTAAGTAGATTTGTTAGGAGGCATGTTTTGAATGCTGTATGGTGAGAGTGGGGGAAGTTGCTGGGTGGTGGGCAGAACCTTTCCTTTTCCTTTCCTTCTGACTTCTTACCGTCAGATGATCGCTATCCTTAGGCCATTGTTCACCTTAAGGCTATTGAGACTGTCGTCTACCTAACAAGCCTATTCAGGCCATTGTTCATTTTATGAGCCTATTTCTGACAAGGGTGACAAGAAGTCAAAGCTGACTATAAGATGGAGGACAAGCACGAGCTGTATTCAGACTGATGAAGCTGTTTGGATGAGCAGCAAAATATTTCTATCTTTCAAGAAAAAGGAGTCCGGTAGCCATGACTCAACCAGATAAACTCACCTGGAGGACTAAGAATCTTCACAGATCTATTTTGCATTTGTTACAATGCCTTCAGTTTACCCCTTTACTCCTCTTTCCTTCCTTGCATCCTATTTTAATAGGTACACTGTTCCATTGGAAGGCTTTCAGGCCTGTGGAATTCATGGGATCTAGAGGAAGCTAGAAATCCCAACAGAATTCTATCTTATTGGACCGGTTCTGATGTGTATTGGATGAAGATTATGTGGTCTGTGAAGTGAGCAGAGCCAAAGCTGGACAGCAGCCTAAACTTTGGAGCAGATTCAGAAGTTTAGGGGGAAAGCCCCTCTCAGGAGCTAAGAAAAAGCCTTCCTGAAGAGAAAAGTCGTTGCCTGCTTGTGGAAGGGCAGCAAAGGTGGGGCAAATTTGGCCTCATGTGAGAGAGAGTTGCAGTGTCTGGAGGCAGCAATTAAGAAGGACTTCTCCCATGGCCTCACCAAGTGTATGTGTGGGTGGTGGGACTAAGAGAAATAGCTGCTGTCTTGCACACCTATCATAGGATATAGAGCAGTGATGGCGAACCTTTTAGAGACCGAGTGCCCAAACTGCAATTCAAAACCCACTACTTTTTCGCAAAGTGCCAATACAGCAATTTAACCTGTATACAGGTGGCTATGGAGGGGCAATGTCAGGTGCCCACAGAAAGGGCTCCGAGTGCCACCTTTGGCACCCATGTCATAGGTTCGCCAACACTGATCTAGAGCAATGTACTAAGTGTTAGAGAGCTATTCAATTTTATCCCGATGAGGGCCACATCTGCCACTATGATACCAACATTTAATTGTGCAGCACCACCGTCAGCAATCCAACCCCACATTCATTTTCAAGAACAAAGCCTGTGTGGGTGCCCATCCTGTTTGAAATTAGAGTGGGTAAATTTGGTGGGTCCAGATGAAATTAGGAAAATTCCTGTATGGAAACATAGAATTTTGATGGATTCCCCCTGGACTTCAGCTTTACAGCTAAATTTAGTTTTAAAGCAATAGAGAACTGCAGCATTCTAGCAAACGTCTGCTTTTAATTAAGGCAGAATGGAGTAAGCATTTGAAGATCTTTCTTTTGTAGGATTCCTTTCTCCCAGACTTTCACATAAGTCTCTAAACCTCTGAAGGTACACTGAGAACATTATTAAAAAATAAATACTGTGACACACGTGTGTCCTTAGTCTGTCTGATGAATGACACTCCAGTAGCTCCACAGCAATTTTTCTTAAATGTCTCTCTTATAGTCATAGAAAATTGATGGCAAGCGACATTTATTAAAAATGGAATATTACGCTTAATTCTTAATTGCAAAGAAATGAGACCCACATAAAGGTCATAGATGTTACCTTGACTGCTAAAGCTTAACAATGATCATAGATGGGTTTTAATAACACTTAAAACATTCAGCTCATTATTTTTAAAAAGCCCGTCAAACATTGCAATGTGTTTAACTAATGGCCCAAATACCAAGTTAGCAATTAGTCTCCATTTCATTTCTTGATTTGATATCAATTTATTTTTCTTGAATGAAAATTATGAATCAAAGCACAATTCTGTCAAACTCTGGCACCCGCAGGGTCTGGATATTTCTTTCTAATAATTGCTCAAAGATGGAAGAAAAGTAGGATGATGCATTAAGCATTACTCAGGAAAGTATTTGTAACAATTTCTTGCACTGGGATTAAAAAAGAAGTGTGAGTGATTTTGAAAGTTGCTTCAAGGCAAGAGAGAAGACAACAGAGTGGTGGCCAATCTTAATTTACTGTATGTCTAGCAGGGGAGAAAGTGCGATTCTCTGACGCCAAGCACTCCCCTTTATTTGTTGGGCTGACAGACTGGCATGAAGCCAACTCAAAGTTCCCACCCTCCCCACTTGTAAGGCGCCATTATGGCCACTGTCCTGGTACTTGTTGCACAGCCTAATCTTGAGGATCTACTGTTATACTGGGAGGCTACCAGGGGCTGCTAAATAAGTCTTGGTCTCCAGAGTTCTCAGAGAAAGCATTTTTGACCACGGCTTGCCCTGGGAGAAAAAAGTGGGTATGATTATAGAAAGGGCATAGGTCGCTTCAGGGTGGGAGAAAACAGCAGTGGGGTGATGGCCATTCTTGGTGTGGCACATTTGTGTGTGATTTCATGGAAATCCTTTGAGCCCATTCCAATATTCTACATCTCTCTGAAAATGCAATGCTCTAAACTAGACATGTTCCTCTCCCTTAAGCAAGGATCAGGGGAAAATTTGATACCAAAGGCATGAGGTATGTATAAGCAATTTTAATGGAATAATCACTGTCCTGAATACACTCTTTGGCCACTATCCCACAACTGCTAAAAGCCCTTCAAACTGGTCAAAGATGCAGTTAATAGAATTGTGTCCCCAAGGCCAGCAGACTTTAAAGGGAAAAAATGTGACAAAACCCACTTAAGTGTGACCCAGTGAGTTTCACAAGTACCTGGTCTTGAAGAGTTACAAAGGTCATCTCAGTTCTTATGGGGATTTTTAACTGGCACTTGAGTCCATGGGGACTCAGAAAATCCGCATCAAAACCTTTTTGTTCTGCTGTGTTGTGGTCCCCGCTCGTGGGGACACAAAAATGTGGTTCTTTAAACTTTGCCCATGGGGACAGAGGAATGGTATTTTCAACCACGTGACTGTTCTGGGGAAAATCTGTATTTTACTTTGATCTGGATTTTCTGGCTGTGGGATAGCAGCCTAAGTCTATGGTACATCTTTTAGTAAGTATTTACATTGAACAAATGTAGTTTGACCAAAATCTTATGTTCTGAGCATGCTAACAAAACTAATGACTCTGAGTAAACCCCATTCAGGCAGATAAACTCCTGCATGGAGTGACTTCTAGGGTATTTTATGACCCCTTCCAATTCCAGTATATTAAGGCTTAGCAGGAGGGTTGAGATGATGGATGGAGGTGGCTACACAATAAGTAGTCATGTGATTGAAACCAAGTTCAATGATCCCAATTTCAGGATGTTCTGGTTGATGTTTGGGGTTAGGCAATTACTTTATTGGATCATGAAGAGATTATACATAAAGTGAGCTTTTGAGTTCTCAAGAACTCTTCAGAAGCAAAAGTGGTATAAAATGTGGAATCTAAGTGGAACATTATTAAATTGAGCCATGTGATATCAGGAAGACAAAATAAATGTTTAATGTGACATAGCATTATTCTTTGCCCTCCTTCTAAGCCAAAAGTGATTTAATGGAGCTGGCCAAGGGAGTAGGGGCTGTGTATGACCCATGTTCCTTTGTTTGAAGAATGGGGGTGTGAAACACAGTACTTAATCAGCTTTGACAACAACCCTTCCTGCCTCTTACAAGACTCCTGCCCTGGCTGCAACCCCATCTACAGTAGCCATGGATTTTGAGAATATCTAAAAGTTACACCCTGGTTAAACACATCTTTTACCATGTCTGAACTTCAGGGACCTGCTTTGAAGAAGATTTATTTAAACTCGAAAGCTTCCAATGTTCCTTGTTTTTTATTTTTAATAGTGGCCTATAAAGGTATTGCCTGTAACCTATTTTTGCAATTGTGCTTTGTGATGACCACGCGACTCAACCCCTTTTTGCTTTGATGGAATTGTGAAGATACCAAGAAAGAGACGGCATTCTCCCACGCACAAGGACTTTCAACACTAAAGGGCAAGACTGCACCCACTAGGTAATATCACTTTAATTCAATCTGGTTCCAATTGGCAAGCCTAATGGGCTTAACAAAATTTTACCGCAATCCCAGAATGAAGCACATGGGTCCCCTGCATCAACCCTTTTCTCCTCCTCTCCTCCTTTAGGCCGAAAGGATTGGTATGTCTCACAGTGCCAGACGGAGCTGGGTAAGGGAAGAGTGGCCTATGAACGTGTCACCTGTAACCTACTTTTGCAACAATATTATTATGGAAGACTTTGCAAGGGCAATATAAAATACGCATAAAATGTAAAACATTAAAAGAAATTCTATGAGATTTTAAAACATACCTTATTGAATAGTGAATAATTATGTATGAGCAGTTACTAGAGTGACTAGACCTAGGCTAGATATCTAAATTGCTGAACAGCAATGCCTTCAAGATGGTCTCATTCTTGCAAGGAGCCAGGGAACATTCTAATGGGGCATTCCATCACAATGTGATTTAAAGTTTGTGGAGTTTTGTATGCCACATGAGACAAAGATGACACACATGCCCTCATGCAGGTTCTCCATCTTACTAAAGGTATGCCTTCTCTGGATAAAGCTACAGACTTCTATTGTATGTCTGCAGCAGACAAATGGGCATGTAGCTTGCCGTTTGGTAAGACTATAGAGTTTTTGGGGGGCATAATTCAGTGTGCTCCTAATTATCCCATGTTGTAGCCTGTTTGGATGATTAGTCATTCATAGCCAAATGGAGCTATGGACAGTGTTATCTGAGGTGAGAACCTCATAATTGAGTAGGTTGCAGCACTGATAGGGAAAGAGAAGTCCCTTTTCTATCTACTTGGCTGTTTTAAATTTTGAAATATATTTGTGGACTAAGGGTCCGAAAACTATTGACTACAAAGTCAGGAGCTCGGCAGTTCGAATCCCGGGTGTCATGCAGCAGAGAGAGCTTCCGCTGATAACCCCAGCTCCTGCCAACCTAGCAGTTTGAAAGCATGTAAATGCAAGTAGACAAATAGGTACCACCATAAAAAGCGGGAAGGTAAAACAGTGTTTCCTTGCAGCCATACTGGCCACGTAGCCATGGAATTGCACAACACTGGCTCTTCTGGCTTGAATACAGAGATCAGCACCACCCCTAGAGTCTGACATGCCTAGCACACATGTGCGGGGGGAACCTTTACCTTTACCTTTTATTATCGATAGATGAGATAGAATGATGGTATTATGTGTAGCATGCTAGGTAGATGCATTGCTGTTTCGCTATGCCACTTTATTTAAGAAAAAGGGAAAATTGCAGTGCCTCACTGAATGATGGCCATGGGAAAAGGTGAGCAAGAGGGAGGAAAGGGGGTGTCATTAATTGAGAGGGGGAAAAACTGTGGTAATTAAGAAACCTGTCTGGACCCTTCTCATAGGAGAAATCAATTCACATCAATCAATGTGAACAGAAGCATTGCTCAAGTAGACCACAGTAAAAAATAAGTTCCTTACGTATGAACCAGACTCCTCCAAATCCCCCGTCTGTACAGGCCATCAGTCATAGCCATCTGGTAAATACATGCAGCGGTCAGAAGAGATGGACTCCTCTTTGGATTTTGTTCTCAGAGAAAAGCTTTTTCTCATGGCAGCAGAATTCCTCTCAGGCAGATCATTGTTAAAATTCCAACAATAGTTCTGGGTTACTTAATACCTATATTGGCTCAGAAGAAAGTTACAAATAAGATGAGTTCTCATGGTTTCCAGGACTCTTCATCATGCAAAGGTGGATGAAACTTGGAAAAATGGAGCCAAAATAGTGCATGGTTCCTAAATGTGGGGAACCAGATGTTCTTGAATCACAATTTCTAGACACATAGGGAGGACCACCAATGCTTAGGACTTCTGGGATTTGTAGTCCAAAACTAAATAGGCTTCCAATCTGGTAACCACTGGCTTTAGTAGATATTGTATTTCTTCAAATCATTGACAGTTCCAATGCATCCTCCCCCTCTGGGGCCTATTTATTGACAGCAAGAATAAACTACTTCTGCTTCTCAGCACAATGGGGAAAAACTAGACACAGGAAAATAAAAAACATTGGCTTTGGTGGTACAAGTTTTAATGCAGCTTTTTTTTTCCTCCTGAAAGAAAACCAACAGTACATAGCAAGTGGCTGAAATCTCAGGACACTCTTTACAGCTCTGTAGGTGACAGTGTTATAAAATGCCTCCTTTATAGATGTAGCACCATGTAATTCGTGTAACAAAACATGACTCAAATGCCCTTTCTTCTTGACTGAGGATTAACCAACAACATTTACATAAAAGGACCAAACAAAACAAAACAAAACAAAACAACCTGTACTAGCCTTATTTCTTAGCATGATTCAGAACTGGCTGGCCTGCAACTCTGCCTGTGAATGAGTCAGGAATCAGGGTATGATGAACACTTGATGTTTAGTCCTCACACTGCATAGCAGTGGGGTAAAAATGTATGTGGTGCAGTGGTATTAGAATACCTGCCGAGATGAATTTTTATTGTCTAGCATTAACAGCTTCCTTTCCTCTAAGAAGTCAAGGTTCCAAGTTTATATACACTGGAGACTGAAAGATAGAAATTGTTTTACAAAAATCCAGCCAAGAAGCTTCAAGATGGAATGATTTTGAATCTGCAGTGCTTCCCCATATGAACTACAGTGGACCCTTGTATAACAAACAGTTTGTATAACATAAAATTTGTACAACATAAAATATTCTGGAGATAGGGGAAATTTGCTTAAGAGAATCGCTTATGGGGCAAAAATCCGTACAACATAAAATGAGATTACTTCATTTTCAATTCATCCCTATGGAAATTTGTATAAAGGAAAATTTGCTTAACATAATTTCATTTGGAATGAATTAATTCCTTTATACAAGGTACCACTGTACTATGAAGGGTAAAGTTTGCAGGAAACTGATACATGTGAGGGAAGAAATCCCTCCCTCCGTGTTCACTGGCAGCATTCCTGACCAGCCCACTAGAGCCCCCTGGCAGCTTTTAGAAACCAAGCTGGTCAAGGGTCAAGCAAGGAGGTAGTAGGTTAGTCAGCACCCTGGAAACTTCCTCCCCTGTTATAGGATCAAATTGAACCTAATGGAGAGGAGAGGGAACAGCAGCAGATCCCAGCCAGCCAACCCAACTGTTGGTGAAATCAAGATCAGAAGAGATGACCTTTATTTCACATTTGAAAAGGGCTGCAAAACTGATCACTGGTGAGATCACCAGAACGTTGCTGAGCTGACCAGGGTTGGTGAGGTTGCATATCACCCAGAAAAGGTCCGCTTGTTGGTTAGCAGCCTCATCAACAAGAGGCTATTGGTTACTTTCTTCCCTTTCATCTTCCAGCACACATTAATATACTTAGCAACAGCAGGACAGTATATGCCCGCCCTCAATGGGCAGCCACCAAGTCCCCATTATGCACTCTAATAAAAAATAAAAACAGATCTCTGGCATTTCCTCAGTAGATCTCGATTCACACCAGTTCCACAGTCTCATAATCTGACACTGAGTTATACTGATCAGCCAATGTTTACACATTTGACAGGGAAACACGGAAAAAAATATGAAGGCAATTATCAAAGTCATCCATGGAGCCCAAATATGATATGTGGACTTTTGGGCTGCACAATTTTAAACTTTCCTAAGAAGAGCTTTTTTTTCAGGGGGGGGGGCTTTTTGTTTCTTCACCTTATCTCTCAAGCATTGAGAAGGTATGTTTCCTAGGAAACAACCTCCCTGATAGTCAAAGGCCCCAAAACAAGTACAAAAGGAGAACTGCTGAGTCTCTTTTTCAATTGCACTAACTCAGAATGCATCAAGGCCCGCTATCACAGGACTAAAAATGCATTTGATATTAAAATGCACTTCTTCTCTACTACAGGCCACGTGGTATAAGATGTGCATTTTCTGTCCCCATGACTGCAGTTTAATGAGCCACATTTTATGTGCCCCCATTGCTGAAAAGTGCATCAAGTGTGCTTTGAGGAGGCAGTACAGGAGCCAAAAAAGGATGGCTGGTGTGGCTGCAGTGAGGAGCCTGTGTGGTCTATGGTGGGGCTGGCCTGATCCCCTGTGCCTCCTGCCTACCGGCAGCGAAGTGATAGGCCTTCCTTCCCCTTTCCCCGTGTCTACTGGGTGTCCTGGGCTCACATGGGGCAGCCATGGGCTTCTTGGGCAGCCACCGTGGTCCAGCTCCTTGCCACACTGCACATGGGGGCTGGCGAGGGCTGCAGCAGCAGCTTGCTTTGACCCAGTCTTGGAGAGGACCGGGAGCAGGGGGAGGGAAGGAGATGAAGGGACTGTGCCAGTATAAATGGGACTGTGCCCTCCATTGCCTCAGTGCCTGGTGTTGGCATCCGCTCCAGGAGGTGGCTTGGTGTTCCCCGCAGTACCAATGCACCTTGGGACAAGAGCAGCACTGCCTCATAGCATCTAATGGAGGAAGGGTGGTGGTGGTGGATCAAACAGCAGCAGGTGACCCTGGGTCCCCTGCCTGTCTCTCTGCCAACATCTTTGCCCAGCGGTCCCCAATCGCCCAGGCAAGGTTTGCTGCAAATTTCTCTGATCTCCCTCCACCGCGTGCGCATACACACATATGCCTTGGATTTTATCTTATTTTATTTTATTTTTTAGTGAAGGCTTCGGGAGGTGGGTGGGTTGGAGCCCTGCCAAGCAAGACTGGCTAAGGCTTGGTGATCCTTGATGGGGGGGGGGAGAGGGAAGCTTAGGACAGTGAGGTGCTGCTTGAGCCAAATAAATAAAAAGCGGCTCAGATAAATTACTACCCTCGGAGCCAGGAACAGGTGGTGGTGTTATAAGATGTGCACGCTTCAGGGGGCATAGTCGCGGCTTTTACTTTTTTGAACCAGCTCCTGGTGGGGGACAAGATTTTTGGATGCGGTTTTTAAAGAAATGAAAAGCGATTTTTAAAGGTCATGGGATAAGTCATTTTGGATCTAACTTTTCCCAGCTTACTTTTCACCCAACATGAAGGAGCACAAATGCCATGTAAAAGGCCAGGACAGGAAGAACCCCTGCTAATATATGTAAAATACACATTGCAAAACCAAAATCCCACCACCTCCAACAAACCAGTCCAGCCAGGGCCAAGCCTGAATTGCAACATGAGGGGCAGTGGATGAAGCAGTACTCAGCTTGTTTTACTTCCAAAGAGAGTGATTTCTGTTACTCTCCCTTATCCTTTGTGACTAGAGATGGCCATATTGAAACCAGAAAAAAACCCCATAAACTGGTTCATGGTTTGGTTTGTGTTTCAGTTTGAGAAGATATCAGCAAGGGGCTTTATATTAAAGCCAAGTATGATAATGAGGGGGTTGATCTTGAAAGTGTCTATAAATTGATTCATGACAACTGGACTTCTTTTTCTTGAGAGAAATATTTCGCTGCTTATCTAAACAACTTCATCAGTCTGTTTGGATGAGCACTGAAACGTTTCTATCTCTAAGAAAAAGAAGTCCAGTTGCCATGGCTCAACTTCCAGATAAACTCACCTGGATGACTGAGAATCTTCACAGGCAAGATCTTGAAAGTGGAAAGGACAGAATCTTATGAATCTAATTCATATACTATTTTGATCATATTTTAGCAGCTTTCCCTCTCTCTCTCCTTTGCTTTCTCCTTCCTGAAGATAGATTTATAGCAATGCAGGACAGAATTAGACAGAATTAGACAGAATCTTTTTCATATTAGAGAAAAAGAATACAAGCCTGTATTTTTACAGTAAGTATTTTGTAAGTAACTTTTCTTTTTTTATTATTTAACTAAGAAGCACCCAAATGGATCATTTCTCCACTTTTCTTTCCTCCACAGAGGAATAACCAAATTCAAGATCCTTCCAGCATAAGGCAGAATGCAAAGGCTCTGGTTTTTCACATAGATTTATATTCAATATCAACAAAAGAGGAGTGATCTGAGATTCAGACTAGGGCAGACCAAACCATATTGGGACAGTTTTAACCAATCAAAATTATGCCCTCAGCCAGTTAGTCTGCTTCAATCCAGATTGCTTCTTACTAGGAATGCATGCTGACCTCTCCAATCAAATCAAGCCCTGCTCAAACAAAAGCATGAATACTGTAGCTTATGTCATGGTTTGCCTTTCCGGGGAGCCTTCAATCTCATATTTGTTCTGTTATTTATATGTTTCCTGATCTCAGCATATGACAATCCCAGTGTGTGTGTGTGTGTGTGTGTGTGTGTGTGTGTGTGTGTGTGTGTGTGTGTGTGTGTGTGTGTGTGTGTGTGTTGTTGTTGTTGTTTGTTGTTTTGTTGTTTTAATCAGGGTACTATATGCATGTTAGTATTGCATGTGTGGGAAGAGTGCTGGAACAACTTACAGATGGGTGTTAGAATCCCCCTGTAGAGTGCTAAGTGATTATGGGTTTCAAAACATGAATAGGAGACAAAATATTGTGAGAAGTGGCTGTTAATTTGTAAGACTAGTTGTGAGATAGCTGGGGTTTGGGGCAGTGGAAAGTGGATTGTGTCTGGATGTGCATGTGTAGTGAAAAAAATATAAAACAGATGGTTGTTCTTGTTCCTGTGTTTGTATCCAAAAGATTTACCATTTTCTTCCCCCACCTGCTTGTTGTTTCAACACAAAGTCCTTTTGTTTTGTCAAAACAAAACTCTCCTTTTTTTAACTAGCAGGTTTTTTGCAGTGGTCAAGCAACTTACAACACGTCAGCAGGCTTTGATGGAGGCTTAAGCAGTAGTTTCATCAAGGTAGTCCTTTTCACTTAAAAGTTATGTATTTGTTGTGCTCTTCCTAAGAAAACAGGAGGGTTAAGGTGACACTGGTTGAAAGGCACAATTAATAGAGGCAACCCCAAATACTGAGAAGCGTTTGAGGGGGTGTTGTCTCAGCTAAAATGACAGAACTAGGAGAGGAACAAGGACTGTATGGTGGTGAGTAGGATACAAACCTAGGTCATTGTACTGGAAGACAGTTCCTGTGCGTGGAAAAATGCACAACACCATGGTGCAGGCTGGGAGGTTACACATTGCCATCAGAATGATTACCGACACAATAATTCATCCAAATTCAATGAAGAGGACAGATGAGAAATAGAAGCAGGAGACAGTAAATATGAACCCTGACATGGATGCCACTATTTCCAGTAGAAAAAGGAAACCAACCTGTCGGTGTTGGACAGGGCAACAGGGACAACAGATTTAACATCCTAAAGCAAATCACTCAAAATCTGCACAGGAACCAGCCATTCCTCTGCACAAATGCACATACTCAGTTCTTCTAAGGTTTTCAAAAGGAAAATAAAATAAAATTAGAGAATTGAATACTTCAGTGTCTTACACCCATGGAAGCCCCACCCTGCTTTGCAGCTTTAAAAAATGACAGTGGCTACTCCCATTCAGAAAGCTCACTCAGAGATCTTCAGTGACTGAAGTAGACAAGAGAAGATGAAGCTGTCTGTCTCCTCCTCTGGTGGAGGAGGATCCTGTGTATGCTAGTTAGCATGAGACATCTGTTGGGAGTGCTGCCTTCACCTAAGAGGGCATGAGGTTATTTACATTGCCCTGCAGTTGTCTTGGAAATGCACAAATTGCCGTGGATGGTCCTGTATTTAATTATTAGCCTGAAGACGGTGCATACCCTTATTTCAGACTTAGCTGTTGGCCTTGGCAGTGAAAATAAACCAGAACACATGTCTCTAAAACACTGCAAAACAGTATTGTAAACCTAAGCACATGCTGTTTATATACCACTCCATAGTGCTTAAAGCACTCTCTAGGCAGTTACCAATTTAATTAGGCAGGCTACACATTGCCCCCACCTCCAGCCAGCTGGGTACTCAATTTAGGGACCTTGGAACAATGGAAGTCTTGGTCTGCCTCAAGATGGCTACCTGGGTCAAGATGGCTACCTGGGTCAAGATGGCTACCTGGGTCATGTGTGTTGGCTGCAATATTGCAATTTAACACTGCACCTTAAAAGGACATGGAGGAGACAGATAAATAGTGCATATAATACTGAGCTTGTCTGACTTGAGATAATGCAGCTTCCTTTATTTCCATAAATGATGGCTGTATGGTTGTTTTCCCATATCACAGCAACATGCCCTCTAATACATTCAAACTTGCTCTTAATTACCTATTAAAATATTTTCATCTCGTCTTTCAGCAATTCACCATCTCCCTAAGGGGACTTAGTATGTCTTTTGCCCTTCTGAAGTGTCAGATACTTGTGATACATACTTATTAAAGTCTTGTGCTAAACTACACAACTGCAAAGTCCTTTTCTTCTTTTGCGCCTATACACAAAACAATATTGTAAGCTATGCAGAAGTCTATTCTCCTCCAGAGAAGACTGAATTAACCAGAATAAAACAGTTGCCTGTCTGTGAATTTAATTTTTGCCAGTTAGTCATGTATGAAAATAGGCAGTCACAACCATAGAACAAGACTTTTTAAATGTTTTGGGGTAGTGATTTTATTTCCATAAAGGCACAAAAATAAAATGAACAGATTTATTCTTAAAAGAAAGTTAGTTAGCAACAATACTGGAGAAATTACTATTTAATATCAGGTTAATTTGGTGGTCATTTTCAATGTTGCCTTATTACTCTAATAATGCCTGCAATTTTCCTCCTGCACTGAAATTTGTACAGATCTTCTTGGTGCATTTTTTTCTAATATGCACATGCATATTTGCCCCAGTGTGTACTGTGGTACCTCTCCTTAAGAGTGGCTCTACTTTAGAGCAATTCGACTTAAGAGCAGAAAAACATTTACATTTTAACGGCTGCCTTACAAATTTTAGATGCAGTCTGCTCTACTTGCAATTTTTTATTTTTTTTAATTTTTTTTCATTTTTTTGATACAGTACCTCTACTTAAGAGTTGTTCGACGTAACAGCATGCATTTGGTACAGTACAGTACCACTGTACTTTTATTTGTCCATCTAATGTACATATTAGAGATGGGCACGACTAGGGAAAATGACGTTTTCGAGTTGACGTGTGTCGGAGGCAGTCCGTTTCGGCTCATTTCCGTTTTTCGCAAAATTTGGCAAAAATTAGTCGGTTCGTTTTTTTCGTTGTCATTAGTACTGGTTTGGGGGGGTAGCGGGCTCCTGGAGGGAGCTGCAGGAGTCAGCCAGAGCCACAAGTAACGGACTGGCAGACTCTTTGCACCCGCTGTGTCTCACGTACTTGCATGTAGTGCAATGCAAGTAGATCTGGCTTAGGGTTAAGACGGGTTAGCGCAAGGGCTAGGGTTAGGCTAGTTACGGGTGAGGTTAGGGTGAGCATTGGGGTGCACCTCTGGGTGCCTCTCTGACCCACTTAGAAGAACAGTGTACTGGCGTATGGGTTAGGCTTAGGCTTAGGGTTTGGGTTTGGGCTACGATTAGTGGGCTGTTTATGCCCGATTGGCACATCCCAGAAGTGTCTGTGGTCAACCTGGCCAAGTGGCCATGCGATTGGTGGAAAATTTGCATGGTCCACTCCCATGGGCGAGCCCATCATTGCGAATGTGCAGGTGTAATAAAATAAAATAAAATAAAATAAAATAAAATAAAATAAAATCAACGGATACTTTTTTTTGCAAGAAAAACCCACTGCTGCTACTGTAAAAATTCAAGCATTTAAAATAGCTAATTTTCGCATGTTTCTGTGGTGCTTTGGTGGGGTTTTGGGCAACGATTTCAAAAAAAATATTGCGGTCACCATTTTGGATCCCCCGCACTGCATGGCAAATGGATGCGCCCTCCCAGCCTGGTACCAGCAGCGCAGCAGTAGCAATAGCCAAGGAGAGGGGGGCGGGGAAATCCCCCCCAAATTAAAACACCCTTCTGGCCTGGTAGGTGCCCTCAGACAGTTTTCGCCTACTTTTAGGGCTGGGAATCGTTTGTTTTTTTTAACTTTTAAAAACTTTTTTCTGTGCCGCTTGGCATTGCGCGATCGCCGCGTGCAAGTAACGAGCACGGCAAATCAGACCAAATTGTTCGTTTGTCGGTTCGAGCTCGAATTCTGGCGGAGTAATTCCCGTTACCGTTTCCGTAGAGTAATGGATACGAGTAACGGAAACGGAAACGGGAATACCGCTAAGTCGTGCCCATCTCTAGTGCATATAATTGTTACGCATTTTAGATAATTCATATGTTTTCCCCCAACTACCATGCACAAAAAGTTATAGCACAAAATCATATTCCTTGATGGACTGTGCAATGGTGGATGAAAGATATCCTCCCCTATTTCTAGAGGCACCTGAATTTTATAGAACAGTTTCTATACAGAAAAGACAGGACTGAATGGTAGGAGTTAGAATCCTGTACTTTGAAGAATACTGCCAACCTCCAGCTGGCGGTGGTGCAAGTCAGAAATTATCGCACTGCCTTAAATCAGCATCCCACTCACTCAAGAGTTTGCTGGGTTCCTTCTTGTGCAGGCAGGAAGACAGGAGGTACCGTGTATGGAACAGAGGAACAGACTGTCTGCAGAACATTTGCAGGATACCACAACCACCACCAGCAACAAGAATGACAAATAAGAGTGCATCTGAAACATTGTGATTATGGATGGGCTATTCGTTTCAGAAGCTACTGGTTTCAAAATGACCCATGCGAGCCCAGGTGGTGTTCAAAAGCCTCCAAAATGCAACCAGCCAATCCCTTACCTTGCTCTGCAACATCACGGGGCTGAGCTCCAACAAGGAAGCAGACTCCAACATAATTGCTCCTTTTCCCTGGTGCTGGCCAATCAGACAGGGGGGGGGGATGATGCATTTCCCTGCACAGCTCCTGAGTGGTCAGTGCCAGAGAAAAGGAAAGATGACGTCAGAGGCTGCTTCCTCATTGGAGGGATTGGCTGATTCCTTTTCGGAGGCTTCCTAACACCACCTGGGCTCACGCGGGTCATTTTGGAACTGGTAGCTTCCAAAACAAATAGTCCCATCCCTAACTGTGTTCAAGGTAGATTTGATTGCTCTCATGTGCACAGGAAAATCTAGGCCGAAGTCCTACTGTTTAACATTAAGTCATACCAGAGTAAACCCACTGAATCAGTATAGATTTAGTGAGTCAGCTTCTCCATATATTCAATTGATTGAAATGATTCTCCTACTTGAGTTGCATCTTTCTAAACAAATATATAGAGAAGGAACATGATTTCAACCATAGTATGTCTATGCCTAATGGTCAGTTTGTTTATGTATAGTGTGTACAGCATGATTGCCTATGGCTAAAAAGTAAAATGAAACTCTGTCTAAGTAATAAAAGGCTTAACTATACAGTGGTACCTTGTATAAAGGAATTAATTCATTCCAAATGAAATTCTGTTAAGTAAAATATTCCTGTATACAAATTCCCATAGGAATGCATTGAAAATGGAGTAATCCCATTTTTATGTTGTATGGATTTTCCCCATAGGCGATTATGTTAAGCAATTTTCCCCTATCTCTAGAATTTTTTATGTTGTACATATTTTATGTTATACAAGCTGTTTGCTATACAAGGGTCCACTGTAGAATATTTTGGAGACTATAAGGGTTTTCTGTGGTGTGTGTGGCAGGATAATTTTTCAGATTTCAAGCCAGTATTATTATGCTCTACTTTGTAAAGGAGGGATTTTTTTTTTTACAGCTGTCCTCTCCATCTGTGAAATTATGCTGTTTCTTTCCAGTTATCATCTGTTGAGTCCATTTTGAAATCGAAGTATTCTGCAGGCTGAAATCCTTTGCTTCAGCCGATGTGACATATGCTTGTATAACTGAGATGGAAGACTGCAGCCAAACAGTAGAATGTTGTCTTTAAAATGAAGTTTTATGTTATGACAAAGCAGGCACTTTCCCCCAGAGACTAATTAAAATCCTGGAAATATTTCTATTCACCTGTGCCTACATTTTTATTATTTGCTTACCATAAAGCTATAAGCACATGGTACACAGGTGTGTGCATGTGCATGAAAGAGAGGGAAACAGTATGGAGAGTCAAATAGAAGGGGATTTGTGCATCGGACGATTTATATGTAGGAGTGTGTGCAAGTATCCAGCGGGATTTGCATACCTCCTCAAAAAAAGGGGGGATTCGTAAATGAAGGTCACCCTTGTATTAGTAATTTTACAATTATCTGCAGAGGAGCCCAAACAATGTAGACTTTTATACAAACCCTCAGACATCTTCAGTCTCGCAATGTATAAGTAACCAATGGCCCCAGTGACAATTCACATGTAATATCTCACCCCACGGCTCACTAGCCCTTATGAGGGGGTCTTCCCAGGTCAAAAACACTCAAAACTAAAAAGTAGGACATGGTCTGGGCTGGTATCAAAGCTACAGAGGTCTCTTTTCCTGCAAGAACGCTCCCTGTGGTCACCACTAAATTTGATGGGGACCATTTAGAACATTCAGCCAATCATCCCACTCACCCTGCCTGTTTCCTTGAGTGTGGTTTAGCTTTGTATCTGTTTCTGCTTGCTTCTGAGTAAGCGTCCATCATTCCAGGAAGCTATTCTGGCTCCAGTTTTCACACATAAATACCTCTAATATTGCAGAGCCCTGATGGTCATGATATACACATAACAAAGAATGGATGGATGGATGGATGGATGGATGAACAAGAACTTGAAATGCCACATAGAATATAGGGCAATAAATCTATCTAAAGCAATTTACACATAAAAATAATTCAGTACTACAGTTTAAAGATAAATTATACCAGTAATTAATATAAACTAATTTACTAGAGTCTACTGGCATAGTCTTCCTTTTAGGCATGGGTCTTTAGTTAGACTTGGACTTCAAACAGAGGATGCCTCCAGACAAAGGTTTCTCCTCTGTAAAACAGGTCAAATGATCACCCTCCTCCAATTTTTAGACTCTGTCCATTTCATATAATCAGAAAGTGATTAACAACGTCTTTGATTTGGACACTGAGGCATGAGATGCAGATGACACAGTGCTGAACTTTTAATAATGGTGTAGCAGATGGGATCTTGGTGAATGCTCAGGTGAAATTATGACTTTTTAATTCTTCTCGCTGTTAAAGATATAACTGTTCTGTCCTCTCTTTTTGCACTGCACCATCTTATAGCTCAGTGAGTTATATATCTGGCTGAGGAGCCAGAGGTTGGTAGTTCAATTCCCCACTGTGTATCACAGAAGAGCCAACCTGTGTGCCTTGGACAAGCGGTACAATACCAAGATGCCCTCAAATAGAGGGGACAGTAAACCACATGTGAACACTTTCTGCCTAGAGGGTCCTGAAAAGGGTTGTCATAAATCTGAACTGACTTGATAGTATTTATTTATTTATTTATTTTGAATATTTTTACCCCACCTTTCTCCTTGGAAAAGCACCCAAGGTGGCTTACAATAATGAGGGACAATATACAGCCCAGAACATTTCAGACATATTCAAATTAAGAACAGGGAATTAGAAGAGGCATCTTAGAACATTAAAAGGTATCATTAAAACTACAAAGAGAAAAGAAAAATCCATTATGAGGGGTGTAAAGTAACATGGAAAACACTGATGTTCTTATGAAATAATAATTATTAATCTTATTCTGTGCATTATCTGGCCCTTGCTGTTGCTCACATACATATCAACAATCTGAAAGTTCATGAGCAGCAACTAATCAAACAATAGATGTAATTACAACCAAACACAGACAAATATTTATTTTTTAACCTACTCGGCCTTTTGGCTAAGATCAAGTGTAGTATCTGTTCTTATCAGTTTTTAACCTAGCACCGACCAGCTGGCCCATGGGCCAGGTCGGCTCTAAAAAAAAACTTAGCACCAACCATCTGGCCTGTGGCACTTTTTTAAAACCTATTTTTATTATTTATTTTGACAAGCACCAAGATCAGTGCTTGTCAAAATAAATAATAAATGAAAATTAAGCTTAATGAAATGAAAATTTCCATTTCACTTCATTTTTGTTTCATTCTGTAATCAAACAAAAAACAAAAAATGAAACAAAAATTGTTTTGTGCCCATCTCAAATAATATACTCAGAAGTGGTTCACCATTTTTATCTCCTCAGGGTGCCCTGGGACAGTGCTGCTTACCCTAGGCTACACAGGCTGGTTTGATTTCCAGGAGGCTCAATGGAAACTGAGTTCCCCAGTCCTTGGGCTCCAATGAAATGTTAAATGGAAAGATTCTGTCTCAGAGCAAAGGCCTGGAGAGAGTTAAGTGAAAGAGGAGCTGTGCCTGGAAATCCCACTAAAAGCATTTTTAGAGGCAAAGACGACTGGGTGGTGACTAGAGATGGGCACGACTCAGCGAAATTTTTGTTTTTGTTTTTGATTTTTTCGTTTCGTTTCGTAACAAAAACAAAAATTTTTCAAAAACCAAAACGGAAAGGGAAACGAAACGACCAATTTTGCTGTGTTTTTCGTTTTCATTGCAGCAAATCCATTGAACTGAAAAGAATGCTAACGAAACAGCAATTTTTTGTTTTCGTTTTCATTTTTTCGTTTCGTTATGAACCGAAAACGAAACGAAAAAATTTTCAAAAAGAAAACAAAAAACGAAAATGAACCGAAACGGATCCCCAAACCCCCAAACGAAAAACGAAACACAATTTTTTTGAGTTGTGCCCATCTCTAGTGGTGACACATCCATTATATCCTGCCACTGTCACACACAGACCAAGGGAATGCCCTTGAGCATGAAATGCAGGAGACCAGAGGGTTCCTAATCTCTCTCATAGGTGCCATCAACAGCTATGTTTTGTAGACCCATGCATACTATTATGCAGATCCTGAGAATAAACTGAGATGAGGGATTTTTGAATGTTGGCAGTAGGAGGTTATCTAGGCAGAGTGATTACAGTAATCACACTAACACTAGTGACTAAACCGTTTCTCGGGGAAAATTTTATTGCACATACAAGAATAAAACTGCAAATAATGGCAGTGTAGAATAGAAAATAAAAGAACATGTCTGCCAAGAAATCAGTTCATATAGGAGAAAGACTCAGTAAACACATTAAACAAAATAACAAAATGTTAATTTTGTATATATATATATTATTCCCAAACTCATTGGAACAGTGAAGTCACAGCCATGGGGGTCTGTGTGGATTGTAGGGGGCTGGATTCTTAGTCCTGGAAATAATGGAAGGTTATGGGATTTAGGCAATTTAGGAACAAGTAGTAGAGGTGGAGAAAGGCACAGAGAAGGAGTTCAAGAAGTGGGGAGAAAATAAGTACTCTGGTATGTTATTGTAAAGGAATAACCTACAAAGCACTAAATGGTGTAGGTCAGGCATGTCAAAAATTTGGCCCTCCAGATGTTTTGGACCACAACTCCCACAGTCCTTTGTCTTTGGCAATCTAAGCTTAGAATTCTGGGAGTTGTGGTCCAAAACATCAGGAGGGCCGAAGTTTGGACATGCCTGGCCTAGGTCCAAACTACCTCAAAGATCAAATCTTGCAGCATGAGCTGGCTCAGGTGCTAAGATCATGAGGGCAGGCCTTTCCATCCCACCACCTTCACATGAACACATAAAAGGGTCTTCTTTGTAGCTTCTCCCAGACATTGGAACTCCCACTGGAGACCAGGACTGCCCCATCTTTGCTATCTTTCTACAAGCAGGCAAAGAGCTTTCTCTTCAGGTAATCTTTCCCTGATTGATTAACTATCCATTATGTGACTTTTAGATGGATTACCTACCATGCATTATTGCTTAAAATGAATTTGTGAAACTACTTGTCTTTTCCATTTTTAGTTTTCCATCTGTCATAAGTGTATTTTTCTTTTGTTTGTTAATGTTATTTATTAGCTTTAATACTGCCTTTTTACTGATGTAAGATGGCTCTTTAAATTCACTGTTCTTAATTTGAATATCTCTTAAATATTCCTGGTTGTATGTTGTTCTTTAGTACTATAAGCTGCCTTGATTCCTTTTCCAAGAAGAAAGGCAGGGTAAAAAATATTCAAAATGAAATAAATAACAATAAATGAAGGGAAATGAGCTCAGAAGAAAGCCTTCCTATGCCATCATGGTGGCTTGCCAGATGTTGCAGGATTCCTACTTTCTCAGTCCCAAACATTGCTGGCCAAGAGTCTTGGAGGAGATGACTTCCACACCCAGAAAATCTGAATGGCTGCAGGTTGGAGAATTGTGATGTTCTGGAGCACAGACTTCTTTAAGTTGAACATGAGTGCTCAGTGCTGTTCCTAAGAAGTAATAGCAATGGCTGTCCTTGGACAATAAGGAGAAATTGAGTTATTTACAGCCTTCAGACTTACCATAGTATTTTTGTATGTCATTCGCTATAAAATATTCATTCCAAATCTATTTACTTCCACATGTCTCTTCAATAAAATCAGCATGATAATGGGTACCTACAGTTCCTATCAGTTGGCCATAATTGCTAAATGGACAAGGGAACAGAGATATCACCATCTCCATCTCGTTCTTAGAAGGAGCTGTCTTAGAAAACCATTAGGGGACATGGTCAGGCTATTAAAACAAAATTCTCATCAGTCAGAAAATAAATGATATTCTTGGATGGAAGCATCAGTATGGCCTTTAGAAACAAGCTGAGGTTGTGTAGTCCATGGCTGGCTGGCTGGCTGGTTGGTATATACTTTTCTTGAATATTTCTGCTTGCGACCAATCCTTACTGTCCCATATCCTTTTTGAACCTTAATACTTGTGTGCAGATCCATGCATGACCTTCAGCTACAATCTAATATGTATCTATTCAGAAGTAAGTCCTGCCAAATACAGAGGGTTTTATTTCTAGGCATGTTGGGAAAAGATTGCAGCTGCAGAGCCTTTTGCTCTTTTAAAGTATTTATTGTAATGCTTTCTGTGTGGATGGGTGCAAAAGTCATTGTTGTTTATAAATCCCCCCTTCAGAAGTAACTTGTGGAGAACACATGGTTCAAATTCAATTAATGAAATTTATATCTTATAACTAGGTATATACTTGGTTTTAATCCTGGGGAAAGGATGGTAATTGTCTATGAAAATGAAGGATTTAGCAATGAGATCATTATGCTGAATAGATTTAAAAGTCCCAGAGGGCTAGAATTATTGGCATTATATTTTCATTTCCTATTGAGATTTAATGCCAGAATGAGTATAATAAAGTTAATCAAACTTAATGCATGTATAATTTTCTGCATTATGCACTGTTAGATCTATTGTTTATACTTCTATTTAAACAAGAGAAAATACTACTATAATACCAACTTCAATTACGGTAAGACTGCTACATTAATGATGTGGCTAAGATCAACATAGTTAATACCTCATTACAGAAATACTGACGCAGAAATCCATTTATCAACCTTACATGAGAGCAAAACAAAAAACATTTGTATGAAATCACATAGCTCTTTCAATCCATCTAGGAGTAGAATAATGTATAGAAGGCTGTGAACTGGTCTCCAACCTAGTTGCCAGACATGTATATACCTAAGCCTGCCCTGAAAATCAGTGGTTCAGCTGAACAGGCTGTTTGTGAATGAAGCAGGGTATTCATTATTCATACATTCCCTTTAAGGTAGAAAAGTCCTAGTGAGAGTACAAGAAGGCATTCTTGATTTCAAAGATGTGTTCCATTTGAATGGCCCTCTAGACTTAAATTAGGTTAAAGACCCATTCTGAGAGAGATCAGGAGCCTTGAAATCGTCCATCCAGGGATAGCACATGGACCGGTGACTCTGGAAGTGCATAGTTAAACTCATCACAGTTTTCCTGACTTAGCGAGGTGTACTTTAATTCTTTATAAATACAGAATTTTGCACCTCTATAGATGACAGGACAAGAGATGCAAATTTCTGCAAATCAGCATCCCTTTTTATTTCGTACCCTAGAAAAAATAAGTTTACAGACAGCTATTGCAATTTCTAGCTGTCAACACAGACACATTTTTATAATACTGCACCTTTTTGTTTTTACTTCTGTGGACCCTGACCAATGGTGGGCAAAGTTCAACTCTCCAGATTAGAGATGGGCACGAATAAAAAAAAAATAACATTTTTTGTTGTGTGTCCGTTTCAGTTCGTTTTCGTTTTTTGTGAATTGTTTTCAAAAAATTTCATTTTGTTTTTTTGTTTTTTGTTTTTTGTTTTTACCTGCTTTTTGCGCGACTTGCAGATGTCCCCAAATGCCCCAGACCAGAGGGAAAACACTAAAAAATATATATGCTGGCAGAGACACAGTATAGACTAGGTACGCAGGGAGGCTGCAAAGGCAGCGGCGGGTGTTGCCCAGGGCGTAAGGCAGCTGCAGAGTGACTGCACTGTGGGGCACAGGAGGGTACTCACTGAGAGGTACACATGCACACACACAGGGAGGCTACAGGACTGAAGCTAGAGAGAAATCTCTTTTTTCTCTCCCCTAAGAGCCAGGCTGCAGCCAGCAGGAACACAGACACACATACCTCCCTGGCTGGCCTAAAGTAAAGAGTCGCAGAGACAGCAATCCCACCCTAACTCCCACCGCAGACTGCAAGGAGGATGGGGGCTGCCAAAGCTTTTTATGCCCTCTGTGGCTGCCACACCTACCCAGTCTGCAACCTGGGCATGCTAGTGGTTGAAATTGTCCAAAAATTTACATGATCCCATCACATGGCTTGCTTCCATCTTGTGACTGGAATCCATTTTGTGTCATCCTTAAAGGGAAATAAATACATCGCAATGGGAGAAACACAAAAACAAACGTTTTAAGGACCGTAACCCCCTGGTAGGTAATAATTTCAAATAATTATCACTGCATTTTTATGGCTGTCCAGGGCATTTTAATACCCAAGAAATCAATATTAGGCATCTGGGAGCCATTTTGGGTCGATGTCCCCTAACTCCCCTTAAAGGAAAAAAATACAGCAATCTGAGAAAAGATATAAATGCACGTTTTAAGGACCCCAACCCCCCTGGTAGGGTATTATCAGGCAGAATAAATGATTATCGTTGGGATTTTACGGATATTCAGGACGTTTTTTAACATTTAAAAACAGCTCATTTCATTGTGCGTCGCTATTAACGAAAACGAAATGTAACGAACCTAATTTTCGTGGTTCTGTTTGGTTCATTCCAATTACATCACAATTTTCGTTATTCGTTTCATTATGTAATAAAACAAATAACAAATAATGGAAAGATTTTTTTTTTTCATTTCGTGCCCATCTCTACTCTAGATATGGTTAGACTGTCTCTCCAAGCATTCATAGTTATTAGCTATGCTAACCGGGACTCTGAGCTATGATTCAACAGCCTCTGGATTACTGTATTTTCCCCCTCCTGGGTTGTGGTTTTGTACTGTCAAGTCACCTCTAACTCATGACAGCCCTATGAATGAGTGACCTCCAAAAGGTCTCATGATTAACAGATATCCTCAACCATTGCAGACCCAAGACTTTAGTGAATTAATCCAGTTTATATTTGTACATTATATTTTGAATTGTATTCTGACTTGGGTTAAGCCAGTTCAGCATATCCTTCTATAGCCATATCACAGAGAGAATACATTGTTTTCCCATTAGCCAAACTGGCAGCCTTGAATAGCACTCACATATATGAGGTGACTGCAAGGTGAGATGGCAGTGAGAGAGGACACCATGTACACTCAGAGAACCATTTTGTCAGTGAGTATGTTTCTATAAATATTGGCCAGAGCCCTGTGGAAGAGTTCCACATCACTGCAGTGACGGGATATTTTCATGGATGCTTGCTTCTGCGCACAGCTTTCCCTGGTGGATATGTGATTAATGTATGCAGTTAATAAACAGAAGACTCAAACACATTGCAAATTAACTAAATTGCTAATGAGCATTAAAATGGTGGTGTGTTTAAATGAGATGCTTTTAAGCTCTATCTCTATCAACAAATCCACAGAAGAGAGCCAAAGCCATTTCCTGGGAAAGAAACATGTCATATGTATATATATTCTCTTCTAGTTGGTTTTGGACAACTACTGTATTTAGATTTTGGCCTTACAATAGAAACCATCTTCAAGCTAATTGTTGTAGACATTGCACAGTCCCACGGCGTACCTTCGCTCACCGATCTCCTTCAACAAATTACCTCTCTCCTGAGAGTACAATTTCTTGATCTGTCAGGAAGAGATGATTGATTACTTTCCTCTGAAAAATGACAGATTGAACCACTTAGATAAAATGGAGCTGAATGGTTCTATGGGAATTTGACACAAATCAGGAGTAATATTATGGATTCCTGACCAAATTATATAGAGTGTTGTGATGTCTTTGGCCCTCCAGTTATTTTTGGGACACAGTTCCCAGATTCCTATGCCACTGACCATGCTTCAGGAGGTTTAGGGAGGCTGAGGTCCTAAACATTTGGATGGTAAAATGTTCTCCAACCATGATATATGATCTACTGTTTAACTTAAGATCACTTGACAGCAGACTCCATTGTGCTTCCTTCCGTCCTTCACACTTGGCCCGATGATATGACCTGAATAGCACCAGAATGCACAAGCTTATTTGTGTGTAGCCAAAGCCATCTCAAGAAAGACATAGTGGAACTGGAAAAGGTGCAGAAGAGAGCGACTAAAATGATTACTGGGCTGGGGCACCTCCCTTATGAAGAAAGGCTAAAACAATTGGGCCTCTTTAGTCTGGAAAAAGGCGCTTGAGGGGGGATATGATTGAGACATACAAAATAATGCAGGGTATGAGTAAAGTGGATAGAGGGAAGCTCTTCTCCCTCTCTCAAAATACCAGAACTAGGGGACATACGCTCAAATTGAGTGTGGGAGAGTAAGAACTGACAAAAGCCCCAGCGTTAAGTCAAACTCCCTGCCACAGATGTGGTGATGGCATCTGTGGATGCAAAAGGGGATTGATACAAACCATGATGGAGATGTGTAATAAAACAGGGTACTTCAAGGGCCAGATGCAGGGGAGTGGTATCAGGAGACAGATATCTAGTCTCATGCGCTCCCAAACGCATCTGGTGGGGCCGCTGTGAGATACAGGAAGCTGGACTAGATGGGCCTTTGGCCTGATCCAGCAAGGCTCTTCTTATGTTCTTATGTTCTTAAGTTCAAATGATATAAAATAATCAAATATATTTCTTGGCTAAAATCATTTAAATCAACATTCTCATGGGCACAATTCGGTCAAGAGAAAAAAAACCTGATCATGGTCACTACAAAATGTCATTTTTAGAGTAATGGTTTTAAGGAGGAAGTCTGCACAGTTTGAGGACAGCAGTCATAGCAGTTAGAACAATTACTACTGTGGTACCTTGTATAAAGGAATTAGTTTGTTCCAAATGAAATTATGTTAAGCAAATTTTACTTTATACAAATTTCCCATAGGAATGCATTGAAAACGGAGTAATCCCTAATCGACACAATTCTGTAAAGCATATTTCCCCTATCTGGAATTTTTTATGTTGTACAGATTTTATGTTATACAAACTGTTTGTTATACGAGGGTCCACTGTATTTTAGATCATAATATGCAGTATGGAGTGAACAAGTGAAGTCATATTTTTATAATAATGCAAAATACAGGTGATGGTATTTGGAAATACTTACTTAAACACATTTAGAGAAGTAACATATCTAGCCCTCATAGATGAAAAATACAATTTGACTGCACAACAGCAATAATGTTAAATACCTCAATGCTTACAAGAACAAGATCCCCCATGTATAAGACAACTTTTTGCAGAAATAACGTATAGGCAGTTTCGCAACCGCACAGTTCTCTCCTTATTTCCATGCATAAGATGAACCTCAATTTTGAGTTTTACCATTTTAGACAAAATGTAGTCTTATACATGGGAAAATATGGTACTACTTAACCTTGAAGATCTTTTTACTTTTCCTCTTTCAAAACTATTATTTGCTCAACAGTTGCATAAAGATTCCCATCATACATGAATCAGAATATATTCACTGACATTTTATTTGCAAAATAAGCCAAATTTCCATCTGTTCATCCCTAGTAAACAATTGCTTGGTGGAGCAATGGCATTAATGCTGATGACCAACCTGTGCACACCTCCACAGATCTAGCGACCCCATTTCTTTCCCAATTCTGTCCATATAGGCCCCAGATGTTCTTGGATTACAACTTCCAGAAATCCTGGCCTGCACTTCTAGTGATTAAGGCTTCTGGCAGTTTTAGTCCAAGATATCTGCAGACCCAAGATTGGGAACAACTAGTATAGAACATTCGTGTTTCAAGTACACATCGTCTATAGTTGTGGCCCTTGGACTTCACTCCATTTGAAAAAGTCCTTCAGTAGTATCCAACAACAATGCCCTTAGAAAAGTACTGTTTATATATTGTTTAGAAAAGGCAGGTGTAGATCTCAACTATAAAATCTTCTTATGAAATATTAGCATCATTTGCGGATTCCATTTTGGAACTTTTCCATCACCTGAGTGTCTGAAATATTTTCCAATCAAAAGGTGAGTTGGATTAAAATTATCTTTGCATTCTCCAGAGGTTACGTTCCCAAGAACTAATTGGTTATGAGAGCTTTTTATTTACAAAGGGAAAAAGTGCCCTCATTTTTCATACTGTTGGCTGATATACCATGCTAGGTTATTGGGTTTTATAAAAACCTTTGGATGTTGTATACATTGCATAAAAGCACAATAATTCAACACTGAACACACATAAAAGTGAGGGTGTTTCCTTTCAATCGTTCACTTCAAATTGATTCTGTCAGACACAGGGTACCAGTACTTTCCTCAATCAATCACTGTCTCATCATCTGTTTATGTGAATTGCTCTCTCCCTTCATTCTCTCCACGCCCTCATCCTATTCTGTCCATAAAAAGAAGCTGTAGCTTTCAGACAAATATGCAGAACAATTATCTAATGGAGCAGACCAGCAGAGATGAGAGCATTGCAGAGCAGACATGACTGCACAAATCTTTGGCTCATAATTAACTCTGACCTTAGATCAGGGGAAACATATATTAGGAAGACAGAATAAGTAAAACTTGAAACTTCAAACACAAAATAAAACAAAGAGTGAAATCACAGTGTATGCAAAATTGCAAGCAAAGATTAAAACTGAATTATATTTAAATATTATAATAATTACTGGTAGAGATGGGCACGAAATGAACTTTTTTCATTTCCGTTATTCATTATTGTTCCGTTACGTAATGAAAGGACTAACGAAAATTGTGATGAAAATGGAACGAAACGAACAGAACCATGAAAACTGGGTTAGTTACGTTTCGTTTTCGTTAATCGTGACGCACAATGAAATGAGCTGTTTTAAATGTTAAAAAAACACCCTGGACATCCATAACAATGCAGTGATAATTATTTATACTGTCTGATAATACCTACCAGGGGGTTTGGGGTCCTTAAAATGTGCATTTATGTCTTTTCTCAGATCGCAGTATTTTTTTCCTTTAAGGGGAGTTAGGGGACATCAACCCAAAATGGCTCCCAGATGCCTATTAAAACACCCTGGACATCTGTAAAAACACAGTGATAATGTGATAGTTATTTGAAATTATTACCTACCAGGGGGTTGGGGTCCTTAAAACATTTGTTTTTGTCTTCTCCCATCGCGATGTATTTTTCTTTTCCCTTTAAGGGTGACAAAATGGATGTTGCCAGCCACAAAATGGAGGCAAGCTATGTGATGGGATCATGTTCAACCAATAGCATGCCAAGGTTGCAGACTGGGAAGGTCTGGCAGCCACAGAGGGCATAAAAAGCTCTGGCAGACCCCGTCCTCCTTGCAGTCTCCGGTGGGAGTTAGGGTGGGATTGCTGTCTCTGCGACTCTAGCTTCAGTCCTGCAGCCTCCCAGTGTGTGTGTGCATGTGTACCTCTCGGTGAGTACCCTCCCCTGCCCTGCAGTGCAGTCACTCTGCGGCTGCCTTGCACCCTGGGCAAGGCCCGCCGCTGCCTTTGCAGCCTCCCTGAGTACCTAGTCTATACTGTGTCTCTGCCAGCATCAATTTTTTTTAGTGTTTTCCCTCTGGTCTGGGGCGTTGGGTGACGCCCGCACACGGAAATGCTTTAAAAATCACGCAAAAGGCGAGTAGAAACAAAAAAAGAAAAAATGAAAAATGAAAATGATTTTTCCCCCCAAAATCTGCGAAAAACGGAAACGAACCAAAACGGACCTCTCAATGAAAAATGAAAAACCGAAACACAATTTTTTTAATTCGTGCCCATCTCTAATTACTGTTATAATAACTGGTGGTAGAGGAGGGACTATCTCATTAAGTTTCCAGAATCGATACTGACCTTGAAAACATGCTTACATATCATTTGGACTGAAGAACATTCTCCTCTAGAAACCATCTGACCACCATTGTTATCTACAATACTAAGTATAAGATGATGTTAGCCCATCATCTTATACTATTAAATTAATGTGTCACCCAAGTCTGTAGCATTGATCAAGGACCAGTGTGTATAGCATATGCAGTCTAATGTAGTGAGTAGACATGGGCACGGAGCGGCGAAATTCTCGTTTCCGTTTTCGGTTCTCGTTATCGTTACGTAACGGGTAACGGTAACAAGAATTACTCCGCTCCAGCTCGAACCCAAACCCAAAAAGAAAAATTGGGTCTGATTTTTTGTTGTCGTTCATGGCATCGCGGCAATCCCGCGATGCCAAGCAGCACAGAAAAAAAGTTTTTTAAAAAAACCCCGATTCCCGGCCAAAAAAGCAGGCGAAAATATGCCTGCCTCAGTGAGGGCACCTACCAGAGAGGGGTGGTTTCTGGGGGGGTCCCCAGCCTTCCCCCCTCTCCTGTCCTGGGCTGCTGGTACCAGGCTGGGGGGGCATCCTCGTCGTCTCCATTTGCCATGCGGTGGGGGGGATCCAAAATGGCGACCACAATATTTATTTTTAAATCGTGGTCCAAAAACCCACCAAAGCACCACAGAAACATTTGAAAATTAGGTATTTTAAATGCCTGATTTTTTATAGTAGCAGCAGTGGGTTTTTCTTGCAATAAAACGTCTCCATTGATTTTATTTTATTTTTATTTTTATTTTTATTTTTTTACACCTGCGCAATGATGGGCTGGCCATGGGATGGGACCATGCAAATTTTCGGACCCATTCCACCAATCGCATGGCCAGGTTTTGACTGAGGCTTCTGGATGTGCCAGAGGGCATAAAAAGCCCACTAACCCAAACCCTAACCCTAACCCTAACCCTAACCCATACGCCAGTACACTGTCCTTCTTAGTGGGTCAGAGGCACCCAGAGGTGCAGCCCACTAACCCACCCTAACCTTAACCGTAACCCTAAGCCTAGCCCTTACCCTAACCCCAACCCTAACCCAGATCTGTACGCAAGTACATTTTCCTTCTTAGTGGGTCACAGGCACCCAGAGAGGTGCCTCCCACAGCCCACTATCCCCTACCCCTATCCCATTCCCTAACCTGTACGTCAGTACGCTAGTACGCTCCCCTTCTTAGTGAGCCAGAGGCACCCAGAGAGAGAGGTGTCTGTGCCACTTACCCCCCCCACCCTAACGTAATGTATGGTACGCGGCGGCTTCGCGTTACGCTTCCCTTCCCTTCCCTTCTTAGTGGGTCAGACGTCAGAGGCACCCAGAGAGGTGCCTCCCAGAGCCCACTTACCCCAACCCCAACCCCAACCCCAACCCCAACCCAAACGACAAACGACAAACGGAAACAACAAATTTTTGAAAATTATCATGACAAACGGAAACGAGACGAAACAGACCTGTCCCGACAATCGAAAACTCGACACGTCATTTATTTCTGGTCATGCCCATCTCTAGTAGTGAGGAGTGTGCAAAACTATACATTAGAGAAGCCAAACAGCCACTAAACAGGAAGATGACCCAGCACAGAAGGGGCAACAGCTCAGAATCAGCAGTGTACCTTCATTTGAAGGAAAAAGAGCACTCATTCAAAGATGAACATGTACACATATTAGACAGAGAAGATTGGTGGTTTGAGAGAAGGGTCAGGGAAGGTATTCATTTGTGTACAGAATACCTCTTTCTCAACAGAGGGGGGGGGACTTAGGCATAATTTGTCTGCCACCTATCATGCTCCCCTTTCATTGATCCCCAGTCAAGTCAAAAGCACTTTAGACCTCCACCAACAAGGCCATGCTTAACAATCCATACTTAATGGGTGTTGGGAAGGGTTGGATAGGTGGCACTTTCACACACCCCAGGCCATTGTATATCTAATCAGCCTGTTCAGGCCATTGTCCACCTAACGAGCATATTCAGGTCACTTTCCACTGAAAGAAACTATTCAGACCAGGAGGGAGTGAAAGCACGGTGAACTATAAATCCCACCATCTTTCCTCAGACTGATGAAGCTACTTGGATGAATAGCAAAACGTTTTGATCTCACAAGAATAGAAGTCCGGTTGGATGACTGAGAATCTTCACAGACATCTGCATCACACACTTCAAAAGGCTACACAGTTGAACTTAATTGTACATATATATTTGTTTGCAATGATAAGCCCACTTAAGACTTGCTGAAAGGAAACCATACTGTACTCAGCAGGGCTTCCTTCAGAACAGATATGCATACACACCATTAGTGAGTAGTGACATACTTTTGTTGCAAGAGAAAACAATTAGGTCAATTGCCAAATGAGAGTCCAGATATGAGCTTTCCTCAAATGGTTTATAATAAGCACCACCTATTGCCCTTTCTGTTATCATCTCCATATGAAATGTGACTTTTCAAAGCAGAAAATCCCCTGTAGCTTGAAAGGTATCTTGGTGAAAACAATTCCTGATTGCAGTTTTCTTGAAATTGTAGTCATCATTGGCACACACTGATTAGCTTTTACACTGTCCAGATTTTAAAAAGTCATTTTTGCTTGTCAGTCTGATGACAAAAGAGACAGGCTATTTGCACTAAAGCAAGATGGAAAGGTGTTTACTTGTTTTGATTTGATATACTTTAAAATATATATTTTATGCCATATAGATATCCAGAATACTGCTGGGTTTTTGAATCTGAGGATTTGAAAGAACAGTATTGCTGATAATGATGTTGCTGTTGTTGAGCATATACCAGTTATTAATTAAACATGGCAGGAATACTTTTGTTGATGTTACCTTGGATAAGAACCTCAAGGGGCTTCTTAAAAATATTAAACTATTCCTTAATTTTAATTCAACTATTCAAAGAAGGCAGAAGATGGAACTATGATACTACAGTATAGAGATGGGCACGACTTAGCGGTATTCCCGTTTCCGTTTCCGTTTCCGTTACTCGGTTCCGTTACTCTACGGAAAAGGTAACGGGAATTACTCCCCCAGACTTCGAGCTCGAACCGACGAACGAACAATTTTGGTCTGATTTGTCGTGCTCGTTCCTTGCATCGCGCGATCGCGCGATGCCACGCGGCACAGAAAAAAAGTTTTTAAAAGTTTAAAAAAACCCGGTTCCCGGCCAAAAAGCAGGCGGAAAAATGCCTGCCGTGCCTCAGGGCACCTACCAGAGGGGTTGTTTCTGGAGGTCCCCGGCCTCCCCCCTCATCCCCCGTTCTGGGCTGCTCTGGTGGGACTCGCCGCAGGCTCGCAGCCAGCAAAAAGCCCAGTCTCGCCGCCGCCCGCCCGCAATTAAAGCGCAAGCAAGCGGCACGGACGGCACAGGAAAAAAACTTTTAAACTCTCCCCCCACCCATTCCCGGGCCAAAAAAGCAGGCGGAAAAATGCCTCCTTGACTAAGGGTGCAGGGCACCTACCGGAGGGGTGGTTTCTGGAGGGGGGGTCCCGCCTCCCCCCCGTCCTGGGCAGCCGGACTCGAGTTGCCATTTCGCCATGCCATGCGGTGCGGGCGGGGGATCCAAAATGGGGCGGCAAACGCAATATTGTTTTTGAAATCGTGGTCCAAAAACACACAAGCACAACAGAAACACGCGAAAATTTATAAACTGCCAGATTTTTCACAGTAGCAGTGGGTTTTTTCTTGCAACAAAATGTCTCTCCTCTCCTCCTCTGTCCTCCATTTATTTTATTTTATTTTATTTTTTTTTACACCTGCGCAGTGCGCAATGATGGGCTGGCCGAGTGGCCAGCCATGTGGGAGTGGACGACCATGCAAATTTTTGGAGCCATCCCACCAGTCGCATGGCCACTTGGCCATGGAGACTTCTGGGATGTGCCAAAAAGCCCCCTAAAACCTGCCCTAGCCCTAGCCCTAACCCTTGACTCCGTACCCATACGTCACAGACTGTCTTCTTAGTGGGTCAGAGAGGCACCCAGAGGTGCAACCCACTAGCCCACCGTAACCTTACCCGTCACTAGCCTAACCCTAGCCATTGCACTAAGCCACCTTAAAGCCAGATCTACTTGCTTGCATTGCACTACACGCAGCAAGTACAATTCCCTTCTGTGTGAGACATGGTGGTGCGGGAGCCTTGTGCAGGGAAGGCATGACGCTATCACTCTCACACTGGTCTCACTGTCTGCACATTATGTTATGCAATATCCATATGGCTATTGCATAGCATTTTGCAGCAGCAGCAGGTGAGGAGGGGAGACCCCCATGTAGAGGGGTCTCTCTTGGAGCCTGCTTCCCCTTCCTAGTGGCAGGAGGCACCCACGGGTGCCTCCAGGAGCCCACTTTCCCTTTATAGCGGGCCAGAGGAGGCACCCACCCCACAGAGGTGCCTCCAGGAGCCCGCTCCCCCCCCAAAACCAGTACTAACGACAACGAAAAAACGAAAAAAACAAACCGACTAATTTTTGCGAATTTTCACGAAAACCGGAAACGACCCGAAACGGGACCGGCCCGACTAACGACAACTCGAAAAAAAAAAATTCAAGTCGTGCCCATCTCTACTACAGTAATATGATTTCTATTTCCCTACATTCTTACTTTCTCCTTTCAGAATGGATTTTCTGCTGGGAATGGGAGCTGGTGATGCAAGGCCAAATCCCATTGTTTAGCATGGTAGACAGCACTCATGTATCCCCACTGAATCAATGGGGATTTGGTAATTCAATTCCACAATTTGTTCCATGGATTCAAATGGGACTATTCTGTAACTTACTGTATGAAGTGGCAGTTAGAGTAGGCCTGTTTGAACAGATGGAACTTACAAGGGAATTGACTCATTAAATCCCCATTGACTCAATAGGCCTACTCTAGTGTGATTTACTGAACAACATGTTTTTTTTTAGTCAATGGATAAAACTTATTTGCTCTGCTTTTCTCCAGTTTTCCACCCCACCCCACCCCTCAGGAGATGGTATTAGCACAATTTGGATGCAGTACTTGTAATTAAAGGCAGGTGTGAACCTGAAAAATTGTGGTTTACAATGATTCGTGGTTCAAAGGGGGGGGGAGGCTTCTAACTGGTCCTGTTGTGTCCCCACTGGATCACCTTTATTTTGCTGCCTCTAAACAGGCTCCCCTAAATTGAAGGACATGCAGTTTTGTAAAGATAATGGCCCTGGACTTAATTCAAGATCAGTTGACACTCAAGTACCTTACACTGCAACATGGAACTCTCGCTACAAGTATACTATTCTTGGAAAAGTCAATTTCTCTCTCATCTACCCACAAAACTACAGCTAAACCCAAAAGGAACAGGGGAACCTGAGGGGGTGCCGGACAATGTCACAGTTCCTGCAAATCAGAAAGTCCTGGGACCTTGAGCTTATGAGTCCTTGATCCAATTCAACACTGACTGCAAGATTTCACCTCTTATGGTATTGCCACAGAGTGTATTTTGGCTAAGAAAGAATTTCACTCTATTCCCAGACTATGTTACAAATGCTGAGTGATTCTTCCTGGAGTCTAATGTTGGCATGATGATGTATCAAAGAAAAAGAACAGATAATACTTATCATTCTCAGTAATATCAATGTAATAATAATTACAGTTATGACTGAAGTAATTAATCTATTAATTGATAAAGTTAAATCATCAAATGGAGATATGGAAATGTAATTTTAATTACATTTTAGTCAAGGATTTGCCCTCTAAAATGGCATGACTCATTAATAGCATTGTAAATATTTTGTAATCTCATAACTCAAGTAGATGGTTCAAGGCAATTTCCTCATGTGTTTGTTTCTGGGTGTATTTTTTAATATAAAGAAATCCTTAGACATTCGAGAACTGAAAATATGGAGAAGACACAAAGCCCTACTTGATAAGGAAAGTCTGAAGCAGTTCCACATTTATATGCAAACTAAATAATCTGTTTCTGTTATGTAGGGGCTTAGATTATGAGGAGCCTCTAAATTTAAAAACAAACAAGCAAACAAAAAGCAAACCCAAAATTGAAAATTCGAACCGCTGAGCTGCGACTTTGCAGCCGACAGTTTTCGGAAGCCTTAGTCCACTGAGCCACCATGCCCCCAGAACTCAGGAGACAAGGATTCAAATCCGCACTTGGACATGGAAATGTACAGGGTTGAGAGAGACAGAACTTCTCTAACAACTCCTTAAATACAGTATCTCACTTGTCCTGAAAGCTCTATTAGGGTTGCTATATAGTTGGTTCCAATGTAATTGCACATAACCCACAGCCTCCACCAACAGTCACTGATATCGGAAAGAGATTCAAAGTTAGGGTGACCACTATTCAGAAATAATAGCAGCAGCAACAACAAACTTTAACCTGGTAAGTTTGGTAGATCTCTGGGTGATCCTTACTATATCAAGAAAGTGACATACAAAATTTCAAGGAATGGAAGAGTACAATTTTCTTCTCTTAATCTACATTTATTATAACTTTCCAAAAAGCTATTAGATATGAATGTGCATGTGATATGACTGCATTGTTATTGGAGTCATTTGGAAGTTCATGTGCATGAGACCTAGAATTTATGTCCAAAAGAACCATGGATATATTCCATTACAATGACTGCCTTGGCCATTCTCTGGATATCTAATTGCACCCTAGTAATAGGCAGTGAAGTAACCATATCCCAGTGAAGTCCTAGTTGGTTGCACTGATGCATCTTTGTTGCAGCCATACAGGGAACAGATTTGTTTTCCATGTCTTCAGAGACTGGGACTTGGGGCAATGGTTTCAAACTAAAGGAAAAGAGATTCCATTTTAACATTAGGAAGAACTTCATGATGACAGTAAGAGCTGTTCGGCAGTGGAACATGCTGCCATGGAGGGTAATAGAGTCTCCTTCTTTGGAGGTTTTTAAGCAGAGGCTGGATGGCCATCTGTCAGAAATACTGTGAAGGGGGTTCCTGCATGGCAGGGGGTTGGACTGGATGGCCATTGAGGTTTCTTCCAACTCTATGAATCTATGATTATATGATTCTTTGTGTTCTTTGATCCATATACAAGTGACACTGGGGATTGGAAGGTGTGGAAGCAGTAGAAATGGCAGCATGACGAATGGCCCTCATTTTGTGTTATTTAGGGGCATGTGTGTGAAACACCAATTGAACAATAGCTTTCTCTGTGTGTTTTCCCCGAGTCCACACAAGCTACTCCATCCTTTTTCCCAGTCTACCTAAATCCTTTAACATAAGAGTGTGAAAAGAAACCAACATGAACAAAATGAACTGGTGGAATGACGAGGAAAGGATTCAGTGGTTGCAGATGAAAAAAGATGAGCCATATATATCCCAGTATTGTGTCTCTCTGTGTGTAAGCTGGCATCTTTAAATGTGTGTCACATATTTCAAAGAACAAGGGTGTGTTTTATATGTTGTGGCTATTATTATGTGGTGTCATGTCACTTCTGATTGACCACAGTTCTGTGAATTAATGACCTCCTATCATTAACAGCCCTGGTCAGATCTTTTAGACTCAAGGTTGTGTCTCCCTTGTTTGCAAATAATACAAGACAATCCATTAGCACGTTCTTGATGCAGTGTATTACTTGGCTTAATTGGTCCACTGATCTGTGTGGTTTTAAATCTGGGCAGATATACATTTGTTGTCCTTTAACCTACACACTCAGCTTGAGTGTTCTCCATGTGCAGGAATGGAAGGCAATCTAAATTATGTAATAATATACAGTATCCATACTGTAGGTGCACTATGTATCACCAGGTGTCAGTTGGATCAGCTACAGTAATACCTTGGTTTAAGAGTAACTTGGTTTAAGAGCGTTTTGGCAAAACATTTCTTCTAAATTTTACCTTGATCAACAAGCAATGTCTTGTAATACAAGTAACTGGAACAGGTCACATGATCACAAATGAGCCAGTGGTGGCTTTCTCACACACCCTGCTGGATTGTCTGTAATGTTTCATCTCAGGTAGTCTCCAAAGCAGAGGGAGAGGAAGGGATGTTTCCCTTGTGCCAGCCAGAAATGTTTTCAAAGGGGAGTACAGGTTAGGAGGTTGTTTTATTTTTCTTTATATTTTTCTTTAATTTTTTTTCAATATCCTTTCTGATTTTTCAAACTATTTCTGGTCTTAGGGCAACTAACCATGTGTGTATATTGCTACAAATTGTACTCTATTATTGGCACATTAAAAAATACAGAGTAAAATCCAGTTGTTAGTCCCAAGCTGAGCAGATTCCGCAGCTAGGTACCTAACCATGGTGTGGACATGAACTTCTAGCCAACTTCTTTTGTACGTTTTGGCATTTTGTTTGTACAGTATGTGGTCTATGGTATCCCAGAATGAACAATCTGAGTTTCCATTATTTCTTGTGGGAAATTTGCTTTGATATACAAATGCTTTGGTTTACAAGCATGTTTCCAGAGCAAATTATGCTCATAAATGAAGGCATTACTGTACTTTGTCTCTTAGTTTGTGCTCACGACACAGTTACAATCCAGTTTGTTTTGGATTGTCCATAGCAACTTCATATTATATATGATATCTATCCAGTAGGCATGGATGTTTTGCTTCAGAACGGGACTGGTTCCGAAATGAAAAACGGCAGCAAAGCTGGTGTTCAGAACACAGTCCCACCATCCGGAACACAATCAACCACTGTCTTACCTTGCTTTACCTTGCTACAGGGTGAAACTCCAACCAGGAAGCAGGCTTCAATCCATCATCTTGCCCTCTTCCTGGTGCTGGCCATTCAGACAGGGAGGCAGGATGAAGCATGCCGTTGTCCTTAGTAAGAGCCCCGTGGTGCAGTGGTTAAATGCCTGTACTGCAGATAAAACTGCGCTTATTACCTGGGGCTCAATCCCAGGTAGCAGGCTCATGGTTGACTCAGCCTTCCATCCTTCTGTGGTCGGTAAAATGAGTACCCAGCTTGCTGGTGGGGCGAATGTGTAGCCTGCATACTGTAATTAGAACTGTAAACTGCCCAGAGACTACTTGAAATGGTATGGGGCAGTATATAAGAAGACCACTTTGCTTTGCAGACCACAGCTCCTGAATGGCCAGGGAGAGGGAAAGATAATGCATTGGAGGTTGCTTCCTGGTTGGAGTTTCACTGTGCGCAAGGTAAAGCAAGGTAAGACAGTGGTTGATTTTGTTCCGGAGGGTGGGACTGTGTTCCAAACAACAGCTGTGCTCAAGGACATATCTGGAGGGGAAGGGTACATTTACCCATGGGTACAGCAATCGGGGGGGCACCTGGAGGGGGAGCAGGAGGAGGAAGCCATGTGCCCTCCCGCCAGCAGTCCTCCTTTCCCCTGGCTAAGGCTTGGTGATGGGACCCCCTCCACTGCCTCCACTGCTGTACGCCAAGCAAACAACAAAACAGGCAGGCATGTGGGGAGTGTGGTGGTCACAGTGCCCTCCTCCTCCTCCTCCTATTCCTTGCCTTGGTTCAGGCCACCACAGGAGAGGTGTAAGGTGTGCATGCACACACACAAACACATACACACCTGTCCTCATGCCCGCCCACACCCATGCCCACGTATGCGCATGCCTCATGCACGCAGGATTGGGTCCCTGTTGCTGGGTGGGTGCAATGGGTGCATGCAAAAATGAACTTTGTCCCCAGGCGCTCCAACCCCCTGCTACACTTCTGACTGTGCTGACATGTTTCATTTCAGAACCAGTCCCCTTCCAAATTAAAATGCATATGTCTAGTATCCAGTTGTTCATGTAGTAACTGAAAGATGTGGAGAGCACACACACTGCTGGATTCCATTGTGATATAATGTGAGATGAGGTTTTGTATAACAGTGTCTTCTACTCAGAGGAGAAGTAGAAAGAGTACCAGCATTATGTAGATGCTTGCACATAATGTGTATTTGTTTGTAAAAAGAGATTGATTTGGAAAAGGGAGAGTGGGGAGGAATGTTTAAAAGTTGGAGTGATGAATCAAAACACATGGAGTGACAGAGTTTGAGATTTGAGAGCCAAAGTTAATTAATTAGTGAAAGGAACAAGGGTCATGTGAAGTAATTAGATGTTTTTACATTGACTGGGAGCAAGATCTAGAATAATCTATATACAGAACTCTATCCCAATAGGTTGTGTGAAAAATATGGTCATAAACTGTATTTTCATATCTGTGAACTGGAGAACAAAGAAAAAGCAATGTCATAGAATATATATTAAATAATACACTCTTTTGTTAGTATAAACTATGCCTACATCTAGTTCCATACCCAGTAAATCATAATTGAATTCCTTCAATATTCCTTTTGATCATGTGAAGCAATGATAACCAGTTACTAACAGGAGACAAGGCAGAACGACTCAACACCTTCTTTGCCTCAGTTTTCTCCAAAAAGGAAATAAAGAGATCTGCTGGGACAAAAAGTAGATGAGGTAGGATGGGTATTGCAACATAGAATAGGTAGAGAGGTAGTACAGAAACACCTGGAATCATTAAATGAATTTAAGTTTCCTGGGTCAGATGAATTACACCCAAGGATATTAAAAGAACTGGCAGAACTAATTTCAGAACCATTGGCAATAATGTTTGAGTAGTCCTGGAGAACAGGGGAAGTCCCCATCGATTGGAGAAGGGCTAATGTTGTCCCCATCTTCAAAAAGAGAAAAAATAGGACCAAAATAATTACCGCCCAGTCAGCTTGACTTCAATTCCTGGAGAGATCCTCGTGCAGATTATTAAACAGGCAGTATGTCATTATTTAACAAACAATGCTGTCATTCCAAGAAGTCAACATGGGTTTCTTAAAAACAAGTCATGCCAGACTAATTTGACCTCTTTCTTTGATAAAATTACAGGCCTGGTGGATCAGGGGAGTGCCATGGATATTGCTTATCTGGACTTCAGTGAGGCCTTTGATAATGTTCCTCATGGTATTCTTTCTAAGAAGTTAGTAGAACGTGCTACAGTCAGATGGATTTGTAATTGGTTGACTGATTGCACCCAAGGGGTGATCGTGAATGGCCTTTCTTCAGCTTGGAGAGATGTGACCAGTGGGGTGACCCAGGGTTCTGTTCTGGGTCCAGTGCTGTTCAATATCTTTAGAGAGTATGCTAAATAAATTTGCAGATGATACCAAATTGGCAGGGGTTGCTAATTCCCTAGAGGATAGGATGAAAATCCAAAAAGACCTTAACAGATTAGAGTGCTGGGCCAAAGCTAACAGAATGGATTAAAACAGAAGGAAATATAGGGTGCTGCATCTAGATAAAAAGAATGAATTGCACAGATATAGGATGGGAGATACCTGGCTGGAAAATCGTACCTGTGAAAGGGATCTGGGAATCTTGGTGGACCACAAATTGAACATGAGTCAGCAGTGTGATGTGGCGGCCAGGAAAGCCAATGTGATTCTTGGTTGCATTAACAGAACCATAGTATCTACAGTTCAAGGGAAGTGATAGTGCCACTCCATTCAGTTCTGGTCAGACCCCACCTGGAGTACTGTGTCCAGTTTTGTGCACCTCAATTTAAAAACAATGACTGTTACTTCACGTCCTTCCTCGAGCCGAGGTGAACTTGCCTCCGTGTTGAAATCGAATCGAGAAGTGGATTGAAAAGATTCCCAAGCTCCAGGATGGGAATCTCTCACCCCGCTTGGAGTGCAGTTCAGGGGGCGTGGTCAGGGTGAACTCGGATTGACCCCACAAGGACGTGAGGTTCCGTTCCTTCGAACTCGGATTGATCCCACAAAGACGTGAGGTTCCATTCCTTCGAACCGGTCTCCAGCGGGGCCGCAAACTGCAGCGAGAGGGACGTGAAGTATCAGCCTATGTTGACAACCTCAAGCGGGTACAGAGGAGGACGACTAGGATAGTTGAAGGTCTCGAAGAAATGTCTTATGAGGAATGGCTTAGGGAACTGGGAATGTTTAGCCTTTCAAAAAGAAGGCTGAGGGGGGATATGATAGTTATGTTTAAGTATTTGAAAGGATGTCATATTGAAGAGGGAACAGGCTTGTTTTCCATGGCATCAGAGACTAGGACTCGGGGCAATGGTTTCAAACTACAGGAAAAGAGATTCCATTTGAACATTAGGAAGACCTTCATGACAATTAGAGCCATCCAGCAGTGGAATATTCTGCCACGGAGGGTGGTGGAGTCTCCTTCTTTGGAGGTTTTTTAAGCAGAGGCTGGATGGCCATCTGTTGGAAATATCGTGATGGGGGTTCCTGCATGGCAGGGGGTTGGACTGGATGGCCCTTGAGGTCTCTTCCAAATATGATTATATGATTATATGATTCTGACTATTGTGAGCCAGAGGAAAAGTCCTGATAACAGCAGTTGAAGAGAAAAGTTGATGGTGGTTGCCCAGAATGGTGACAACATCTTGGTAGTTATTCATAAATGGGAAAGTATTAGTTACTAGAAGGCAATAGCAGGAATGATCAAAGTCTTTTCTCTCTACATGCAGTCAGTCTCCTGACCCTACTGGATGCTGTCCTAGACACAGCTGGCTTCCATCTTTGGATTCCGTAGTTGCTACTTCTCCTTTACCCAGATGGAAAGTTCCAGTTCTTGATCTAGCTCCTTATAAATAGACTGAGATAGCTCTGGCAAAAAGTGTGCATCAAAGCACAGTCTCTGTTCCATAAGAGCTGGGAGAAACCACACCTGCTGGGTGAAAGCAAATATTAGCTATGTCATTTCGTTATTTTCATTATACCCATGATGTGCTCCTCAATCACCAGGTGCAACAAGTCAATCACAGATGTAATCTTGATCTCAGCAATCTGAAACTGTCTAGTTCAATAATTACTCTAATGAACGCTAATGAGCAAATACCTCAGATACATTTAATGTCAGTATATTACTCTCACAGCAAGACTGGAATATTTCTGGTTATTCATCCTTACTCATTTGCAGTAGATAATTTGACTGCACCCATTTCCATCAAAAAAATTTGTCTGAGAAGCAGCCTTCATTATTATTTCAGTGGTTCACCCCGACGTTGCATATCATCTATAGCCCTGTTTTTCATCTGTGAAAAAAGTGATTTTTGCTCGTCATTTAACTTCACAAGGGAGGCAGAAATGAGAACATCAGAAGCAAAGCTTAAGCAAATGCCAGCTTTAATTTGCTTTACCTTACATGGGCCAGCATTTGCAGACATTAAAACAAAGAAGACCAGGGAAGAAAATTTGGGGAGTTAACTCATGAAAGCTAGATGGATGGGTTCCTTCCCAATGTACTTTGATTATCCATACAAGGCTTTCACCAGCTCTGTTGGCCTCATCAGGTTTATCATCTGATAAAGCTCCACTTGTTAAAATTTAAAAGCAAAATTACTCTGAGAAACACTGCTTGTGCACACAGTTGATGTTGTGGGGGGCAAATCCCCTCTGATTTATCTGTCAATATTTCCTCAGAAGACCCTAATTTATGGATAAAATGTCTGCTGTGTTCATTCTTATAAACAGCGCTTTCCTAACCCCAAAATCAAAAGAAACACTATTGAGTCCTTATCGAACAACAGAAAGTAATCTTTTTTTCCTGAACTCTGGGAAGAAGAATCTTCTGATCTAAATGGAAATGAAATCTTTCAGCCACCACCCAAGGAGGCAAAACCAAATGCCCGTGATTAATCAGACTGGAGCTTCGTCTAGCTTTCTCTGAACACAGGATGAGTCATGCAGAGACTGCCCCCAAGAACAAATTACAGGATACTTATTTTTAGCCATTTGTGATGCACTACAGTTAAGTCAGGGTGGCAGGCAGGTAGTTTAGCAACCTCCACTATGACTGGTGGCAGATGAAGCATCTAGCAAAACCACTCAAGCAGAGTCAAACACACCCACACCCACACACGGAATATATATCCCTTAAGCATCTGGCCATAAACAGTCCTACTTGAAAAATCATTGTACTAATCACAGCCAAAGCTATGACATCAATATTGCTGTGGAAGTTTAAAGCAGAGTGCATATGTTAATTAAAATTAGCTGAATACTAAAACAGTGAAAATTGAGGGCAATGCAGAGCTCACTAATTGTTAGTTAAGAGTGGCTTAAAAATAAGAGCTTCAGGGCCTGTTTAGAAAGTGTCAGCGTGAAAGCTTTGAGAAGGAGTTTCATAAACATGGAGATGCCTCAGAAAAACCACACACCAGTGCAATACATCTTGATGGCAGGCCACAAACACAACCTCTGAGGTCTGTCTTAAGCCACAAACAGTTTTGAGCAAGGCTTGGTTCCCAAATTGTTAAGGGATTTAAAGGTCAAACTGCACTTTTAAGTGGTAAAAAAGTGAATTAAATAAAGATAGTCAGTGTAGATGTTACAGTACGGAAAGGATTTATTTTCACCACTTGCTGCCACCAAAGGGGGGCATGCATTGTTAAAAGGATACAAATTCACATCATACCACAGATGCAAAATTGGAAGCGATGATTACAGTTTAAACAGAACTGCCCTTGTTGTTGTTGTTATCGTTGTTGTTCAGTCATTAAGTCATGTCCGACTCTTCGTGACCCCATGGATCAGAGCACGCCAGGCTCTTCTGTCTTCCACTGCCTCCCAAAGTTTGGTCAAATCCATGTTGGTTGCATTGATGATGCTGTCCAACCATCTCATTCTCTGCCGTCCCCTTTTCCTTTTGCCTTCCATCATTCCCAACATCAGGGACTTTTCCAAGGAGTCCTCTCTCCTCATGAGGTAGCCAAAGTACTGGAGCTTCAGCTTCAAAGTCTGTCCTTCCAGTGAACATTGATGGTTGATTTCTTTCAGGATGGATAGGTTTGATCTGCTTGCAGTCCGTGGAGACTCTCAAGAGTCTCCTCCAGCACCACAGCTCAAGAGCATACATTCTGCGGTGATCAGTCCAGCTCTCACTTCCATACATCACTACTGGAAAAACCATAGATTTGACTATCCTGACCTTTGTTGGCAAAGTGATGTCTCTGCTATTTAAGATGCTTTAAGGACTGCCTTATGTGTCACTAAAGTTTCAAATATTTCAAATGTTGTTTTGAAGATAAAGTTTGTCCTTTCCCTGTACTTCAAATGGGGATGTTTCCCCAGGACATGGGTGTACAGCCCTGCTCCCAAGTGGCCAGTCTTGCTGTGTTCATCATCAGCTAAGCCTTCTAAACAGTCTTTAAATATAATTTCTTGTAGAGTGCATGAAAATAGTTTACCCTGGACACTATTAGGATATTTACAACTATGACAAACTCCACTTTCTTGAGAAGGACTCGCTGCTGGAAAATCAGGCTAACCTTTTAAAGAGCATTACCTTATACCCCAAGCAGCTGACTCTTCACAGGCAGTCCAGGATAAAACCCCGAAGGCCCTAACAGGTCTTTGAATAAAGCACAAGAACATTCAGAACTGTCTGCAAAAATTCTTTTGGATCAACACATCGCTGGCCTACATTACTTCTGCCCTGTCCAAATTAAGTGTCAGCTTGCTGGTTCACATCTATTCCAAAACTGCTAATCGCAGATACAAAGCCAACATCTTTTTGGAGCAGATTTCACCAGCGTAATGGGGATGATGTTGTTGTGTGTTACCACATTGAAGCTGATTGAAGATTTCCTTTTTTCAATTACAGAGTGCACATGTGCGAATTGTGGTCACCCTGAATTTAAAAAAAAGGGGGGGAATATTTAATCAGCAGCACATTTCAATCTAAAAGAAGCTTTCTACCTAACAGTTCCCCTGTACAGTGGTACCTCTACTTACGAGTTTAATCAATTCTGAATGCATGCTCATGAGTTGAACAACTCATAAGTAGAGCAGCTGTATCTAAAAAATAAAACATAAGAACATAAAAACTGTAAGTAGAGCCAGACCGCATCTAAAATTTGTAAGGCTGCAGTTAAAACAGCAACAGTTTTCCTCTCTTAAGTCGAATTGCTCATAAGTAGAGCCGCTCGTAAGTAGAAGTACCACTGTACTGTCTTTTCCCCATGTCTGCACTATCCTGAACAATGTTCTCTTCTATAGGGCAGCTGCTCTGGGCCCAGCTGGCAATGCTTTTGAAAAGCTTGCTTGGATTGTAAATTTAATTTAACCATATTTCAAAGGTTGCTTCTGCTCCATTCAGAGACTGGTGCCAATGCTATGAGCTTTCTTTTATCAGGGGGACCATGGAACTATTATTAAAGAATTCATCTCATTGAAATGAAGGGACCTCTATTTGCAAAACAAACTGGAAGTCTCCACCTATCCAGACTAGAACCACAAAGGAACACGTGAGGTCAAATCTGTGTCACAGCCCTCATCAGAGCCCCTGCATTGACAGTCTGGGGGAATATAGGGAGGGAGACTTGCCTTCATGAGCAAGTTGAAGTTTCACGCTGTTTTAACCCCAACTTTTGAAGTGAAAAGAAGCAAACTTAGGACAAAAGCCATGCTAATGAAAATCAAATTGTTTGGAGCCTGACGTTTCCTACACACCTCTACCTTTTCTCTCCTCCATTTAGAACAACTGTGCGGAAGGTTGTCAATGTTGCATGAAAGGATTTTCTGGCATCAGCAATAATTGCACTATACAAAATGCTATTCCTTCTTGAATCTCATTAGGTTTAATAACGTTAATAGAACAGGTAGGAGTCATTTCAACTTCTTCACCAATTAGGATTAATTGGGCCTTTCATAGCTGCTTGTAAACATTTGCCTACCTTTTTCTTCAGAGGAGCATGCTTAACATGCATGCGGTTTTCACCATGGATTTTAAATGTTGCTGACATTATTAAAGAACTACGTTCAACAACTTGCAAGTAGAGCTCCACTGGTGCCGTGGACGCCTCCCCCCCTCCCCCCTGACCTTTGTACCCACTCTGCAGTTAGTTCCACAACCCTCCAAATGAAATTGCTAGTAAGTCCTTTCTCTTTTGCATGTCACTGTTCTGGAGTCAAAACCTGCAGCCACACTTGAGAAATCTTCCCATTTTCTCTGACACTCTGTTTCCTGTATAGTCATGCTTTGTGGCCACGTAGCACATTCCTGTGATACCAGTTCACTGTTTTAACCTTTCCATCTTTTTAGGGATATGTAAGAAGTGATATGTTCATCTACCACCCTTAAATGGGACATATCCCACCCTATATATAATGGGAGCCAAAAGACAGCTGGTGGGGTTAGGCAGAAACTCATACCAGATATATAGGAAATGAATGAATTTAGGAGTACACACTAAATGGAATGTCAGTTGAACTGTGTGATGAGATGTAGAACAAAGATATTAGTGGCCTTCCAGCTGTCTGGATTTGCTTCAGGGTAGCATGGAGGGAGAACAAAATAATAGTTAATGACCATCTATTGCTACAAAATTTTGAAATTCCAGAGGAGTAACTCAGAAACATTTGCCTAAAATGACCATTCTTGATTTGTGTGTCTCTTGTCTTGCAAGTTCTGCTCTGGATTTTCAAGTGCTGTGCATACAAGCTTCCCTACACTACCCGTTGATCCTTGGTCTCAATTATTTTTGTTGCAGCTTGTGATAGCTATCTTTTTTGTAATCTGCTTCCTATTGAGTTGTCCAACAAGGAGTCTGGCACCCACACACCAGTTTCATGCAAAAAGTGCTTGCTTAAGCTTCATCCCCAAACCAAGGAAATTCAGGTAACAAATTAACTTTTCTGCATTCTCACGCAAAGCATGGGCAAACTGATAACATTTTGTGCTGTTTTGTAGATGCCAACATGGTCATAACATCAGAGTGATACTTTGCCCATTCCAATCTTATTATAGATGCATAGCAAACATGACCAGTACAGATGGGCACGACTTGAAAAATTTTTTTTTCGAGTTGTCGTTAGTCGGGCCAGTCCCATTTCGGGTCGTTTCCGGTTTTCACGAAAATTCGCAAAAATTAGTCGGTTCGTTTTTTCGTTGTCGTTAGTACTGGTTTTGGGGGGGGGAGCGGGCTCCTGGAGGCACCTCTGTGGGGTGGGTGCCTCCTCTGGCCCGCTATAAAGGGAAAGTGGGCTCCTCACCCACTAGGAAGGGGAAGCAGGCTCCAAGAGACCCCTCTACATGGGGGTCTCCCCTCCTCACCTGCTGCTGCTGCAAAATGCTATGCAATAGCCATATGGATATTGCATAACAGAATGTGCAGACAGTGAGACCAGTGAGAGTGATAGCATCATGCCCGCCCTGCACAAGGCTCCCGCACCACCATGTCTCACACAGAAGGGAATTGTACTTGCTGCGTGTAGTGCAATGCAAGCAAGTAGATCTGGCTTTAAGGTGGCTTAGTGCAATGGCTAGGGTTAGGCTAGTGACGGGTAAGGTTACGGTGGGCTAATGGGTTGCACCTCTGGGTGCCTCTCTGACCCACTAAGAAGACAGTCTGTGACGTATGGGTACGGAGTCAAGGGTTAGGGCTAGGGCTAGGGCAGGTTTTAGGGGGCTTTTTGGCACATCCCAGAAGTCTCCATGGCCAAGTGGCCATGCGATTGGTGGGATGGCTCCAAAAATTTGCATGGTCGTCCACTCCCACATGGCTGGCCACTCGGCCAGCCCATCATTGCGCAGGTGTAAATAAAATAAAATAAAATAAAATCAATGGAGGACAGAGGAGGAGAGGAGAGACATTTTGTTGCAAGAAAAAACCCACTGCTACTGTGAAAAATCTGGCAGTTTATAAATTTCCGTGTGTTTCTGTTGTGCTTGTGTGTTTTTGGACCACGATTTCAAAAACAATATTGCGTTCGCCGGCCCATTTTGGATCCCCCACCCGCACCGCATGGAATGGCGATGGCGACTCGCGAGTCCGGCTGCCCAGGATGGGGGGGAGGCGGGACCCCCCCCTCCAGAAACCACCCCTCCGGTAGGTGCCCTGCGCCCTTAGTCAAGCAGGCATTTTTTCCCGCTGCTTTTTTGGCCCGGGAATGGGTGGGGGGAGAGTTTAAAAGTTTTTTCCTGTGCCGTCCGTGCCGCTTGCTTGCGCTTTAATTGCGGCGGCTGGCGGCCGGCGAGACTGGGCTTTTTGCTGGCTGCCTGCGAGCCTGCGGCGAGTCCCACAGAGCAGCCCACTAGGACGGGGGATGGGGGGGAGGCCGGGGACCTCCAGAAACAACCCCTCTGGTAGGTGCCCTGAGGCACGGCAGGCATTTTTCCGCCTGCTTTTTGGCCGGGAACCGGGTTTTTTTAACTTTTAAAAACTTTTTTTCTGTGCCGCGTGGCATCGCGCGATGCAAGGAACGAGCACGACAAATCAGACCAAAATTGTTCGTTCGTCAGTTCGAGCTCGAAGTCTGGCAGAGTAATTCCCGTTACCGTTTGTAGAGTAACCGAACCGAGTAACGGAAACGGAAACGGGAATACCGCTAAGTCGTGCCCATCTCTAGTGACCAGCTTCAGATGAAATAGAAACATGTTATTCCCCTAAACAAGTAGTCTTTTTATTGTTATCCCCCTTACTCAGTGGCCAGAATCCTGTTTCTTGAAATAGCAAATTGCACTAGTGTAGATCCACTGAATCAATGGGGATTTTGTGAATCAATGTCTCTGTAAATTTCATTAATTCAAATCAGCCTATTATAACCATGACTTAATATGCTAAAATAAAATCACAACTAAGTAGGCCCACTGAGTCAACCATTCAGAGGAGTTCACTCACTAAATTCTCATTGATTCAATGGTCATACTCTAGTGCTATTTACTATGCAAAGCAACAGGATTTTGGTCAGTGGGTAATAATTGAATGGACTATTCTAACTATGCCTTGCTATGCTCACTTGCATTTTATAGCTGAGGTTTATAATGCAGAGTACCCATTTCCTTCCTTTTAGCTGCAGACACTTTAACGGGAATTCCCTTCATGAAGATGGCCTCACTTCTGAGGAACATTACATCCATCTCCTCAAAAGCTTTCTTGTAGATAGACACATTCAATCAAGTAACCACAGGTTCTACTTTCTGCCACAAATGTGAAGACTAGCCATAGTATTTCAAGCATTTCCATTTCAAAAACACAAAGATGGACATAGACATTTCTTTTTTTTTTATAGATGACAATAATAAACCAATCTGGCTATCAAGAAATGCATAGTTTATGTTCATTTTACTGTACGTGATCAATTTATTAGCCATTTAGCTCCTACTCAAATTTATCTTTAATAATAGTAATAATTGCATGCTGTCAAGTCAATTCTGAGTTATATGGCAACCATTTCCAGGCTGGGGTTGTATGTAATACACAGAAATTGTTTTACCATTACTTTCTTCTGCGGATGTCCTAGAACTGATGCTTAAACAAGCTGCTTCTTCCCCCAGACTCCCAGACTCTGGCTTCGAGCAGTCTTTAAGGAAAACTCAGGTGAGATGATTGTGCCCCACGTGAAGCTTTAAATAGTTGTAGCTTAAGTCCATCTAGAAAACCAAGTTGTGTCATTTGTTTAATGTCATAGTGAATATTAGTACTCCTGCAAAATTCAGTTTAACAGAGTTTGCCCTCCCATTTCTCAACTTCCATGGCTTGCTGGAGGTATTTCTCCAGTGCCTGAGGGAAACAGAAGAAACAACTGTTGTTGAACAGGCATGTTGTTCTGTTCCGTTGACATGAGGCAGACTCCACTCAAAATTAAGTATTTTTGCATGTCTCCCACTGGGAGAGATTAGAGGTTATACAATCAGTGTAAGAGGGCTCAGCTTGGGCTGGTTTGTGATCTATTTTTTAATGAACAAAAGTTATAAGGGGGCTACAACAAGGGAAACATAAGCCTCTGGCCTCTTGATGAAATGATTAATTATACTGCCAACATATTACTGTGGTGCTTCTGTTTTAAAACTGAATTTACCTGATTACTGCAGGCTTTCCCCCAGGAATAATCAGGTGAATACTACAGCAATACTTGCTCCAGCAGTTGTATTCCGTGACTGCCAAACCTGAATAGTTGACATAGCCTTCAGGATGTATGAACATTGTAGCTTTCACATATAAATGTATACTTTTATGCATCATCCATTATGATTTCATAAACATTTCTGAAATGCAGTAAGATTTAATGTTTAAAGTCCTGTTACTGTAACTTATGTAAAGCTGATGATGTCATAAGCAATTAAACATTTCTTGCTTCTCTCCTGAAGCTCCCCAGGTTCACACTAGAAAGCCATTGGAAGCCACAGAATCAGCAAAGGAAATCTTTAATTATTGTAAACTACACAACCTGGATGACTTTGCTGTTAGAATGCCATTTGGTAAAGACTTCCCGCTCTCACCCCTCAGCTTTCATGGTTTCCCATTGATAAATGGGGTATACAGTAGGACCCCGGTATCCGCTGGGGATTGGTTCCAGGCCTACCCGTGGATAATGAAATCTGTGGATAAGAGAGAACACCAACCCCCAACCCCCAAACTGCTGTTTCAGACAGTAGCTTGCTTTCTGGCTGCTGTTTGTGACAGTAGCGTCCTTTACACTGCTGTTTTATGAGAGCAGTTTGCTGTACAGCTGCTGTCGGTGACAGCAGCTTGCTTTGCAGCTGCTGAATTATTTATTTAATTTTTTCTGCAAACCATGGGTAACTGAATCAGTGGATAATGAATCAGTGGATATGGGAGTCCTACTGTATTGGAAGCCTTGGGAGCTTCAGAAGAGAAAAAAGCAGAAATTTTTATTTTCTCAAAATCTATTCATGCACGTGGCATTGTCAACCTTATACTGCACAAGTTACAGCCACAGGATTTCTGCTAGCATCTACAGGCGGATACCCCTTGGATCCCAAATATGAGTTAAACATAGGAAAACCAAAACAGGTAGAATCCCAAATACTAAATCTCTAAAACATTTGTCAATTTATCTAGTGTTGTAGGTGTAATGAAATACAATGCAAACAATTCAAACAGTAGCAGACGACAAATAAATGACTTTTTTATTTCCTCAGATTTTGTACCAATAAGTACTTTTTAGCTGGTGAATGAGAAATGAAAGTGTGGGTGGCTACCGGACCAATAACAAAAGTGAGCTGCAAACTTGGAATTGTGGAAATTTCTTACTTGACAGCACATAACATAAATTTAATAGGCTTTTCAAGGTAATTGAAATACCCAAGAAGTGGTTCTACTAGTTCCACATACACGCCATGAGTTTCCACAGGCAAGCAGGAATTCAAACCCAGATCTCCTGGTCCAATAAGTCTATCCACCATATTACACTGGTTAAGCCATGAAGACTTTATATTTATTCAGTGGTTCTCAACCTGTGGGTCCCCAGAAGTTCCTGGACTGCATCTCACAGAAGTCTTCATCATTAGCCGAGCTGGCCAGGATTTCTGGAAGTTGTAGTCCAGGCTGAGAACCACTGATTTAAACAACAGGAAAAGGCCAGGATGACAAACAAAATATTTTTAGAACAAAAGAACAAAGCCAAATTATAGGCACCATTTGGCAGCAACTACAACAGAAACAAGAAGCCTAACAAATAACAATTTTAAGTTATTCACACACACAGGGACTTCAAAGTAATCACAGTCCGAGTTCCTAAGTCCACACAGAGTATGATTCAAACAGAAGTAATGTTTGAAGAAAGAGCCCTGCATTTGCCCTCTGCATGCTTTACTCTCAAATAGCAAAGATGGCGCCCAACAGCCAATCTAAATGATCTTCAAGTAGAACCTTCTGGAATGCCTGTGTAGTAAGTAGCACATATCCCATAAAACGATGACTGAAGATACGTAGCAATCAGCGTTCAGCCAGTGATGAGTAAACTTTGGCTACTGTACCAGAAAGATAATATAGGAGTTTTATAGGAATGGCATTTAAGAAGCTGATACAACATTCCCACTACAGAAAATAGACACAAACACATACACATACACACAATGCAATCCATTAGATATCTGATTCCACCACCACCACCACCACCACCCACAAATATAAACAGTTTTAAATGCATAAAAGAATTTAAACACCTTAAAATCATATAGACTGCTATATATATGACAGCATACTCAAGTCAAATATATGACAGCATACTCAAGTCAAAATCCTTAAATTCCAAAGTACCGCGAACAACTGCATATGTATTAACATCAGCAGAAGTGGAGCATCTAAAGGGAGAGCCTTCCACAGCTGAAGTGCTAAAGCCAAGAAAAGCATGAATCAAGCCTTCAAAATGATGTCGGTGCCTCAAAGACTATAAATAATAAAACAGATGGACCACATGAAAGTAATTCACTGGAAACTCTGATAGACTTATTAAATCCAAATACAATGAAAACTTACTGAGATAAAGGCATTTATCTAGTGTGGATTTTTTCACTATGAGAAACAAATAAAAGGTGTGAAGTAATATTTTTTGGTAGAAACGGGTTATTTTTGAAATAAGAAAATAAAACAAAAATGATTTGTTGTTCATTACGCTTGCAATGATTTATTACATTTATATCTTGCCCTTTCTCAAGTAAGCTCCAAGCCACCTACACTGTGTGGCTCTGTTCCTTCCCACTTGACCCTCTCCATATAGCTGTGAGGTAAGTCAGGCTCAGAGAGGGTGAGTGCCTAAGGTGGAGTTTTAAATGTTGGTCTCCTGGGCCCTAGTTTCTGAAATTCTAATCTCTATATCACACTAACTATGCATCAATGGAACATGGTGGCTCAGCAGGCTAGAGTGCTGAATCTGTCAGCTGCAAAGTTGGCAGCTTTGTGGTTCGAATCCTGGGTGCCATGCCGTAGGGCGAGCTCCCACTGTTAACCCCAGCTCCTGCCAACCTAACAGTTCAAAAGCATGTAAGTGCAAGTAGATAAATACAGTAGGTGCCTCCGTAAAAAGTAGGAAGGTAAACAGTGTTCTGTGTGTGGAAATGCATTTAGCCATGCCAGCAACATGGCCACAGACTTGCACAGCACTGGCTCTTTAGCTTAAAAAAAAGAGATGAGCACCACCCCTAGAGTCAGACACGACTGCCACCCAAGTGCAGGGGAACCCTTTTCCTTTAGTTACCTTTGTATTAAATATTGTGTCCTATATTTGTTTTCACATTAATGGGTATGCAACTGCACTTTTTGTGAAGCTGAGCTGCAAATAAAATACAAAAATAAAATAAAATATGCCTGAACATGCTGGCATTCATTTAAAAAAATGCTTCTAGAGATATAGATGTAAACATGACCTCCAGACTAAATTTTGAGATGATTTAGTGAAGATTGCCAGAGCTACAAGAAGTTGAAAACTGGAGAAAAAGTAGTCAAATGTTCAGCTCTTTTCACGGTCTGTCCCAGAATGTGATCCTTACTGCCACTCCTTGTGATGGGAAATATCTGTGTATTCAGCTGTTTTTAACTTAAATGTTTTAATGTTTTAATTATTTTACACTTCCAAGTACTACAAGGCAAAGCGGAAGTGGCAAGGCAACCCCCTATGTTCTGAGGGCCGTTAGTGTTTGAAAATGTCTTTGTATGCCTTATTATTTTTATAAAAAGTATTAGCTTTAGAGATGGGCACGGAACGAACATTTTTTCATTTCCGTTACCATTTGTCGTTTCCGTTACGTAACGAAACGACAAATGAAAATTGTGATGAAAATGCAACGAAACAAACAGAACCACGAAAATTGTGGTTGTTACGTTTCGTTTCCGTTAATGGTGACGGGCAATTAGAGATGGGCACGGGATGAACATTTTTTTGTTTCCGTTACCGTTTGTCGTTTCCATTACGTAACAAAACAACAAACGAAAATTCTGATGAAAATGCAACAAAATGAACAGAACCACGAAAATTGTGGTCGTTACGTTTCGTTTCTATTAATGGTGACGCGCAATGAAACAAGCTGTTTTAAATGTTTAAAAACACCCTGGACATCCGTAAAAACGCAGCGATAATTATTTATATTGTCTGATAATACCTACCGGGGGGTTGGGGTCCGTAAAACGTTTGTTTTTGTCTTCTCCCATCATGATGTATTTTTCTTTTCCCTTTAAAATGGATGTTGCACCAGCCACAAAATGGAGGCAAACCATGTGATGGGATCATGTTCAACTAATAGCATGCCCAGGTTGCAGACTGAGCGGGCAGGTCTGGCAGCCACAGAGGGCATAAAAAGCTCTGGCAGCCCCCATCCACTTGCAGTCTCTAGTGGGAGTTAGGGTGGGATTGCTGTCTCTGCGACTCTAGCTTCAGCCCTGCAGCCTTCCTGTGTGCGTGCGTGCTGTGTACCTCTCAGTGAGCCTCGTGGCGCAGTGGTTAAATGCCTGTACTGCAGGTAAAACTGTGCTCACGACCTGGGTTCAATCCCTGGTAGCAGGCTCAAGGTTCACTCAGCCTTCCATCCTTCCGAGGTCGGTAAAATGAGTACCCAGCTTGCTGGGGGGGCAATGTGTAGCCTGCACACTGCAATTAAAATTGTAAACCGCCCAGAGACTACTTGTAGTGGTATGGGGCGGTATATAAGCAGAACACTGCCCCGCAGTGCAGTCACTCTGCGGCTGCCTTGTACCGTGGGCAACGCCCGCCGCTGCCTTTGCAGCCTCCCTGCATACCTAGTCTATACTGTGTCTCTGCCAGCATCCATTTTTTTAGTGTTTTCCCTCTGGTCTGGGAGGTTGGGGGATGCCTGCGCACGGAAATGCTTTAAAAATCATGCAAAAAGCGGGTAGAAATGACAAACAGAAAAATGAAAAAAGGTAATGAAATTTTTCCCCAAAATTCATGACAAATGGAAACGAACTGAAACAGACCTCTCAACAACAAACGAAAAACCGAAACGCCATTTTTTTGTTTCATGCCCATCTCTACGCGCAATGAAATGAGCTGTTTTAAATGTTAAAAAACGCCCTGGACATCCGTAAAAACGCAGCGATAATTATTTATATTGTCTGATAATACCTACCAGGGGGGTTGGGGTCCTTAAAACATTTGTTTTTGTCTTCTCCCATCGCAATGTATTTTTCTTTTCCCTTTAAAATGGATATCGCACCAGCCACAAAATGGTGGCAAGCCATGTGATGGGATCATGTTCAACCAATAGCATGCCCAGGTTGCAGACTGGGCGGGCAGGTCTGGCAGCCACAGAGGGCATAAAAAGCTCTGGCAGCCCCCGTCCTCCTTGCAGTCTCTGGTGGGAGTTAGGGTGGGATTGCTGTCTCTGAGACTCTAGCTTCAGTCCTGCAGCCTCCCTGTGTGCGTGCGTGCTGCGTACCTCTCAGTGAGTACCATCCCCTGCCCTGCAGTGCAATCACTCTGTGGCTGCCTTGCACCCTGGGCAACGCCCAATGCTGCCTTTGCAGCCTCCCTGCATACCTAGTCTATACTGTGTCTCTGCCAGCATCCATTTTTTTTAAAAGTGTTTTCCCTCTGGTCTGGGGCGTTGGGGGATGCCTGCGCACGGAAATGCTTTAAAAAGCGGGTAGAAATGACAAACGAAAAAACGAAAAACGGTAACGAAATTTTTCCAAAAATTCACGACAAACGGAAATGAACCGAAACAGACCCCTCAACAACAAATGAAAAACCGAAACACCATTTTTTTGTTTCGTGCCCATTTCTAGTTAGCTTTGATTACAAGCCTAGAATGCATTGAATTTAATTAGGTTTTATTCAATCTACCGTATATCTTACCATTATAATAAAGATGTGCAAGGTGCACAGAAGTTCTGAAAGGCCCCCATGAAGCTTGTGAATGTATTGCTGGGAGATATTTCGGCGGAACTGTATGGGGGTTGGTGCATCTCTTTTATGCCATACTTCCTTTCAAGGCCACACATTTCTTCAATTAACCACAAAGTCCAATTTCTTCTCACAGGCAGGGGGTAGGAGATGAAATAAAGGTTGCCTGTTAGTTCTTAATCATGATATTCTGCAAAGTTTATTTCCTGGCTCTCGGCAGGTCATTCTACTAACAGCAAACATATAATTCATAAGCATTTATGGAATGCAAGTGCATCCAGGACGGAATATAAAATTGAAGTTATTGATGAAAATAATGAAAAGGCAAATGGTTCTAAAGTGTTTCATTCCATTAATTAGGAGACATAATAGCTTGCTCTCCTCCCTCTGAGATAATCCAAGATATGCCAGTGCTTTATTCTCTCCCCTCCCCCAGGGATGTTGGCAAGTCAGCCTGAGTCTTGAGACATTTGTAACTCCCCCACACCAGAGGTGCATGTGCAGAGACAGCAGGCTGACTTCCCTTCCCAGAGTTGGGGGATGCTTGGGCAGAGGCAGCACCTGCCTGCTGGATGGGAAGCCAGGCCTGCTGCCTCTGACAGTGGCAGGAAGTCCCAACCCTAATAGGGACTCAAAAACATGATTCGGAATAATGACTCCAACTTGTGAGTTGAGTCTTTATCATCCCCTCAGAATACCCAAGCCAAATCCAAGGCAGGTCACCACAGCAACATTAGCTGGACTTGACGGTGAGTCACAATTCATGTCCACAGCCCTGTTTTTTTTTTGTTTTGTTGTTTTTTTGTCCCATGTTTTCCAAAATCAAAACTGACAGATTTGCTGAAACTTAATTTAGAACTCTTTTGCACACTATACAACAACTAACTAGAGTCTGCCATGGCACGTAAACAGTCACGGTTGCTAGTTGACATTATTCCATCTGTTTGCCAAGTATAAATGATCATGTACAGGTTTCCAAATTATTTTTTAAAAAACCCTTCTAGGATTTACATTTCAAGTGTGCATTTTAAAACAATCTCCTAAACAGTCATTGCCCTTCTATGTGTAGAGAACCATGAGATGTGTCTGTTTTGTTCATTGGATATATGAAGATGGAGCATATTAGCTCTTTCAAAGACCAGCCTTTGAGGTCCTGGAGTGTAGTAGTCTGATCCATGGGAGGAAATCCAGAGTCCGCATTCCATGAGAGTGAAAGCACTCCTGATGGGGCACTCGGCTGAATCCACATGTTTCCAGACCGTGCTACCCCCCCCAAACCCGCTTGGATAAATTGGATAAACTTCGTTCACCTATTACTTACTATTTAGCTAAAGCATTAGTTACTTTTCATTACTCAGCTTGTGTACCCTGCCCTTCTCATCTCTGTTATTTACTTTCGGTTACTGGGATAATTCTGTTTGCCCTCCATTTCCCTTTACCTATTCTTGTCTCCCCTCCATCTATTCTTCACTACTTCTCATTAACTCACCCCCCATCTGCAAACAGCAAGGACATGGGTTATGGTAATCAAGAACTGGGCAAAGCATGCTCTGTTCACGAGGCAATTGTCTATACAGCAGCCAGCCAAACAGCATATGTAACGTGTAACCAATCACTGATTCTGTGCAATACTGTGGAATGTAAATGATATGTAATAAAATGTGCCGAATGGCAAGGGTCGAGATCATCACTCCTCTGGTCAGACAACTGGACTCGAGTCTACGTTCTTTCATCTGGATCCCCCACACTGGAGGAAAAGTCCATCACAGGTTACAAACCATGATGGAGTTGTGTGATATCCAGGCTTAAAACCAGGCTACCTAATGGGTCTGATGCAGGGGAGTGGTATCAGGAGACAGATATCTAGTTTTGTGCGCTCCCAGATGCATCTGGTGGGGCCACTGTGAGATACAGGAAGCTGGATTAGATGGGCCTTTGGCCTGATCCAGCAGGGCTCTTCTTATGCTCTTATATTGTTATGAGAGTTATGCACAACTTCAATGGAGCGAACAATTTGCCTATGATGTATTGTGCGGATCAGTGTATCCTGGGCAGTGGTTCCCACTCCTGGGTTCCAGATGTTCTTGGACTATAATTCCAGGACTCCTAGCCAACATAGCTGGTGGTGAAGGCTTTTTCGAAGTTTTATCTCAGGAACATCCAGGGACCCATGGTTGGGAACCACTGATCTAGGAGATATGGAAATCATAGTTTCCCTTGGTTCTGAAAGTTAAATTTATCAGGTTTCAACAACTGTTTGGGTACCAAACAAACCAAACCTATAAGAGGTCTCATGATTTTTATTAGCAGTTGTACAAATATTAAAAGGAACATATACATATTGCTAACAATGCTTAACTTACAGAAGACACAACAGCTTGCAGGAGGAGAATCAAAGTACTGTAATGGCTTTGATGCTTGTTCAAGAATAAAAATAAAAAATTCCCACAAGTAGTAGAAACTTTGTATTAGTAAAATAAGATCAGTTGATACAACCTAGTGATCACTATAAAATGTCAAATTCATGTTTGTTTTTTGTGACATTCATTCCCAATACGGTATGCTCTAAACATTTTTATTTAGTATATGGGAATTGGAGCCCCTCTCAGAAGCATTATAAAAATTACCCCTGATATTTCTTTGAATTATGTCAGATCATAAAAGACTTTTCCTTTCAAAATCATGCTTCTTTTATCATTTATTCTTTGTTTCAGGTGATCAAAGAAACCATAATACAGGTATATGAAGAAACGAATATTAAATAATAGTATTCTTATTTTTGAAATATACACGTACATCATGTCACATCACACAGATTTTTAAAGCTCCAAAGTGACTCCAAAAATTCTCCATAGTAATGATTTATAGAGTTGCATTTCTATAATCTGCATGTAAAAGAGAAAAACATTTGCATCATAAAACCATTAAAAAACACATATTGCTTCATGAATAAGTAATAGGGATTTTGAAAAAAAAACAAATGCCACATGCTGGATTACCCTAATACAGGGGTGTCCAAACTTTGGCCCTCCAGATGTTTTGGACCACAAACTCCCAGAATTCCAATCTTAGATTGCCAATGACAAAGGACTGTGGGAGTTGTGGTCCAAAACATCTGGAGGGCCAAAGTTTGGACACTACTGCCCTAATGTGTCAGACTTCACAACAGACTAAATGGCAACAATCAAGGCTTACTCAAGGTTTACTTCTTGCACCAAGCGGGGGCGTGTGTGTGAACTTGATGGTCTTGCAAACCCCTTCCAGCTTCATTATTTTATGATTCTATGATTCTATGAAAGGGACTTACTCAGTAATATCTCACCACAACAGGGGCCTGTTTGTACATTAACAGTTGCCAACATTTGTAGCAAGTGGGGTGGAGAATATGCAAAAATGGGAAGAGTCTCCTTGTGGATTTCAGCTCACAATATTGCACAGTTAGCGCCAGATGTATAGGAGATCATCCAAGGTAAGTGCATGAGTGTGGCATTAAAGTGACCTTGCATGTTGCTCTAACTGCAATTGAATCTGGAAAGCAAGCCAGGCAGTTTGACTCTAGTACTATCTCTGCCTGAAAAGAATCCTCAGTGTGCAAAGCCAGCTGACATGAAGAGGCTATATAGCAGTGACTCCCAACCTTGAGCCAGAATTTCTAGGAGTTGGAGGTCAAGAACTACTGGAGACCCAAAATATGGGAACCACCACTTTTTTAGGTCATTGGCACCTTGTGGTGCCTGATTCCCATTGAACTAGTAGCTGCAATATTACCCTTGGACACTTTAACTGGTGGTGCTTACACCTAAAAAGAACAGGCCAGCACCAACTCTTCTTAGAAGTTATCCCTGTAGCACAGTGAATAGCATGATTGCCAGCATTCCTTTCTCAAATTCCTTGAGAGCCTTCATTGATGTACTGATCTTTCTTTCACACAGAAAACTCATTCAGTAATTTATTCTCTTTCAGTATTTAATGGGTTTAAAGCCCCTGTTTTATGGGGCTTCCTTTCAGTCATCTCATTCTCTTGTTGCTTCCTTCCAGTCATCTCATTCTCTTCTTATTAACCTCTCTATTACAAGTACCTTTTATTCCATTTCCTTGATTCAACTGGGACTGTGGTTCATCAAGCCTGTCAGCCTGGAACGTCCTTGTGAAATGGCCTGTCTCTTCCCTAAAGTGAGACCTCACTCTTCTGTTTCCTGTCTTCCAGGGAAGATGCATTTCCATAGAGCTGCTCTTCTTGCCTGCAGCCTGCTTCTGCACTCTGTCACATCTGCCCTGTGTCCAGAAATCTCAGGCGAGATATGGTAAGTGAACCAGCCCGGGGGGGGGGGTCAAAACATAATATATGGATTACTGGATTGGACTGGATTAGATATATACCCTGCCCGTCTAGTGACAAGTCACTACTCTGGGCAGCCAACACATTACCTCATAAATACAATTAGGCATAACAAGCAAACAATATGGAAGGCATGCCATTTCCTCATAAATAAAATAAAGAGGAGCAAGCAAACAACCTGGAAGCATGTGCAAAATGGTTACAATACCTGTGCAGAGCATTGTTATTCCTGGACAGACTTCACCAGAAAGACAATCTGCTTATATACTACCCCATAGTGTATAAGGGTCATGAGCACAGTTATAGCTGCAGTACAGCAGTTCAAACACTGTGCCTTGAGGCTCTTGATAAGTTCTTATTTTTTTCAGGAAGCTAGGTAATCTGCGGTTGCACATAAAAGTCTTAGAAGGTGTCTGAGCATGGGAAAATTTGGAAATTCACTGTAAATGGTTGGGAGGGGAAGGGATTAAGCATTCATCCTATATCTACCCACAAGTAACCAAGTCTGACTGTGTTTGTTAGAGAAAAGTACTCCCACGTGTTAAGTTACATTCGTAACAAATTCAGACAAAAATAGAGATGGGCACAAAATGAACTTTTTAATTTGTTTTGTTATTCGTTATTTGTTTTGTTAGCTAATGAAATGAATAATGAACCAACCCATCAAAGAAAAACGAAAGAAATTTTCATTTTGTTCGCTTCATTTTTAGTTAGCCCCTCCTACATTGTCCTCGTCACTGCAGTCTTCATGGAGCTGGTAGGAACCTAGGCCTGTAGAGGTGCTGGCCCCAAAGGGTGGCTGGGTCAGCACTCTAAAATACAGAAAAAAATAATGAAAAATAATCAGTGCCGACTGAGCCCCAGGTGCCACATGGTCAGCGCTTGAAGAAAAAAAACAAGGCGCTGACCCCAAGCCAGCACCTCAAAAAGCCCTCAGCTGGGGAATTTTAACCCCCTCCAATTAAAAAAATAAAAATAAAAATGGAGCATCGACCCAGCCCCAGGGGTGGCTGGGCTGGCACTCTAAAATAAAGGGAAAAAAAATAAAAATCAGCACCGACCTGGAGCATGGTTGTTGCTTTAAAAAACATAGGAGTGCCAACCCATCCCCAGGGGTGGCTGGGTCGGTGCTCTAAAATTTAAAAAGGAATAAAAAATGAAACAAAAGAATCAGCACCAAGTCAGCTCCAAGGGCAGCATGGTCAGCGCTTTAAAAATATTAAAAAAAAAACCAGTGCTGACCTGGCCCCAGGAGCCATGCGGTCGGCGCTGTAAAACAAAACAAAACAAAACAAAACAAAACAAACGAGCGCTGACCTGGCCCCAGGGGCCATGCGGCCGGTGCTTTTAAAAAAAATAAATAAAGAAATAAATAAAAAGGAGCACCGACCCAGCCCCAGGGGTGGCTGGTTTGGTACTCTAAAATAAAGAATTAAAGAATTTAAAAAGAATTTTAAAAGGGGGCCGCATGGTCAGCAGTTGAAGAAATAAAAAGAGGTGTTGGCTTGGGGCCAGCACCTCAAAAAGTCCTTGCCACCAGGGCCAGGATTGCCCGCCGCCACCCATAAGTCAGACCCGAACCGGTTCAGATCAGTTCGGGTTCATACGAATTTTTTAAAATTTGTACGATCCCAAACCGAACCGAACCAAGGGTGGGCCCGAAACAGATGAACCCGAACCATGGGTTTTCTGTTTCGTGCCCACCTCTAGACAAGAACACAGTAGATATCTTTTATTTAGGCATTACTGTGGTGACCACCTGTTTGTTATGTAAATGTGATATCAAGGTTAGTTACATAGCTCTCCCTTGGGTAAAGAGATAATGCAATTGCTTTGTGGCAGGAAGAAAACTAGGTTGTGTTGGTCTACAATACATAGTGTGATTTAATCATCTTGGATATTAAAGTAATGAAATGCATTTCTAGAAGCATCAGACCACCTTGAGCACTGGGTAGATATTTCCTGCCAACGCTTAACAAGGTATTGTCGCACATTTAACCTCTTAGAGAATGGCAAGGCCCATATGGTGGACAACATGTCTACATGATGGGCTGAACATGAAATCAGTTTGTTTACTCAGAGCCTGTTCACACAGGTCTTGGCTGTTGTCTGGTGTGGTGATGGGTCAAATTGGTCCAATCTTTTCTTTTTCAGCATCCACACATAGACATTGCTGAAACAGACAAATTTCTACCAACCTGCACCTTTTTGAATCCCTGACAAACAGAGAGGTGGATAACTACCAGTAATTTAAAATAAAATACAACTTTTCCTCTCTTCCTTTTTCCTTAACTCATAAAAAGGTACAATAACAGCTCAGGTTTGAAGATCCTGCTGTGTATTTGTAAGGCAAAGATAAAATAATGCAATTCCTGACAAAGCTGTTTGGATGAGTAGCGAAACATTTCAATCTCTCAAGAAAAAGAAGTCCAGTTGCCATGACTCAACTACAGATAAACTCACCTGGATGACTGAGAATCCAGACATAATGCATTCCCTGAAAACCCACATTTCAAAGTCACATTTTTCTTACTGAAGATTAAAAATTGGCTTTTAGAGGACATACTCCCTCCTCAACCTTTGAGTGGTGTGTACTGTGTTTGAATAGTCCCATTGCCATTTGTTGGCATAAAGGCTCACAAAATATTAAAATGATGTCCCTTCTTAGACTTCTAAATAATTGTATTCTGCTTGAGCAGAATATTGATCGTATTATTGACCCAGTATTATAAATGATCAGTTTAAAATACTGGGTCAAAACCAAAGGTGGGGGTGTAAAACAGCTCTTGGCTTTCTGTGAAAGGTAAAAGTAAAGTTCCCTCCCATGCATGCATGCTAGTCGTGTCCGACTCTAGGGGCAGTGCTCATCTCCATTTTCAAGCTGAAGAGCCAGTGTCGTGCAAGTCCATGGTCATGTGGCCAGCATGGCTGAACAGAACACTGCTCACCTTCCTACTTTTTATGGTGGTACCTGTTTTATCTACTTGCATTTACATGGTTTCAAACTGCTAGGGTGGCAGAAGCTGGGGTTAACAGTAGGAGCTTGCTCTGCTGCGTGGTACCGGGATTCGAACAGTGGATCTGCCGACTTTGCAGCTGACCATTTCAGCGCTCTAGTCTGCTGAGCCACAACGCCACTACTGCTCCTGAAAAATGAAGAAGATGCAGCTAGCCCCCGTCCCAGAAAGATTTACACACCCATGTCCATGTTCCTATCTCTTGAAGATGGCAGGACATAGAAGATATATTTTTAAAAATGAAAAAGAGGGGTCATTCCTGGGCTTATTTAAATGCCCTTGCTGACTACTGTGATGAAGGGGCAGGGAGCGGGGAAAGCTCTGACATTTCACATTGATTCAAGTAGCATCTGATACAGTCAGATGTCAGAATAGCAAGAGGCTCCTGCTGCTGAGTGCCACAGCTCTTCTGCCTCAGACAATATGTCAACCTCACCAGCTGAGCGGAACGTCTTCTTTTCAGCTGACTCGATGCAGAAGACTATAGCACAGCAGTGGCCGTGCAAAATGGCACCACAGGGAGCCTCCTTCATTGCTGAGGCAGTCTAATCAAATAAAGGAAGAACAAGACTGTATTCTGTCGATGTTTGAGAAAAGGATAACAATCAACTTTCCAGACACTGGAAAAGTTGGACTACATCTCACAAAATCCCCAAAACTACTGCAATGGCCAGGATTTCATGAGCAGCAATGTACTTTGTGTTTCTTTAGTCCTTCTTAGAGCTGTTCCACCCACCCACCCCCTTTAAAATACAAGCAGACCATGGTTTACAACTAGAGATGGGCACGACTTAGCGGTATTCCCGTTTCTGTTTCCGTTACTCGTATCCGTTACTCTACGGAAACGGTAACGGGAATTACTCCACCAGAATTCGAGCTCGAACCGACGAACGAACAATTTGGTCTGATTTGTCGTGTTCGTTACTTGCATCGTGGCGATCGCGCAATGCCAAGCGGCACAGAAAAAAAGTTTTTAAAAGTTTAAAAAAAAAACCGATTCCCGGCCCTAAAAGCAGGCGAAAACTGTCTGAGGGCACCTACCAGGCCAGAAGGGTGTTTTATTTGGGGGGGGGGTCCCCGCCCCCCCTCTCCTTGGCTATTGCTACTGCTGCGCTGCTGGTACCAGGCTGGGAGGGCGCATCCATTTGCCATGCAGTGCGGGGGATCCAAAATGGCGTCCACAATATTTTTTTTGAAATCGTTGCCCAAAACCCCACCAAAGCACCACAGAAACATGCGAAAATTAGCTATTTAAATGCTTGAATTTTTTACAGTAGCAGCAGTGGGTTTTTCTTGCAAAAAAAGTCTCCGTTGATTTTATTTTATTTTATTTTATTTTATTTTATTTTATTTTATTTTATTTTATTTTATTTTTTAACACCTGCACATGGGAGTGGACCATGCAAATTTTCCACCAATCGCATGGCCACTTGGCCAGGTTGACCACAGACACTTCTGGGATGTGCCAATCGGGCATAAACAGCCCACCACTAATCGTAGCCCAAACCCGAACCCTAAGCCTAAGCCTAACCCATACGCCAGTACACTGTCCTTCTAAGTGGGTCAGAGAGGCACCCAGAGGTGCACCCCAATACTCACCCTAACCTCACCCGTAACTAGCCTAACCCTAGCCCTTGCGCTAACCCATCTTAACCCTAAGCCAGATCTACTTGCATTGCACTACATGCAAGTACGTGAGACACAGCGGGTGCAAAGAGTCTGCCAGTCCGTCACTTGTGGCTCTGGCTGACTCCTGCAGCTCCCTCCAGGAGCCCGCTACCCCCCCAAACCAGTACTAACGACAACGAAAAAACCAAAAAAACGAACCGACTAATTTTTGAAAATTTTGCGAAAAACGGAAACGAGCCGAAACGGACTGCCTCCGACACAGGACAACTCGAAAACGTCATTTTCCCTAGTCGTGCCCATCTCTATTTACAACACTGAAGCTTCATTCCAGACCTGGATAGTCTCAAGGTCAGCTGGACATCTTAAAGTCCAAAATTCTTTTCCAGTTGTTATCAAGACAGCATCTGATGGGTTAGCAATTAGCATCCGTGTGTCTCTTCAACTCGTATCCCTTTATACAAACTTGTCCTGAAATATGACACAACTTATCCATCTACAGACATGATTGTTTTATTGTTGTGTTTCACTTTCAAATTTAAGTTATAGAGAATGTAAATTGGGCAGTGAATAGAATTCAGTTTGGGAATCTGATGGAATCTGATGAGTCTGACCTCCCATAGCACTTATAGCATGAGCCTGATAACTACACACAAGAAATGGGTGACAGAGGAGATTAAAATGTGTTTGATCTGCATCATAATATGAATATGGTGCACATTATCAAAATAACATGCAAGCAAGACTATGTTCATGTTTTGAAATATGTTGAAATGTCCATGTATGCAGAAAAGCATACTATTTTGTGTGCAGTGTACATTGCAAAATGATATGGGATCAGAACAATAGAAAATGATGCTTAAACATGTGAACATTTTAGAATCCTGAGCTTTAGCTAATACTCAGACGCAGCATTTCCAGAGAAGTCCCTGATGGATAGAAATAAGACCACAGGACATGGGCTGCTACTAACATGATCTGTACATTTGAAGAGAAGTTTTTCTTTTCAGTTTATTCCCCAGTTCTGACTCAGCTTGTTGTAATCAAAGGTGACATTCAGCATTGCCCACTGATTAATTTTATTTATTTAGCTTTTTTGTAAGCCATTTTTCAACCAATGTTGTCAGGGAAGCTTACAGAATAAAAGCATAGGAACATCTAAAGAATCCACAGAGAGCAGATTAAAAATGCCATCATAATAAATATAGACCTAACATGACCTGGGTGAACAACAAGATTCTCACTAAGCAGTGCCAAGGTAAACCTGTCTGGAACTGGGTTTCAAATAACTGTAAAAGTCCCACACAGTTACCATGAGTCTCAAAATCTTGTAAATAAATTTCAAATGAGAAGAGGACTTGGATGAAAGACTCAGAGAAAGAAACCAAGCCCTGTCACTCATAAATGTGAGTGTTCCTTCCCACACCTGAGCGGAAGCCCTTAATTACAAATCCTGTTTATATTTTTACAAAGCACAAAGTATTTTAGAAGCTATTTTTAAACATTTTTAAAAGAATCACTACAGTAGAACATGAGGAATTTATAAATATATTCTTAAAAAAAAAAACACAATCTCAGTCATTGTTTTCATGTTCTTCCAGGAATGGATAAGTACAAAAGTTCCAGTTAATTAAGATTTCCACTAGATGACCCAGAGATCTACTGCAGTTTAGATGAACATTAAGGAGTAAAAAGTTTAATTCATTAAGTTAAACATCAAGGCCAGTGTTCTTTTGAGTTAGACAACTTTAGGAAAGCAGTTGCATAAGTGACTCACACACACACATGGGCTTCTCCTTGGATGCCCAGTCTCACACCAGTTGTAAGATTGCCCGCATGATTGTGCCAACGGAGGATTGCCTTTCCACTCCAAATAAACACAAGCCTCATTTTATGAGTTAGTTTTGAAGTATATTTTCAAAGAAAATTACAGATGAGCCCATGGCACAGTGGTTAAACTGTCTGCAATACTATAGTCAAGGCTCTGCCCACAAACTGATATATCCAGGTAGCCGTCTCTAGGTTGACTCAGCCTTCCATACTTCCAAGATTAGTAAAACCATCTTAAGGTTGGAAGCCTTCCATCCTTCCAACACCAGGGGCCAGAGTGTTGCCTATTTATTTGTATTGTGAACTGCCAAGAGAATTTTTCTTGCATAATGGAGTGGTATATAAACAAAACTCCAGAAACAGCATATGTTACTGCTCCTCCCACCTGTGAATTTTTCTTTTTGTTTCAAGATATATATTTTTCATAGTTTAACTGAGCACCCCAAACTGGCACATTCTCGATATCTGGAGTACAACAGCTTACTTCTACAGAGTGCTAGGGTGGGGAATGCTCCCCTAAAGGATGGCTCTAATTGAATAACATTTTGTTGCTGACTTACATACCTCTTCCCTTCTTCTTCCACCAATCATAGTAAAACTTATTTTGATCCTTACTTCCTTCATCTTAAGCCTTCAAACACCACGAACCATTGGGCTAATCTGAAAGAGGTTAATAAACAATCAAGGCTTGATTCTGACATAGTACACTGGGGTGCCACCATACTTGGCCACGGACATCATGGACTCCTCTTTTCCTTCCCTTCCTCTCCCTCCCTTCTCTCCATGTCACCCAAAATATCCTACAGTGCTTACTTGTAATTCTGTGGTGTCTGGGCATGGTGATTCCTGGCCCTATCTTGCCAAAGGATTGGTTTTCCTAGTTTCTGATTCACAAGGGAGTGTCTCTTTTACCCCAAATACATCATGACTAGAGATGGGCACGAAACCTCAGATACATCATGACTAGAGATGGGCACGAAACAAACAATTTTTCCGTTTCTGTTTTCATTTTTTCATTTCATTACGTAACGAAACGACAAACAAATTTTGTCTCTAAAATGAAACGAAACGAACAGAAACACCAGAATTTTTGTCGTGCGTTTTGTTTCCGTTACTGCAATATGAGTGAATTGCTTAAAATCCTAAAAAAAATCCACAAAAATTGAAATAAATGGTAACGAAATGGTAACAAAACGAACAGAAATGAAAACAAATTTTTTGCAAAAATTCACGAAAAACGGAAACGAAACGAAATGGACCCTCCAAATGACAAACGACAAACGAAATGCCATTTTTCTGATTCGTGCCCATCTCTAATCATGACATAAATATGCTTCATTAAGCCCCCTGTACTGTATAAAGCAGTGGTGGTGGACCTTCGGAACTCCTGACGTTCTGGACCACAACTCCCATAGCCCTTTGTCTTTGGCAAAACAGGCTTGGAATTCTGGGAGTTGTGATCCAAAACATCAGGAGTGCCAAAGGTGTGCCACCACTTGTATATATAGCATAGCATGTGCTTCCATCTTGTGGTCAGTCCACAAGATGGAAGGTGGGAAGATGGGAAGGTGTATTTCTGGGTTTTATGTTTAATTTTTATCAGGCAGCAGTTAAGTCAAATTGTGGCTTAGGATCCCATGGCTACAGCAGTCCAGTTGTATTGGAGATGAGAACCATGGCCAGTGGCTAGTAAGTCGAGGGAGCTATGAGTCAAAAATATTTGGGAGTCACCGGGTTAAAGGATACTGATAGAACTCAATACCAAAGTGCACCATTAAGTGGCTACACTAAGGAAATCAAAGATGGAGAATTTCTAACCAGAAGCACTTTGAGTGTCTTTGAACATATGCAGAACATTCTTCTGCACTCCTGAATGGTTGTATCCTCCACCTTGCCATTGCTTGAAGTATAAAAAGTGGTTAAAAGTCTAGTGCCAGTTCATAAAGAGAGAGAAATGCTCCCACATCTCTTGTATTAGTGTGTTTCTGCTTATAAAAGCTGAGTGGTAACTTATGCAAATCCCCCACCTTCATCTTCATGTGAAGCTCCTGACTCTCCTCCCATTCAACCTCTCCCTTTCTCCAACATTTCTGAAACATCCCCTGTCCTCTCTCCAGAGTACTGTCTCATTTATACAAACACCATGTGGTTCGAGCCTGCCTTTTCCTGTCTCCCATGAGGCAGTTGAACAGGAAAAGATAATCAGGTGTAAGGTTGTGAGGACACAGTCATCCACACTAACTTCCAAATACTAGGTATTTGAAATATGTTTCTGGAAGAGAGCTTTGTGGATATACTGGACTGCCAGGGAGATAAACAAGTGGGTCTAAATCAAATCAAGTCTGCAGTTTCTCTGTAAGAAAAAAAAGTGCAACTGAGACATTAGGCCAATCGTGGGAAGGCAGGACTTGATGGAAAAAGCAATGCAGAAAAAGAATAAGACCAAATATAAGATGGCTTGATTCCATAAAGAAAGCCACAGTCTTAAGTATACAAATACTGAGGAGGAGTGTCCAAGACAAGACAATTTGCACTCATGTATTGTGTTGCCACAAGTTGGAAGTAACTTGAGAGCATATAACAATGACAAATAATTTATTTATTTATTTATTTATTTATTTATTTATTTTTATTTATTTATTTATTTATTTATTAGCCAATTTCTCCTAATGGATCCAAGGAGGCTTGCAAACAAACAAACAAAAACAAAAGCACAGATTTAAAAGCTAAATAAGAAGTTATTAAAATATTTTAAAAATCAGTCAGATATTAAAACTCATGAATAAGAGCAGTTTAAAAAAAACAGATAAAACAAAAGAATAAACTCATCCATTTAAAAATCCCCCTGGTTAACCCATCAATTAAAGGAAAGCTTGCCTTGAGAGAAAGGTCTTTGCCTGTTTGCAGGTGGACAGAAAAATGGGCTGGCCTCCAAAGGAAGGGAGTTCCAGAGTCTGGGAGCTTTGACAGAGAAAGCCCTCTTTCATATCCCCACCAGATTCACCTGTGTGAGAGTTGTGGCCCAATACATCTGTAGGGCCAAAGGTTCCCAACCTCTGACCTAAACAGTGTAGCAGGAAATGTGGATTTAATCCTACTACAGGAATTGCAGCAAGGCTATCTTAAATCTCAAGATTTCAGTGGTTGTTGTTGTTGCTGTTGTTGTTGCTGTTCTTGTTCTTGTTGTTGTTGTTGTTGTTGTTGTTGTTGTTGTTGATGATGATGATGATGATGATGATGATGATGAGTGGGTACTGCCTTGAGTCTGCTGGCTGGAGGTCAAAGAGTCACACCTGACTGAAGTTGAAGGATCAACTTCCCCAAATGCACTGGGTTCTTTCTGATAAGAAAGAAGGACTACAAATTGCATTGGAAAAGCCGGCATTTTTATAGATGCTGCATTTCAGCATAAGACTATAGTAGTAGACCAATCAACTTACATCAACATCACCCCATACTGTGGCAATTTTTTAGTCAACTTTGATAAACAAAAAGATAGGTTCAACAAAAGTTCAGGTACTCATGTTGAGCAACAAATTGGAGTTGTTTTTCTGCTAGAGTTCTCCAAGCTCAATGCAACATAAGAAAATGGGGGTGTCTTTTCTTGTCCTATGATATGGCATCTTGCAGAGAGGCAAGTCTCTTTCTGATATTTCAGAGTGGCCTGGCTAAAGTATCCTGTGGTTACGATGTTAATTTTCCTTTTATTGTGACATAAGCATAATATCTTTTGTTTTAAAGTCTCTTAAGGTGAACTGTGAATTGTGTCGTGTAAATATATTTCATAGAATTAATTGAACTATTGATTGAAATCCAATTAGCACCACTCCACCATGATGTCACCATTACCAAGCAAAGTTATCTTTTTATTCTGACCCTGCCAGTGGCATTCTGGTGGTGATTTTCCAATATAAAAAGGAGCTCCCAAAGGATTCTTCAGGGGCAAAAAGGATGCCTGGAACATGAAGGGGGTCTAGGAAATTTCCAATTAAATTAAAATAATGATTAGCGTTGCTGGGACATGACATCATCCTCATTTATGCTCAGTAGAGTTTTGTAGTAGAATATGCAATGTTTTACTTAAACTGTTGAAATGCTAAATGAATAGTAATAGGGCTAATTTATGATGTATTATAATTATGATTAAGGCCACTGCATTTATTTGATTTTTGGTTATTTCATTTAAAGTGCAAAATGTTGTTGAAAATTCAGTACACAAATCAATTAACTCTGTGAAATATGTCTATACCCTTCAAATGATATTGTGTGTACAGTTTATACACAGATATCCACATATATGTAGATATATTAGAAAGAAGCTGTCAGCTTTTTTGTTTTTCTTTTTTAAAGAAAAGAATTTGGTGGCTGGGGACGAAGCTTTAGATCCATTTCTTAAACTACCCTCCTGGGATCATACTAATAGAATTTCGGAGTGGAAGAGATTGTGAGGGTCTAGCAAATTGGCAAAATTCAAATCTAGCTCCTTGCCAATCCTTCTTTGGCTGGGTTGGTTAATGGCTGTGTATTGAAGAGTGTTTGGCACAGGGAGTATGGCTGGGTCTTTTTGATCTCTCATGCACCAGATAGCATAAAGCCAATATTTTGGCAAGCTTTGGCCTCATTCTGTCTTTCATCCCTTTTCTATGACAACAGCTCTGAGAAACAGCTGCCTTACGAACGCTGCTTTTCTGACTGTCTTTCTCATTTTGATAGACTTCCAGCTTCTGAGTTTGATCCTTGCAGTCTTACATATGCATACCTAAGAGGGCAGAGGTTATCTATCACTCATGTGCAGAAATTACAGTTCAGTGTCACTGCTCACCCACTTAATCTTTCATATGCACCTAGAAGAGTATAATATGAGCATGACATCTATTTGGACATGTGTTTCACTGTGTTCTTCTGGTAAAACTAAGACGGAATAATGCTTTTATTGGATTACTAAAACATTAGAAGAAACAAGACGAGCATGCTCTTCAAAGCTATTCACCGGGGAATGATGGCATAAAATTGAAACTGAGGCAAATAGTACCTAAACTGAACCAGATGTGATATCCATTCCTCTTGAAAACTGATTGCAAGCAAGGTAAGATGGAGGTAAAGTTGGCTCCATCTGGAAAAGGTAAAATTTAGCATGAGAAAAGGTGTCAGCATGTCAGTTTACAGTGTCGTCTCTCTCCACAAATGAAAGGGTTGGTTAGGACCCCTACACATCAGTTCCTTGATTTATGTAAGGCATGCCAATATCTAAATTTAGGCATCACACTAGATTAAAAAAATGAATTGCTGTCCAATCTTAATGCCTGGTGGTTGGGGGAGATGGAGTCCTAACTAGAAGAGTAAACTCATGCAAAAGTTTGTTCCTTCCTTCCTTCCTTCCTTCCTTCCTTCCTTCCTTCCTTCCTTCCTTCCTTCCTTCCTTCCTTCCTTCCTTCCTTTAACTTATACCCTCCCATCTGGGCAACTACAAAAGGAAAAGACAAGAATCCTCAATAAAAGAATAAACCAAAACTCACTTAGAACCCAGTTATCTGTCACAACAGACGTAACTCCAAAAGTGTCAGAAACAGGAGCAAATTATTAAATGATGAGCAATAAACAATGCATATGGCAGTAACATGGTTACATAACTTCCCAAGAACGAAATAAAGAGGTGAGGTGCAAGTGATGGGTTTAAATCTTGGGCCACACTTTATTTAACAGCTCAACAGAAAACCATTTAGCTATAAGAGAGGGGCCTGCCATAGTGCAGAGTATTAGTTGGGCCCAAGATATCTCTCGGGACCTCACCAACTGCATTATATAGAAGCCAGTCCACTACCCCCTCGGCAGCACAGTCTTGTGGAACCTTAATGTACCACCTCCCATGCCAGTAAGCCATACTATCTGGCTGCTCCCAGCCCAGGGAGGATTTCTAGCACATCCTTTGTCTGGCACTGTAATCTCCTGATCTGCAGCGCCATGGGGTTGGATGGGCTAGAACTGTTATCTCCTTTGGACTCACCCAAATGCATGTGTTCTTCCATGCTGCCTGCCAGTGTGACCAATAGATTGACTCCCAGCCAAGTGCACCACTTGCGCCAGTGTGGGATAGGAAAAAATGTCACCACTTGATAAACCAATTTGAGAGCGGGCCAAAAAATCGTGTCCAGCCCCAGGAGACGACTAGTTCGACTAACACTAGTGCTAAAAGGGATGGGTGGGTGGGACAAAAGTCTGAAAAGAGGCCACAGCATGGGAGGAGCCCTGTTATATAAGACACTGATCCCCCTCCCTCATCAGATCTCGCACAACATGCACAAAAACACAACTTGCACTATTTTGCCCAAGGAGGGCAAAGAAGCCCCACCATTGAAGTAAGCTTGATGGCAGAGCAGGACATAATAACCAAACTAAAAAGGAGTAAGATTTCCAAGGTTTGAGTGAAAAGCCAAGTTTGATTTGCTTCCTGAAGCCAAGGAGGGAGGATGGTCTGGTGCACTCCCATTGCAAGTGAATTCCTCAGCAAGACTGCCACCACTGAGATGGACTGGCTCCTAGTGGATGATTTCTGTGACTCCCTTGAAGTAGCCATCCATGGCAGTGCTCCCCAACCTTTTTATCGCCGTGGACTGGTAAAAGTTTGATAATTTTTCCATGGCCCGCTTGTTTTGATTTAATAATTTTAATTTAATTGTCACTCTCCCCGCGGCGGCGGCGAGGCTTGGGCCCCTTCCCGCCCCATCTCCAAGTGGCCTCCACATCTTTTCGACAGAATAACTCCCCCCCCCACACACACACACACACCCGGGAGAGGGGCCGAAGGACTGAAACGAGTCCAAACCCGGAAGCCAAGCGGACTTCAAAGGCAGCCCCCGCGCCGTCGAACGAAGCCCGAAGGCGCTGCGGGACCTGAGCGCTCCTCCTCGCTCTCTCGCCAACCTCCACCGAAGAGCCTGCCAGCCAGCCGCCTTCCCTCCGCGCGGAGGGGACCTTATGGTTCGGCCCAGCCCAGCGTCTGGCGCCGGCAGGAGCCCACCCACCTCTCCCTCACTTGCCAGAGCGCGCTTCTTTGGAGGAGGTGGAGTGGGGGTGGGTGGGCTGAGGTGAGGCATTGAGGGGGGGCAGCTCCTGCCGGAGAGAAGCAAGCTCCGTCGGGCAGGGCTGGCCCTTCTCTTTCTTGGGCAAGGCAAGGCGGCGCCCCACTCAAGCCCACCCTCGCTCGCTCACTCGGGCGAGCCCGCAAAAAAGGGCTTGTGCCGGCGCCGGTCCCGGCTCTTACTCGCTTGCTTGCTCGCTCGCTGGACGCCTCCCGGGCTGCTCACACTCTTCCCTCCTCGGCCAGTCCGTCCTCTTGTTTGCCTCCTCCTCCTCCTCCTCCTCCTCCTCACACACACACACACCACCCGCCGCCGCCACGCTCGTTCACCCGCCCGCCCCCTCTGTGTGTGCGTTTCCTCTCTCTCTCTCTCTCTCTCTCTCTCTCTCCCCCCCTGCCTCTTTTTCTCTTCAAGAGAAGCTGGGGCGGGCGGGCGAGCATGAGGGAGAGGGGAAGAGACGGAGAAATCTGCCACCACAGGAAGTGGAGCTCTCGGCCAGGAGGGCCAGCGCGGGAGATCCGCGGGGAGCCATCGCTCCTCCCGGCCAACAAAAAAACCTGCTACCGAGCGGCCGCCAGCTCCGGAGGCGGAGGCGGCGGCACCGCGAGCCCCTGGGAGCCGGTCCGGAGGGGGAGAGGGGAAGGGAGGGGGCACGGGCATCTCCACACCTCCCCCTCCCTCTCCCCCCTCAGTGTCTTATCCCACGAAAACATGGGGCGAACCTCCAGCCCGGATTTCTCAGGATCCCCCTCCGAAGGGAGTCAGCTCCTCTTGCTCTGTCCTGGTTTCCTCGGGCGGCCCGGTGCCGATTGATCCACGAACCGGCACCGTTCTGCGGACCGGGGGTTGGGGAACACCGATCCATGGCATCGAGGATTGAGAGGTGCAGGTGGGACTGGAGGAAGACACTCTGGTTTTTCTACAGACAGATCAATGGACAAAAGGTGGGGATTTGAGGCAATAAAATGGAAGCTGAGAAATTTCATTGATGCAAGGAATTTTTTTCAGGGAAATCTGGCATGTCAAAACTTGGGAAATTGCTAAGAAAACAAAATCTTGGGAGTACATACCACATCCCTAGAATGAACAAATGATCATATGGAAGTCGGTGGAACTAAATACCAAGCTTGTTTATATATAAGCAAATAGAAAAATAATTGAATAGATCTGTCAATATATGAGTGACTTCCGTTCCGGAAGATGGGCGGGATATAAGTGTAACAAATAAATAAATAAATTCAGGTGCAAGGAAACAATTTTCTTGGAAGATCTAAGATTTACCTTTTTAAAAAATTCTGCAGTCTATGTTTCATATGGTCCTGGATTATAAACAATACATAGGGATATGCCTGAGATTCCTTAGAGGTCAAAAACACTCAAGTCCCTTCATTTCTTTCATCCACCCTGTTCTATGTTTGTTCTCTGTTTCATTATATATGAGGGACTTGAGTGTTTTTGACATCTTGGGAATCTTAACGCATCTCTGAAAGGAGTTTAAAAATTCCTGGTGCTCAAGCCACTGTTGGTCTTGCTCAATCAGATTGCTTTCATGACACATCTAAAATTCACCTGTACAGCCACCGGTAGATGTCTCATCACTTCTTCTGCCTACAGAAACGTATCTCATTAACACCTGTCCTTATTAAACTGCATCACTTTAACTTTGCATGAAAGAATAGAAAACATGTGAATATTTATTAAGTAAAATGTTACATTCTCATTGCTCTATTGATATATTCCTCTGAAACTCTGTTACAGGCACAAATCTGCCCAATGGTTTTCATAATTTGTTTCCTTCAGCCAACATGCTGCACAATATATCCTCCTAGAATTCTGAGTGCTATCGTCCTTCTTGATTTAAATATTTTCCATGGCACTTTAATAGGAAACAGCTATTAGGAGAAATCCTGTCACAGAAAGTCCTCATTTCAGTTTCTTTAATGATAAAGTTTGAATTTTTATTACCTGTCAAGAAGGTGCTAATGTGAGTCATGAAAATAGCACAGAATCTCATAATTTCCCAACAGTTGCTTCTTATTTTTTTAAGTATTTCTGAAGTTATAACTCGATTGTCAATTTGGCAATCCTGTCATACAGAGATAGCATGCAAGCAAGAAGAACTATACCAAGAGGTAGGGATCACAATGAGTTGAGGCAAGCATCCATCACCCCAATGGACCATGTCTTTAAATAATGGTTCATAACGAATGCAGAGAGTGACTCATCCTGTGCTACATTTAAAACACTGCAGACAGCCCACAATGTATGACACTGTTGCTTCAGCTCTGCAAAGAAGCAGAACTAAATCTACAAGTAATAGTGCCTGACAAAGGGAATGTACTCCCCTAGTGACTAGTCTGTTAATATAAATTATGTTATTTAGAATACTGTGCAGAACTGAATAAATAGGCAATGATTTTATCTCTCAGCTCCCAAAGTTTACTTCCCTAGAACTGTATCCATTTGGATTTTCACTTCTGAAGAATTAGGCCTTACCTGTTGAAAACTCTTTTGAAATACAAACAATTTCTCAAAGGAAATGGAGCTACGAAGAATATTTGGGGCACTATGGACACATGTCAAGGTGCTCATTCGCACTACGAATTAAGGCTAATTACAAAAATTAGGACAAATTAACAATAGTCAATACATTGATCTCCATAAAACATTCAAATGTACAGCAGGACCCCGTATCCACTGATTCGTTATCCACTGATTCACTTATCCACGGTTGGCAGAGGAAAATAAATAAATAAATAATTCAGCAGCCGCAAAGCAAGCTACCGTCATAAACAGCAGCTGTGAAGCAGGCGACTGTCGTAAAACAGCAGCGTAAATCAAGCTACTGTCACAAACAGCAGCTATAAAGCAAGCTACTGTCATGAAACAGCAGTTTTAGGGGGGTGGCATTCTCTCTTATCCATGGTTTCCATTATCCATGGGAAGGTCTGGAACCAATCCCCAGTGGATACCGGGGTCCTACTGTACATACTACAACTCTTCACTGCAAGCAAATGCTTCACCATTTTTCATGATTTTTTGCACGGGATGATCTCTTCCCACAAACTAGATCACAATATCTCACTGATACCTCATCATTCTAGGCGCCCCCATCTCTGTACAGTGCACATAAATTGCAATTTGCAGCCTGCTGTCCTGATTCCCTAAGCCTAGGACAGTCATGTCCAAACTTTGGCCCTCCAGATGTTTTGGAGCACAACTCACACAGTCATTTGCCATTGGCAATCTAAGCTTAGAATTCTGGGAGTTGTGGTTCAGAACATCAGGAGGGCCAAAGTTTGGACATGCCTTGCCTAGGATGATATGGTGATGGTACCTTTCTTTCTTACAATAAACAAGATACACTGTGTTTGTTTATTTATTAGTGGACTTTCCTGGAGGTCTGACTCTGGACCCAAGGGAGGTTTTTGGCCTCAGGTATGAAGGCAGAATGGACCTCCCTGATATTGGATAAATGAAAGAGTAGACAACATAGGATGAAACATTTCATTTCTGAAACAGAAAATGGTATTTCATTTCTTGACAGAACACTGTCTTTCATTTTGTTTCATGATGACATGTGTGGTTACATAATAACATGATGAAACAGTGTGCCATTTTTCCTTTTGTGCCCATCTCTGATGTTTTATGATATAGGTGGTAGATTTATTGAATATGTGCTTGTAAGAGATAAATGGAAAGCTCCAGTACAACGATCAATTCAGTTCTGGAGTGGAGGACAATAAAGAGTTTTTTTTCAAGAGGTCCCGCTGGTGGAGGGGGGCACACTTGTGTTGTAGTCTGTATACTGTTGTGTTGTTCATTTTAAAAATAAAAATAAAATTTTAAAAAGAGAAAAATACATATTTATTTCCATCACACTTTCTGACATTCATTTGTTTTTCTGCTTATTTACCCCACTAAGAAAGAATCCCTGAAAGGGAAAAAGGTTCCCAAGGGAAAGTTGTTCTGAAAATTAATTACGAATGGAAGTAGGGCAAAATGGAGAACTTGAGGGCGGTCAAGCAGTGAGCAAAGGAAATGGGGAAACAAATGTAAACAGGACAGAGAAGGAGATTGATTTGTGCCTGCTTCAGAGGATGTCCACTTATATGCCAGATTCCATCACCCTACTTTAACATCATTTAAATGCCATTTGTATGGCTTTTGTCTGGAAGGCAAAATGTTAATATTGGAGCCCTTATTCAATGAATCTTGGCAGTGCTATTAAAGAAATTGACACAAGTGGCAAAAAAATCCAACCCACTGAGATTAGGGATGGGCATGATATGGAAAAATAGTGTTGTGTTTTGTTACGTTTTGTCCCCCGTGTTTCATTTCATTCCATAAGTAATGATTTTTGAAAGAAAATTTTGTTACTTACAAAACGAAATGAATCCCCCACAGCACCAGCGCTCTTGCAGGGCCACATTTTAAAAGGCCCCAGCCTTTGACAGCTCAGCTGGAGCATTTTTAAAATGCCCCCCCCCCCAAGTGGGCCATTTTAAACAAGTTCCAGCCTTTGACAGCTTGGCTGGAGCCTTTTTAAAATTGCCAGCCCACAACAGCAAGATTCTAGCTGATTCGGGTAGGTGATTGTAATAAGGCTCCAGCTGAGCTGTCAAAGGCTGGAGCCTTTTTAAAATGGCCCATCCCCATCACCTCCCAGCTGGTGTTTTTTTTTAAAGGTTTGAGCTGTCAAAATCAGCTGGGAGGTGGTGGCAAGAACTGTGAAAGAGCTGCATGATTGCAACCCTCTGCCTTAAAGGAGATCTGGCAGTGGCTTCCGGGTTCAGGAGGAACCAAATTGAAAACATCATTTCGGTTTGGTTCCTGATGACACATTGCCATTTCATTTCATTTCATAATGTTTCAAAACATTACAAAACGATGAAACAGTATGTCGATTTTTGTAAGGTGCCCATCCCTAATTGGGATCTTTGCCACTGTTGTTGCATGGTCAAATATTTAAGCCTGTTCCTAACTGCAAGAGTCTGTTGTTCCATGGGTGTGAGGCCTGTGATAGAAAGAAGTTGGAATAGTGCTACAAATGTATGCATGTATGTATACGTGGTAGCTCAGTGCATGTACGGAAACGACTCCTCAGGACAATCACCCCTGATTTTAAGTTTAAACAATTTCTAATTCAAAGTTTAAAATAAACTTTCATTCTTTGCTTTCACTTTGAAGCCTTTTTATTTCCTTTGATGTGTTTGTAATGATGCCTGTCATCTTGGTAACATGCCTTCTTGACATAAGAAAAATTCCAGATGATATATATCAGAGTGACAAAGTTTTATTAACCCTAATTTCCAGTGGGTGATACACATGATTACAGAGCCTCTTCGTGGAGCAATCCTTCACTGAACACAATGCCTTTGATTTTGTTTATTTTCATTGGTTCGTGAAGAATAAAGTTTATAGTAAGCAGATGAGTTGGCAATGGTTAAAAAACATTCAAGTACTGATTGGGTCACACTGAATGAAATGAGTGGTTTTTCATGTACTAGTTTAAATTAAAATTAAATTATAACCATGTGGAAAGGATACCTGTTTGAAAAATATTGTTCTGCAAGATCTGGGTCTAAAAGTAGATAACAAAACTTTTAGCACACACCAGCCTTTCTGATCCAAGCATAGTTACTTATTTAAATGTGTGACCCCAAATTGCTTTTGTTGTTATGTGCTGTCTAGTCATTTCTGATTGATTGCAATGCTAAAGGGAGTTCAAGACTGCATTGGCTGCCTGTGGTCCTCCGGATAAGATTCAAGGTCCTGGTTTTGGTTTATAAAACCCTCCACGGCTTGGGACCCGAATACCTGTTGGAGCGTATCTCCCAAAGGCCAACTGAGGCCCGACCCACTAGAATGTCGCAGGCGCTCTCACTCAGAGTGGCCACGCCCAGGGAAGCACGGAAATCACTTACACGCAACTGCACCTTCTCTGTGGTTGGCCCCTCACTCTGGTACCATCTCCCGAGTGAGTTGCGCCTTGCAGAGTCCCTGCCCGCCTTCAAAAAAGCACTTAAAACACCATGCTTTATCAGGAGGCATTTGGCGACCTTTAACTTAGTCTTTTTTTTTCCTCTGATGCCTCTTGCCGATGATTCTCTCTTATTATTGTATTGCCTTTATCTTGTGTTGTATTGTTGTTTTAATCCTATTGTTAACCACCCGGAGTTCCCTGGGAAGATGGGCGGTAAATAAATAAATAAATAAATAAATAAATAAATAAATAAATAAATAAATAAATAAATAAGACATCTTAATAGTAAGTAACTAGTATCACAATGGTGATTTCTTGTATGGTCTAGTGGATAGCGTGATTGACTAGGATGCTGGAGAACAGGGTTTGAATCTGTGCTTAGCCATAGAAGCTTACTGGAACAATGGAACAGGTAAAATCGCTCTAATATCTCAGTTAGTTTAAAAGCTTCCTTAGGGTCACTCACTATAAGTTAGTTCTGACTTGATGGAACAGAACACACACAGGTAAACACAGAAGAGAATTTTTTGGATTCACACTTCCTTGTGTAAACTTGAATTTTAAACATTAAGGGAATAATGCATATGAAAAGAGACAGAAATCTGTACATTTTAAATGTAAAAAATACAATATATACTCCCTTAGTTTTGGCTGAAAAAATGTGTATTGCCAGAAACAAAATGAAATGCTATGTTACTGAAGACAGTAGAGATTGCTGATCTCTGGAATGTGGAGTACAATTTCTTTCAGTATTTGAAATTGCTACCTGACTAGATAGCTCAGTGGTTCTAGCATCTAGCTACAGAGACAGAGGTTTAAAGTTTGATTTCCCACTGTGCCTCCTCTGAGTAAAGCCAGCCTGTGTAGGTTTGAGTGAGCTGTACAATCCCAGGGGACACCCCCCCCCCAGAAGAAGGGAATGATAAACCACTTCTGAGGTTTCTCTGCCTAAGAAACCCTGCAAAGGGTCACTTAATAATTTACTTAATAATGCATGGATATTATTAGAAAATCCCATCTGTATCCTTACCTGCATTTTGACCTTACCACTCAAGGCAGCTTAAAATCACCATAAAACATGATAAACACACAGAGATTATCAACAACAAATAATTACAGAATTATTAAAATAACCTAAAAGCAAGCCTAAAAGCAAATAATAAAAGCCACTCAAATCAATTAAGTTTCAAACCAGTTTTTAAAAAAAATCATAATTTGAAGTTTGTTGCTTGCTCTTTGATCCACCAGAAATTTACCTCAATGGTCACCTACATTCCGAAAATAATATAGGTGAGCAGAAGGTTGATCTGATTTTGAGATATGGAGTAGATTTCCATAAAGGATGTACAAAATGTGGTCCATGCAAAATGCCCATGTGCCCAATCAGCACTCTTTGTTCCTCTGCCCATTCCCCTGTTTTTTAAAATATGGAAAATTACTTTGAAATGTTCCTTCTGCCATCTTAGATGTGTGTGTCTCTGTGTGGAGGCTATTCTACAGTGTTTTGAGGGCACTCTATTTACTAGAAGGGTACAAAGGGTCTTCTTTCCTTTCCCTTCTCTTTCCTTTTCCTTTTTTCCTGTTAAACTGATTTTTACCTCAAAACATATTGTTGTAACCTTTATGGTATGTAAGTTCATTACATGATAATTAAGTAAAGCATTTGGAGTACTGGCCATCTGAAAAATGGACCTCTGCCTGAATGGGGATGCTCGTGCTGCTGTAAAAAATGAACTGAAATTAATCACTTTTACAAGTACAAATTTCAACTTAATAAGTGGAAGCAACATGAAACCAAGAGATGTGAAATTTGGCATTGATTCTAAGGAGATCCCAAGGGAGCCACCTCCAGCTTTTGTGTGTGTGTGTGTGTGTGTGTGTGTGTGTGTGTGTGTGTGTGTGTGTGTGTGTGTGTGTAAATTAATTAAAACCTGTTGAGCCTGCAGTGCCATGCTGTGGCACTATGTGGTATACATCAGGCACCTCTGGAGTAAAAATCTCCTCAAAATGAAGACAACAGGTGTCCTCAAGAGCAGAAAGTCTTGAGGTTTGTTTTGCTTGCAAATAGAGATGGGCACGACTTGAAAAAAAAATTCGAATTGTCGTTAGTCGGGCCGTTTCGGGTCGTTTCCGTTTTTTGTGAAAATTCGCAAAAATTAGTCGGTTTGTTTTTTCGTTTTTTTCGTTTTCGTTAGTACTGGTTTTGGGGGGGAGCGGGCTCCTGGAGGCACCTCTCTGGGGTGGGTGCCTCCTCTGGCCCGCTATAAAGGGAAAGCGGGCTCCTGGAGGCACCCGTGGGTGCCTCCTATCCTCACCCACTAGGAAGGGGAAGCAGGCTCCAAGAGACCCCTCAACATGGGGGTCTCCCCTCCTCACCTGCTGCTGCTGCAAAATGCTATGCAATAGCCATATGGATATTGCATAACAGAATGTGCAGACAGTGACTGTGAAGACTAGTGGATTGCACTGAACCCAGAGCCATAGTGAGATGTCTAACTAAGGCTCTCGCACCACCATGTCTCACACAGAAGGGAATTGTACTTGCGTGTAGTGCAATGCAAGTACATCTGGCTTAGGGTTAAGGTGGGTTAGGGTTAGGGCTAGGGTTAGGCTAGTGACGGGTAAGGTTACGGTGGGCTAGTGGGTTGCACCTCTGGGTGCCTCTCTGACCCACTAAGAAGACAGTCTGTGACGTATGGGTATGGACTCGGAGTCAAGGGTTAGGGTTAGGGTTAGGGCTAGGGCAGGTTTTAGGGGGATTTTTGGCACATCCCAGAAGTCTCCATGGCCAAGTGGCCATGCGATTGGTGGGATGGCTCCAAAAATTTGCATGGTCGTCCACTCCCACATGGCTGGCCACTCGGCCAGCCCATCATTGCGCAGGTGT